>CANTUQ010000058.1:1772500-2522500 GCA_947683425.1 Excoecaria cochinchinensis
AGATGGTGGTCAGCAAGATGATTGCAAAGGAGTTATAGTAGAATACACTACAGCTCGGCGGTGATAAGCCACAAACTTTATCACAACAAAAGGTAAGGACTGCCTCAGGTATGCATTTCTATCCTTCTGCTCTGAATTTTAGCTCATCTAGACACTAGTGCACTAGTTTTCCAAAAATTAGGGGCAACTGTAGACACCGGGCCCTGAGACAATTCAGATTAGAGTTACATGATGAAGATATCAGTACCCATTTTCGGGCAAACAAATGAAGGTTGTAGATTTTTACCCTTAGAATTCATAAAGATTGAAGGTTTTCGGTGACGGGAAGTTTCTAGGCATTGAAAGGAGTTTTTTTAGTTGAAAATTTTGTTTTTGGGTTGACCTCGGTCGCTTCGAGCGATGGCTGTCCCTCACGTGAACAACGCCTGTCGCTCTCACACGTGATGGGCCCGCCCCTCGAGCAAGCAGCGCCCATCACTCGTACCCATCCCTATGTGATTGTCCAAAGCTCAAAAGACTGGGGCTGTCCCTGCGATCGACACCTATCGGTCGGCGATCTGTAGCGAATTTTAAGGCATACTTTAATGGATTTTAAAATCTTTTCTAAAAATCAAATAAGTTGGACTTGATTTCCCAAAATCAAATAATTTTGATTTGATTTTTCTAAATCTTTTTCAAATTCAAAGAATTTTGAAATTATTTTTGTTAAGACGTTGATTTGATTTCCTAAATCAAATTTAAATTTTAGAACTTTTTGAATTTTTAATCTTAGCCTATAAATAGTAAGCTAAGATTCATTTTTAGGGGTTGGAAAAAATTCCAGAAAAAAGGTGAGAAACATTTTCGAAAGTAGAAAAATCCCAAAAGAATTTCCAAAAGTTCTTATTCTTTATTTCATCATTATTTCATTAAATCTTTTAAAAATAAAGAAGAACCTGAGAAAGCAAAATCAATTCATTTTTGCTTGATCTATCTTTTTAACATTCACGATTGTTGCAAAAAATCAAGTAAGAAAAATTAATTTTCTTCTCTTGATTTGATTTTGAAAAATAATAATTTTGGTAGTGGAAAAATTCCTCAAAATTGTACGTTGTAGATTGATCCTTGTAGAATTCAAGGGAAAAAGACCACACAACATTCGCCTTCCGAAGATAATATTTTGAGGATAAACATTCTAGATTGAGTTTTAATTTATTTTATTATTTTATATTGATTTATTGTCATTTAATTGCATATAAAAGATATTAATTTGAGAAAAAAATTTTAATTATTTTTTTTGTCTTTTTCTGGATTTGGAAAGACCGGCGAGCTGAAAGTCCATGGACGATCGTCGCGGAATTTCCTTCTACTCGTCGTTCGGCCCAGGGATGGTCGTTGCTCGTGCGGTTTGGGCCGTCTCTGGGCCTTCCTTCCCTTTCTTCTTTGATTATTTCATTTCTTCTTTCTTAAAATTTGGTTTTCACTCATTTCAGGTAATTTATTTCCCTTTTTCATTATTCAAATTATTTGTTCATTGCTTTTTTTTATTAATCCTTTTTTATCGCTATTTTATTTTATTATCTTACTAACATGTTATTTGTTTTTGTGAGTTTAACTGTTTTTATTGAATGCGGGGTGCCGAGAAGGGGGATCCCACTAGGATGATCAGGAGACACCAATTGGGTTTATTTTCTTTACCCTACTCCTCTCTCATTTATTTTATTTAATTTTTATTTGTTGTAAATGTTATTTTTGAGCCCGCTGAGGTAAAAATGGCAAAAGATTTATACAAATAAGCAGGATTTTCTTAAATAAATTATGACTAATGTCCTATATTTTTTTTATCCATCTAAACGTGTTAATATTATTCTTTCTCCAAATATGCATGCAAAGACCAATGTCTCATCCCAAATCGAATATTCCCATTTTATGTATGTTTATGTACTTTCTATTCATTTATGATATGGGTTGTATTCTGTCTCTAGTTTTATTATAAGCTATTGTATTTTAATTTACTTTATTTTGAGCTTACTTCGTTTAATGCTTTCATTATAGGATTGATTTGATGCTTTAATTATTGCATTGAACTGAATGAGAAAATGTAATGAAAGTTTAAATTCAAAACTCAATTATAATTTAATCAAGGTATGAATAAATGGGAAGTCCCGAACTCTCTCTGGTCTTAGGTTCAACGAGGTTAGATGAACCTTTCTAATGTTTTATTGGAAAGAAAATTCTAAAATATCTCTTATTGCCCAAAATAGGCCCAATTTGCATTGTCTTAGGCTCCACGAGGTTAGTGAACCATCTCGATGTACTATTGGGATGGAAATTCCAAAATCTCTCTGGCTTGCCCAAAATAGACGTATATGCATCATCTTGGGTTTCACAAAATTAGATGAATTTTTCTAATGTTTTATTGGAAGGAGGATTCCAAGATATCTCTGATTGCCCAAAATAGACACACATGTGCTGTCTTAGGCTCAGTGAGGCTAGATGACCATTCCCAATATTTTATTGGGTGGTGACTCCGAAACACCTCCTTGTTACCCAAAGTAGACACCCTTGCAATCTTTTGCAAGTCCTATGAATCTCTCTCGAATACCCTGAAAGCCAATTTTTGGGGCCAACTGGGGTTCGGCGCACATTATAATAGGTTAACGAGGAACCTAATGGACTCGTATGGCGTACAGTGAAAAACTTGCAATATAACATCTCTTATCTAATGTGCATACGTATGAATTTTGGCCTTTATGTATTTAAACACTTCAACTAAATTAGGATGGGCCCACCGAGGCATGAAAGCCTTTGATAAAATACCATTTAATTTGGTTGTTTCTGTTCAATAAATAATGGCCCACATAGCAAGCACAATATTATGGTACATTTCACTTAAGGAAAATATCTATTGTCATTACATGAGTTTTAGTCAAAGGTGATGATACTTTAGGGCTACCCAAGCATGGTCCCTACCAATGGGTCTAACTCATCACGAGTATAACAACCAGTCAGGTCTCCATTTAATATACCAAAAGGTATAAGGCTTGGGCTGGTGATTATCTTTAACACTTTCCTACATTGATTGAACATAGGGTCGCACTTTAGGAACGCACCAGGGTAAGAATAGGGACCATCTAGCATAGATGTAAGGCTCTGGTATGGATGCAATGAAATTTTTTTTCGAAAAGAGATAGAATTTTAATTTGTAAAAACTCAACTATATCATTAACCCAAGACACTTTCGAAACAAAGTCTCAAAGTCCCCAGTGGAGTTGCCACTATGAGGACGCACTACCCGATCGGACTCGAAGGCCCACTTTTAGGGCCCGAGATGTTTTGCGTCTTGATTTTGGGCAACATAAGATATTTTGAAATCCCTACCCAATAGAATATTAGGGAAGTTCATCTAATCCCATGAAACCTTTAGCCACCTTTGAGGTATTTTGGAGTCGTCACCCAATTTATAAGAAATTGGAAAAGTTCGTCTAATTTTGGGGGTCTAAACTAGAGAGTAGTTCGAAAGTTCACTTTTATTAATGTCTTGGTTAATTATAAATGAGTTTTTAATTATTAAATTTCCATCTCTCATCTCACACGATCATGCATTTAATATAAATTGCAAATTAACATCACGAGAAACGGTAAAGAAAAGCGATAAAATAAATAAAATACAAAATAAAATTGGAAAAAAAATACAATCCCCAAAATAGAAAAACAAATGACAAAATTAAATAAATAAATAAGCATACTTAAATCAAGACATTTATTTGTACTAGGAACATTGGTTCCTTAAAGCTCACTTAAAAAGTCGAAAAGTTATTTTTGGGTATTATTGAAAAAAAATCAGGATGAGTGATTCCATTTTGAGGAAAAATAATTCTTTTTTTAAAGTGAAATTTTATTGGTTAAAATTAGGATATTGAGCTATTTTATTAGGAAAACCCAATTTATTAATAATAATATTTTTGTGATTTCCTTTTTAACGTGCATAAAATAAAATAATTTTATTACAAAATACATAGCAAAATAAATAAAAAAGCAAAATTAACTAAAAAACAACAAAATAACTATAAAATGATAAATCACACCAACAAAATGCCTCCTCGATCTCCCCATTTACTCGTTGGAATGCCCGATTATAAAAAAAATGAATATTGTATACAAAATAAAACAAAATAAAATTAATGTTAGCAAAAAAGTCTAAAAATCGATTAAATCAAATAAAATAATAAAAATAAATATTATCACATAAAATAAATAAATATTAGCAAAATAATATTAAAATCATGCAAAAAAATGCATACCGCGTGAAAATGGATCGAAAAAGATCGAAAACGGGATAAAATGGAGCAAAACGCACTAAAAGACGAAAAAAGAGGTCGAGGGGCAGCCTAGCCACGAGGGGCGGGCAGGCCGCCCCTTATCTCCTTCCTGTCCCTTGTGGGCAAGGGGATGAGCAATGCACATTGATTTTTCTTTGTTTTCCTTTCTCAAATTTCCATCAAGAACAATACTATTTCATGTGATTTTACATATTATGATATGATTTTCTTGCAAGAAAAATCATGATAACATCTAAATATGCCAAATCAAAGTATAAAAATAATCAAGAAAACACACATTTAAAAACTTGTATTCAAGCAACAATGGAGGAAAAATAAACAAAAAATTAATAGAAATTACAATTGAGCCAAGAAATTTACCCTCGGAATTATCGATTTGAAAAGCAAGAACATGAATTGATTTCCTTATCAACAATTTATGACAATCAAATTAAAAAATAAAAGAAAACTCAAGTTTTCTCTCTCTAAAAAACTCAAGAAATTTTGAATCAAAGAACAATTTTACAATTCTCAAGAAAATAGAATTAATTTCTCTATCTCAAGTGTTATGTTTGGATCAAAAGCAAAATAGATTTCTCCAGAAAAATCTTGGAAAAAAACGTATTCTATCTCTCAAAAATTCTCAAAAAATCAAATCTCAAGTTTTCCCCCCTCCCTCTTTAAAAACATCTATTTTTTTATCCTCTCTCCAAAAATCAAATTTTTAAGGAGAGATTTAAATCAATTAAATTCCCTTCATTAATTTTGAAACGGAAAAAGCCTTAAAAATCCCTAAAAAAATGGATTAAAAAATAAAAAAAAATGCAAAAAAAAAGGCATTTCGGCCGAAAACGGCGCCAAGGGGGCTGTTGGCGGCGAAAGGAGGGCGCTACATGAGAGGCAGCCTGGCCACCCCTCTATGTGCTCATGCGCACTCCCGCGCGGGCTATGCCAAAGGCCACATGCCTGGCGCGCGAGGGGCACCTGCGCTTGCGCGCCGGTGGTCGCAAGCCTCTGAAAACTTTTTATTTTAAAAATTAATTTTAACAAAAAAATATCATTTTCAACCTTCTTTTTTTATTTTTTATTTTTAATATATATATTTTTATTATTTTTATTTTTATTTCTAAAAAGCAAATTTGACAAGAAAACCATAACTTCCAACCTCTTTACCTTTGAACATGCGATAATTTTATCATTAGCTAACCCTGATTTGGGTTGCCTCTGGACCCGATGTCTACAACACGTATGTAAATTAACCATATGCTTATCTCCATCCTCCAACCAAGAAATTCTCAAAATTTTGGCCATCCACCACAATTCATCAAATGAAAAGATAATATTTAAAATCCACATATAGTAGTAAATTAACATCCTTAACCATTTACTATACATATCCACACTATACTGTGGGCGCATTTCGTCTTCTTTACATAATCAATAACTTTTATATATACATATTTGTAGTTATAGTTGTTCTTTAAAATCATGGATGTACATCAAAAATACATCACCCATGAACATACAAAATCAATGCTATTTTGACATCTTGTGGTCATATTAAGTATTTCAATATAGTAAAAACTCTAAAATGACAAAATATAATTTTTAAATCTCAATATCCATCACGAAGTTAAGAGATTCGTTATCACTTCTTGGTAGCTAGGCTTGCTTTTCTATCAAGTTGTCCTTTGCACCTACGCGCAGAAATAAACTCTACACGCTAAGCAAAAAGTTTAGTGGCAACCACTAACTTTACTTTTCCAATTAGTCCATATCAAAAATTCATTTAAAAAAATTCATAAACAATAGCTAAATAAATACAAAATTTTAAATCACTTAGTTAACCTTTTTCTAGTAGCATGCTAGTCTATAAGTAAAGCAAGCAATTACATACACTTATTCTTATTATAATCACAAAATATGTTTAACCCCTAGTCATTACTAAATATTTAAATCATTTTAAATTATGAAAATGTATTTCATTGCCCAAAGTAACCTAAAGGAATTCACCAAAGGCATACGCAGGACTGATGCCACTTTAGGTCTATTGGATTAAAGTGGCCGATACCGGGGACTGCACTTCAATCCTGTGTAAAAAGAAGTCAATACCGGACACTACTCTACCAAATTATGAGTGGTCAATACCGGGCACTGCACTCACTTCTTTATGTAGGTTCTCATTAACCTACAAGAAATATCACCATTAACTGGATACTCAACTAAAATTCCATCCTTATGGCCGGCCAATTGTATTCTACCCA
The DNA here is from genome assembly GCA_947683425.1 of Excoecaria cochinchinensis. Lineage (NCBI taxonomy): Eukaryota > Viridiplantae > Streptophyta > Magnoliopsida > Malpighiales > Euphorbiaceae > Excoecaria > Excoecaria cochinchinensis. The sequence continues at coordinate 1,779,066 of CANTUQ010000058.1, forward strand.
AAATTCCTACAATTTATTAAGGGCACCACTAGACTTTTCAATCATAATATCCTATTTATAATATCATATTTATGTATATATAATCATATAAAACAAATCCCCAACCATAATTCCATATCCTATCTTTCTGCTAACTATTGCCTTAATTAGCACTTTTAAAGAAAAAAACAATTGGCATTCTTGCAACAAATTTCCATCACTTATAAAGTTGTATCCATAACCTCATTTTAATACAAGCAAGGCATATAACTTTAAAACCATTTACCTTTCTTACATGTTTCCTACTTTCTTATTCATTTTAGTACGTACATATGTATATGTATATTGGATAATAAGATAAATTGAAGACTTCTTAAAATAAGATATTCAATTAAATATAGCAATTCTCATACCGATAACCTTGTAAACATACTAACTTCAACTTCATAGGGCATAAAAAAATTAAAACCACCAACTACTCTTAAGTATATATTTAAACGGGAATTTGCTTAAACAAGCATTTTTCCATCACAATAGTATATTAATCAAACTCGTTTCATCATCAACGTACTTTAACAAACTTAATCATTATCAACTCCATAATTTCTCAATTAATTATATCAGAATTATATCATGTCATAGATTTGTAATTTAAACATAGGGCAAAAATAAATAGGAAAAATAAGTTTAGTGGTTGCAAACCTCAATCGATGGCAAAAATCACTTTAAATCCTCTAAACACTTCACAAAAATGCAAAATCAAACTCCTACTTCCTTTCCTTTCTCCTTCTTTTTCAAGTTCTCTTTTTCTTCTACAATTTTAAAAACCCATCCAACAATAATTTGATAAAACGCAAGAATAATGCAAATTTAAACTAATATATAATAGCATAAGTTGATGAATTTAGCTTACCCAAACTCTTAGCCTCAAAAATTAAATTTTGAATTTCAAATCCCTAAACCTAAATCTACCTCCTACCCAAAATCTTCTTGGTTTCAGATTTCTTTGGCCATTAAAGTTCACCACTATTATGTGCAAAATAGGGCAGGTGTCATTTTCTTAATATTATTGAGTCGTTTAAGTTGTTAGCGAATTTATTTACGTGACATCTTATGTCATTTGTAGTGTAACTGTCATCTGGTCTAGTATTATGAATATACTTTAGCCTATGCAGTGTAATGGCCAAGCAATAATTGAATGAAATTTTCTCTCTTCTAATAGAATTCTCTCTTCTTTTCCTCTGTATTTCTTCCTCTTTTCTGTTTCTGTTTCATTTCTTTACCCACAACATTTTACTGTTATTATTTGGTATCAGAGCATCGATCTTGAGCTCTTAAACACATTTCTGTTCTCCCTAATATCCAAACAGACCCACCCATGCCAGTTTCTGATAACACCCGTTTTCAAGATCTGAAGAATATGGAAGAGAGCCTTAGAAGCATTATTACAAAGATGATAAAAGAAAATAATAAGAAACAAGAAGAGTTCCTTAGTCGGATGATGAGTGAATTTAAGGTTTTCCTCACATCTATGATTGCTACAAATCAAAACCAAAACCCATCCTCTTCTTCAACCCTTATACTCACAAACCTAGAAAATCATAATTCCCCAACTTTAACCACCAATAACTCAAACACCACAAACCAAGCAATCAACTCTTTCACTAACAATTCAAGTAATCCAGCAGTATCCTCTTTCATTGACCTCACTAAATAACCTAATCAAACACATGCTAATGGTGGGTATCAAATGGCTACTCGATTTACAAAAATCGAATTTCCAAGGTTTGATGGGAATGACATTGAAGGCTAGCTTTTTAAGTGTGATAGGTTCTTTCAGATTGACTATATCCTAGTTTATGTTAGAGTTAAGCTAGCTACCATTCATATGGAAGGCAGAGCTCTACAAAGGCATCAGTCATTTGTCAAGAATATGAACAAGGTTGATGAGCCCTATTGGGAGGAGTATGTTGAAGCACTGATAGGGCGCTTTGGTGAAAAGGTGTATGAGGATCCCATAGCTAATCTTATGGGACTAGAACAAATTGAATCTCTCTAAGATTACATGGAGAAGTTCAATATTTTATCTCATAAGGTTACTCTCTCAGATGAGTGTTCTTTGAGCCGTTTTCTTAGTCAGCTTAAAGATGAGATTAAGATACCCCTCAAAATGTTGGGACCTAAAACCCTGCAGTAAGCTTATGCTCTTGCTCGCATGCAAGAATCCTATTTGAGTGCAACAAGAACCCATAAATCATACTACAATAACCTAAACCCATACATCATACCTTTCGAACAGTAAACCACCATTAGTAAACAACAGACAACCACCTTTGTTACCTACTTCCAGCATTACAAAGAAATTGCCTACCCCTCATACACAGTTCAACAAAAATCCAGTAAGAATAAGGAGCTTAACTGATGAAAAAATGAATGAGAAGCATGCAAAGAATCTTTATTTCTAGTGTGATGAAAAATTTGTACCAGGACATCAATGTAAAAAGAAACAACTACATATGGTCATAGTGCAGGATATAACCGAAATGGATGAGGAAAAAGGTGATGAACAGCTTCAATGGGGTGATGATGAGTGGATCGAAAATACACCAACTATTTCCTTACATGCAATGAAAGTAGTGGAAGATTTAGTTTACCAGACTATGAAGTTAGTGGGGAACTACAAGAGGAAGCCTATCCATCTTTTGATTGATTCTGGAAGCACCCACAATTTTCTTGATCAAGCTCTTGTCAAAGGACTTGGTTGCTCATTACAACTTATTGATCCTATCCATGTTACTGTATCTATAATGGTCAGGAAATGTTATGTACTCAAATTTGTGAGCAATTTTCTTAGGAAATGCAGGGATAAATTTTCATCTGATTTCTTCGTGATGCCTCTTGGTGGCTGTGAAAGGGTCTTGGGAATTCAATGGCTGACAACTTTGGGAGACATTCAGTGGAACTTCAAGCATCTTAAAATGTCCTTTTCTGTGGATAATTGGCATTATTAGTTGCAGGGTATTAACACCACTTCTGTCAGGATCATTTCTCAAAGTAGCATGGCCAAATCATTGTATAAGGGTCCTGTTATTGCTTATGCTTTACAATTAAATTTCATTTCCACAACTCCATCTCCACACTCATAGTCAATAGGTCAACCACGAGATGAGGACATAATTAATTCTGATCTTACTCAACTATTAACTAAATATGGTTCCATTTTTTAGGAGCCAAAAGAGCTACCACCAAGCAGGATGCATGATCATCGAATTCCACTTGTGGAAGGGTCAAAACCTGTGAATATTAGGCCCTACAAGCACTCACTGATGCAAAAAACTATGATTGAAAAGATGATTCAAGAATTATTAGCCAGTGGTGTAATTCAACAGAGTGTTAGCCCTTTTTCAACCCCAATAGTTTTGGTAAAAGAGAAGGATGGGACATGGAGAATGTGCATCGACTACAGGGAGTTAAAAAAGCAAACTATCAAAGACATATTTCTAATTCCTGTAATTGAAGAGCTACTAAATGAATTGCATAGAGCTGCTTTATTTTCAAAGATCGACCTAAGGTCAGGCTATCATCAGATTCGTATGTATGGACCTGATGTGCACAAAACAACATTTAGATCGTATGATGGCCATTGTGAATTTGTGGTGATGCCATTTGGGCTCACTAATGCTCCATCCACATTTTGGAGTTTGATGAATGACATCTTCAGGCCATACTTAAGGAGATTTGTACTGGTTTTTTTTATGGCATTCTTGTTTACAGTCCAGATATGCAAACTCATTTGGAACACCTGAAACTTGTTTTCATTAAGCTACACCAGCATCACTTGTTTACCAAAAAAAGCAAGTGTTCATTTGGGAAGTCCTTTTGTCAAATATTTGGGACATATTATTACTATAGAGGGAGTTTCTACTGATCCTATAAAGGTTAAAGTGATAGACGAATGACCTGTACCAGTTAACTTGAAGCAGCTCAGAGGGTTTCTTGGACTATCTAGATATTATAGGAGGTTTATCAAAGTTTGTGGAGTAATCAACAAGCCTTTAACTGAGCTTTTGAAGAAGGAAAACTTCAAATGGTCAGTAGCAGCCCAGTCGGCATTTGATAAACTTAAGGAAACATTAACCTCAGCCCCCATGTTGGCTTTACCTTCACCTGAAAAGCTGTTTGTGATTGAGACAGATGTTAGTAAGGTGGGAATTGGAGCAGTGCCTATGCAGGAATCACATCCAATTGCTTACATTAGTAAGGCTTTAGCTCCTAAACATCACTCACTCTCAACTGATGAGAAATAGTTATTGGTAATTGTATATGCAGTCAAGAAATGGGATTATTATATTGCTCATAGGCATTTCTTGATTAAGACAGATCACCATAGTCTTAAGTTCCTATTAGAGCAAAGGATTACTATAGCTCACCAATAGAAATATATCGCTAAGTTATTTGGTTATGACTTTGAAATATCCTACAATAAGGGCAAGGAAAATATAGCAGCAGATGCACTCTCAAGGCTTCCTGCTTCTGAATTGATGGCCTTAACCATTTCAATTCCAGCCTGCTATCTTTTACCAGAAATTGAGACAAGTTGAGAAAATGATCCAAATATTCAGTCCCTTATTGCAGCTTTACAGTAGGGGCAGCTTCACAGCAATCCCTATTCATGGATAGATGGCATAGTCAGGAGAAAAGGGAGGTTAGTGATTGGGAATGACTCTCAATTGAGGGAGAAACTACTCAAATTAATGCACGATATAGCCATTAGGGGTCACTCCGGAATGCAAGCTACATCTAAAAGACTCAAGCTACTTTTATGTTGGAAGGGCATAGAGAGGGATGCCAGGAATCATGTTCAAGCATGCACCATATGTCAGACATACAAGTCCAAAAACGTCAATACTCCTGGGTTACTTCAACCTCTACCGATTCCTGAAGGAATTTGGACAGATATCAGCATGGACTTTGTGGAAGGATTACTAAAATCAAATGGTAAGGATGTGATTTTGGTAATAGTTGATAAACTAAGTATGCCCATTTCATTGCCTTAAGCCATACTTATATGGCAATTGATATGGCTCATTTATTTATTACTCACATATTCAAACTGTATGGACTACCAAATTCCATTATTAGTGACAAAGACCCTGTGTTTATTAGCACTTTTTAGGAAGAACCTTTTAAGTGGCAAGGTGTTGAATTGAAAAAATCAACCTCTTATCACCCTCAAACTGACGGCCAAACTAAGGTTGTTAATAGGTGTTTAGAAACCTATTCAGATGCATGACTGGAGATAGCCCTCAACATTGTTTTAAGTGGTTACCCCTTACTGAATGGTGGTATGACACCAATTTTCACACAACAATTCAAACCACCCCATTTGAGGTAGTGTATAGGATGCCACCACCAATCCATATTCCTTACTTTCTAGGGGATTCCCCAATTACAACACTGGATCAATTTTTACAGGATAGAGAATTTGCTTTGCAATTAATGAAACATCACTTCTCAAGGGCTCAACACCATAGGAAGCAACAAGTGGACCATCACAGAACTGAAAGAAGCTTTGATATTAGTGATTGGGTGTACTTCAAATTGCAGCTATACAAACAATAGAGTATTGCAAAAAAAAGCAATCATAAGCTATCTTTATTGTATTATGGTCCATATTATATAGAAGACAGAATTGAGGAGGTTGCTTACAAGCTCAAACTGCCACCTGAAGCTAATATCCATCTTGTATTTCATGTCTCACAACTCAAAAAATTTGTTTCTGCTGCAGCAACATCTTCATCTCTGTTGCCTACTTTAAATTTTTCTCCTCCTACACCAGTTGCCATTTTGGATCAAAAGATGGTCAAGAGGGGACATAGTGCAGCCACTAAGGTCCTGATTCAATGGTCAGATAGATCTCCAAAAGAAGCTACTTGGGAATTCCTGTTTGATAACCTGCACAGGTTTCCACAAGTTAACCTCGTGGACAAGGTTTTATAAGGGGAGGGGATTGTTATGTGCAAAACAGAGCTTGTGTTATTTTCTTAATATTGTTAAGTCGTTTAAGTTGTTAGTGAATTTATTTATGTGTCCTTGTGTCATTTGTACTGTAGTTGCCATTTCGTCTGGTATTATGAATATACTCTAACCTATGCAGTGTAATGGGTAAGCAATGATTGAATGAAATTTTCTCTCTTCTTCTCATCTGTGTTTCTTCCTCTTTTTTGTTTCTATTTCATTTCTTTACCCACAACATTCTACTGGAATCAACAACTCAGCCGCCATTCATGGTGGGAGTGGTTGATAGAGCTTCGGTGGTTGGAGGTAATAGGAAACCGATAATATGGGATTGTCAAAGAGAGAAACACAGCCAAGGTTGTTATCCCTCCCATGAAACTTGACAGAGGAAGAAAGAGGGGAGAAGAATGAGCCATGGCCGATGGCTGCTGGTGGAGGAAATAGAGGTGGCAGCGATAGAAGACAGAATCACAATCGATGAAGGTTGGAGAAAATGGAAGAGAAATTGGGAAATGGATGGTTCTGGAATGGAGGAGGCAAAAAACGACATCGTTTTTAGGGATGCTAAGCTCTTTTTTTTATAAAATTTCACTTTACTCCCCTTTAGTTCACTTTAATCCCTCCTCATAAAATTCCATACATTTGGGTTCCTATTTTAAACTTTTTCATACCCATTTCTAATATTCTATAAAATGTTAGTTACTCCTAAAATATTATTTTTATTTTATTTAATACAAGTTTAAGTTTTAAATTTTTAATATACTCTCAAACATATTACATATTTATTAATATTATTTACTATGTACCCAAGTTTTTGGATTTAACTCAGTGATCTTGGTCCTCTAACAGTGCTATTCGAGTCACTGTTGGTTCAGGGTGTTACACAGTCGGGCCGATTAGACCAAGAACCCTCAGCCTTGTCGGTTTTTTATCCAATCCATTTTTAATAATATTGTCTTTCTCCAATCTATATATAGAGAATAAAACTGGAGCATTTAAAGTGGTTTCAGAAAACGCTCATTCAATATAAATATATTTTTTTATTAACTCAGTAAACTCTTTCATCAAAAATAAATATTTTTTTCTTATTAACTCTCATTAATTATTAATTATAAATTTATTATTATTGATTTATTTTTTATTATGTAATAATTGATTTTTTATTAAAAAAACAAAAAAGTAATTCGTTTGCCATATACATCATAAATTTGTCAACATGATAACCATTTTAGTATTCACATAAAGTACAGACTATTATTAAAATCTAATAAAATTAATAAAACTAAAAATTTTAATAAATTACAAAAATAAAAAGATAATTATAATAGCATTTTATATAACTACAAATTCTTCGCGAGAGATCACCTATGTAAGTCGCTCATGTCTTCAGCCTACGATAAGTTAATTCAATTTCATTTTAATTCTCTTTCTTTTATTTGACTAAATGATAATTTTTTTTTCTTTTATAGATTTGCTATATGATTTAATAAATCAGATTTATGCTTAATTGTTAGCCATTGACTTTTTCATATTGATCCATATTTATTTATTTTTTATGCAGGTTGATATTGCTAAACTTTCAATCTTGGTGGGCAAAAATTAACCTAAATTTGTACTTCTTTTGCTTTTTTTCTTTCTGTTCTTTTTTTTTCCATGCATGGTTTTTTTTTGTATTTCTTCGATTATTTTATTTTATTTTATTGGCTTCTTTATTGAGGATAATTATTTTTCTCACTTGACTTATGATTTTTTTCCTGGTTTTCATAAATAAAGGGTGTACATCAATCAGGTTCGGATCGAACCCGATCCAACCCTAATGACCCGAGATCCGAAATTCCATGAATATTAACACTCGAACCAACCTTTTGCACATATCGGGCCCAACCCATTTAACTCGATTATTTCGGATCCCGATTCGAAATATCCTGTTCAATAAGAATTTAGCATCAATATATATATAAAAAAAAAACTAGAAAATATATACATGGCTTAAGGATCAAGATCAAAATATATTCAAAAAAACCTAGAAAATATATACAAGGCTTAAAGATCAAGATAATATATATATATATATATATATATATATATATATATATATATATATATATATATATATATATATATATATATATATATATATTTACAAGCATCAAGATCAAAAAAACCCAAACAATATTTATCATCAAGATCAAAAATAAAATATATAACCTTTAGATGAAAACAGTAGATTTGGTACTGGAAATAAATTCAAGAGCCTCAAATTAGGTGTTCAAGAGTAGATCTTGTGGATCTACTCTTCCACCAGCAAACTCCAAATAGCTCAATGTTCACCTGCCTCAGTCTCATCCTCATCAAGATACTGGCAATGGCAAGTCAGGCAAACGGTTGTCTACCAGGTAAGATTTAAGAATTTCAGGAGGAAGCAGAGAGAGAGATAGAGTGAAAAAAAAATCACATATATATGTATTTTCAGTCGAATTGGGTTGGAAAAAGTTTTAACCTAACCTGTTCCGAATAAAAAAAATAACAAATTTCACCACCTAACCTGACTCAAATAACCCTAATAACCCTACCCGAATGCAAATTTTAGATCGATTTTTTCGGGTTGTTTGGATCAGTTTGAATTTTGCACACACCTAATATATATTCTTCACTCTCTACCTCCTAATTGAAATAATTGGTTTCATAATGTAATATGTGTTTCTTACTAAATTTGTTTTGTTTTGGGGTTTTTCCACCTTAAAAGAAATTAATTTTTCAGTTCTCCATCCCTCGTACCTTAACTTGTAAATTTTTATAAATTCTCTAATATGTTATTTTTATTTGTATCAATTAGATCTAAAAATGTTTGACCTGACTCAAAAATTTGACCAAACCTTGAGAAAATCCGATATTTAAGGTCAAACCTGAACTTTAATTCAAAAAATCTTCTTGAAAACACTTAAAATCCAACCCGACCCGAATTTTTAAAATTAAGTTTTATTTTGTCATGTTTATTTATATATTATAGTATGATTATATATATTTAATACTACACTATTTTATTAATATTTTCATTCCAATTTTATATAAAAATTGGATTTAATTGAAATAAAAGAGAAATGTAATTATTTAAATTAATTTTGAGCTAAAAAAATAAAAGAAAAAATGAAATGGAAAAAAAATTATTAAGTGTTCCATTGTTTATATATTTTACATATTTCCTTTTTCGATATTTCTTAACTTCATGCCCTAATTCGTTGTTATTATGCTACTCATGACTCATCCACTATCTTATGTCGTTGCCACTGTTCAGCTATATTTAATTGATTTTTCTCTCATCAAATCATAGCATTTCAAAATTGAGATAATACATTTCGAGCCGTGGATAGTACTTCCCGAGAAGAATAGTGTTACTTGGGGCATGAATGTTATTTTTTTGGGCTATGGATAGTTCCATTTGAGACGAACTCGATGATCAAATTTGAGGCAAAAATAAGTCCATTTAGTGTGTTAAAAACTAAAATTAAAATCCAAATCATGATTTTGCAGTGAATGGTGACATATTGACCAAGTTTAACCGTTGTCAAAATTGACTTAGGACATAAAAAAGTCAAATCGACCAATACGATAAGCTATATATGATGTCAACTATACATTTTAAATAGAGAGATCGAAAAAGTCAAAATTGATCTAAGACATCAAAAAAATTGAAATTGAACCAAATATATTGAATTATTTATGGTTTGGTTTTCAAATTTGATTCGATTTTTCAAGCCTAGCTATTACTCGAGACTCGACCCAAACCCATCCAAAAAATAAGTGACTCGAAAAAATAATGATTCAAAAACCTCGAACAAAAAACAAAACTAATTCTAAATGATCTAGATCAAGTATCAATATACAAAAAAATATTATAGGACATATGATGTGACATTTTAATTTTTATTTAAAAACTTATCTGCTAATTGGATGCTAATTCGATACAATATATGAGTTTTCTTAGGAAACATTTGATTTGAATGTGATAGACATTAACTATTAAAATTGGTAATTTTTATTCCTGATCTGAAAATTTGATCCGAATTTATTAGAAAAATGTGATTCAAATCTAAACTTAAAGTGAATCTGAATGATCCGAGATATTTAAGATCAAACTCGATTCGAACCCAAAATCCAAAAATCTCTCGAAAATACCTGAAATCCAATCCGAACCCGTGACCCGAATTTTTTTAATTAAATTTTATTTTTTCATATTCATTTATAAATTACTATTTAATATTATACATATACATACATGCATGTGTGTGTATATATGTGTGTGTTTATGTATGTATGTAAAAATTAAATTTAATTGAAAAAAGATAAGTGTCTAATTATTTAAAATTCAAGTAGTAAGTAAAAAATAATAATAAAAAAAGAAATAAAAAAAATTCAAATAGAGTCGACCGAAGTTCAATAAAAAGTCATTTTGGTTAGTGTGTATATATATATACATATATATATTTTGCTAGAATCTCAAATTTCTAATCTCTCAATTTTTTTCTTTTCATTTCTATTCTATTATTCATCCCCCTCATCCCGCTGCCCTATTTGTCTCACTTTATCTCCATCGTCGTCAGTCATCAACTTTCGACATCAAAATGATGTAATTTTACTAATAGTTCAATCGATTCGATTTTAACAGTTTTTAAATATTGAAACTAAATCGATATAACCGAATTTTTATTTTCAAATCAAACCGAATATGTCAAATTGTTTTCGAGTTGGTTCGGTTCAATTTTTGATCCAATTCAATATGGTAACGATCGGTTTGATTAGTTCTAATTGTAACCGTAGACCCAATTCGAATCCGTCCAAAAAATAAGTGACCAACCCAAAAGTGATCTGAAAAAATTATGATCCAAAAAATCCAAACACAAAATGAACTGGCATGAGCACGCTCGATCCGACCTGTTTGTCAAATCTATTAATTATTCAAGTTTATGCAAAATAATCACTTTCTTATTGAAAATTTAATATTTCAGTAAAATTTAATTCCAATATAATTATCATTAACCTTATCTCATCGATTATAATATTTTTTAAAATATATTTTTTTTAGATATTGAAATCTAATAAAATACTAGAATTCTTACCTTTTTGAAATATCAAATATGTTTTGTACAGTAAAATAAAATAATTTTATGAGTTTTAATTTGTTTAATATGTAATAAAAAAAAGTGCACACCATATTCAAAAATAACTAATTATTAATTATGAACAATATCAAACTAATGTATTAAAGAAATTATATCAAACAAATTTAATTTGAAAAATTATGACTTCGAATCCTACATAAAAATAAAAACAATTATACGAATAATTATTATCCAAATTACATATTTATTAAAATTAATTATATAATTTTCTTTACATAACATCATATTTTACAAATTAATTATTGATATTTTTTTTTACAACCAAACCTGTAGTCCATGTTAAGGATAAACAAAAGGGAAAAGAAGGTACTAAAATGCCCCTCAATTAAGCTACCGTCTACTTCAAATGTAACAGTGCTTATATGTCACATTAGTATGACTAGTTATAGCTGACATGGCTGGCATGCCAACAGTTTGAAACCACATAGGCGCCTCGTAAGTGTGGGACCTATAATAAAAAAAATTTCACCGTGTTTTTTCCATTTATCTCTCTTCTCCCAAGCATGATTTGTGCTTTCTTCCAAGGAAAATATAAAAAATCCCTTGCTTGAATTTCACATTTGATTTGATTCCATTGATGTGAAGAAGAAATCCAATGGATATAGTGAAGAGATTTGTTTCTTGGGAGCAGTAGTGAAGCGATTTGGTTGAAAAACTTGCTAAAGAAGAAAGGTTGGAGATTTCCTGAAAAAGACAGATGTAGTTTATTTACAAACCTTAGGTCAAAATTATATTGATTTTCAACAATTACTGGTTTTGGTTTTTGTGTATTCAATTCTTATCATTTGTGGTATATGTTTTATACCTTTTTTTATTATTACAAAAAATAATAAATTAATTTATTTTTTGAAAATGGTTATTTGTAAGTTATGTGGGAATATGAGAACTATTGTTGGGCTGGAGTTAAATTATAATGGAGTTTTGAGAGTAAATAATGAGTTAGGTTATGATGAAGTGAAGTGTATAAGGTTAAAAACTATGATGTGGATACAATTTCTTTTTTTTTTTTAATCTTAAGGGATTACTTATTGAGAAAACTATTGAGAAAGATGTTAAGTTGATTACTATGAAGATTCCTTAGGGTTTTTTTCTAAAAAGTATGTAAGTATTGAGAATGATTTGGATATAGTGAAGCTACTGCATTTGATTAAAATCTATGACGAGTTCATAGTAATTAAGTTTTTTTCAATTTTTTATGAATTTATGAAGTTTTATTGTCCATGCTTGCAAGTGTACTTTAGTGATATTAGAAAGGAGAGGTATAATGCACAAAATAATCTTGATAGAGATACTAATGAATTCATACCATAAGTTATTTTCATGCTTTCATCATATGGAGAAGAAAGGGTGGGGGGCAAATGCAAATGTGAATGGTGATGTTAAAAAAGAAATGCTAAGGCAAATGGATCTGTGAATTGGAATACTGAAGAAGAAAGGGTAGGGAAAATGTAGATGTGAATGAGGTTGCTGGAGAAGAAAGAGGGGGAAAATGCAGATGTGAATTGGGTTGCTGAAGAAGAAAAAGTGAGGGATTTATCCAATGTGAATAAGGCTACCGAAGAAGAAAATATATGTTTTGAAGATGAAATTGATATGAATGGTGCTCTTCAAGATGAAATTGATGAATGTGTAGATGAGGATGAGAATTCAGATGATGATCATGAAGATAAAGTGACTAATAATGATGATTCATTGGCTAATGAGACTGATGAAGGATTTGAAGATGACCTTTCATCCCTTGAAGATGAGAAGTTTGAGATTATCAGAAGAGAAAGAAGAAACAACAGCTATGCAAAAGACAACTTGATTAAGTATATACAAGTGGGAATGACATTTAAGGACATAAAAGAAGCAAGGGAAGTAGTGAACATGTATTCAATTTGCAATGTTTTAGTTTAAGGGTTAAGAAAACAGACAAGAGTAGGACTAGATATGTGTGTGAATAGGGATGTCCTTTCTTTTTACTTATTAATAAGGACAATTAAGGTGGTGGTGTGAAAGTCAAGGCTATTAATAAAATTCAAGAATGCCTAACATGTTATGATAATCCAAGAACGACCAAAAACTTTCTAGAATATTATCTAAGGCAATTTGTGCAAGAAGATCATTTAATAAATGTTGAGAAGTTGTAATAAAAAGTTGGGGATGAGTTGAATATTAATGTAAGTGAAGCAAAGAGCAAAAAGGCTAAGAGGATTATACTTAAAATAATGAAGGGGGGATATAAGGAAGAGTTTAAAATAATTGAAACGTATATTGAAGAACTCAAAATAAGAAATCCAAGTTCTTCAATTTATTTGGAGCTAGATCGAGGTGAGTTGGAGAATGGAATGAGCGTTTTCAAAAAACTTTTTATAATGTTTAGGGCTTGTAAATATGGCTGAAAATTTGGATATAGGCCCATCTTAAGGCTGGATGGTGTTTTTTTGAAGGATCCTTAAAATGGACAATTATTAGTTACTATAGGCTAGGATGGAAACAATCACATGTATCTTGTTACATGGGCCATAGTGTCCAAGGAAACCAAGTTTAACTGATCATGTTTTGTTAGGATTTTGAGAAATGAGTTGGCACTTAAAGATAGGGAATCTTTGACAATAATGTTTGTGTGACACCTAATGGACTCGGTCCTTTCTCGGAGGCCCGCTTTTAGGGCCCGAAAGGGTTCACGTCTTTTGATTTTGGGTAACATAAGATATTTTGAAATCTCTACCTAATAGAACATTGGAGAAGTTCATCTAATCCCATGAAACCTTTAGACACCTTTGAGATATTTTGAAGTCGCCACCCAATTTACAAGAAATTGAAAAAGTTCGTCTAACCTTGGGGTCTAAACCAAAGAGAAGTTCGGAACTTCACTCTTATTAATGTCTTGGTTAATTATAAATGAGTTTTTAATATTAAATTTTCATCTCTCTTCTCACGCGGTCATGCATTAAAACTAACGCGCATATCAAACATCGAAAATAAAAAAATAATAAGTAAATTACAAGATAAAATAAAAGATAAAAATGGGACAAAAATACAATTCCCCAAAATATGAAAATGAATAAATAAATGACATACAGAAAATGGGGCATTATTTACAATAGGAACACTAGTTCATTCATACACACTTAGAAAAATCGGGATGAGTGATTCCATTTTGAGAAAATTAACTCTTCTTTTTAAAGTGCCATTTTATTGGTTCCCCTTTTATTATAAAATACACAATTCATTAATAAAAATATTTTTGTGAATTTTTAATTAATTGCGCATAAAATAAATAATTTTATTACAAGTCAAATCGAAATAATAATCAAAACAAACTAAAAGAACATAAATAAAAATGGACGAAATATAAAGTCAAACCGAAAAGTCTAAATCTCATTTGCTTCCGAATCTCCATTCAGTGGCAAACACTCATGTGCGTGTGAATTCATTAAATCGATAAAATAAAAGGAGAAAAATAGTTAGTAATACAGTGAGAAAATAAACATGAGGAAATAATAAACTAAAATTAATACATAAATACAAAATAAAATGAATATAGAAATAAAATGAATATTTATACTTAATATTAAAGAAATTGAATGGTTCACATGCAAAATGAACAAAAGCACATAAAAATGATAAGGTGCACTATTACTAATGAAATAAAAAAAAAAACTTGCAAAAATAACCATGAAAAAAAGTAAAATGAGATAATGGTAATATTATAAATAACATGAGATAATAATAATAATAATAATAATAATAATAATAATAATAATAATAATAATAATAAACCACTCGGATGGATAAGCAACTAATTAAACAACTAAATTAATAAAGTATCAAATGCATGAATTGTGATAACAAAAAGATAAATACGTGAAACCCAATAGTAAAGGAAACCAAAGAAAATCATAAAATGCAGCTGACCAAAAGAAAGAAACAAAGTCATGCATGCAAAGTCCACGTGAAGAACACTGTAGCAATGGCCCAAAATTAACAGTAAAATATGTATGAGAAACATGCAAAAAATAAAATTTAACAAATAATAATAATAATAATAATAATAATAATTAAAAAATATAAACAAACAAATAAACAAAAAGAAATAAAAAAAAATATGTTAAAGAATGTTAAATCTATAACTAAAATCACATAAAACAAAAAATAAATAATAGATCTAAAAATCTACATGGTAATTAATTGATTATAAACAAATAATAATAATATAAATAATATAAATAAAATACAAAATCAAATCCAGAATATTTACCCTCGGAATTATCGATCTGATGAATGAAGAAAAATGATTGATTTCATTGTCTTAATTCGAACAAATAGGATTAGAAAAATAAAAAAATATAGAAGAAAATTTGGATTTTAAGAACAATGAATTATTTTATTTGTCTCAAGAAAAAATGTTAAAAAAATTAAGAAAATTCGCTAGAACAAAAAATTATTTTCTTTGTCTCAACAATTATTTTTATTAAGAAAAATCCACTTGGAACCTTAGAAGAATTCTCTTGAAGAAGAAGAAAAGAAAAAAAAATTGCCTAAAAAAAATCCTCCATTTTCTTCAAAAAATAATCTTTTATATCCCTAAAAATCAGTTTTTTGGAAGCCATTAAATCAATTTAATGGCCCTTAAAACACAAAAAAAAAAAAAAAAAAAAAAAACTACTGATGAATTTTAAAAGTAAAAAAAAAAGTTTTAAACTAAATTTCCCAAAAAAAAACTAAAAAAATATATATATTTTTGGCCTAAAAAAAGGCCCAAGGGCTGCTGGGCAGGCAAGGGGCACCCCTGACGAGGGGCGGGCTGGGCAACGCAAAGGGCGGCCTGGCTGCCCTTCAGCGCCTGCCTTCCCGTGCCAGCTGTCGTTAGCCCCTAATTTTTTTTTAAAATTAAAGGAAATTTAACAAGAACACTATCACTTCTAACATTTTTTTCTTTTTTTAAATATATTTTTATATTTATTTTTAAAAATTAATTTTGATAAGAAAACTATTACTTCCAACCTTTTTACCTGTTAACATGCACTTAATTTCATCATTGGATAACCCTGATCTGGGTTGCCTTGGGACCCGGTGTCTACAGTTACCTCCAATTTTGGGGAAGGTAGTGCATGGGTGCCTAAGTGAGCCAAAATTCAGAGAAAAGGAAAAGAGCGTGTACCTGAGGCTGCCAACTTCTTGCTACGTTGATGGAGTTATGGCAGGTTTCACTAACGCCGGCTTGTTGACGTGTTAAGCTATACTCTTGGTGGCTAATTGACGTCGCCTTGTTGGCGTGTTACATTCCCGTTAAGCTAATGTCAGATAGATGCCCCTTGAAGAGCTGATTGCTCCCTGGAGAATAGTGTCTGATCTGTATCGTGGATATCATCCTCTTGGATTGCACTGAGTCACTGAAAAGACTATAAAGTGCGGCCATTCTTGAATTTCACTGAGCTGTAATCCAGACCATATAGTGATTGTTATCCTCTTTGATTGCACCGAGTCATTTCAGACTTACAAAATACGGACGTCATCCTCTTGAATTGAATCGAATCATCTCAAACTTGCAAAATGTAGACGTCATCCTCTTGGATTGCACCGAGTCATCTTAGACTTACAAAATACTGATGCCATCCTCTTGGATTGTACCGAGTCATCTCAGACTTATAAAATGCAGACATCATCCTCTTGGATTGCATCGAGTCATCTCAGACTTACAAAATACAGACGTCATCCTCTTAGATTGCACCGAGTCATCTCAGACTTACAAAATGCATACATCCTTCTGGATTGCACCGAGTCATCTCAGACTTATAAAATACAGACATCATCCTCTTGGATTGCATCGAGTCATCTCAGACTTATAAAATGCAAACATTATCCTCTTAGATCGCACCGAGTCATCTCAGACTTACAAAATGCAAACATCATCCTCTTGGATTGCACCGAGTCATCTCAGACTTACAAAATGCAGACATCATCCTCTTGGATCACACCGAGTCATCTCAAACTTACAAAATATAGACAACACCCTCTTAGATTGCACCGAGTCATCTCAGACTTACAAAATGTAGAAAATATCCTTCTTGATTGCACCGAGTCATCTTAAACATATAAAATGCAGACGTCATCCTCCTAGATTGCACCAAGTCATCTCAGACTTACAAAATGCAGAAGTCGTCCTCTTGGATTGATTTGATGAAGAGCCATCCGGCTCCGCTTTCTTGTTGAAAAGACCTATATGCCTCTTAAGAGGGCTTTGCGCTCGTATGGAGGGTTTGAAAATTTATGCTCACTGAGTGACTTAGGCTTTAAGCCTCCTGATTGCCCCCAGCATGGTGTGCATGAATAGGCTTGCTCTTTTAGATGTTCTCTTTGGCTCGAATCCATGGGATTCCTTTTCCGTGGGGACTTCAACTTGATCTGATTTTTCAGCGTGGATGAGCACTGATGTTGAGCTGAAGTTGTCCCTTGGCCCACTTTTGCATGTGAGGTTTATTTAGACATTTCCTACAAAATTATGTGCACAAGAACATATAAAAGGGATTGTGTGTGCATGTGTGAAATATATACGCAAGGCTATATACAAGAAACATGCGTAAAGAACTATATGCTAACAGCTCTTTGTTCAAATTATATGCATGTAATGTATGCGTGACGCTATGAATTCAAAATATGTACAAAGACCTATATACGTCTTATGTATGTAGAAACTATGTACACGAAATGTATGACATATGTGCATGAAATATGAACATGGGATAAGTGCAAAAATTGCATATGCAAGATATGTGCAAGGGATCATACGTGTGAATGCATGTGGTGCACCATGTATGGATGGAACGATGTATGCAAAGAAATATTCAAAAGATTGTACTTGTGTGATGCACATGAGATGCAAAGAGTTATGCAAATATGCAAAAGATCATACATGTATGATGCACATGAGATATTGTATGCACATGTGCAAAAGATCGTACATGCGTGATGCACGTGACATATTGCATGCAAATGTTTACAAAGGACGTATCCATGCGAAAATGGACAGGCTACATCCTAAGTGGTTAAGGAATTCATTAACGGTACGACTCAGCTGCCCATACTGTCTGATGCCCTCTAGCATCTAGAAGTGTCATCATGGCTTAGGAATTCTGATCCATAACCTTTTCAGAAAGAGCCGTTCGGTGGGCATCTTTGCCCTCCGGTCAATGAGCATGTGCATTTCGCTATAAGTTGTACAGCATTTTGCCCCCAAGATTCTAACTCGTGTCCTGCATTATGCACTATTTGCCTAAAAGGAGGTTATCTAAAGTAATGGCGCCTTATTGCTTTGGGTATCGGAAGTCATTGTTTTAAAAGTTGTGCATCTCTTGTGGATTTTTACACTAGCTTTTCTTTGCGAGAAATGCGTCTTTTGGGGATTTTCACATAATCGTGTGCCTAATGTTTGCCTAGAATGGACCCAACCAAATCCAGCGGCTTTTATTTATTTCATTTTTTCTTGTAGGGCAGACTGCCTGTTTCTAGATTTTCACCCTGCCCTTTCGCCTAACTTTGCTTAGAGAGCCTGTTACGGCTTTCATCTCTAACGGCCTCTCTTTTTTGTATTGTTTTTTTTTTTTGCCAGCTTTTTTTTTGGAAGAGTAGGATTTGCCACACGAAGTGTCTTATCATTGCCTTGAGACTTGCTCCAACATATATCACTATGCATGCCACAAGTTTCTCTTGACCATTAAATCGCATGTTTATGCCTAGCTTATGCATGCTTTCCTATTTATATGCACCGTATAGCAACAACAATAATCATAACTAGACATTTAATGCAAAAACACATGTTTTATTCAATCTCAGGGAGTAACACCTTGGGCGCATTCGACTCTTGTTATCAATCAGCTCTCTCAGGTTTTCTTGATTGAATATTTTATCTCAACCCTTAAATTTTTGCCAAGATGCCTTTTTTTGATTCTTACCTTGACGGGGTGCCTAATTTTAGCAAGGTCGCATTTTTTCGATTTTCAACCCGCGGGGCATTTATGTATTTTTTTTTTTTGCCTTTTTTTTTTTGCCATGGAATCTTCTTTAATCTATCGACATTGATGGATTTCTTGAATCCTTCATCATTGTTTTAGCTGGGACAGTTGCCTCCTCCGATAGTGCCTTTTCAACTCAAAAGGCTTAATCTTGACCTTTGTGCAAACTAGCTAAGTCAATGAGCCCTCCTTTTGGAACTTGACTGTGAAAGCGCATTTTCCTTTCTTTGATTTTGGCCACTCAATTTTTGAGGTACCTTTCAGTGGTTGAGATTGGGTTGCTAGTTGGCCTCAGATGGTTTATGTCACACCCCCAACCTATACCATGGAGACTTCTCCTCGGATTAGAGGGAGAAGGATCCAGATAGGTAGGAGTGTCACATCCCACTAGTACAAACAAGGAAAACATCGCATATAAAGTAACATATCAGAGTTAAAGTAAAACTTTAAAAGAAAGAAGAGCGATATAGAGCAAAATGAATACTTTTATTAACATACAAAAAGAGGTCTTTACATCTTACATCAGACTACAAAAAGAACCAATTACATAAAAGCCCAAGATACACTGTTCCGAAGGGTTAACAAAACATTATATCTATTACAAAAGAAAGGAAAGCCTATACTACAAAACACCCGATCTCTAGTTGCGTTGGCCTTCCCGATGCGACACACCCAGAACGTGCGTACCAAAACCTTCTACACCTGCACGGATAAACACCCGTGCTAAGCGAAATCGCTTAGTGGGAAAAACGCAAATGCATAACCGCCACTCACAGTGACGACAACAGAAAGCACATGATAATGATACAATTATAGATATAGAATCGTACATAATTAATTCAATTATTTATATTATCATCCAATGTTCTTGTACAAAGACACACAAACACCTGCTTAATCATAAAGAGTGGATAACGAGTACACATAGATACTTGAGAGTATCAATATCATATTATGGACACATAGATACCCGAAGGTATCAAATCATTCTTTTTATTTTTGTTCCAAATTATTTTCACATAGAATTTTAAGAAAGATTCAAACAGAAGGATCGCGAGGATCCGATCGGGGGACCTGATCAGGGTCCAAAATCGTACACATAGCTGCAGCAACACATAACTCTATTAGGCATGCCTAACTATCCACTTTCCGACATTAGCAGGTTATACGAAATCTTGTCAAATTAACATACATGCTATTCATTTAAATAGGAACTCAAGGCTTTCATAAAAGAATGTATGCAAAAGAAATCAAGTCATTAAGCATAAAGGAGAAGAAATCAACTTTGGAAGCTACGTCTGTCGCGCTCGCGACAGAAGCCAAAACACACTTCCCCGCCTCATCTCGCGATCGCGAGTGACCTCGTGGTCGCGAGAGGACGTGGGTGCTGCTCTCTGTCGCGCTCGCGAGGGTTGTCGCGCTTGCGACAGAATAGAGCCTAGCACATGCTCGGAGATCGAACACTCTGTCGCGCTCGCGACAGAGAGTTTCTTCAAGCTCCTCGGCGCGACACCTCTCGCACCGGCACAAGGGCTGGAACCTCCGAGCTCTATCGCGCTCGCGACAGTGTCGCGATCGCGACAGACACGGGTTTTTCAGCTCTTACGCCCAAAATCTACAGAAATCTCATACAATTCACATCCAAACTTCCAAAATTGATTCTAAACCTCAAAATTAAGTAACACAAGTATCCACAACTCATAACATAACTAAAAACCCAGCTTTATCACCATTTATCTTAATTAAATCAAGCCAAATACATGCTCAATTCCAAGAAATCCCAAAACAGCAATTTTAACACTAACTGTAACTATTCACATGATCCCTTGCAAATCTTTCAACAATATTCATTCTCTCACATCACATATCACGCTAATTTCAATTTAGGCTATAATAACACAACTCATAACCCCAATCAAAGCAAAACCACAATTATAAAACTCAAATCACAAATATACATAAAAAGACAAACGTTCCCAAACCTTCTTTCCTTAGCTCCTATTCGCGAGCTCCGCTCCCGCTAGCGATTTCTTTCCCTTTTTCCGGTCTAGGAGCCTCCTCTGAACCACAACCCACAATAGCCAAGATCAATTCTAAAGCAATCCACATAAAAACGTATATATATAACCTAAACCTAGGTAGAGGAAGAAGAAGAAATCAAGACATCCATAACCCCTACTCACCTTTGAGCTTCAAAATCACTATCCAAACAACTCTAATTACTCAAATAAAGAAGAGGGAGCAAGATTGTGCAAAGAAAAGGAAGAACAAAGAAGAAGAAAAAGGAAGAGAAGAGAGTGGCGTGAGGAAGAGAGGAAGAACGGGAAATAAGAGGGAATGGCTGCCTTCTCTCTCTCTCACCAACCCATTAAATGCTAACCCATCCACTATGCCACATGTCACTCTCCCCATAAGACAAATGTCCCATAATACACCCTACTCCCATACATTACTATGCACACTAAACTATCTCCTGCTCATACCTTACTTCTATACACCCACCTATACACTAGCCTAATTCCTCTTCTCAAACTAATACACATAAATTAAATAAATAATCCAATTTAACACATACATGCAACACATAAAAATACACACATACAGACACGGACAGGCTCAAACTACTGGGGTGGTTTTGGGGTGTTACAATACTCCCCCACTTAACAGAATTTCATCCTCGAAATTCTTACCTGCTTCAAACAATTGAGGGTATTGCAATCTCATAGCTTCCTCTGGTTCCCATGTGGCTTCTTCAATACCGTGATGCTGCCATAAGACCTTAACTAACGGTATTTATTTATTCCGGAGCTGTCTGATTTCCTTATCCAAAATCCTTTTCGGTTCTTCATCAAATGAAAAGTCTGGCTGAACACGGATATCTTGCACTGATAACACATGCGAAGGGTCTGACCGATATCTCCGAAGCATAGATACATGGAAAACATCATGTAGTCTAGCTAACTCCATAGGCAAAGCTAATTGATACGCTACTGGACCTACTTTTCTTAGGATCTCATATGGTCCAATAAAGCGTGGACTTAGTTTGCCTTTCTTTCCAAAACGGAGAACCTTTCACCATGGTGACACTTTTAAGAAAACTTTATCACCAACTTCATACTGAATATCTCTGCGCTTCAGATTAGCATAAGAACGTTGTCGGTCCTTAGCTGCTTTTAAGTTCTGTTGCACAATCCTCACTTTCTCTTCGGTATCCCGCACTATATCCGGACCTATCATAGTCTTTTCTGATAATTCAGTCCAACATACTGGCGTCCTACATTTCCGTCCATACAACGCTTCGTAAGGGGCCATACCAATGCTCACTTGATAGCTGTTATTATACGCAAATTCCATCAGGGACACATACTGATCCCAGCTTCCTGAAAACTCCAAAGCACAACTCCGGAGCATATCTTCCAAAACCTGAATAACCCTTTCTGATTGACCATCAGTCTACGGATGGAAAGCAGTACTGAAATTTAACCGAGTTCCCAAAGCCACCTGAAGCTCTTTCCAAAACTTGGATGTAAAACGAGGATCTCGGTCTGATACAATAGATAACGGAATTCCATGCAATCGGACTATTTCATTCACATAAAGTTCCGCCAACTTGTCCATCGAATAATCCACCCGCACCGGCAGAAAATGCGCAGATTTTGACAATCGATCCATTATAACCCACACTGAATCATGCTTACGCTGAGTCATAGGTAAACCAGATACAAAATCCATCGTGATGTCATCCCATTTCCATTGAGGAATGGGTAAGGGATGAAGCAATCCCGATGGCACTTGATGCTCGGTTTTCACTTAAATTCTGTTATATCTCTTTTCATGCCTGGCCACCAGTAAAATTGCTTCAGATCTTGATACATCTTGTCCCCACCAGGGTGCATAGTAAAGACTGATGAGTGAGCTTCTTGCAACAGCTTCTTCCTTAACTCACCCACATTAGGTACACATAACCGATTACCATGCCTAAGCACTCCTTCACCATCTAACGAGTACTCAGTCCGCTTGCCCTCTTTCACTGCTTGACAAACACGCTGTAGCACATGGTCATCTAACTGTGCCCTTGCAATTTCCGATCTCAAACTTGGCTTAACTTTAAGTTGAGCAATCAAAGCACCTTCAGAATCAAACCTCCATCTGCCTCGGCTAGCTAGCAACGCAGACATAGACTTCCTACTGAGAGCATCTGCCACTACATTAGCTTTACCCGGATGGCAGTCAATAATACAGTCATAATCCTTGAATAGCTCTAACCATCTTCGCTGCCTCAAATTCAACTCCTTCTGAGTTAACAAATACTTAAGACTCTTATGATCGGTAAAAATCCTGCACGTCTCCCCATACAAATAGTGCCACCATACTTTAAGCGCGAACCCTACCGCTGCTAACTCCAAATCGTGAGTCGGGTAGTTCTACTCATGAGGCTTCAACTGTCTCGATGCATAAGCTACAACTTTATTCCCTTGCATCAGAACACAACCTAAGCCAATTCCCGAAGCATCACTGTACATAGTGTACTCTTGACCTGAAACCGACTGTGTGAGCACAGGAGCTTTAACCAATAACTCTTTTAAACGATCAAAACTGGCTTGACACTTTTCAGTCCATACAAACTTAACATCCTTCCGAAGTAGCTTGGTTAAAGGAGAGGCTAACACTTAAAATCCCTGAACAAACCGTCGATAATACCCTGCTAAACCCAGAAAACTTCTCACTTCAGGTACATTCTTCGGAGGCATCCAATTTACAATTGCTTCAATCTTACTTGGATCAACACGTACACGGATCAACACGTACACCCTCTGCTGACACCACATGTCCAAGGAAAGCTACTTCTTTCAACCAAAACTCACACTTACTGAGTTTCGCATACAGTTGATGATCTCTTAATATCTGCAACACTAACCTAAGATGTTCCTTATGTTCTTTTCGATCTCTGGAGTATACCAAAATGTCATCAATAAATACTGCAACAAACTTATCCAGATATGGTCGGAAAACTCGGTTCATCAGATCCATAAAGGCTGCAGGCGCGTTGGTCAAACCAAAAGGCATCACTAGAAATTCATAATGACCATAACGCGTCCGAAAAGCCGTCTTAGCCACATCTGCTTCTTTAACCCCCAACTGGTAATAGCCTGATCTCAGATCTATCTTAGAGAATACCCCAGCTCCTCTCAACTGATCAAAAAGTTCTTCAATCCTCGGCAATGGATACTTATTCTTGATAGTCACTTTGTTAAGCTGTCCATAATCAATGCACATCCGTAGGGTTCCATCCTTCTTTTTAACAAACAGCACTGGAGCACCCCACGGTGACACACTAGGCCGGATGAATCCTTTGTCCAACAACTCTTGTAACTGACTCTTCAATTCTTTCAATTCTACTGGAGCCATTCGGTAAGGAGCCTTAGAAATTGGAGCCATCCCTGGGACAATCTCGACTGACAATTCGACTTCTCTCTCGGGAGGTAATCCCGGTAATTCTTCCGGAAAGACATCTACAAAATCTCTTACAATAGGAATGTCTTGAATCTTAACTTGTCCTCTTCGAGAATCCAAAACCACAGCCAAAAACGCTTTACAACCCTTCCTGATAAATCTTCTGGCTTTCATAGCTGATACCACGTTATGTAGAGAGCTGCTCCCAATTCCCTTCACAATAACAGGTACTTGATCTTTATCCTTCAAAACCATTACCTTCCTATGACAGTCCACTACCACCCGGTATTTATCCAACCAATCCATCCCCAGAATAATATCAAACTCATGAAACGGCAAGCAGATCAAATCCACAACAAACTCTATACCCTAAATCTTTAAGGGACACTTCCGACACACCCGATTAACCATAACACTGTGACCCAAAGGACTAGATACACAAATCTTATATTCCATCTTCTCCTCACTTCCCAATTTATTCCATAACTTATCAGAACACACATACGAATGAGTAGAGCCTGGGTCAATCAAAGCATAAACTTCAGAATCAAACAAAGAGAACTTACCGGCAATCACTTCGGGAGCATTCTGTTCCTCTCGGGCCTTCATAGCATAGGCCCTACCAACCGATGGTACAGGGCGATCAACTGATTCTGAGGGTTCTCTCTCTCGAGGCCGACCACCACGACCTCTTCCTCTACCCCGATTACGACTTCCTTGGGGTACATTAGATCCAGCTCGGCTTCCTTCCAGTTGCCCCGAAGGATCTCTATACCGACTCGGACAATTCGCAAGTAAATGGTCCGTAGAACCACATCTGAAACAACCTCCTGTTAACCATCGACACTCACCCCAATGTTGTTTGTTGCAATGAGTACATCGGGGAGTGCTATCTCCTCTACTAGTGCCCGTTCCCCTGGAAGAACCCTGTCTCCTCCCTCTAGGGGCCGGACTAGCTACAGACTCGTCAGCAAAGTTTCCTTGCGATTCCCTCGGCCTCTTGCCTGAAGAAGAGCCACCTCTTGCAGACTTCCTTCTTTGAGCTTTCTCTCTCAAAATATTCTCAGAACGCTCCGCCCTCAAGGCTGCTTGAACCAACTGATAATACTTCACATTCGGAGCCGACATCAAGGAGATTAACATCACCTTCAAAGACTCATTCAAGCCTAATTCAAAATGCTGACATCTAAACTCATCTGTGAGAACCCTGGACGGTGCATACTTACTAAGCTTGTTAAACTCATTTTCATACTCAGCTACAGACATTGTTCTCTGCTTGAGAGTTAGAAATTGTGCCCACTTGGCATCCTTATATGCTTTAGTGACATACCGGTTCTGGAACTCACTCTCGAAAAATTCCCAAGTAATCGGTTCAGGAACCTGCGGTTGACTAGCCACCAGTCTCCACCAATCATAAGCAGAACCTTGCAACAAAGACAGCGCACACTCCACTTCTTGCTCTGGTGGACATCTTATCTCCCTAAGTACTCTGGATGTCTTATCTATCCACATCTCTGCCTTGTCAGATTCATCTATGCCAGTACCAAAGAAATCCTCTGCACCATGCTTTCTTAACTTCTCAATAAGAGCACTGGGTGCTGTTACCCTCTCCAGTACCCTCGTCATATTCTGAAGTACCGCTTCCAACGGTCCAATAGGCACCTCAGGTCGTCCCCTAGGAGGTTGAGCTAGACCAGAAATTGAGGGATCTTGCTCTTGGGGATTAGCACTTTCCGCTGACCCCTCGAGTGATCCACGAACGGACTCCATAGCTACAAAATACAAACGCAGTGCGCATCAGGCCAACACACTCACCAACACACTGAAACCCAGTAACATCTAAACCAATAGCTCTGATACCACCTAATGTCGCACCCCAACCTATACCATGGAGACTTCTCCTCGGATTAGAGGGAGAAGGATCCAGATAGGTAGGAGTGTCACATCCCACTAGTACAAACAAGGAAAACATCGCATACAAAGTAACATATCAGAGTTAAAGTAAAACTTTAAAAGAAAGAAGAGCGATATAGAGCAAAATGAATACTTTTATTAATATACAAAAAGAGGTCTTTACATCTTACATCAGACTACAAAAAGAACCAATTATATAAAAGCCCAAGCTACACTGTTCCGAAGGGTTAACAAAACATTATATCTATTACAAAAGAAAGGAAAGCCTATACTACAAAACACCCGATCTCTAGTTGCGTTGGCCTTCCCGATGCAACACACCCAGAACGTGCGTACCAAAACCTTCCACATCTGCACGGATAAACACCCGTGCTAAGCGAAATCGCTTAGTGGGGAAAACACAAATGCATAACCGCCACTCACAGTGACGACAACAGAAAGCACATGATAATGATACAATTATAGATATAGAATCATACATAATTAATTCAATTATTTATATTATCATCCAATGTTCTTGTACAAAGACACACAAACACCTGCTTAATCATAAAGAGTGGATAACGAGTACACATAGATACTTGAGAGTATCAATATCATATTATGGACACATAGATACCCGAAGGTATCAAATCATTCTTTTTATTTTTGTTCCAAATTGTTTTCACATAGAATCTTAAGAAAGATTCAAACAGAAGGATCGCGAGGATCCGATCAGGGGACCTGATCAGGGTCCAAAATCGTACACATAGCTGCAGCAACACATAACTCTATTAGGCATGCCTAACTATCCACTTTCCGACATTAGCAGGTTATACGAAATCTTATCAAATTAACATACATGCTATTCATTTAAATAAGAACTCAAGGCTTTAATAAAAGAATGTATGCAAAAGAAATCAATTCATTAAGCATAAAGGAGAAGAAATCAAGTTTGGAAGCTACGTCTGTCGCGCTCGCGACGACTGTCGCGCTCGCGACAGAAGCCAAAACACACTTCCCCGCCTCATCTCGCGATCGCGAGTGACCTCGTGCCCGCGAAAGGACGTGGGTGCTGCTCTCTGTCGCGCTCGCGACAGAATAGAGCCTAGCACATGCTCGGAGATCGAACACTCTGTCGCGCTCGCGACAGAGAGTTTCTTCAAGCTCCTCGGCGTGACACCTCTCGCGCCGGCGCGAGGGCTGGAACCTCCGCGCTCTGTCGCGCTCGCGACAGTGTCGCGATCACGACAGACACGGGTTTTTCAGCTCTTACGCCCAAAATCTGCAGAAATCTCATACAATTCACATCCAAACTTCCAAAATTGATTCTAAACCTCAAAATTAAGTAACACAAGTATCCACAACTCATAACATAACTAAAAACCCAGCTTTATCACCATTTATCTTAATTAAATCAAGCCAAATACATGCTCAATTCCAAGAAATCCCAAAACAGCAATTTTAACACTAACTGCAACTATTCACATGATCCCTTACAAATCTTTCAACAATATTCATTCTCTCACATCACATATCACGCTAATTTCAATTTAAGCTATAATAACACAACTCATAACCCCAATCAAAGCAAAACCACAATTATCAAACTCAAATCACAAATATACATAAAAAGACAAACGTTCCCAAACCTTCTTTCCTTAGCTCCTATTCGCGAGCTCCGCTCCCGCTAGCGATTTCTTTCCCTTTTTCCGGTCTAGGAGCCTCCTCTGAACCACAACCCACAATAGCCAAGATCAATTCTAAAGCAATCCACATAAAAACATATATATATAACCTAAACCCAGGTAGAGGAAGAAGAAGAAATCAAGACATCCATAACCCCTACTCACCTTTGAGCTTCAAAATCACTATCTAAACAACTCTAATTACTCAAATAAAGAAGAGGGAGCAAGATTGTGCAAAGAAAAGGAAGAACAAAGAAGAAGAAAAAGGAAGAGAAGAGAGTGGCGTGAGGAAGAGAGGAAGAACGGGAAACAAGAGGGAATGGCTGCCTTCTCTCTCTCTCACCAACCCATTAAATGCTAACCCATCCACTATGCCACATGTCACTCTCCCCATAAGACAAATGTCCCATAATACACCCTACTCCCATACATTACTATGCACACTAAACTATCTCCTGCTCATACCTTACTTCTATACACCCACCTATACACTAGCCTAATTCCTCTTCTCAAACTAATACACATAAATTAAATAAATAATCCAATTTAACACATACATGCAACACATAAAAATACACACATACAGACACGGACAGGCTCAAACTACTGGGGTGGTTTTGGGGTGTTACAGTTTAGGTCAAAACTGTGGGTCTTTCTTGCTTTTTTTCGCTTTGTTTTTTTCTCTATTCTTTTCTTTTTTTTTTCTCTTTTTTCTTTCTTTTCTCTTTTTTTGTTTTTTTGTGAAGGCCCAAATCTTCGTTCGTCTTGAACTTGATAGTCCAGCTTCTGAGGCAACCCCTTACTAATTGGAGCTTGGCTTCTTTTGGCTGCATTGTATGCGTCCTAGATGTTGAGGAGGCAAGGAATGGCTTTTGAAACCTTGTCCATCGTCATGTTGGCAAATTAAAGCAATGTTGTCCTAGAAATGCCATTATCAGTTTTCAGCATGTCATTCCAGGTCCAGGCAAAGGCCCTTTTTTCTTTTTTTTTTAATTTTTTTTTATCTCTCAGAATTTTCCTCTCTTCAGAAGTTAGGTTCAATGCAGCCAAGATGTTTTTCCCTTGAGATTGAATTAAAAAATGTTTATTGAATCAATTCCTTGATCATGAGTATTACCATGCATGATGCGATAAGATATAACAACGTATACATAAGAAAAACTCATACAATTAAAATAACTAGAGAAACAAGTGCATACCATAGATAAAAAAAAAACACATCAAAAGAAATCTCTAAGCCCATCTACTAAGGCCACCTCTTTTATTCCCAGCGTTCGAGGTGTTGTAGCCATCACTTCTCCACTTTGTATGCATGACTTCAAAACTTCCCTCCCCACTTAGGCACTCAATCTGTCTTACTTTTTCTCTTTCGCTTTTTTGGGTCAGAGATCTGCTTACCGTCAATGAGATCTTAAACCCAATTCCTCAAAGTTCGACATTGATCTGTCAAATATCCGGTGTGCTGGTGAAAGGCACAATACTGATCCACCTGGTGATTGGGCTGCCCCTGATTTTTAGCAAGCCTAGCCGGCAACGGCTGTAACATCCCATCCTTTATCAGCCTTTCAAGGACCCAAGATAAGGATCTGCCTAACTTAGAATTGTGCCTTTGATTCACTTTCGTGGTCGGCGCTTTTATCTTTTCTTTTTCTGGATCCGGCATCAATTCTTGAATATGGTCTCTTAGAGGTCGACAGTAGTCTGTTCTATGCCCTGTATGCTGATGATATGTAACACCCTTATACCCGTAAACTATACGGATACCGGATGTCACAACACTGAACTGACAAGCACTGCACTGCATCTGACTGATCTGTAGGAAATATTTTTTTATTTTTTATTTATTTTTTTATTTTTATTTTTATTTTTTTTTCAATAATAACATTCAGACACAGCAAGAACAAACATTTACACCAACACACTAAACAAGATAATACCATATACCTTGTACCTCTTTTGCGATCATATACATGCCATGCCAAACATCAATCCTTTCTGTCAATATCCTCGTTCAGACGATACTATATCTTCGGCCACATTAAAAATTTATCATAACCTGCGCACAATGACACTTACGCGCTGAGCATTAAAATGCCCAGTGGTGGATACATATCCTAAGTTTTCCACAATAATTCTACATGCATGCACACACACACATATTTTATCTAAATCATAGAGAATTAATTCCTGAGAAATTAGAATAATTATTATACATTTTTACGATATCCATTATCTTTGTTCCTTTCATTATCACTGCTTTCACTGATCATTTTATACACTGTTATCATTATCACTTATACCGTATTTAACTATTACGATATTAACTTTAATCACTTATCCTTTCATTCCTTATTTACATTCTTATGGCTTTATTTTAACACTGTCCAATCGGTTTATCAATTCACTATTTATCATTAATAATTATTTAACACTATAGTACTACAACTCAATTATCACTTATCAATCAAGTTTCATTTCTATCCATTGACATTATGTTATGTTTACCTTTGTAATTAATTATCAAATAGTCATTTCTCAATATTCAAATCATTAACTTACTCTAAAACTTACTTTATGTATTTGACATTCCCTTTTTACTTTCTTGCATTACACTAATTATTTTCGATAACACCTTTAACTACACCTACTCTTTTATTCATTTATTTATTATCATTTACTTATGAATTACTTTATCACCGAATGAATACATTACAATTATTACTGGGTCACTTGGATGTTTATGGTCCAATCACAATTTCTTTATATCCTTTATTTTCTTACATTATATTATGACTTAATTCACTATGGCCCCTTATTCAGTTATGTATATTAGACTAATATTTTTTTCACTTTACTATTAGTAAATTTCTCTTTATTCAAGTTTACATTCCAACTTATTTGATAATAATTAATTACAACTAAATTCTCACTTAATTACTTGTTCACAATTTTGCCATTTACCTCGCTATCCTTTATTACCACTTACTTTCTATTTGCACTATCATTCCAGCATTACCAAAATACATATACATTCATATTCATTATACATGTATAAATTAATTACAATTATTAATCATTTAATATTTATTCATGTAATAATTTTCTATACTTCACAATTCGTTGCTTAATCACTTCCCAATTACATATATTTATTTTCCATAATATATTTACTAAATTATACTTTAATTCACTAATTAATCTTAACTTTATGATCCTATAATTTGATTCCTACATTTCTTTATTACTACACATTCTCATTTTTAATTGCTTTATTTTACAAGAGTGCCACTACTTAAATGCATTACTATATTTATTCTTTATTTTGCCATATGTTTCATTATTTAATTCTTACCATAACACCCAATTTAAATTATACTATACACTTTGCTTAAATTCTAAATTTTCTATTTCAATTGGCTATAATTACACCTTTGCCACTATTTACACTTAATACTACTTTTAGTTTATTATTATTGCTTATTAAATCATTAATTATAATTACTCACTTAATTTTAGCAATTTAATCATATAATTACTTCACTAAATCACATTACATACTAATTACATTTTAATCCTTTAATTAAACTTATTATTTCTTTAATCACACTTAAATCCTCATTCTTTTACTAGGGTTTCCAATAATACCCTTGTCTTTTTCAAAAATGACAATTATGCCCTTAGTTCATTTTAACTTCACCTTATTTACACTTATGCCATTAGTTCATTTTTATTTCACATTATTTACATTTATGCCATCAATTCAAAACTAACTTCTTCAAAATTACCATAATGCCACCAATTCACTTATTTTTCATCAAAATTACGATTATGCCCTTATTTTACTTTTCTTTATACATAATGACATAAATACCCTTAATTATATTTCTTTTTACCACATTTTACTATTTAACATGCAAAATTACTATTTTGCCCTTAAATTATCTTTTTCATGCCAAATTACATTTTTACCCCTAAAAGGTTACCAATTTCTATATTTAACCTTTTAATGATATTTTTACCCTTATTTGTCATCTTTCACACATATAAGCATATAATTACCATTTTGCCCTCAAACTTTTCAATAATTACGATTATACCCTTAACCTTATCTTTATTCCTTATTCTTATCCTTATCACTTTAATCATTACCATATCTTATCCTTATCACATAATCATTACTATATCTTATCTTTATTACACAATCACATGTAAATCTTTATGTTTAACACATAATGACATGCATAATCATTTAATCATTTGTTTTTTCATACTAATATCATTTTAATAACAAATTAACCATTTTAAAACTCATCATTATCATTTTGCCCCGGTATAATGCTGGCAGACTCTAAGTCACAGGATAAACAGGATGCGAACCCCTATAGGCTCACAATAACCTGGAAAGACCCAAATTGATCAGTTCGGTACATTCCAAACCTGAAGAACCCCGAAGGATTACTCCAGTACATTCCAAACCCGAAGAACCCCGAAGGATTACTCTGGTACATTCCAATACAGATACTTTTAAAAATACAGAATAGGTCCATCATTGGCCTATAAAATAGTGAGACGCCATGCTCACTCCCGCGGTCTTAAGTCCCTATGGCTAGCCATCATATCCTGAAACTAGACTCAACTACCAGCTCATCACATAGGGCAATAATATTTTATTTTTCACATTATTAATGTGTCATACATACATTTTATGGCATATCAATATAACATCTCATTCATTTTCATGCCATATCATCATCATCCATGTGAATACCATCTTTAAACTATCACATGCCATGAAAGCTCATTATTTCATACAATATCACACTTTATCACTATGCACATTTCAACATATTTATTATATTCACTTACAAATTGGCATACACATTCATTTATCATTACTTAATCGCTTTACGCCATTACTTTCCATTAATTATCAAAATACACACTTATACCATTTAGATTACCATTCAGCCAAGACTTTAAATCTCAATATCATACATCATAATTTCCCTTAGTCACTCAATTATATTTATTTCATGTTAGACATACCTTATATATCAATTATATGCTATCATTCAAAACATTATTCACTTTATGCCACATAATACCATTCGGCCACTATATTAATATTTCATTTAATTCACTTTAATTTCACTTAGTTATTTATTCATTCAATTTACATATTATATTAATCATATTTAATATTTATTTGCCATAAAACACAACATAACCCATTATTTCCCTTGTTAATCCATTCGGCCAACACTATAGAAATTCACTATATTTATTTTTTATTCCTTTAATCCTTCCATCATATATTACACCATGTATACACATTATGTTCATCATTTATACACCATAAATCCTTACAAATCCTTAAGAATTTCTTATATTTTCATTCGGCCTAAGTTGGAATTTCATACCCAAAATGTTTTAATTTATCTTAAGCACATTTATACACTTATTTAGCCCCATTAATCATGTTTATCAAGTTAGATTCAATTATACATACATATATCACATACATGAAAGATAAACATAACCAAAAATCACACTTATACCATGGAAAAGAAAGGATATTGTATCCACTAACCTTATTTCCTTGCTTTCCACCACTTAAGCTTGCTTTCCATGCCTTATCTCCTTAAAAATCCATCATATCCATAAAGATCCTAAGGTGGCCGAATATAAACATCAAGATCTACTCCAAACCTTACTTCCTTTTTACAATATAATCACATAAACATACTCTAGACATCCAAAAATACCTATTTGAACCTTTAAACTAATTTAAAAATATCAACTTTACATACCTCAATTTCACGCCTAAACCTTCAAGTCTAGGTTTCACCAACTTTTCATCCACCAAATGGACTTCCAAAGTTATCAATAGAAACTAGAGGAGCTGAACTTTGATGGGGAGGCTGAAATATGGGGCGAGATGGAGGAAATTTGGAAGAAAAATGGAGGAAAAGAGGAGAGTTAAGGTTATGCCAAGAAGAAGAAGAGAGGAGGTCGGTTTGGATGGAGAAATCTGGATTTCTCCAGCCTTCTCCATCTATTTATATAAGTAAAATTGAACCGAACCATGTCCAACCAAAGCGGTCGAACCGATTTGGTCCGATTTAAGGTTTTATGCTCTTTTTGCACTATTTTTGGTATTCTGAATGTTCCTGACCTCTTTTTAACTCCCAATTCATTCCATCATGTTTAAAATATCAAAATTATCCTCCACACAAAATTTGAGCTCAATCGAAGTCCATTTGGGGCCCGGTTCACCTAAATCGGTCCGGTTCGATTCTGTCGGTTTCTGCCGTAAAACTCAAATCTAAGGCTGTCAAAAAATTCTAAAAATTATTTTGAGCTTGTACACTTCCCACACTGAGCCTTTTTATCCACTCTAGCACTTCCGAAAAATTTGGTCAAATTGGTGTCAAACTTAGAGAGATGATGAGATGAAGAAAAACTTATGGATTTATGCTTGGAGTACTTATCTTGAAGAATAATTTATTGATAATCTGAAAATACTTGGTGGAACTGAGAAGAAGGCTATTGAAGATTTATTGACATACAATCCTAATAACTGGTGTAGGGCATACTTCTCCTTCAAAAGCAAATTATCAAGTGTAAATAATAATGTGGTGGAGAGTTTTAACAGCTAGATCCTAAAAGCAAGACACAAACTAGTTATAAGAATGCTTAAGGAGGTAAGGATTAAGACAATGTCTAGGATTGCTAAGTTAGGTATCAAGTGTTCTAAATAGGGTAAATAATGGTCACCGGCTTGTCTAAATGTCTACAAGGACAATGGAGACATAGCGCATAAGTGTATGGTTGAATTCAATGGTGCAAATGGGTATGAAGTTAGTGAAGGAGTTGATAGACATACCATTAAGCTTGATTTGCAATTTTACACACATAGAGAATGGGATCTCATGGGAATCCCATGTCCTCATTCTTTAACTACCGAGAACCATAGCAAGCTGGATCCAATGAAGTACATTTCACACTATTATAGCAAGCCAACATGCATTGAGATATATAAGCACAAATTGGGGCCAATTACAGGACAACAGTTTTGGAGAGTGGATGTTTTTAAACCAATTGAACATCATCCACCTGTTAAGCTAGCTGACAGACCTAAAAAACAAATAAAAAGGGAGATGAATGAACCTAAAAGAGTTGGATTTGTGCAAAAAATGTCCAAAATAGGCTTCAAGCAAAGATGTGGCAATTGCTAAGAATTTGGACACAAAATAAGAAATTGTAAAAAGGTAAGGATACAACCTTAAGTTTTGTTCCAAATTATATAAATGCATTCTAAAATAAAGATTATTGTTTATAGGATACAACCTCAAGTTCTTCTCCAAATAATGAAACTCAAGGCAAAGCACCTCTACTAGCAACTAAAGTTCATACTAAGAGTGATCACTTGAAAACTCATAGCTTTTAAAGGTCAGAAGTATTGAATGTCCAAGGAAACACATTGAATTTCCAAAGAATATATGTGAGAAACAAGAAGGGTGGTCAAGGTTTTTGTTATTTCTATGATCCCGAAGTTGGTACTGTTATATACCATGTAAGTGCATCAAGATTGATATATATAAACCTAGTTATTATACAATTAATTATTTATTGTGTCTTTGTTGAAATAAATGTACCTTGATCACATCAAGGTGACTCTCTTTATTTGCTCATTGATGATGATGAAAAGGGCCAAATGGATCCAGACATTGAACCTGATGTTAATGCTAGGTTTCGAATACTTAATGAGTCAGAAACTAGGATTGCAAAAAAAAAAAGAGCAGACAATAGTGGTTCAACAAGAGATAGAAGTATAGCTTTTGGATTGAGCAACAACAGGGGCCTACAAACCAGCCATTCAAACCAAGTGAAAGGAAAAGAAAAGAAAAGAGTAAGCAAACTGCAACATAGGCTGAGGTGAAATCTGGTGAGGTGAAATCAGCTATTCAACAACACTCT
Organism: Excoecaria cochinchinensis; assembly: GCA_947683425.1. Lineage (NCBI taxonomy): Eukaryota > Viridiplantae > Streptophyta > Magnoliopsida > Malpighiales > Euphorbiaceae > Excoecaria > Excoecaria cochinchinensis. Next base: position 1,815,258 of record CANTUQ010000058.1, read on the forward strand.
CCGGTATGTAATTAGGAAAAGTTTTTAATTTAACTCAATTATTTTGATGGTCCTACACCGTGTGGCAATTATGAATGTTACGCTTAAGGTAATAATAACCAACAATTGTATCAAAGCCTAGTTCTATCAAAGGAATCGATACTAGCAGACAAATTAGAATTTAGTTAATGCTTGAAAATCATGTTTTGTGTTTTTATGTGTTCTAATTCTAATTTTCATGAGATGAATGTTAATTTGATGTTTATGAGTTAACCATGTTTTGATTTCAGTAGTATATTATGAGATAATATCATAGAAATGTGGCCAAAAAGATAATTTTCATGTTTTAAAGACATACCACGGCCATGGCCATAAGATACCATGCTCGTGGTTACTTTTTGAGAATAAAATTATGAACATTGAGTGATATGCCGTAGTCTTAGGCATAATGCCATGCCAATGGGCATAATACTTAAAAGAAAATTATCGACATTTAGTGATATGCCACAGCTATGGGCATAACACTAATAAAAAAAAATTTATTGCAGTTTGAGACATGGTATGATAATGGGTCATATTACCACGCCAGTGGGCATGACTTAAAAAGTTAATTTTCGCATTAAAAAAAAGTTAATTTTCAAAATTTTTGAGATACAAAAGCATACCACTCCTATGGGCATAATGCCATTACCGTGGATGCATTTTATAAGTATGGCCATATTATGGACATAACATTACCATGCCCATGGGTAGTTTTGCTATGCCAGCCGGACATTTTAACCTAAAATTAAAATTTTCAAAACTTAAAATTTAAACTGACATCTGTATGTTTGGCATTATACTTAGTTATAGACTTAAATGATTAATGAGATTGTTCATATGCATAGTTTATGTTTTAGTTGTAAAGGACCTACATGTCCAGCTTCATTTATAAAAGTTTGTAATTCTATTCTATTATGGATTGTGTGTAACTAGATTACATAGGACTCGTATAGGAAATAAGTACAAGACACAGATAAGGAGATGGTGCCAAAACAAGCTTGAAAAAGAAGATTTTGTAATGAAGCCTTTTCTTTTGTGAACTTATGCATTTTACCTAGGTTTGACCTGTTGATTTCCTGCTTAACTCAAGGAAATAAATGTAGAAAAGTCCATAACTAGAATATATTATTTTATTATTATATGTTAATATAGATTAATAGGATACGGATACCAATGTATGCCAACCATGAGTGACAAAACTTAAAATAACAAATCCCTTATTAAGTGATATAAGACAAGCATGCCGTTTATCAATATAAGTGAAAATATAGTTTTTTATCGAATTGGGTTATTGAGCATACTCAAGCTCAGTTCAATATCAAATATGTTCAAGCTTATATTAATAGGAATCTTATATTAATAAGCTTATATTAACTTATTTTATTAACTTGCTCAACATACTCAAATTTAATGGAATAAGAGGAAATAGATATAAGATATTCATGTATTAAGAGTTAACAACCCAATGATTCATTAGTTTTATAGAGATGCAATTTGTAACGACCCAAAATACACACTAACGGTATTAATGCATGTTTAGGGTGGATTGGAAATCGAAATGCGTAAATAAGTGATAAAAATGTTGAAAAGGATGTAATCGGTATTATTGCAAAAAGCTCGGTAAGAGTGGCAGTTAAAAATTGTTAATTATGACTTCAATTATAATAAAAAGAATTACTTTTGTGCGACAATGTTTAAGTTTAAGTTAATTAAGAGGCCATGATGTGAATAATAGGAAAAATGAGGGATTTATGTTGTAATTTGCCATGACTAATCACAAGTCAACACTTATGATTTCTATAATGCAAAAAATGGATGGGTATTTAATGGTTTAAGGCAGCAGAATTAGGGATAGCATTCCAGCTCTTCCCTCTTTTTTCTGTTCTTGCTCTCTCTTTCATTTTTCTACAAGTTTACTTAAGGTGAATTGAAGTGCTTGAAGTGATGTAAAAAAGCAAAATAGGTTTGGGAACTTCCTCTATCTCACATGTGTGTATTATATGAGAATTTGATTTACGCTTCAATAGATGAGACTTTGATGGTAAATAACAAATTAAAGTAGGCTTGAGTGATTTTGAGGGGAATTTTGCATGTGGATTTAATTGATATAGTTTAAATATGTGAAAAACAATTTAAGTGATGTGGTAGTGATTTTGAATGAGAATTAGGATTAGTTTTAATTGTATGATTGATTATAGCCCTAAGGTCTTTAAATCTAGAGACAAATAGAGTAAATTGAGTTTGTGATGCAAGTGGATCTGCTATTATTCTATAGAGTGTAACTCAGTGTATTGTAGCCCAAATGATGTGATTTTTGTGTTAATAGTAACTTAAGACATATATGAATATTTGTTTGATATGTGATTGATGTTTAGAAAGTTGGACCTAGAAATGTGGAGATTCGAAATTCGAAAATTTCCAACCATACGATGGTCAGACAGTTCAGACCACCGTGTGAGCATGTTTTGGGCAAAAAATATGAGTAATCGATGATCTACACGGTGGTCAGGCTTCTCTGCCCACTGTGTGGTGACCTTCACGGTGGGCAGGATGTCCTGACCCCCGCGGCAGGCAATATGTCCTGACCCCCGTGTGAAACCATTTTGTATAAATGTCCCAGACTTATCTGATTATCTACACGATGGTTAGGCTTCTCTGCCCACCATGTGGTGACCCTCACGGTGGGCAGGATTTCCCTGACCACCGTGTGAAATGCTTTTGTATGATCAGTAATTAAATTCTGGCATTCCACATGGTGGGCAGGTATTTTTTATCACCGTGTGACCTCTGTTTTTCAGAAATTATGCGTGCATTTTACAACCTAATGAACTCCGAATTGAACTAAATTAATTATGATAATTATTTGACAATATTAAAAGATATTTGTTTGGATTTTGCACTGTTAAGTATGATTTTACATGAATATGTTAATATGTGTGTGTGTGTGTGTGTAAATGTGTTTAGTATGCTTCTTATATGCAAATGACTTTATATGTATATTTGAACATGTAGAACTATGTGGTTCTAATTCCCAAAATTTGGGATACGTAGGAAGCTTAGAATACTATTCCAAGTCCAAACTAAATCATAGAAAATTAATATATGCATAGAAGTTTGGAAGGATTATATGAATGAAACTTAATATAGATATTATGTACAAGAAGAATGTGTTATGTAGGTACTGATTACAACAACTGTTCTATATACTTGTACTATTCTGTGCACTTGTAATGTAATCTTTTGAACTAGAATCATTATTTCTGATTCAATATGTTTACTTTTAATCTGATATGATTAAAAGCCTCCTATTAACTAGGCAGTGGATATCATATTGTTCTGTTGGCCCCATTTGGGTTATTACTCTGAGCCCGTTTGGGTCACTACCTCGACCTAGTTTGGGTCACCTACTATCATTGAAATATAAAATAATATAATTAAATTGAATTATACCTAAGGGTACCTACTATACTGCACTCCAGTTATCCACTCCCTTCAGAAGATACAGGCTTCTTAATGGCTGTAATATGTTAATTAAATGTTATGAAAGTATGCTCAGCTTGTGTTGTAAATTTCTAGGTTCAAGATAACTGCTTATTACTTATATAAGCTAAAGATTATAGAAGTGTACTCAGAAGAAGTATATTGATGTGTTTCACATGTAATGCACATTGTTAAGTTAGAATATTTGTTTACTATTTATTTATATATAAATATTCATTGTACAAGTTTAGGGTTTAACAACTACTGTGCAAGGTAGACCATATCATTTGTGTACCCCACTAAGCTTTATGCTTAGCTCGAGTTTTAATTTATGTAGGTACGAAGTGGGAATCTTTCTGAAGGATCGTCCGCTGCAGGTTATGCCAACACAAGGATAGGATAAAGTCTTGATTGTTAGAATTATGAAAGTTCATATTATATAAGAGTAATTGTATCTAGTACCTGTAAATAACTGTTATTGTAATGTTATACATGTACAGTAATGGAAAATAATGAAATTTTATTATTATGATTTTGCGAGATTTGTGTTTTGTAGTGTTGCACTCTCTTATCCTCCCAGGGGGTAGAGGGGGTGTTACACAATTGGTATAAGATATCTATTGTTGAAGCTAGAATTGGCTTTGTTGAGCATATTCAAGGTCAATTTTAACCAATATTGATAATGATCCGCTAAAAAAACCATCGAGTTTTCTCAATTCTACAGTGAGGGCTATTGGATCGTAATAAAGTAATGGGAGTTAAATGCAATTAATAAAAGACCATATTATTGGATTCATATACATGAGCATAAGCTAACTAGATTTCATACTCCACATCATGTTGAATTACCATTATGAACACAAGCATTTATCTCCAAATAAATCTCGACTCTAACAAGTTGAACGGACCCAACTTTCTAATTATATATGATTTGAGAATTTTTTTCAAATTTAAGAATAGATAGTCTATGACTTGAATTTGCAAACCTGCTAATTCCATTAAATGATGCCATTGTTAGTCAACGGTATTGTTTGAAGCATTATAAGGACAGTGATTTTGTAACATGTATCATGTTTGCTTTTATGTACCCAAGAACTTTAAAAGAAAAATAAGCATATTAATGCTAATACCATCATCTTTCATCCTAAGGAGTTGTTTCAATAAACAATCTCAAGTGGATTGATATATATGTGACGCACGCCGACCCTAGAGGCCCACTTTTAGGGTCCGAGAAAGGTTCATTTAAAACTCGTAAAGATTGGTCGCTTCACAATAAATAGGGAATCACCTCTATTTTATTGTTGATGATTAACCTACGGAAGTATCTATGTGGGTACCAAGAGGTAGGTATTATGGAGCCGCCACCCAATAAAATATTGGAAAAGTTAATCTAATCTCATAAAGCCTAAACCAGAGAAGGTTCGGGACTTCACTCTTACTCATACCTTGGTTAAATGTTTATATAAATGAGTTTTTAAGATTAATTTAATATCCCTTTTCTCACATGATTAAAGGCGCAACACAAGCCCATAAAAAGCTATAAAGATCATATATTACAATAATCCCAAAATAAGTAAAATTATCCTACAAAAAGAAAAGATAAATATACATAAAATGGAGAATTCATTTAAGTGGGAGCATTGGTTCCCACATGTATATTTTACAGAAAGATGAAGAGTTCTCAGATAAGGTTTAGGCAAAGAGGGATGAGTGATCCCCTTTTTTATGAAAACAAGAACTCTTCTTTTGATGTGTTGTTTTGGGAAGAAAATCGGACATTGATCCATTTTATTTAGAAAATTCCATTTTATTTGTATAAAATTTTTGGTGATCTTTTATGTTAGGGTGCCAAAAAACTCTTTATTATTACAATTCAAGATAAAATAAAAGCAAACAAAATTAAAGTACAAAAGAAATTAGAAACTGCCAATCTCTCCTTGTGATACTCATGCATCCTAACCTCCAGACCTCGGCTAGTAGGAACGCTCACAAAAGGAACATTTTTTATCCAAAAGAAAATGAAGGGAAAATAATTCATTAGAAAAGTTATAAAAATTTAGATAATAAATAACTATTATGAGATTAAGTAAAATATAGGCATAAATAAACATGAGAATATAGAAAGTTATATGGCATGCATAATGGAAGTAAATTAAAACAATACACACAATATTACTTTAAAAGGATGAAAGAAAAACGCTAAAAAGACATAAAATAAGCTAGACAGTGGCCCATAGACGGCCACAACTAAAGAGGGAAGGCCAAACAAAGGAGCGATGAACGGGAAACAAAGGCCATGTTATGTCCTGTCACTCACCACAAGCGACGGGCATCCCTCATCCCGTCTATCAAGCCCAAAACACATAAAATATGTGGGAACCTCCATTAAAACAAGCTTTTCAAACCATTTTCATGCCAACAACCCAAATCGTGCATAAAATGACTAAAAAAACACATCAAAATAATTTCTAAAGCTCTAAAAAAGTATTTAAACTAATAAAAAAATAGAAAATCACAAAGAGACACATACTTAAAGCAAATAATCCAAAATGTTCAAATGGTGATAAAATAAGAGATTGAGCCTATAACTATTACCCTTAGATTGTGTTTGAACTTTAGAGCATAGAAATATGCTTAAATCCTCCTTGGATTTCACAAAATAGATTTGAAATTTCTTTGAAAACTCTCTCTCTCTCTCTCTAAAGTTAGACTCTATTTTTTAAAGAGAACTGAAGGTGAAAAGAGGAGATCCGAGATAAAGGAATTGATTTTCCTCTCTCAAATCCTCCTTCTTACTTGTGTTTAATTTAAAAAATGTGAAAGAAAACATATTCAAAATCCAGAGAAGAACTTGTTTTTATTTTCTTCTTTTTTTTGCCGTTTTTCTGCTCTAAGAACCCAATTACCCAACTCACCAAAGGAACCCCTTTTTTTCTATTTTCTTTTTCCTTTTATATGCCCTAAGAGGATCCCCCTAAGAGATCCTAAGCTCCTTGACTTAAGAGGAGACCATACCTTCAAACCTAATCCTAGAGATTAAGTAGAGAAAATCCACCTTCTACCCCGATTTCCAGCTGCAAAATCCAATTTTCAAATCTAAAATTCAAGACAGGCGGGCACCACTCAACGGCTAACGGACGAGACTAAAAATTATAAAATTGTCATTAGCCCATGCCTCGTATCCCGTGATTTGTTGAGTCACGGGCAGCCAAAGCGAACCACGGGTAGCTAGGAACAGGGTGTAAAGCCCATCCTGGCGACAGGCAAGCCAAGGACAAATGGCGACAGACGGGCATCACTCAACGAGGGGCTGTCTGTCGACTAAAAAACCTCTTCTTGGTTTCGAAAGATGCAAAGGGGCTAAAATCATATAAAACCTCCAAAAAATTATGAAATCTAAAAATTAAAACTGACACTTTCTGATCTCTACCTATGGTACAGGTATTAGTATCTTCATCGAGTAACTCTGATCTGAACTGTCTCGGGACCCAATGTCTACAATATGATATAATGTTGTTATTCCATGTTAAGGTGGTGGAAAATCACTTTATCCATAAATGATAAAGATTTTGATATATGATGATAGGGTCAAGAAAGGACAAAGAAGAAGGAGCGCAAAGAGTTTGCTACTCGAAAAATAACTAAGTCTTTAACGACTTGCCATCATTGTGACAAGAGTTGATCATTGGAGGAAGAACTACAAGAACTGTTTAAAATCTAATAATAAAGAAAAGCAAGAAAATGATTCGCCTTAAGGTGCTTTGATTATTAATAGTTATAATGCTTTTAACAACCATTCTAAAGTATAAGATGTCGATTATGCATTTAACATATATATTTATATGCAAAGACTAAAGAACAATAGGAAAATAATGAAAGATTATTTTCGAACTACACATAACAAATGGAGCAAGAGTTGTTACATTAATTATAGGAACTTATCATATTTATAACACCCCGATTCCCACCCTAAAAGTTCGAGCACATGTGTGTATGTGTGTGTGTGAGTGTCATTGCATGAGTTATTAAGTTTAAGGGCTTAATTGCAGGTTTTTATTTTTATTGTGTGGTTTGTTTGTTTTGAGGGAGTAAGAAGAAGGGGGAATAGTGGAATTTGTCAAGACCATCTTTAGATCTTGACACTTGGATGGTAGAGATTAAAGTAAGAGGAAGGGGGGGGGGGTGACTTAAGAGAAGGAGAGAGGGAACGTGAGGTTAGCCTTTCCCGTTCAGCTCTCTCTTCCTTTGTGCTTCTTCTCCTTTTCTTCTTCTTTCTTACTCTTTGATTGCATCCTCAAGCTCTTGAATTCTAAAGTGGTCTTAGCAAATTCCAAAGGTTGAATAAGTCGTCTTCTTCTTCTTCTTCTTCTTCTTCTTCTTCTTCTTCTTCTTCTTCTTTTGCTTCTCCTGGTGTTCCCATTGGATGTGTGTGGGTGTGTTTGTTTGTAGGGTTTTGAGTCTTGTGTGTTTTGGGTTGTTCGATCAGAGTTGCCTCCTAAAGATCCTAAAGGGAAGGAAGTGGTGGGTGGAAGTTCAACCCCTTGACTTTGGAGCTAAGGAATCAAGGTTTGGGAATTATTTAAAGTTGTGCATTTTTATGATTTTTGAGATTATGCTTTGATTTCTGGAAAATTGATTGTGTAAATTGTTTGTGTATGTATTTAATGGAAGGATGTGTTAGTAAATTGAAGTAATTTCTAGTAATTGATAATAGTATGAAGTTTGAGAATTTGTATTATTTTAAGTTATGATCTTGAGTATGATTTTTGATTAGAGCTTTGAATTGAGTTGCTTAAGATGTTTAATTTGAGTTTTAGTTTGTTTAATTTGAGTTTTTAATGGTATGAGTGGCTTGGGGTATTGTAATTTTGGATGTTGGTTTAATAATTGGGAAGTGGGTAACAGAGAATAGCAAATTTCTGGGTTTTAGTTAATTTACACGGCTATAAGGAGGGCCATACCACCACCACCGTGTAAATCGTATTTCTACATTTGATTTTTGCTTCATCGAGTTGTTACACGGCGGTAAAGGCTTGTCATATTGCCGTGTAAATGTATTATGTTTTGAGTTGTTTCTGCTTTGCATTTTACACGGCGATCAGGATTGCTATACTACCATGTAAATACATTCTATTTTCTGAGGAGTTTTGGCTCGGCAGGCCACACGACGGTAAGGTTTTCCTTACCACCGTATGGAATGTCTTACACGGTGATAAGGATTTACTATACCACCGTATAACCTCTTTTTGTCCTGAATTTTTTGGATTTTTGAATTCTTTTTCTTTTGTCTCTTTTTATTTAAGCATTAACATGTGTTTATGTCTATGGGATTATTGCACATCAAATAGGGTTATATGATAGAGAATTGAGCTTGTTCCTTGAAATATGTTAGCTCTTATGTGATAATTATGAAAATTGTTATTATTGTTGCCTAGCCTGCAAGAGTCAAGTAAGTGGATAGATAGGCATGCCTATAGAGTTTTGTGAGCTGCAGCCCAGTGTTCTGGACCCTGATCATGTCACCATTTGGGTCCTCGCGATCCTAAGTGTTTGGATCTTGTTTAAGATCCCCAGTGAAAATGTTTTTATATATAAAAATAAAAGATGTTGCTTTTGCTCATACCTACGGGTACCTAGTGTTCACTCGTTATCCGCTACTCTGAATTTGCAGGCATATATGTTGGGTTCTCTTATGAATGCAACCTTGCTTATTATTGAAACATGAACATGATTATTTATATTAAGTTATGCTTGTGAATAAGTATGAGATATGTGTTATGTTTGCTTTAACGGCCATTGTGAGTGGTCGTCCATCTTTTGCTTTCCCCACTAAGCGTTTATCGCTTAGTACGAGTGTTTAATCCATACAGGTGTGAAAGTTGTCTGAGTTTTGAAGAGTGCGTTCCGCAACAGTCAGAGCCAACACTTTAGAGAGATTCTTTTTGTAGCTTGACTATTGTATTTTAGGTTTTATGATATAATCGTTTTGTAACGTATTGGATTTTGTAAATATTTCATGTACGTAATTTCTATATCTATGTAAGGTTATTGTACCCCTTTTGTAATGAATATTTTGATATATGAAATGAAGTTTATGTTGGCCCATTTTTGCTTAGTATAAGTTTTAATTTATCATTTATGAATGTTTCTTTTCTGCCTTCGTTATGTTTGTATGTTTATTTGTCGGTAATACCCTTATCTATACGGGTATTCACTCTCTTTGCGGGTGAGTTCCCCTACGTATAAGTATGGGGTGTTATAATTTTATTGGTATCAGAGGGATGGTTTAGTCATTTTTGGGTAACCATAGAATAAAATTTTGTCTAGGATTGTGTTGGCCTAATGCGGATAATTTATGTTTTGTATTAGATGGAGTCTGCACATGGGTCCCTCGAGGGGTCAGCCGAGAGTGATAATCCCCAAGAGCAAGATCCATCTGTGTCTGGTCCTGCTCAACCAGCTAGGGTGCAACCTGAGGCTCCAGCCATACCTTTTGAGGCTATGCTAAAGATATCTCAAGATATGGCTCGAGTCTTAGAGAGGCTGACGGCCTCGAGAGCTCTGATTGGAGTGTAAGGAAGTCTAGAGCCGAAGATTTTTATGGGACTAGTTTAGATGAATCTGACAAGGCAGAGCTTTGGATTGAGAAAGTGAAGAGGGTGCTAGAAGAGATTCGTTGTCCTATGGATAGGAAAGTGGAGTGTGCAGTTTCACTCTTGCAGGGTTCTGCCTATGATTAGTGGAAATTGGTGTTGAGCCAACCCCAGTTGCCTGATCCTGTCACATGGGAGATCTTTGAGAGGGAATTTCATAATAAGTATGTGATTAGGGTGTATTAGGATGCTAAGTGGGCGCAGTTTCTAAGCTTTAAGCAGAGGGCATTATCAGTTGTCGAGTATGAGAAGGAGTATAGTAGGCTCAGTAAGTATGCGCCTCTAGGTGTTCTTACGGAAGATTTCAAGTGTCAACACTTTAAGGCGGGATTGAATGTCTCTTTGAGAGCTATGTTGATCTATTTGATGAGTTCGCCGACAGTGAGTTACTATCAGATTGTACAAGCGACTTTACGAGCAGAGCGCTCAGAATCTATTTTGAGGGAGAGAGCTCAGAAAAGGAATGCTCCTCGTGAAGGTTCATCCTCTGAGAAGAGATTTAGGGGTTCACAGAGGAATCCTCCAGATAAGTCTGCTCCTAGTCCAGCTTCAAGAGGTAGAAGACAGGGGTCTTTTCAGAGTTCTGGAGTTGGTAGAGGCGGTTCGGGAGGCCGAGGTGATTTAGCACCAAAGTGCTCTCATTGCAACAAGCGCCATCGGGGCGAGTGTTGTTGGTTGACTAGTGGCTATTTCAAGTGTGGCAATACCGATCATTTGTTAGCCAATTGCCCGTATCTGAGAATGTTCAAGGGAGGCAAGAAGTAAGTAAAGTGGGGTCTAGTGCCCCTTAGGCCAGTCGAGGTCATGGTAAAGGTTGAGGTCGTGGTGGCTGGCCTAGGGATGGAGCTTTATCTGAATCTATGGATCATCCGATCATGGTACCAGCTAGAGCTTATGCCATGAAAGCTCGGGAGGAGCAAGATGCACCTCAAGTGATCGCTGGTAAGTTCCTACTCCTTGATACTGATATGCATGCTCTAATAGTCCCTAGGACCACACACTCATATTTGTGTTCTAATGAATTGTATGCTGAGTTGCCTAGTGTGGAGCAGTTAGATTATGAGATTTGTGTGACCAGTCCCTTAGGGCATAGTGTCAATGTGAGTAGAGAGATTCTTTTTGTAGCTTGACAATTGTATTTTGGGTTTTATGATGTAATCTTTTTATAACGTATTGGATTTTATAAATATTTCATGTATGTAATTTCTATATCTATGTAAGGTTATTGTACCCCTTTTGTAATTAATATTTTGATATATGAAATGAAGTTTCTGTTGGCCCATTTTTGCTTATTATAAGTTTTAATTTATCATTTATGAATGTTTCTTTTCTGCCTTCGTTATGTTTGTATGTTTGTTTGTCGGTACCACCCTTATCTATATGGGTATTCACTCTCTTTGCGGGTGAGTTCCCCTACGTATAGGTATGGGGTGTTACAATATTTCTTGGATTATCTTTAGAACTAGAATATTGTTATTGCATACATGTTTTATGTAAGAACATTGTTTCTATTTCTTATCTTGTTGAATAAGTTTTTCATTTGATAATAAATGACAAAGGTTGTTTATTATGGTTAAATGGAATGTTCCATAATTCTAGAATTATGTACGATAGTATATGCATTCTAGATAATGACAATCCAATTTTCAATATAAATACCAAGAGAGAAAAGAAAGATAACTTAAAAATCTCTTACTTATGGCATTATCGACTTGTCCATAATATTGAGAGTCACATGACTAAGTTGCACATTATGAATTATTTGAAACATGAGAGTCTTTTTGTAGGCACCGGGTGCTGAGGCAGCACATATTAGGATTATCCAATGATAAAATTAACGCATGTTCACAGGCAAAAAGGTTGGAAGTGATAGTTTTCTTGTCCAATTTGTTTTTTTATAAATAATAATAATAATAATAAAATATATATATATATATATTAAAAATTAAAAATAAAAAAGAAGATTGGAAGTGATATTATTTTTGTCAAAATTGCTTTAAAAAAAAAAACTTTTAGAAGGCTTGCGGTAGCCGGCGTGCGAATGCCAAGCCACTGCAGGCGTACATCTCATGCGCGCAGCGCCCACCCCTTGCAAGGGGCGGCATGCCTCACATGCCAGACCAGCACAGGCGTGCATCTCATGCGTGCAACGCCCACCCCTTGCAAGGGGCGGCATGCCTCGCATGCCTGCTATGCGGACATGCGCTAAAGAGTGGCCTGGCTGCCCCTCGCCTGCCCAAGGCGCCCCTCACAGCCAGCGGCCCTCTGGGCACTGTTTTCGACCGAAATGCATTTTTTTTTACTTTTAATCAATTTTTTCAGGGATTTTTAAGGTTTTTTTTCCATCTCAAAATTAAGAAGGGAATTTAATTGAATTAATTGCTTCAAAAATCAGATTTTTTGGGGGAGAAGGATATAAAAATAGATGATTTTAGAGAGAGAATCGAGGGAGAAATTTTGTGAATTTCGAGAAAAAAGGAAAAACGATTTTTTCTTAATTTTTCTGCTTTAAATCTTTGATTGTTGACAAGGAAAACAATTCACGATCTAGCTTTTCCATATTGATAATTCTAAAGATAAAGAATTCTGGGCTCAATTGCATTATTATTTTGGTTATTTTCTTTATTTTGGCTTTTATTTCATTATTTTAGTTTGATTTGTAATAAATTTATTAATTTTATGTACGTTAAAAAGAAAAACGCAAAAAAATATTTTTATTAACAAATTGAATTTTTTCTAATAAAATTGGACCAATATCCTAATTTTTAAAACAATAAAATTCCACTTTTAAAAGAAGAGTTAATTTTCTCAAAATGGGACCACTCATCCCGATTTTTTTAAAGATGCCTCAAAATAACTCTTCATTTTTTTAAAGTGAACATGAAGGAACCAATGTTCCTATTCCAAATAAATATCCCGGTTTATGTATGCTTATTTACTTATTTGATTTTGTTATTTATTTATTTATTTAAATTCCTATTTTGGAGGATTATATTTTTTGTCCCATTTTTTTATTTATTTGTTTATTTTAATTTTATATTTTGGGAATTGTATTTTTGTCCCAATTTCATTTTGTAATTTGTTTTGTATTTTATCATTTTTTTTTACTTGCTTTCCTACGATACTTGAATATGCGCTTTAATTTTAATGCATGACCTGAGAAGAGAAATGAAAATTTAATATTAAAAACTCATTTATAATTAACCAAGACATTAATAAGAGTGAAATTCTAAATCTTTCTCTAGTTTAGACCCCAAAGGTTAGACGAATGATAGGTGTCGAAACCAATAAAAATAAAATTCCTACTCTTAACTAAATTTAATTTATAAATAGCAATGAGTAGAGTCGAATCCGCAGGGATTGATCGACTTTTAATTCTTTAAATAACCAGAAATAAACAATAAAAAATGGGGGATTTTGTAAATAAAGAGTAAAAAATACATAATTAAAATAATAACAAATAAAATGCAGAAAAATAAATAAAAATAAAATAAAAGATAAGAAAGTCTAGCCAAAGGCATTTGCGGCACAACATCCAATTTTACTGATCATGAATGAAAAAATAACTCTATAATCATGCAATGGATTGGTTATAGTCATCGACTTAGCGCTCCCGGCCAATCTTTCCGTATTAATAGGCTAATCAGGTAATACTGTAATTAATCCCTAACCAATAAACAGTCCTCTCTTATCGACAGAATTTAATTTATTGACAGTTTTATGAATTAGAAAGACACAACCTAAGTTAACTAATTTTTTATCGAGACTGATTTAAATCAAATCATGCATTTACTTAATACAACAACCCTTCTAAGTATTGCTATACTAATTACCACTTGTTATTGATTTTATCAAATAATTACGGATTTGACAATCTCAATTAGCTATGTGCTATTTAATTAAATGAACAACAAGCCTTTATTGTGCAAATAATAAATAACAATCGAGCTGAAGTTTCGCTAAATCACAGTAAATAACATGAGCATCACATAAATTAAAGAGAAAAAATAAGCAAGAAAAATCTCGCCGTAATTGGTTTGAATCCCACCCTTGAATTAAACCTTTAACTAGAATAAAAGTTTAGCCACACATGGCCAAGAACAAAAATAAAATAAAATTAAACAAATTTCTAACACAAATATGGAAGAGCAAAGGCGGCGGCGGCTGCCAAAGTTCGTGTTCACGTTCTTCCCTATCCCCTTTTAAAAGAAAACCTAGAAAATTTAGGTAAGTAGTTCATTCCTATATAAACTTGTAAAATAAAATAAAAAATATTAAATGTAATGTTATCCTACTGAAATACTGCCTATTATCTCCTAAATTAGAGCCTAATTATCCCTAAAATTCAGCTGGAATATCCCTGACGGCTAGAGCTTCGCACACAAAATAAATCTACATATTTATCCGAGCTATCTCGTTTTTCCCTTAGCCTTAGGCAAGGCTAAGGGTCAGATCTGCATCTTTTCTCTTACGCCAAAATTGATCCAAACTTCTTCAACCATTTCAAATCAGTCAAATTATCCATAAAATGCTTTTTTTAATCAATTAAAACCTGAAATGGTCCAAATTACATAAACAAGTAAAAAGTTCCAAATTGGCTAGAAATTAATACATAAAAATAGGAGAAAGTCAAGTAAAAATATGCAAAATTAAGCACTTAACAAATTTCCCCACAATTATCCCATGCTTGTCCTCAACCATAAATTAAACCTCAAATTCAATTGATATGAGCCTAAATAGCTCATATTTAGTTAATATTTTGTGATTAAAATCATGTTTAGTTGTGGTAAATTGTGTTAGAATTAGGTATGTTTTATGTTCTATTTTGTGTTTTGTGAGTGTAAGAGGAAATGGAGAAAATATTGGAGAAGGGAGCAAACTAAGCAATGAATTTAGTCTCTATCGCGGGCGTAACGATAGCCGGGAGCGTGACCTAAGGCGCCTAAGAAGAAGGAAGAAAAGAAGAAAAGAAGTTGAGCAAAAGGAGATGCCATGGAGCAAAAGGAGTTGCGAGTGCGACAGTGTAAGGAGGAAGAAGGGAGTTGATGCAGCTGAAGAAAGTCAAGGAAGAGAAATCCGTATTCTGTCGCAAGCGCGACAGAAAGATCCGTTAGGGCAATTATTTTGAAAAGCCACTTGAATAGTCAAACCTTTCCACCAACTTTTACAACTCTTTTAAGAGGGCATATCAAAGGATATAAGTTTTAAAACAATATATATAGAAAATTCAGCTGTAAATGAAAGATATAGAGAATTTTAACTTAAGAATTTCTGTAAGTAGGAAAACAATTTCTGTAGTTGTAGTTCTTAAGTTTGTTTTTTATGATTTGAGAAGAAGGCAACAAGCAAAGACGAAGACTACATATTTTGTGAAGAGAAAAAGGGTTAAGAGATCTCCTTCTTCTATCTTCTAATATTTTCTTCTTCTTTGTAAACTTTTAATGATGTTTTAGGAACTTGAAACTTTAATGTTACATTTTATTATTCATATCAATTTAGTAATCTTGTTTATAGAATTTTCTATTAGTACTTAATGTATGATCATAATAAGTAAGAATTTAGTTGAGAGATAAATTCCTACTTAAAACTAATAGAATTTCATCATTGAAACATTACTAGAGAGATCAGAATGTTAGATGATTGTTATAGGTTGTTAATTAATCCTGAAATATGCATGTATAATTAACTAACTTATTAATGATAGTTAAGAGTTAGAATTGTAAATGTATGTTTTAGGCACTCTAATTCATGTCGAGATAATGAATTTGGAATATTAATCAACTTGGCTTGCATGACAAGAGTACATTAATAATCAAGAATAATTACTTCAAGTTTCATTAACTATAATTTTATCATCATTAATCTTTCTTGTCTTCTTTGATCATTAGTAATTAGGTTTAGTTAAATTTGCATTCCACTAATAGTTTAAAATTACTCTTAAAGATATTGATCATTGTAAATAAGATTAAAATCTATTAATAGTGAGTAATAACCAATATACATTTCTCGTGGGAATGATATCTTAAGTACTATAATCGGTAAACCGTGCGCTTGTGGATTTAGCACTAACAACAATTTTTTCAAAAGTTCATTCACCCAAAAACAAATTTCAATCCCATAAATTTTAACTAAATCAAAATGCAAGGCAAAAGAGAGAAAGAAATCCAAAACAATTTCCCACAAATTCATATCAAAATATGAGTTTCTCAACTACTTTTTCAAACCAAAAATAGCAAGGTTCTAAAATTTAAGCATGCAAGAATTTCATGTTTTAATTCAATATTAACATCAATGCATAAAAGAAAACTTATCAAACAAAATTAGACACCATAATCTCATATTTTTCAATAGATAAAGGAGCAAGGAAACCAGAAAATTTATTTCATTTTTCTTTTTCTTTTTTTATTTTTTTTTCTTAGACTATAGTAGACACGAGGGTACCCGGTTCTGACCCGCATACACCCGGTTTTTCCAGCCCAAGCAACAATTAAAATGCTTACAAGGAATGT
Organism: Excoecaria cochinchinensis; assembly: GCA_947683425.1. Classification (NCBI taxonomy): domain Eukaryota; kingdom Viridiplantae; phylum Streptophyta; class Magnoliopsida; order Malpighiales; family Euphorbiaceae; genus Excoecaria; species Excoecaria cochinchinensis. The sequence goes on from CANTUQ010000058.1 coordinate 1,831,921, forward strand.
AAAAATCCTTTTTACACGAGAATATCCGGTTCTGACCCGCATATACCCGGTTACTCAGATCACACAATTCCAAGCGGCTACTAGCTCTACTCTTAAACACTTTTTGAGTATACAGCGGAGTAAAAATTTATTGTAATTTTTTTTCTTTTTTTATATTCCTGGTAACCAAATCCCTCAATCTAAACCAAACAAGTGTCCAATGTGGTTTTAACAAGTCTCTAAAATACAAAGAATCTAATTTAAGAACATGCAAAAGTTTATGTTTCACCTTAAAAATTAAACCTTAATATTTTCAATTCAAAAGGTAATCAAGACTACCACAAATTGTATGAAAAATGATCAATAATTATGGAAACTACTCAAATATGCCTAACAATTCGATAAGTCAAAAACTAAATGGTTAAAGAATTATCTTCAGTCAAAAGCTTTTCTTTTAGATTGTAAATGAAATTTGGCAAATGCTAGAAACAAAGCAAAATAAGAATTTCTATTACAAGCAATATAGATATGGGATAAATGCCATAATTGCCCAAACATATTCATCAAACTATGCATAATTCATCAAATAGTCCAAAGATAGTTAGCCAAAATCATTATTTTTCACATTTTGTCAAAAAAAAAATCACAAATCTAACCAACTAAACAGGATTGTAGCAATGAAGATCAGTTCAAAATAGCACAAATTCAACAGCAGAACAGTGTCAACTCAAAAAAAAATCAACAAAATTTTAGCAAATTCAACAACTAAACACCAACAAAATAACATCTCAACACTTCTAAATCAAACCTTCCCCCACACTTTCTCCTCGCGTTGTCCTCAATGCGGAACAAACCACAATCGTGGGGCGAAGGCAACAAAATTAACAGAGGATAAGGTTAAGAAACTGCCTTGTGGGAAAAGATTCGCGATCTGCAGTCAATTTGTAGAATGTTTAGGCTGTGGAATTCCCAAATGCTGGAATAAAAAGGCTTGTTGCTATTTGAAGTCATTGGTGAACTGGGCCAAATAAAACCACAAGATTAATTTCAAACAAAAATTCATAGGACAAATGTCAAACTATTGGCTTCTTAAAACGGCAACCTATATGCAACAGAATAAAAATTATCCACAAAATTTATCAATGCAATAAACGAATAATCAAATCCCAATCAAACTAAGAATAGACCCCAAGTTCAAAAATCACTAATAACCCAACAATCCACCAAAACTTAACCAAAATTCCAACAGAAAATTTAACCAAAACAAGCAAAACCAACAACTTTAACAAGAAAAAATCATCAAAAACCAGCAATAAAACCAGCAACTCTCAGTAGAAAAATCATCAACAAATTTAGCACAAAATCACCAAAACTAATCACAAAATAAGCACTTTTAACTCGAACCCCTTGCCCACACTTTCTCCTCGCATGGTCCCCAATGCGGCAAACAACAATTGTGGGGCAAAAAGTAACACAAATAAACACAAAAATTATATATATAAATTAGGACAAAAAAATTAAATAAAATAAAAACTGCTCTATTCTGTAGAAGTAAGCTCTGTTCTGCCAGTTTTTACGGTGGCTAGAGGGGGGCCACTGCTGTTGGTCGTCGGAGCTGCTGGGTCTGTGGTTGGAGGCGCGATGAAAGGCGGTGGCCATCGGTGTGGTTGGGTGTGCGCTGTGGTGGCTAGATCGGAGGGCACGATCTGTTGCGGCTTGGCGGCTGGGGCTTTGCACACAAAATAAATCTACATATTTATCCGAGCTGTCCCATTTTTCCCTTAGCCTTGGGCAAGGCTAAGGGTCAGATCTATATCTTTTCTCTTACTTGCACCAAAATTGATCCAAACTTATTCAACCATTTCAAATCAGTCAAATTATCCATAAAATGTTTCTTTTCATCAATTAAAACCTAAAATGGTCAAAATTACATAAACAAGTAAAAATTTTCAAATTGGATAGAAATTAATGCAGCAATATAGGAGAAAGTCAAGTAAAAATATGCAAAATTAAGCACTTAACAACGAACTTTCCCAATTTCTCGTAAATTGGATGGTGACTCCAAAATACCTCAAAGGTACCTAAAAGGTTTCATGGAATTAGATGAACTTTCCCATTGTTCTATTGGGTAGGGATTCCAAAACATTTCATGTTATCTAAGATCTAGACGCAAACCCTCTCGGGCCTTAAAAGAGGGCCTTCGGGACATGATCGGGTTCAGCGCGCATCACACTTGTCTATCTGAAAAGATGACAAAAATGTCCTTTAGTGGAAAAGAAGCATGTGCCAATGCTGTATTGGAACTAATACATTCAAATGTGTGTAGTCTAATGTCAACATATTCAACAAGTGGTTTTTCATACTTCGTAACTTTCATTGATGACTACTTAAGATTTAGGTATGTGTATTTACTGAAGTTTAAATATGAAACTTTTGAAAATTTTAAAGAGTTAAGAAATGAAGTAAAGAAATAACTTCGAAAAGGTATTAATACACTTAGATTATATCGACGTAGAGAATACTCGAGCTAAGAGTTTGAAAGTTATCTAAGAGATAATAGGATTTTATTTTAATGGACTCTTCCATACTCACCACAAAACTATGGTGTATATAAAAGAAGAAATCAAACTATGTTAGACATGGTTCAATCCATGATAAGTCTTGCAGACCTACTTAAGTCATTTTAGGGTTATGCAATAGAGACTATTGTTTATGCTTTAAATAGAGTTCCATCAAAGTCTGTTGATGTTACACCATATGCGATGTGGTATAATAAGAAACCAATTTTCTCTTATATGAAAGTATAGGTTGCCCTACATATGTAAAGAGAACAGTATCAGATAAGTTAGATGTTAAATCTAATAAGTGTATATTTATGGGGTATCCAAGAAAGTCCTTGGAATACTATTTTTATCATGCATTGCAACAAAAGGTAACTGTTTCAAAATATGTCTTCTTAGAAAAGTAGTTTCTTTTAAGAGAAGATAATGAGAGTAAAACTGAACTTGAAGAAGATCAACCTACTAATCCCTAACCTACTACTCATGTGGACGAGACAGTATAACAACCTATTATTACACAAACTCCTAGACATTCTACTAGAGTACCCCTTGCTCCTGAGAGATATGGATTTCTCATCAATGAGAACAAGAATACAACACTAGTAGAAGATAAAATCTGAAATGGATTCCATGTATGACAGCCAAGTTTGGAATTTGGTTGATCCACCTGAAGGGATAAAATCCATAAGGTGTAAATGAATCTTCAAGAAAAGGACCACCATGAGTAGTGTGATCACCTATAGGGTTCGCCTTGTTGCGAAAGAATATTGTTAAAGACAAGGAATTGATGTTGATGAAACCTTTTCACCAGTGAGATGCTTAAATCCATTAGGATTTTTCTTGCAATTGCTGCTCATTACAATTATGAGATTTTACAAATGGATGTGAAGACAACTTTCTTTAATGGAGACCTGGTCAAGGAAGTGTATATGACTCAGCTTGAAGGCTTCATATCTAATGATAGCAACAAAGTATACAAGCTTCAAAAATTTATGGATTGAAGCAAGCATCAAGGAATTAGAACATCCATTTTGATGAGACAATCAAAAAGTTTGATTTCTCACAAAATGTGAATGAACCTTGTGTATAGAAGAAGGCTATTACGAATACAGTTGTTGTCCGTATATTATATGTCAATGACATATTACTCATAGAAAATGACATTTCAGTTCTTCAATTAGTTAAAATATGGCTTTTGAAATCATTCTTCATGAAAGACCTTAGAGAAGAAATCTACATATTAGGGATTAAGATCTATAGAGATAGATGAAAAAGGTTGCAAAGTCTTTCACAGTCTACATACATAAATAAGATGGTAAAACAATTTGGCATGGATTAGTTTAAGAAAGGATTCATTCCTATGGTACATTGGAAACACCTTTTTAAGTATATGTGTCGTAAGACACAAAAAGAGAGAAAACACATGTGTACGAAACCTTGTGCTAAAGGATCCATCATGTATGTTATGTTATGTACTTGACCTGATGTATCATTTAATCTTAGTGTCACGAGCAAATTCCAATCCAATCATAGAGAGAAACATTGAGTGGCTGTAGAGAACATCCTTAAATACTTGAAAAGGACTAAAGATGTATTTTTAACATAGGCAAAGAAAGATTTACAAGTAAGTAGGCATACTGATGTCAGCTTTCAATCCGATAAGAATGATTATAAGTCATAGTTAGGATTTATGTTCATATTGGGAGATGATGCAGTTAGTTGGAAAAGTCCAGTAAAGTCCACTACATAGGCTGAGTATATAACAACTTCCGAGATAGCAAAAAAATTACTTTGGATCAAGAAGTTCATTGCTGAACTAGGAGCAGTCCCATGCATTATTGATCCAATACCTTTGTATTATGATAACAATCGAGTCATTGCACAAGCAAAGGAACCACGGTCCCATTAATGATCCAAACATGTTCTCAAGCACTACCATTTTAATGAGGAGATTATTAGAAGAAGTGATGTAAAGATTGAAAGAATCGCTACAAATCAGAATATGGCTAATTTTGTCACTAAGGCACTAACGCAAAGCCAGTATGACTTTTATGTGAATGATATAGGCATCAAGTATATGAGAGATGGCTCTAGTGCAAATGGGAGATTAAAAGTGTAACCTTATGTTTGTGGATGATATCTAGATTACACCTATGTCTGAAAGATAATAAGTAGTCGTGTTTAAACATTGTAACACAGCCGTGTGGTTAGCTTGTATGCCCTAGAGCTCTATTTTATCATCGTCTCATGTATTTAACTTATGATATCAATGGCATTGTTTATTTCATAGTATTTATGTTTAAATACATTTGTTTGTTATAACTCAAACTATATAACAAAGTCCATGGTATAAAACATGGTACAGAGGAAATTATGAAAAGTTCATAATCTGATATTCTAACCGTACACAAATGTGTTAATTCCTACATTACCCCTATTCATAGCATTGACAAGAGTGGACATTATCAATATGGATAAACTAGCATATGTTATACTCCTTGACTAAGTCAAGCAGTAATTCTCATACGTTGTGACTATGATTATATTCAAAGTTAACATGTGGATGTTTTTTGAGAAACGAGTACATTGAGACCTAACACGATATCTTCACATGGATAAATAATATATACGAGTGAAAGTGTCTTGTCGTATAAGTTGTGCAGGTATCCTTGGACTTGAGATCACCAAAGTATCTTAAGTGCTAAGTTCCACGACCTCTCATTCACCATTGGATGTTGACAACTTGGGGATTGGATATGGCATGAATCACTTGAAGATAGTTGAGTGATCAATAAAAGATTCACCACCTTAGATCATATGAAGGGGTTTATCTCACTGTCCTGCATCACATCTTTATTCAGGTGTCTCTAGCCAGAGTATAATGCATTTATGAATGAGATTCATAAAAGGAAATTATGGGAAAAAAGATTATTAGAGATACGAGGATAAACAAATTTAAGGCTTGATTAGACATACTTAATTAAGCTAGAGTTGATACATAGTCTATACACTAACCTGAATGTGATGAAGATTGGTGAAATGAGTCTATTGAATGGTAACTGGATATGGAATGGTAAATGGTCAAGCCACTAACTTGCTGACATTTGGGTAGTCTTAATGCACGTCTAAAAGTCTACCGAGACTTTTGCATAAGTGAAGATATTCATTAAGAATGAATAGTGATTTGAAGAGTTCAAATCACACTAAACTACTTCTATTTGAAATAGGAGTTCAAAGTGTATAGCCAATATGTTTTGAAAGTCTAATAGGTCAAAAGCAAATAAGAAATGGATCCAAATGTAAAAGGAATTAGGCTATATTTATATGAGATATAATCAAGGCCGAAAGGTAGGAGAAAGGAAGCTTAATGGACCATTGAACCATACATGAGGAGCCCATGGTGGAGCTCTTAGCTTGTGGACTTGTTGACGCCTATTGTGGGCTTAAGTGCATGGTATAAGTCTATGAGGTGGGCAACCCTAATTTGGATTGGGTTGTTATAATAATGGCTATAAAACCCCCATTTTAAACATATTAGGGAAAGCTTTTGAAAGCCGGAAAATTGTTGCCACTCTTTCCTTTCTTTCTATAACCGAAATTCACTACTAGACTACGTGAATTTTGAGTTGCTCCTTGCTCAAGAAGAGTTTATTGGAGGTGATATTGAGAGGATCACTATGGTATACAACAAACTCAGCCAGGTGAAATCAATTGTTCAACAACACTCCTCGGTATGTAATTAAGAAAAGTTTTTAATTTAACTTGATTCCTTCGATGGTCCTATACCGTTTCACTGCTGTGACTGTTTAATTTCCACTTAGCATGAGGTCACAGTAACAACCACTAGTAATAAGTCTCTTTTGACTTACTCTTTATTCTAATTCCTCCAAACAAGTCCTTAGCTTTCTTAATTCTAGTTAGATTAGGTTTTAGTTAATCTAGAAAGAGTATACAAGCTTTATTTTCTATAGAGAACTGATATTATTAGTCTCTATTGAAGTTTATTGTTGTTTGGCTTTGCCATATCATGTGTGAAGAGATTATTTCTTCTTTATTACATCAAAAACCAGGATTTTCTTTTCAAGTTAATTCTTTTGCTGTTTATTATACTTTCTATTTCGTTATTCAAGTTTCTAATCACATGGTTGTTTAGGGATTTGATAGGAAAACTTTTGCTTATTGTTTATGTTCTTGCTAACTTGTGTGCTTGAAGTTTATGATTCTACTATAATTATGGGGCTCTGCATCAGTTTGGTACTAGAAAATTGGTGATAGGTAAATTTTAATCTATCTTTCAATTTGTTGTTTTTAGTTAATTGTTCTTCTTCAATTTTTGAAAATTTTCTTTTGGGTAATTAAAATTCTAGATTTTGGTTTTCATAATAGAATTCTTAAGTTTGATTTCTTTCAAGTTAGTTCAAGTAGTTTTCTACATCTTTTTCAAAAAAAAAAAAGAAAAAACTAATTCCAGGTAGTTGAAGGGAGTTAGTTGTGTTAGTTGTGTTAGTTAAATTGGTTAAGTTAGTTATATAACTGAGCTTATCAAAAGTTTAAAAAAAAAACATGTAGAAAAATTAAAAAAAAAAAAAACAAAATCCAGAAATTTTCTCAAAAAATTAAAGAAAAGGTGCACGAAAGTATTTTAAAAATTTTGCTAAGAACCTTTAAAGGTGGAAATTGGTGCTTGATTTGCAAAATTCTAGTTATCTTATTTAGTTAGTTTTCAATTATATTAAATCACATTAATTCTAGTGTCATTCAGATTTTCATTTGTGAATTCTACAATTTTGCATTCTATAGTGTCATTTATTGCATTCTTTGTTTACTTTATTCAAACGAGTTCTTTGTATTCTATTACACTTGGAGTAGCTGATTGCATATAGTTTCTCATTGATATAATCAAAGCATACATATTCTTCATTTTGTGTGCTCATATATATGTGTTTGTGTGTGTGTGCGCGCGCTACTTGCCTCTGGATTTCGATTTTTTGCAATCTTTTTGTAAGGCTTGTTCTTTGTTAATTCCATAAACTGATCTAAAATTATCTTGATTGGTTTTCTTGGTCATAAAGTGCAATTAGAAAGACAGAAGAAAAAGAGGTAAAAGGCAAAAGAGTGTGAGCTTAAAAGAGGGTAAAAGCCTATTTTGAGTGAAACATGAGTGGAGTGTATATTTTTTTGATTGCAAACATGTGAGGGAGTGTTTCCTTTTATCATGTTCTAACCTCTATTATGTAGCATTAATCATATCACATAAAGGAGGTGAAAAGGAATAGGGAAATCCTTGATGATATACGAAAAGAGTTTGATGAGTTGAGATGGATATTTGTTAAGTATTGAGAACAAGAAAAATAGAGTTGGAAGTAGAGAAAGAGGTATTTGTAGTAGAAGAAATAGCATATGATCCTAAAGGAGCATGTGTAAATTTGTTAGATGACATTGTTAGTGAAAAGTGGTGGAGTATATAGATTTGGAAGATGAGGAGTTAGAAATTCAAGTGAGACCATTAGTGATTGTTTGATTGAGGAAAATGAAAAGGTTAAAGATGAGATAAAACTAGATTTGAGTTTTTATGTAATTTTTGTGCCTAATGTTTCTGTCTTATATTTGGAGAAGTTTGATGATATGCTACCTAATGGGAGATTTTATTGTTTTGAAATCTATTCTAAAGGTTGTTTATGAGGATATTTTTATTCCGTATTCTCCTATTCCTAACTTAAATCGGACTAAAATTCAAGAACTAATTTTCTCGAGGAAATAGAGAAGGATATCGGAGTCCCAAGAGTTAATGTTAATGTTTGTTTCTAACTCAGATAATTTATAACTCTGGTATTCCTTTGAGAAATAAATCTATTGTGCATGAATTTCCTTTCATTAATGATGATTTAGATTCGAGGATGAATCTTCTTAAAGAATGAGGGAATGGTGTGTGCATGGGTTGCTACATTGGATTCTTCATGCAAGGTCCATGGAAGGACTCATCATTTGTGCATTGAGATGACTTTGAACCATGGAAAGAAGGTTTGATGTAGGATACCAACCATTTGAGAGGCTTTGGAAGAGTTGTCAAGGAGATGAAGGATAAGAAGCTGAGTTTGCCAACTGGTCCAAACACAAGGCAAAAAGCCAAGAAGTTCAAAGATGCATATGCTAGTTTTGTGAAGAAGTTCATTGAAGAAGGCTTTGCATTTGAGGAGAAAAAGGCTTTATGAAGATGTTGGACAATTAGTTTACATAGCATCAAGAGAAGATGGCTAAGCTTTGCGGGAATCCATTGATCGAAATTAAAGAATTCATCTTAGGAGGACATACTGAATCATACACAAGGTCACACCCTAGGTCACGCCCGTGAATCTAATGGAAGAATTCATCTTAAATAGACAGACCGAATCACGCCCGAGGTCATTGTCATGAATCCAAACTTCCAGAATTGATTCTTCAGCTTTCTTAGACGAATTTTGCTTAATTTCTTTTCCAATTTGGTGTATTATTACTTAAAAAGTCTCATTTGACCTAATCTTCATTCTAATTCCTCCAAACAAGTCCTCAGTTTTCTTAATTCTAATTAGATTAAGTTTTAATTAATATAGAAGAGTATCTAAATTTTATTATATCGCTGTGGGCCTGGCCATATTGTGTACGAGGAGATTATTACTTCTATTTCTTGTTATTCAAGTTTCTAGTTACATGGTTGTTTAGGAATTTGATACGAACGCTTTTGCTTAATATTTCTGATTCTACTGTAATCATGGGATTCCGCATCTAAGAATGCATCCTACTTGGTTTCTTTTCCCAAAAAAAAAAAAAAAAATCATAAAGATGAAGAAATGGGTATTAGAAAAATTTGGTGCTAATAAGCACATAATCTGAGCCAAAAAAACAGATACATTTGCTGTAGGCATACTGCTATATTTCCACAATGACGTAGATTATGAATGAGAATAATAAAAAGAATCGACATACAGAAATGCTCTTCGCACTATACACTAGTTATACGGTCATTTCATTTAAAGCCCCTTTCCTTCATCCTCATTCAAAATGCGATTCCGAAAATCACTCACCATTAGGGGCAGCCCTTCCCTCAGTGAAATTTTTGGCTCCCAGTTCAGCAACTGTTTTGCTTTGCTGATATCAGGTTTTCTCTTATGCGGATCATCAGCTGTGTTCGGTTTAAAATCTATTGTCGCACTTGAATCAATTGTTTCTTTGACAACCTACATATTAAAAATAAAACAAAATTTCAGTATGCTAATATAAACATATACAGATGCACATCCACTAGTTAGCAGAAAATAATATAACAAGGCACGAGTGAAAATAATCTATGCTGATACGCCTTCATTTTGTACTAAAAAAGAAAACATTGAGAAAGTAATCATGAAAAAATAAAGAATATGTAAATTGATAAATTCAAAGAAAGGCAAACCTCAGCCAGTTCAAGCATAGTAAACTCCCCTGGGTTGCCAAGATTGAAAGGCCCTACATGCTCACTTTCCATTAATGCCACCAGTCCGTCAACCTGCGTTGGAAATCATTACATCAATTTAAAACAAGGACACACACACACACAAGCACACACGCATCTATCACAGGTTTTGCAATGAATTTGGAAAACCTTTTCTCAATTCCATATTAAATAGATGATTAGCAAACAATCCATTCTAGATAAGTCTAACGATGAATTAGAAAACGTGGAGAATATTCATAGCTAATAATCTGACATACCAAATCAGAAACATATTGGAAGCTCCTGGTTTGTTTTCCATCACCATAAACAGTCAAAGGTTGTTTGCGTATAGCCTGAGAAACATTCTTAAAAGTAGTTAAGGGAAATGAACATGGAAATATCCCACAATCAAAACCAGAGCTACCAGTAAATGCCAAACTAGTCAAATGGAAGATCATATACCTGAGCAACAAAATTGCTGACAACTCGGCCATCATCCAAGCACATGCGAGGTCCATAGGTATTGAAAATGCGAGCAATTCGAACCTGCAGACATAAAGAGACAACACGAACCAACAGGTAAATGAGAATATATGGACGTGAATACCCCCTATAAAAGAAAAGTGAAATAAATTTCATTAAACCCACATCCTTCCAGCTTAAAATTACACAAATTTTAACAAATTGATCTTATAAAATGTGATTAAAACAAGGATTAATCCTGGAATAACAATCAGAGCCTCTCCAGCAAGAAATCAGCAACACATTTTGACTCAACAAGAAATAGACTTAAGACTCAGCTAAATTGAGCATCTCACCTTGGCTACTAATCTCCTCTAGATTTTTCCACATCATTTATAGCTATATTAGATACATTTTATTCATTTCTTTTGTTAGGTTAGGTTTACCCCAGATCTCTTTCTGGAAAAGGGAAATAAGGGTAAAATAAAGTGTCTCAGAGAAGACACAATGGTTGGGTGAAGAGGGTGGTCAAGCAACTACTCTTTATGTACCTATTTGCCCTTGTTGCAGCTAATTGTCATCCTGCCTAGGACCAACATCTGCATTTACATTCCTCTCTCTATTTCACTTTCTGAATATCCTTATCTCTGTATAATCATCTCAATCATGGGACAACTCCCAAAAAAGAATTAGAAATGGCAAAATATAGCTTGTGATAAAGCAGAATAAAGAAGGTCAACTGAACAGAGTAGCTCCTGCATTGCCTGCAAAGGCAAATGCAAGATCTGAAAACATTGTGCCATTTGTATTGAGGATCTCAAATGATTGTGCATGAAATGAGAATGGTAAAAGGTGAGAAACAAAATATGAAAGAAAAGATAAATTCCGTAGCAGAAGCAAAGACCTTTAACTGCTATGTAAATAACCCACTAGTCATTTTTGACTAATACAAGGAGAGAAGTATAGATAATGCAATTTCAGCCTTATGTCAGCATTTCATTATTATATCCTAGTACTATACAATTATTATTATCGTCACTTCCAGACGGGTCCCAAACAGAGAATATCTTTACCCCTCTTTCTATACATAATATTATTTCATGTTACTTTGGTTTCAAACTAATTTTGATTTATAAGTGTACTCCATTCTTATCCATCTCCTTATGTTTTCAAAGAAAGGGATATAATTTTCACACTCTTTTTTTTTCTAATATAAAGATGAATTAATATTAGTAATTTGTATTTTACAAGTTTGCATTCCCATATTCCTCTAAATCTCCTTGTTTTCCTCTCCAACTCCCATTTTTTGTCCAACCCAAGCAAGGATAAAGAAACTTAATTTGCCTGCTACACTTTATGTCTCTTGGCTTCCTTCTACTTTCAATTCTTTCTTTCTTTCTTTCTTTTCCCCAAGTTACAGCAAGTGAACCTATTCTGATCTCACCAAGACATCACTGGGGGTAAGCACAATTGAGACTAGGTTGCTTCAAATATCCTGATCAAAAATCATAATCTGAAAAGGAGTTAAAAAGGAGTCTGATATGCTTCAGATAATTACTTGTCTTAGCATGGCAAACACTAAGATTTGATAGTATCATAGATGATAAAGAAAAAAAATAATTAAGATATCATAATTCTCAGTCTTCCATAGGATGAATTTCTTGGTTTCTGGTTTTCATGCACCTAATTATACTAGGGTTAGCACTGTTAGGTTTAATGCCACACAGAACCACTCAGTTTTTTAACCTGTTAAATTTTCTCAGCATTTTCTGCTATTGCACTTCCAGTTATTTTTGACGGCAATCCTTCCAGGGACAATGTGCAAAATTGTTTCAAAAACGAAACAAAAAAAAATCAACCAACTTGCTAGCCCTCTGTAACTAATGTTTTGTCTCCACCTCCATCAAACTCCACGAGTGCAAACCAGCCTGTTTTTTTCCAGTCTATCAAGCATCATGCTCATCTCTCTCAATCCCAGCCAAGACACTAATCTTTCACATTGAAGTTTGACAGTACAACAATGACTTGAGAGGACCTTGTCTTTCATAGTTATACACCCAACAATATATATATAAACACCTTTCAGATAATTCATCAATTCTTTCACTGTTTCTGCCTCCAGTTTCCAAGCACATGCTTGACAAAAGTCACACACATAACCCTTCATGAATGCACGCGTTCTCAAGTTACTTGTGGTTATACACAGTATGGTTAGCTGTTCACGTGTTCTGAAGTTACTTGAGGTTATACACAGTATGGTTAGCTGTTCAACCTTTGTATTCCTTGCTTAAGGCATAGACCATCGAGAAAATAGATAGAACACCAAATCTATAGAAGTCCCAGTCGCACTCTTGAATTTCCCTCCAACAAAAATCAAGGTCCCCCCATGGCAATAATTCTATTAAATTTAGGAATTAACCATTGAGCTTTCAAAAAATGAGCACTTGTAATGAGCAAGTCATACAAGCCCATGAATCACAACTGATTACATACAATTCTTGCATACTTTATGCAAGAAAAAAAAAAAATTACCATTCCAGAGAAGGTGCATTCCCACACCATTGAACACTAGATATTTTATAGAGTTGAATTGATTGTCTAATATCTATATATAATTCCTAATTAAAGAAACCTGTAGCTGCAGAGTACTGAATAGATTGAAGATGCATGATATCCCAGAAGTTCACGGAAGACAGCAGCATAAGAAAAGAATACTACCAAAAAGTAATAATGGTGAAATTTAACACTAAGGCAAGTCAAAGTACTTTAACTACACTTAATGACAAAACCATTTACCTCAACATCAGCACCTCGGTGATAATCCATAGCTAAAGTTTCAGCTGTCCGTTTTCCTTCATCGTAGCAGCTCCTCTCACCTAACCAATTTCAAATATCAGAGGAAAATACAGTCAAAACTCACTCTCATTGCCTCTTATATAAAACAGAAGAATGTTGTTGTTAGCAGCTAACCTATTGGATTTACATGTCCCCAATAAGTCTCCTTCTGTGGATGCTCAAGTGGATCTCCATATACCTCACTAGTGCTGGTTAGCAAAAATCTGGCCCCTACCCTCTTTGCCAAACCCAACATGTTAAGCGTACCCATCACATTAGTCTTGTAACACAAATTCATAGTCAAGGATCCATGAAAATCACCCACAAGCATAACAAAACAAATCATAAAAAAATGTTCAAAAATCCAATAATTATAAAATGTAATTAAAAAGGATATAATAGTCTTGACTGGATTGAACTTATAGTGAACAGGAGAAGCCGGGCAAGCCAAGTGATAGATCTGATCCACTTCCAAAAGTATAGGCTCAACCACATCGTGGCGAATCAGCTCAAATCTCGGATTCCCAAACAGATGCACCAAATTATCCTTCCTACCAGTGAAAAAATTATCGATCACAATAACCTCATCGCCGCGCGAAATCAACTTGTCTACCAAATGGCTCCCGACGAAACCAGCGCCACCGGTAACAACAATCCGCAGTCTCCGTCGGTTGAGAGCAGCCGGAACTCGGCCAAATGAGGAATGCTTGGGGAAGAAGGAGGACGAAGAGTGAAGGCTAGTATGTGAGGGGACGGATAAAGAAGAGAAGAGGGAGGGTTGTGGTTCCGATGGGGAAAGGCGGGAAAGAGTGGGCTGGAGGATGAAGAAAGTGGAACCGATTAGAACTCCGACGAGGATAAAGAGAAGGCGCTGCTCCTTGAAGATGTATTTGATGGATCTAGGGAGAGATCTTGGATGTTTAAGTGCTTTGGGAGAGTAAGTATCTGGTTGGGAAATTGGCATTTCCTCGTCTCGCCGGTGATTTACGCTGCCTTGTTTGTGTAGCTGTTTCATCACCGCTATTTGCGATTTGAATTCTGATTTTTGATTTGGAATGAGAGTGTTATCGTTGTTGATTATGCTGTTGGGGACGATTCAGGAAGTCGAGCAGTAATTCCACGCTCTGCTTCCGCAAGTCCGTAGCAATTTCGATGTCTCCCATTTTATTTTGTTAAAGTGTGTTTTGGGTCCCATTAATGGCACCAATTTGTAATTTCGAAAAAAATAACATGAAAATATAATAATAGTATATAATTGTTCCTATTCATTACCAAAGGTATTATCGATATTTGGAGACTGATAGTTAAAAAGGATTTAGTGGTTGAGATAGATAGAGATGAAAAGCAACTGAAGGATGTTTGGGTTGAATATGAGGAAGAGTCAATGGATGAAGCTCAAAATGAGGAGATGGTTGATGCTATTATAAGAAATGTTCGAGTTGTTCCTAAAGTGGGAAAGGAACCAGCAGTAACGCAGCCTAGAATCCAAAAGGTGGTTATGGATGATCGGATCATTAAGTAGTTAAAGAAGACCCTAGCTCAAATCTCAGAATAAGAACAATTAAGGCAATCGCCTTCACATTGCCAGAAAGTAGTAGAGGCTTTTTGTGCGGCCACCAAGTCCACAATCATTTCACTTTCTCAGCTTCTTAAGATAGTAAAAGGAGATAGCAATGAAAAAGATCGCATTTTCTGATACGGATTTGCCCATTAAAGGGCATGAGCACAACCTCATTTATACATTAAGGCTTAAGTGGAACCTAATGGGAAGCACACATCTTGTGTTATGGTCGACAATGGTTCATTCATCAATGTGTGTCCCTTCACTGCAGTACTCGCTCTTGGGATTGATAACCTTGTGATCAAAAAGTATAATCTCACAATCACTGTTTGTGATCATTCAAAGAGGCAAGTCTGTAGCACCTTTTAAACCAAGGTGAAGACAAAAGTGATAATTGATAAGGCAGAGTTTGCAGTGCTTGATATCCCAACCAACGTTTCTCTACTTTAGGAAGACCATGGTTTCATAAGTTAGAGTTCCTTCGACTCTTCATCAAATGATTAAGATTCCTCACAAATGAGAGATGGTGACCATCAAGACTACTAAGGAGAATCAGGTTTCTATGTTGGAATAGCCAACACAACCATTCAATGGATTCCACATTGTTGGGATTAATGCTTAAGAGGAAGTTAAAAACTCACATGCTATGAACATGTGAAGCAAATGAACTATCTGCCAAGTGTTGGGTTGGAAAAAAAAATTCTCAAGGCATTCAGAAGGCTATAAGACAAATGGGCCAGAAAATAAGAAAGGCTTGGACTATGATTCTAATAAGGATCTTAAAAAGGGAAAGAAGAAGATAGAAGATGTCCCAAAGTTAAGTGATTGCTTCATTCTTGCTTCTTATGAATGCAAATATTGTGGAGAACCTGAATCTGTGTTAGTTAATGGGAAGATGGTTCCTGGTTTTGAGATCTTCAACTATGTCATTGACTAGGATATTAAAAAGATCAAGCCTATTCATAGGTTTTAGAATGAAGAAATTATGATCAAGCTCACTGACTCGGATAGGGATCCAAAAAATGATGTGATGACTCTCGGTCTACTTGCTACACGGATCAAGGGTAAAGGGAAAATGGAGGAAGAAGTTCAAGCTACAATGGATGAGCCAGTCTTGCTTCCTCTAGCGGCACAGAAAGAAGAACCTTCTGCATTAATATCGATTCTATAGATGATATTGATTATGCTGATGTTATCTTTGTACCTGACTTGTTTGAGAATAATATTTTTTATGTCTCTTTATGTTAATAATATGAAGGATTTTGCTCATTTGTGTGATGCATAATGATAATCATGACACATATGACATATTTGACATTAGTTCAATAAATACTACTCCGTTTAATCTTGGAACCTCAGATAATTCGAAAAGAGATCTTAATTGCATCCAATATAACTCTTAAGGAAAGGTTACATTTTGAGAGAATAAAAAAAATATATAAGAAAAAGTTTTTGCCTGGACTTATAAAGACATGCCAGGGATAAATTGAGATGTTACAGAACATGCCATTATAACTTACCTAAATTGCAAGCCAATTAAGCAAAAGTTCTACAAGCTGAGACTAGAATGGGTAGAGAAGGTAAAAGAGGAAGTGCATAAACAGATTCAAGGCAAGTTCTTGGTTGAGGTCCAATATCCAACATGGCTAGCTAATGTGGTTCAGTAACCAAGAAAGATGAAAAGGTGCACATATGTGTAGACTATAGAGATTTGAAGAAGGTATGTCCTAAAGATGATTTTTCACTACCTTATATATATCTTTTAATAGACAGTACTACCATGTGTATGATGTACAACTTCATAGATGGGTATGTAGGGTACAACTAGATCTCAATACGATTCTTAATAGGCTTAAGACTATGTTCACTGTATAAGGTAATACCGTTTGGTTTGAAGAATGCAGAAGTAACCTACCAAATGATGGCTATAAAGATTCTTAGTGACTTGATCTATAAGGAAGTGGAGATGTACATTCATTACATGATGATCAAGTCCATCACAAGGGAAGGTCACTTTGCTGCCTTGGACAAGTTCTTTGAAAGGATTAACAAGTACAATCTTTGCTTAAACTCAAAGAAGTACGTGTTTGGGGTTAAATAGGTAAGTTGTTAGGTCACATTGTCAATCAGAGAGGGATTAAAGTGGACCAAAATAAAATGAAGGCTATTATAGAAATGCTAGTGCTCAAGAAGGAGAAGGAGATCAGAGGCTTTTTAGGACAGATTCAGTACATAAGTTAGTTCATAGCCAAGCTCACTTCCATTTGTAAGCCAATATTTAAGCTATTAAGGAATGACTAGCCAATTAAGTGGAATAAAGATTGTTAGAAAGCCTTCGATACCATTAAGGAGTACTTGCTACATCCTCCTATTCTTCAGCCTCCAAGGTCGATAAATTTTTTGATCTTATATTTGGTGGTCAAGCATAATTCAATAGGTGCAATGCTTGCTCAAGAGGATGAATTTGGAGTAGAGTTTGTTATCTGTTACCTTAATAAGAAATTCCTTCCCTATGAGGCCAAGTATCTGAAAGTGGAGAAGATATGTTTGGCAGTTGTATGGGCTTCCAAAAAGTTAAGGTATTACTTCCATTCTTATACAGTCCAACAGTCGCAAAGCATAACCCACTTTGATACTTGCAAAATGGCCCTATCCTTTTTAGGAAAGATGGGAAAATGGCTTCTTTTCTTGTGGGAATTCGAGGTCAAGTATGTCATGAAAAAAACCCATTAAGGGTTGAGATATAACTGAGTTTTTAGCTGATAATTAATTGGAAGGAGATCAGATTGAGCATAAGTTCGCTGATGAATGTTTGGCACCAATAATGGTCCAAAGATGGCAGATGTTCTCTGATAGAGCAACTAACAGTAAAGGTGCAGGAGCAGATGTAATTATTATTACCCTGAATAATGAGAAGCTTCCTTTAGCTAATAAGTTAAGGTACAAAGCCATTAACAATGTCACTAGCTATAAGCTTGTATCCACAGGTTGGAAACATTGATAGTCTTAGGTGTTAAGACAGTTGAGGTGTTTGGGGATACATAATTAGTGGTCCATCAAGCTAAGGGTGTCTATTCTAGAGGAAAAGCTTGTGCCACATGTTAAATAATTAAAAAGTCTCAATGAGTAGTTTAAGATTTTCACTTTCAGTCATATACCCAGAGATAAGAATCAGTTAGTATATTCTTTGGCAACCTTTTTTTGGCATATGGGATAACTAGAAGGTGTAATCCTATTATGATCACTAGTTCTAGTAAGCCTTACTATGAAACCGAGTAAGTTATGGAAATAGAAGAAGCAGATGAAAAGCTGTGGTACTTCGATATTCAGAATTACATAGAGAAATCTGAGTTTCCTGAAGAGGCTTTAGATAAGGACCAAAGAATGATAAGGAAGTTTTCTACTTAGTTCACTAGTGTAGATGGAGTATTATACAAAAGACAGGCCGATGATCTTCAATGAGGTGTTTGGGCGAAAGAAAAGCTAATAAAGTGATGGGTGAAATGCATTTGGCATCCTATGGTGCTCATATGAATGCCCTAGTTCTAGCCAAGAAGATCATGCATCAAGGTTGCTTTTGTTGACCATGATTCATGACTGTTCTAAATATGTCAAACAATGCCCAAAATGCTAACAATATGGTGATCTGAGTTGCATAACCTATCTTCTCCTTGGCCATTTGCAGCTTGGGATATGGATATCATTGGAAAATTCATCCCACAAGTCAAATGGGCATAGATAAATTGTCTTTAATATTGATTATTTCACCAACTGGGTAAAAGCATAATCCTTCAAAAAGCTAAGGGCAAGAGAGATGGCTCGATTTATTGAAAATAATTTGATTTGCAGATATAAGGTCCTGCAACATATAGTGTTGGACAATAGAGTACAGTTCTAAGTTGAAAAAAAATAATTGCTTCAAAAGTATAGGATTCAGCGTTACAAGTCTTCTAATTATTGTTAACAAGCTAATGGGGCAGTTAAGGCAGCTAATAAAAACTTGAAGAAGATCCTATCAAAGATAGTGCAAACTTACAGGGATTGGGCAAACAAGCTACCTTTTTCACTATAGGGATATAAAACCACAATTCAATGTTCAACAAGATTTACTCCTTTCTCCTTAGTCTACGGAACTGATGCGGTGCTACAATTTAAGTTAGAACTTTAATCCTTAAGGGTCGCTTTAGAGGCTAAGATTTTAGTATCAGAATAGGCAAAGAATAGACTACAGCTGTTGAACCTATTGGATGAGCACATGATGAAAGCTTATTACCACAATTAAGTCTATCATAAATGGATGGATAGAGCATTTGGTAAGAAGGTTAAGGGTCATCATCTAAGAAAAGGAGATTTGGTTTACAAGCAATTAATACCTAATGTACCCGACCTAAAAGGCAAAATTGGACAGAATTAGGAAGGACCTTTTGTGCTTAAAAGGTTGTTAGCTAAGAGAGCAATAATATTTAATGACAATAATGGCAATAAATTCAAGAAATCAGTCAACATCGATAGACTAAAGAGGTTTTATCGCTAAGACTAAAAAATTAAAAAGAAGAGAAAATAAAACCCTATAGGCTGAATATTTTAAAAAGGCAGCCTAGGCAAGAATAGGCAACCCTCTAGGATGAAAATTGAAAAAAGACATCCTAGGCAATAATTAGGAGTTGAGAGAAAATTTTCAATTAAGAAAACTCGCGATAACTAATTGATAATAAGAGTTAGAAGCATTTAAGGTGTCACCCATCCCCCTCTAGGATTAAATAGAGAACTTATGTTTTTGCATTTAATGTCTATATTGTGATTATCATTATTGCCATGTGATGAAGGACAATAGGAATGCATTAATAAGCTAAGTCGAGCATATGCTTAACATAATTAGATAATAGTCTTTTATTTGTCAGTTTTGGTACATATGCCTACACATGTTGAAAAAGGCAATAAAAATAGTTTTTCTATCAAGAGTTATTTAAGTCCTTTTTCTCTTACTATTAATACTATCATCATTGTGTCTCTTTAGCCACAAAGATATGTTATCACTAATAGGACTAGCTATACATGCCTTGTACTAGGCAGTAGTATAAAAGTCGCAATCCTTAATATCTCTAATGTTACACCTCAACAGCAGTTGTCTCCATAGCTAGTGATAACCCAAGACATAGTAGTGTAATCTCCTCTCTAGAAGATGAACTGGTGTATGACAATAACCTGAATCTTGCCATATCGTCTAGCACGAAGCAAGTATATAGAAAATGGCTATGTACATCCTGCCAGTGCCGTGCATCCTGCCAGTGAATGTCCTCCTTGAGTCACATAAGGAAGTCTCAACCATGGACACATGAAGCTAATATCATCATTTATACCAACTCTTAACTAGACAGCCTAGATGTGGATAGAATCAAAACAACATTGTTTGTTGTGTGGAGCAGATGTCTTGGTGAATATGTAGGTATCACCCTCGAAGGAGGATCGCTCAATAACTTTGCTTCTTCTGAACCCACACCTCAAAAAAAAATTCAGTAGAGATGAAAATAAAAAAAGATCAAAACTAAAAAAAGGCTTTCTGAGTAAAAATTAGACTAACAATACGGTGAAAACCAAAAAGCAGACAATTTGTCCAAAAAATGATAGAAATTAAAAAGTCTCTACAGTGGGCTAGGTATATTTCAAACAAAATTTAGGATATGTGAAAATCTGCAAAAGGCACATACTTCGTTAAGAAAAGCTAATGTAAAAACTCACAAGGGATACATTAACTTAACAATGATGACTACATGTACCTAGAGTAATAAGTGGTTGCCAGTTAATGAAGTGGAAACACCAGCCTGCACAACATCAAGACCAATCAGGGTCTCTACCAGCATTAATGGAAAGGAGGTAAGATTGCTTTGGATGCCATCCACTACATCAAAAAGTCTATAGTCTTCAGTATTGCCAATAGAAGTCATAGCCAACAAACGGGAAAAATAGGTAAAACGGATCAACCAGTCTATAATAGGAAATGTATGGTGTAGACGCCGGGTTTTAAGTCAGACCAAATCAGAGTTACCCAATGATAATTAGATGCCTGTTCACAGGCAAAAAAGTTGAAAGTGATGATTTAATTGTCAAATTTACATTTTAGAATAAAAAATAAAAAATATATTAAAAATTAAATTTGAAAAATGGAGTTTGAAAATTATAGTATTTTTAGTTAAATTTGAAAAAAAAATCGGATACAGACGCGGCCGGGCACGCGAGCGACGCTATGTCGTCACTCCGCACGCTACCAGCGCGCTCGCCCGACTCCGGTCCCGCGCACCGACGGGCGTCGGTCGCCACTGATCTGCCGAAATCGCGATTTTTTGCCCCTTTTCCGTTTTTTCTTTATTTTTTTTACATTTCACATTTTTTTCAGGATTTTTAATGATAATTCCCTTTTTTGAACCCAAATTAAGGGGTATTTGATAAAAATTCAATTTTCTTCCTTAATTATTTCGATTTTCCATTTTTATTCATTTAAATAGAAAATTTTAGAAATAAGTAAAGGAGAATTCTTTTGAGACATTTTTTTTCTCTCTTCTTGGGTTTTTGCATTTTCTTCTTCTTCTTTAATTATTTTTCTTCTTTTTACTTCAATAAAATTTCTTTTAAATATTTTTAGATTGAATTTTGTTGAAAAATATTTTGATTTTGAGACAAAAAAACAATACTTTGTTCTTAAAAATCTAATTTTCTCATTTCTTATTTTTTAATCTTTTTTCTTTTCAATTGATTTCTTCCAAAGACTTATATTGATTTTTTGGATGAAAATTGATTTTGAAACAAAGATAATCATTCTTTGTTCTTGAAATCCAATTTTTTATTTGATTTTTGTAAAAATAAGATTTTTACAATTTTTAGAGAAAAGTTTGTAGATCATTTTCTATATATTATTTTGTGAATCAAAACAAGGAAAATCAGTCATATTTTTCCTTCATCGAATCCGAAATCTGAAGGTAAACATTTTAGACTCAATCTCTTAATTTCATTTTTTTCTTCTATTTATTTTTGTTTATATTTAATTAATAATCATGTAAATCTTTTAATTTATCGATTATTTATTTTATGTGATTTTAGATATAGATTTAACATTTTTAATATTCTTTTTACTTTACTTTATTTAATTGTTTATTCTTTCTTTCTAGTACTATTACTATTATTATTATTTTAGCATTATTTTTCATTATCATTATTATTATTGTTTTATTATTCCTATTATCATTATTATTGTTGTCATTATTATTTTTATTATTATTATTATCATCATCATAATTTGTGTTTTTATTTGTGTTAATTAATTAATATGTTAATCTATTTGTTTTAATATGTCATTTAATTTATTTATCATCCATAATACATATTTTATTTATTTTAATTTATTATTTATTATTTTATGTGTTTAATCGATTTTTTTGATTTAATTACTAATATTATTTTATTTGTGTTTGTTTTTTGTTTCAAATTTTTGTTTTTCCTTATTTGAGCATCCATGCGAACGAAGGACGAGATCCAGGGATTTATCATTTTTATTGTTTTTATTATTTCTCTTTTATTTATCTTTTAATTCATTTGTCATGTAATTAATAATAAAATTATTTATTTATACACGTTTAATTAAAAATCACACAAAAATATTTTTATAAATAAATTAGGTTTTTTTAATAAAATGGGACCAATATCCTAGTTTTTTCATCCAAATAAATTGTCACTTTAAAATT
Organism: Excoecaria cochinchinensis; assembly: GCA_947683425.1. Taxonomy (NCBI): domain Eukaryota; kingdom Viridiplantae; phylum Streptophyta; class Magnoliopsida; order Malpighiales; family Euphorbiaceae; genus Excoecaria; species Excoecaria cochinchinensis. Next base: position 1,854,502 of record CANTUQ010000058.1, read on the forward strand.
ATTTTCTTTAACTATGCATGTGAGGACCAATGTCCTCATCTTTAATAAATACCCCGTTTTATGTATGATTTATATTTCATTTACATCGGGTGTTGTATTCCGCCCCTAATTTTGTTGTAATTTATTGTATTTTTATTTACCTTTTTTTATCTTTTTTTATTTATCGCTTTATTATGTGATTGATATGCGCTCTAATTATTGCATTCAAATGAATGAAAAAATGGATCAAATCTTAATTTTAAAACTCAATTATAACTTTAACCAACGTATGAATAAATGAAAAGTCCCGAACCATCTCTAGTCTTAGACTCAACGAGGTTAGAGGACCATCTCAATGTTCTATTGAGGTGATGTCTCCAAAATATCTCTTGTTGCCCAAAATAGGCCCAATTCGCATTGTTTTAGGCTCCATGGGATTAGATAATTTTTTTAGTGTTTTATTGGAAAGAGGTGTCCAAAATATCTCTATCTTGCCCAAAATAGACGTATATGCATCGTCTAAGGTTTTACGAGATTAGACGATCTTTTTAATATTCTATTGGAAGGAGGTGTCCAAAATATCTCTGATTGCCCAAAATAGACACAAATGCGTTGTCTTAGGCTCATTGAGGTTAGACGAGCTTTTTCAATGTTTTATTGGGTGGCAACTCCAAAACACCTTCTTATTGCCCAAAATAAATGCCCTTGCAATCCCTTGCAAGTTTTATAAGAACCTCCCCCGAAAGCCATAAAACGGGCCTTCGGGGCCTCTTGGGGTTCGATGCGCGTCACAGTGGCAACTCCAGTGGGAAAATAAGATACTTCACTCCGAAAGTATCTTGGTTAAAACATATAATTGAGTTTTAATTTAATTTTCTTTTTATCCCTTTTCGAAATTGTATAGCATTTCATTAAAGTCTTAGAACTATGCTAGTTTGGTCCCTATTCTTATCCCGGTGCGTTCTCGAAGCACGACCCTACGTTCACTCAATGTAGGGGAGTGTTAACGATAATCACCAGCCCAAACCTCGTACCATTATGGTATATTAAATGGAGACCCGTAGGTTGTTATGCTCGTGATGAGCTAGATCCGTTGGCAGGGACCATGCTTGGGTAGCCGTAAAGTATCATCACCTTTGACCAAAGCTCATGTAATGATAATAGATACTTCTCATAGGTGAAATGAACTATAATACCATGCTTGCTATGTGGGCCATTATATATTGAACTAAATCAACCAAATTAAATGATTTTTCATCAAAAGCTTTCATGCCCCGATGGGCCCATCTTAATGTGGTTGAAGTATTTAAATACATAAAGGCCAAAATTCATAAGTATGCATATTAATTAAGAGATGTTATGCTGTTGGTTTTCTTTCGAGCACCATACGCATCCATTGGATTCCTCGTTAACCCATGGATCAAGCCCACCTAGGAAAAAGACCGTGTTACCTCATGTGTGGGAGTAATAAGGTTGGAAGGATCTACTTACTTGTATGTGGTTGTAAATGTTGCATAACACACGATCATGCTTTGTATATGTTATTCATGCATCATTCTAATAATTTAAATCTTTCAGCCATCATAGATTTATCTAAGTGGACTAGAGGTTCCGCCGATCGGCTAGTAAGGACAAATCTGCTCTTTGAGTTACTAGAATTAGTGTCTGACCGAGATTCTGAGTCACTATCATCGATCAGTGAATCATCTCTAGAATCATCGATGGTAGAAAAGATTGGGGCATTGACCACTCAAGACCTTGCTAGGAGACTAGAGGACTTTTAATGGAGGATGTTAGATATGATGGGTGCCATGGCTGAAAGGATTACCCATTCTCCTGCTGCATAACCATCTGTTGCTCCACAGCCACCTATCGCTCCATATCCACCAATAGTCCATGCTAAGGGGCAAGTCGAACCACCTGCTGGTAGGGAGGCTCCTTTTGTTGGTAATGCTGCCCGTTAACCTGTCAATGAGTATAGAGCTACTGTGCCTATTGAGCCAAGAAGGGAAATGATCCCTAATCCCAATAAGGATTTCATGATGGAGGAGGAAGATGAGGAGCCAATAGTCCATCAAGTTGTGAGGGGTAGAGCACCTGGGGTGGAGGATGAGGCCATGAGAGGGATGAGACAGCAGATTGAGGCTGTGACGCGCGCCGGAACCCGGTAACCCAGCAAGGGCCCTCTCGTGAATCCGCTTTAGGATTCGAGGTATGAAGGTCCGCGTCTTTTGATCATGGGCGCCATGAGACATCATCGGTGTGTTCCTCCCAATAGAACATTGAGGAGAACAACCTAGCCTATTGACGCCTAAAGGCACCTTTGAGGTTTTCGGAGTCGCCACCCAATTTGCGAGAAATTGGGAAAAGGTTTCTCACCTCTATTGGTCTAAACCAGAGATATGGTGTCCGGAACTTCCCTCTTATTTATGCTTTGGTTAATTATAAATGGGTTTCTAACTTCTTAAAATTATATCTTTCATCTCACACGAGCGATGCATTAAAAGTAAAAGCGCATTTCAAGCACATAAAGGAAGTAAACAAAAGCGATAAAGCAATAGATAGGGAAAGCGATAAATGAAAGCGGTAAACACGCAAGCACGCAATTACAATAGAAATAGGGGCAGAATACAACCCCAATAAAAGGAGATTAAAGATGTAAGTGGGACGGAATACAATCCCCAGAAGATAAATAAAGTTGCCTCAAAAATTAATTACAAGGGCCCGAATAGAAAAGGAACTTGAATTTAAAACACTCACACAAGATCGAAATAAAAAGACATGCATAAATCGGGATATTATTTTAGGAACATTGGTTCCTTCGCACTTGTTCGAAGTTTAGGAACATTGGTTCCTTCGTATTAATTTGAAGAGGGTTCGAAGAGTCATTTTTGATTGCTTGAATTGAAAAACCGGGATGAGTGATCCCATTTTTGAAGAAAATGGACTCTTCGTTTTGATTGTGATATTTTTATTGCTAGGCTAAAACAAGGGACATTGGTCCCAATTTTATTAGTAAAAGTTCCAATTTAATTGTAAAAATATTTTTGTGATTTTTTTATCGCACGCGTACACAAATAAAATAATTATTTACAAATAAACACATAACACATCAAAGGGGAATTGAAAAGATCTCACCAAAATGGAGTGTCTGTCCACGCGTCGCGACCCATCCGGGGAGTCGCGGGGCGCTCACATGGCCCGACTCAAATTAAAACTCATACAGAAATTAACATCAAAAATATTAGTAAATATTCAAAGTAAATTAATCAAATGAAAGATAAATATAATAACAATAACAAAGATAGCAATGCAACAATATAAATCAAATTATCCACAGTGAATAACAATGCAACAATAAATAGGATGCATAATAGACATAATAATCATAATAAAACCATATAATAATAATAATGATAATAATAATAATAATAATGATAATAGGATGGTAATAATGATAATAATAATAACGATGAATGATAAATAACATGAAAACAGAATAATCAATTAGGAATAATATTAATAATAATAACAATAATAATAATAATAATAATGGACTACATGGTAGCAACTTATAATAATAATAATAGTAGTAATAATGATATCAATAAATGGGCCAAATAGTGATGGTAATAATGATAAGGACAATATTGCTACATGATGCTAATATCAAATAGTAAGGGTAATGATAATATAAAAGGAGAATGGTGGCCAACGGCAAAACAAGTAAGAATTAAGCCATAAAAATCAAACGTAATATACATAGAGAAATTGGACCAAAACAAGACTAGGGATGTCAACAGTAGCAAAAATAAAAACTATTAGCCATGAATAAACATGATAATAGCAACAAAAATAATATTAACAACAATAAATAACATACAAAAAATAAATGAGGACGAGTTCAAGGATGTTTACCCTCAGAATTTTTAGATTGGGGAAACGGTGTCCCGATCGATTTTCCTTGTCGGATTCGTAATGATAAATGTTTTTTAAAAAAATGTAGAGTTTAATATTTTAAAATGAAATGAAGAAAAATACTTTGATAAAAATATTTTTGGTGGATGATTTGAGCAAAGGAAATTAATTTTCCAAGCCCAAATCACTCAAGAAAAATGGATTATGTATTTTTTGAAGAGCAATTAAAGATTAAAATTTGAGAAAAGAAAAAAGAAGTTAAGAATATTTTTTTTTGAAGAAAAAGGTTGAAGAAAACCCTTTGCTGGAGAGAAGAAGTTGAAAGAAAAAAAGTTCCTCTTAAAATTCTTGCCGTCCCCCTCTAAAATGAGGGGAAAATCCTCTTTAATTTTCAGTTTTGGCTAAAAATAGAGAAAGACAACATGATCTTTTAATTTTTCGTTAATCAAAAATAGCACAAAATGGTGAAAACACCGGAAAAATCAGACTGAAGAAAATCAGACTGAAAACAGCGAAAAAAACGGACAGGCGAAGACCAGGTCGCGCGGAGAGGGCAAGGGCGCGCGCGGCAGCAACCTGCTGCGCGCGTGGTGCCCCCGCACCGCGCGCGGCAGGCAGCCTGCCTCGCGCGCAGGGGGGGCGCGCGAGGCCCCCTGCCTCGCGCGCAGGGGGGGCGCGCGAGGCCCCCTGCCTCGCGCGCAGGGGGCTGCTCGCGAGGCCCCCTGCCTCGCGCGCAGGGGGGGCGCGCGGCGCCCCCCGCCTCGCGCGCAGGGGCTGCGCGCGAGGCCCCCCCGCCTCGCGCGCAGGCGCCTTTGCGCGCTGGGCGGCCTGCTGCGCAGGCGCCCCTGCGCGCTGGGGCAGCCTCGCGCTGCCACAGGCGGCCTTCGCGACTTTTTTTTTTTTTTTTTTTAAATTTTGACACAAAATTAATATATTTTTTTACTCCATCTTAATTTTAATTTCCCCAAAAATATATATTTTTAATTATTTTCCGAAAAACACATCTTTTGACAAGGAACGATCGATTCTCACCTTTCTTGCCGAAAATCGGTCTTCTATTTCATCATCGGGTAATCCTGATCTTGGACCGCCTCGGGACCCGGTGTCTACAGAGGCTATCACCCGTATGTTATCAGCTAGAAAGGGGATCATTCTCGAAGATAGAGATTTAGGGGATGAAGAGTTGTCACCCCAAAGGTTCAAGATGCCTAAGCTACCGAAGTTCGATAGTACTTCGGAGCCATCCGCACACATCAAGAAGTATACCCTGGTCATAAAAGGCACAGGGTTAAGCAAGAAGCAAAAGGTGGAATATTTCTGCCTCAGTCTGATGGGTCTGGCAGTAGACTAGTATCATGGATTAGACATGAGCTCCAAGGAGGATTGGGACCTTTTGATTGAAGAGTTCATGAAGCAGTACGACTGTAGCACTAGAATAGAGGTCACCTAAAAAAACCTCGAGCTCTTACAGCAAAGGAGTGACGAGTCATTCCATGAATACCTCACTAAATAGAGGAATAGGGTCATGGAGATAAAGCAGAAGCCTGACACTGCTGACCAGATCAGGTTATTTATCAGGAACTCCTGCCCTTACTTGAAAGACTTGCTCAACTTTAAGGGATTCAGAGATTGGGAGTCACTTAAAGACATTGTTGTAGAGGCTGAGCGGGCTTACCTAGCAAAGAAAGTAAACCAAAATAACTTTACTGGAAAAGGTTATGGGAATCAGTCAGGGTATAAATCAGGTGGTGCCGGGAGCAGTAATAACAGAAATGGTAAGACGGCCGAGATTGTAGCTACTGAGGTTAGACAGGGTCAGAAGTACTACTCTAACTTAGGCTGCTCTCTATCCTGGGTATTGGAGAAATTGATGAAGGAGGGCAAGCTGCGACCTTTGACGCCTAGGCCAGCCAGGGCACAGAGATGACCAGTACTGTGCCTACCATCAACACACTGGGCACCTGACAAATTACTGCCGGACTTTGAGGAACAAGATCCAAGATCTTATTGACACCAAACAGATCACGGATTCTGAGAAGAGAGAGAAGAAGAAGAAGGTAGGCTATATTGCAGTCCCTCCACCGTGTATATGATCGGGTCTGGTCCACCTGAGTGGCATGTTTTGCAAGGGCTATATGGAGCTGAGTACGTCGCTATCACCAGTCAGAATATGAGTGAAGGGATTCCCGTGGTGACGGTAGATTGATAATCTACTAGTAAAAGTGGGGATAAAAACAAGGCAAATTATGTTCTTTTTTCAGTTTTTGTTATTATTCCAAGAACCATATTTTTATGACAATATTTGGCATTTGCAATGATTGGTTATTTTAATAAGATGCACAATTTTGCTTATTTGTATGATGTTTCTAATGATTTCATTTCACATGATCATGATACATTCATTTTTGACATTAATTCAACTAATGCGACTGTATTTAATCTCGAAACTTTAGAAAACCCAAAGAAAATTTTGATAGCATCTGATATAACTCTTGAAGAGAGAAAAATTTTCCTGGAATGATATATTGAAAATTGACAAGGACATTATTGGAACAACGCTGCTTCAATATGCCAACATAATGACGAGCGAAGTTTCAAAAGCCATTCCTTTGCCTCCTCAACATCCAGGATGCATACAGTGCATCCAAGCAAAATAAAACTCCGATCATTAAAAAGCTATATCAGAAGTTAGACAGATGAAACTTTGGACCTTCACAAGAAATATATAGCTCATTAGAACCAAGCCCTTAGGAGTCTTTTCCTCCCAACCATTTGAGATGTTCACTCCAAAGCCAATCAAGATTGACCTTTAACCATCTAAAACCAAGATAAGTAAAGCATAGAACCCTATAGCCAAACTTAGAAGGATAGCTCATTACCTCAAAAAAAAAAAGTCTTGCCCCTACTTCAAAAAAAAAGAAGAAGACAAAGAAAAAACCACAGTCTTGCCTTATACCATTTGAGGCTAACTTGTAACCTAATCTCAAACATTAGAGGATACTTCAAAAATCGAGCCATTAAAGTAAACAAAAGGAAAGTAAGGGCTTTCACAATTAAGTTTCAAATAGAGAACTCACTACTTCAGCTAGTTTATACAAGAGTCAAGATGAAGCCTTTGAAAAGAAAAAAAAAAGAACACCGTCAAAAGGAGCAGCCGTCCCGACTGGCAATGATGAAAGAGAATTCAAAGAAAGCAATCGACACTGACAGACTGAAGGATGTTCCATGGCAAAGGCTAAAAAAAAGAGAAAAATAAATAATAAATGCCTCGCGGGTCGAAAACTAAAAAAAAAAAAGGCGATCTTGCTAAAATTGGGCGCCTTGCCAGAAAAAAAAAAGCATTCTGGGCAAAAATTAAGGGCCGAGAGAAAATTTTCAATCATGAAAACTCAAGAGGGCTGATTGATAACAGGAGTTTGACACTTTCAAAATCCATCCCGAGATTAGATGAGGTTTTATATTTTTGAGATTAATGCCAAATAATGATCATGTATAATGAAATCAAACTGAAACATATGCATGTACGCCATAATATGTTGATATGATCAGAAAAATTCATTTTGCATACTCAAAATTGTCTAGCACATTGTTATTGTCTACCCTCTGCTACTCTCACCACTCGGGTCCTTCAACCGACTCATTTTGCTATCAATTGTGAAGGCAATTCTACAGCACCATCATGAGAAGAATCAAGCTCAGACAGCCATGACATGGGCATAAGTACATGCTGATCACACTAGAAAGATCTTTGGTAACAGCTTCAACCTCTTTGTAAAAAAAAAGAGCCGTTAGAGATGAAAATCGTAATTGGTGCTCTAAGCAAAAGTTAGGCAAAAGAATAGGGTGAAAACCTGAAAACAAGCAGTCTGTTCTTTAAAAAAAAAGCAGCTGGATTGGGTTGGGTCCATTTCAGGCAAAAATAAGGCGCAGGGTCATGTGAAAATTCGCAAAGGACTCATTTCCAGCTAAGAAAAACTAGTGTGAAAATCCACAAGGGACGCACTACCTTCAAAAAAATGACTACAGGTTTCAGATGAGAACCTCGCAACCCCAAAGGCACGAAATTCAAAAGCAATTCTAAAGGGCATCGATCCTACCGCAAGTTGAGCCTAGCCTGGCTATCTCCTCCAAAACTAACTTAAATGAATTCTTATCTTGCATTTCTGCATGACACATACATTTTGCTAGGGGCTTAATTGAGGTATAATTTAGTGTGTGTTTTGTATGAGTTTATGAAATTAATTATGTAATTGTGTGTATATTTGATGTCATATGTGTTAGTTTATGTGTATATGTGCTAATCTGTGTGTTTTTGTGTTTACAGGTTTATTTAAGTGTGAATAGAAGCACAAATGGTGAAGAAAAGGCACGATTGGGACAAAGGAGCACGAGTAGGATGAATGAACACGACTCATAAAGTATGTCGAGAGAGAAAGCAGAAGAAGGAAGAAAGAAGAGAAGAAGAAAGTAGAGAGATCATCCGACTAGGATAAAGGAGCACGAGTCGTACTGGAATTGAGACAAGGGAAAAGTGAAGGAGAAGAAAAGGAAAGAAGTCAAGACATGCTGCAGGAGCACGACTGGGACAAAGGAGCACGAGTAGGAGAGGAGAGCACGAGTCGTGCTCCTGCAGAGAGAAAAGCAAAGGAGAAAAGGAGGAAAGAAAGGAACAAATGGCATAGCGTGTTCTGTCGCGAGCGCGACATCATCGCGAGCACGACAGAGACGACCGTTGGGGCAGTTTTACTTCAAAAGGCACTTGAAAAGTCATCCCTTTCCACCAAACTTTGCAACCATATCCAAGGGACATCTTTAAGGGACATAATGTTTAGAATTTTATAAATATCTAACATTAACTGTAATTTAAGATATATACAGAATTTTATTAAGTAGTTTTTTCTGTAGTTTTTAAAAGAACAGTTTTTCTTCTTAGTAAATTTTCTTAAGTTAGAATTTATGTTTTGAAAAGAAGACTTTTGCAAGGAAGAAGACTACATTTGGTGAAGTGAAAAAGGGTTGAGAAATCCCTTTCTTCTATTTCTTATCTTTCTCTTCTTCTTTGTAATTATTATATGATGTATTTAAGAACTTGAATATTTTAATACTAAATTTTATTATTCATATCATTTGGTACTTTTGTATGTAGAATTTTCTATTAGTAATTTATGCATGATTCTTACAAGTTTGAGTTTAGTCGAGAGATAAATTCATTCTTGAATCTAATGGAAATTCATCATTTAATCATTATTTGAGAGATCATAATGTTTAATTGATTGCTATAGGTTGTTTTCTATTCTTGAAATATGTACGTATAACACTCTAAGTCTTAGATGAGATTGGGATTTAGAATTACATATGCATGTTTTAGGCAATCCTATTTATGTCGAGAGAGTAAGTAGGAAATTTATTCAACTTGGCTTACATGACAAGAGTACAATATTAATCAAGAATAATCAATTCAAGTTGCATTTTTATACTTATCATCATTTATCTATTTTGTCTTCTTTGATTAACATAAATTAGGTTTAATTAGTTTATTTAATAGAGTAGTTTAGTTTTAACCAACAAATTAATTACCATTGTAAACAAGATTAAAATCAAGTAGTAATAGTGAGTAAAAACTATATTCCTCGTGGGATCGACAACCTTTTGTACTATTTCGGTACACCGTATGCTTGTGGAAATTAGCATCTATAAAATATGCTAACACATTTCACGTGCATGCTCAATATTTTTTCTGCATATTTGGCTTTCCAATTTTGTAGTAAGAGAGATTCGATGCGGACACTGGCAAAAGGTGAGTGGCTACATCAATCCTAATATCAATCCAAACATCAATCCAAGCATCAAATCCAATGACATCTCAGGGGGCAATCAACCAAAGACCTCTCAAGGGCTAACCAATTAAAGGGCTCACAGAGGGCACCACTTCACATCTCAGAAGGGTTAGCACGATGGCGGCACTACCATTCTACGGAAGGTTAGCACGATGGTGGCACTACCATTCTACGGAAGGTTAGCACGACCACGGCACTATCACTTCAGAAGGGTTCGTACGATGATGACACTACCACTCTACGGAGGGTTAGCACGATCACGACACTACCACTTCAAATCTCAGAAGGGTTAGCACGATGGCGGCACTACCATTCTACGGAAGGTTAGTGTGACGCACGCCGAACCCCGTAGGACGCCCCGGAGGCCCGCTCTTAGGGCGATCGGGAGAGGTTCATGAAAACTTGTAAGGTATTTACAAGTGCATCTATTTTGGGCAACAAGGAGGTTTCTTGGAGTCGCCACCCAATAAAACATTGGGAAAGTTCATCTCGCCTCAGTGAGCTTAAGACGGCGCATAATATCCATTTTAGGCAAGCCAAAGGGATCTTAGAGGCATTCACCCCAATAGAACATTGGAATGATCCTCTAACCCTATGGAGCCTAAGATTGTAAATTGAGTCTTTTGGTGGGACACAAAAGGTGTCTTGGAGATCCCATTCCAACGGAACATTGAAATGGTCCTCTCGCCTCGTTGAGCCCAAAGACTATAGATAGTTCGGAACTTCTCATTTATTCATACCTTGATTAAGTTAAAATTGAGTTTTGAATTTAAGTTTTCATCCCTTTTCTCATACGTTTAGATGCAATAATTAGAGCGCAAGTTGGTCATCTAAGGAAAAAAAAACCATTAAATGAAAGCATACTTAAAATAAAGTGCGTAAAAATAAATTACAACAAAACTAGGGGTGGAATACAACCCCCATTGTAAAATGAAATATAATTCATACTTAAAACGGGTTATTTATTAAGAGTGAGGGCATTGGTCCTCGCATGCATAATTAAAAGAAAATAATTTTGAAGTGACAATTTATTTGGATGAAAAATTAGGACATTGGTCCTATTTTGTTAGAAAAATCCAAATTGTTAATATAAATATTTTTGTGATTTTTTAATTAACGTGCATGAAAATAAATAAACTTATTATAAATTACATATTAAATAATAAATAAACTACAAATAATAGGAAACAATAAAAATGACAAATTAATTAACTCCCAAATAATATCTTTAAATCTCCATGGGCTCTCACTTGGAATTGAAAAGGCTCACACATGAAAAATAAGTATTGAAATAAAAACAAATAAAAAATAATGTTAGTAATAAAAAATGGATTTAAACATATAACATGTAAAAATGAATTAAAATAAATAAAACAATATGCATAATGTATGACAAATTAATTAGATGGCATAATAAAATAAACATATTAACATTTAACATGCATAAATAAAATTTATAAAATTTAACATGCATGAAAAACATGAATAATAATAATGATGATAACAATGATAAATTTTAATAGACAAAACTAATAAAAATAATAATAATGATGATGATGATAACAACGATAAACTTTAATAGACAAAACTAATAATAATAATAATAATGATAAATAATAATGATGATAATAACAAATAATAATGATGATGGTAATATCAAAAAATATGAACAATCCAATTAAACATGCAAGTAATGATAATAATAATGATAATGATAATAATAATAATAATAATAATAATAATAATAATAATAATAATAATAAAACCAAAGAATATGAACAATCAAATTAAATATGCAAGTAATGATAATAAATAATAATAATAATTGATAAAACAACAAATATCATTTGCTTAAAGGCCCATCCAGCCGGCCCACTCATCTAGCAAGGCCTAACAACCCAGAGTAGCTGACACGAGCTTCTAGGCAGCGCACACGCCCGATCGGCTGATGTGACCCCCAGTCACATCAGCCGCCTGACACAAGGCAGCGCCCATGCCTACCACCTGCTCCCTTTCATGTCGCCGAATACCTACTCTGACAGCCAGTAATCACTCCCCAGGCACTCAAGTGCCCCTCAACCATCTCATATAAATAGTCCGGCCAACGATAGTACCAGGTATTGAATCCAAAACATTCTCTCTCTAAAAGCACATTCTCTCTCTAAGCTACTAACTTAAGCTTCGGAGTGCTCACGCCTGGTCCGACCGGGCTCTTCTTATTGCAGATCTTCTCATCCTATCGGATTGCCTTCTCTTCTTCAGATAAAGACTTTTTCGGCTTTATCATTTGGTGCTTTCGTTGAGAGCATGGCGAACTCAAGATCTAACGAGAATACGACCCCCATGGACCTAGATCATGACGAGAACACTCGTGCCAGATCAGGCACCTCGAGAAGGAGGGAAGGGCTCATCAGGTCCCCTATGTGGACCACCTCCTTCCCGAATTTAATGATGCCACCCTGAGGCAGCCTGAGGATACTCCTATCACCGTGAGGGACATGTGCGCTATCCTCAGCGATTTCACCAAAAGCATCGTCCAAACGCTCAAGAAGGGCAAGATGCCCGCCACTTCTGAAAGAGCCCAAGAGGAATACCTCGCCGGTGAAGACTTCAGGAGGAATAGAAATAAAGGAATCATCATTAATGAACCTCGTGCACAGGGAACCCGAAGAGGTGCTGTCAAAACCTCGGGAAGGTTTGACAAGGGGAAGCAGATGATGTCCACGAATAGGAGTTCCCCTTACACTAACAGGTCCATAACTCCCTCCGTAAGGGACGACTTGTCCTACATGTGCACTCCAACACGCAGTCATATGCGAAAGCACAAGGACGAGTCCACTACTACAACCCTGAGCAAGGAGGATCAATGGCTCAAACAGAAACTTAGGCAGCTTGGCTTTATCGCGGCTAAGAAAGGTGCCTTTGAAGGAAACACCTGTAGGAATACCGCCTCCCCTTTCTGTAGAGAAATCACTGACGCTGAGCTCCCCCCTAGGTGGAGAGATGTGGTAATGGAAAGGTACACGGGTAAGACCGATCCTACCACCCATTTGGCTGAATATTTGACCAAGATCCAGGTCTACACCTACGATGAAAGAATAGCCTGTAGGGTTTTCCCTACCACTTTGGGAGGAGACGCATTGACATGGTTCCACTAGCTGCCGCTGGGATCTATTACGTCGTACAGACAGCTAAAGGAGCTGTTCACCACGAGGTTAATCGTACAAACGCGTGCGCCCAAGACGGTGAATGATTTGTGCAACCTTTACCAGAGGACCGATGAAAGTCTGCGAGACTACATCGACAGGTTTTAGGCTACCATGTCTAAGGTAAGAAACGTCAGTGTTGAGATGGTGACTAATGCCTTGACAGGGGCATCACTGACCGTCCATTATTTGAATCACTCACAACAAGACCCCCGTCCAGCTTTGCTGAACTCATGGAGAGGGCCAGGCAACACATTCAATTAGATGATGCCCTTAGGTCCAACAGGGGAAGAAGGACCAGCGTACTGGACCACTTGCAATATTCGGACAGCCGCTGCTCTCACAGAGCTTCTGCTACCGATCGGATAGCCAGAGGCCAAGACGGAGCTGCCAGTTCCAGAAATTCAGGCCAGACGAAAGGGTTAGGAAGAGATCGGACTGCGCGTCCAGACGATCGGACAGAGCGGACATACACCACTCTCAACGCTACTCCGACCGCTGTGTTAATGTGGATAAAGGAGAAGCACCGCCAGGTCAACTGGCCCAGAGACCTCTCCAAGAGAAGCAGGGTTATGAGGGATCCGAATAAGTATTGCGAATTTCACAGAGACGTCGGCCATTTAACTGATGAGTGCACTTCGCTAAAAAAGGAAATTGAAAGGCTGATACGCCGCGGAGCCCTCAAGAAGTTTATAAGCAAGGCCAGAGGGGATAAACCCTGTAGACAGTCGAAGCCTCGAAGGGACGACCCTGACTCAGACGATGATGAGTGCAGGAACCCAAGAAACGCCGACCCGAGCAGGCCATATGCCGGGGTAATAAATGTGGTCACCGAAGGGTCATCCTACGGAGAGGATCTCTCCAGAAAAAGAAAGGGGAAAGGCATCTACCTATCCCGCCAGGCTGAGCAGCCTGCCTCAGTCACCATATCCAGCGAAGACGCACGAGACGTCATGTTTCCCCATGAGGATGCTCTCGTTGTAAGAGCTCGGATTAATAACTTCAATGTTAAAAGAATTTTGGTGGACAATGGCAGCGCTGTGAATGTCCTAACTCTCCAGGCTTACCGCGCGATGGGACTCCCGATCGGAGAGCTGAAGCCGAACACCACTCCATTGATTGGGCTAGGCAATGCCACTATCCCAGTAGCGGGATCGGTAGAGCTCTTTGTCGAGCTAGGACAGGAGGCAATCGCTCACGCATGTAAGGTAACTTTCATGGTTATCGATATGACATTTGCCTATAATGCCATCTTTGGCAAGCCTTTGCTCTTCCAGACCGGAGCCGTTACCTCCATTCGCTACATGGTGATGAAAATCCCCACCACGGGAGGCGTCGCCATCTTGAGAGGCGACCAAAAGGCATCCCGAGAGGCTTATGTAACCATGATAAAGCAACAGCGGGAGGCAATGGTCGTAGAGCCTGGCCGCGAGAAGCTAGAGCAGGCGAAAAGGCCCAGGATGGACCCTGCCGAGAAGACAAAGACGAAGGCGCTGGACAAAGGGAAGAATGTTCAAGTCGGGACCAGCATGAATAAAGAAACGGAAAAAGCCATCATGCAGGTCCTGACGATCAATCAAGCGACCTTCGCCTGGAAGGCAGAGGACATTCCTGGCATAGACCCCAGGGTGATCACCCACAAGTTGAATGTGGACACGAACTATCCTCCGGTTCGACAAAAGCTAAGGAGGCACGCACCCGACCGGAGGATGTTCATTTCAAAAGAGGTGGACAGGCTACTTAAGTCCGAAACAATCCGAGAGGTAGACTATCCTGAGTGGCTGGCCAATATGGTTCTCGTTAAGAAAAAGTTCGGCAAGCTGCGGATGTGTGTGGACTTCACCGACCTCAATAAGGCATATCCCAAAGACAGCTATCCCCTGCCCAGCATAGACCAGTTAGTGGACGCCACCGCAGGCCACGCCATCTACTCTCTTCTCGACGCATACGCCGGCTATTACCAAATCTTGATGTGGCTCCTCGATCAGGAGAAAACCAGCTTCATCACAGACGAGGGGACCTTTTGTTACAAGATAATGCCGTTCGGCCTGAAGAATGCTGGGGCCACGTATCAGCGTCTGATGAACAAGATCTTCAAAGACCAGATCGGGCAGAATGTTGAGGTGTATGTAGACGACATGATCGTCAAGAGCCGAAACCCCGAGGAACACCTCGCCGATCTGGCAAAAGTTTTCGATACCTTGAATAAATTTCAGATGAAGCTCAATCCCGAGAAGTGCGTCTCTGGGGTACCATCAAGAAAGTTTTTAGGTTTCCTAGTCTCCTAGAGAGGGATTGAGGCCAATCCGGAAAAAATCAGAGCTATCCTCGAGATGCAACCCCCTAGGAACATAAAAGATGTCCAGAAGCTGAATGGAAGGATAACAGCCTTGGGACGATTCATCTCCTCTTCAGCCAAACGCTGCACTCCTTTCTTCAAGAAACTGAGAAAGAGTGAAACTTTCATCTGGGGGGAAGACTGCCAGCAAGCCTTTGAAGAATTAAAGGCATTCCTCACCAACCCGCCACTGCTAAGCCGGCCAATACCAGGTGAAAACTTATACCTATATTTAGCCACCTCTAAGGAAGTTGTTGCAGGTGCCTTGGTCCGAGAAGAAGGAACTCAACAGCTACCCGTGTACTACGTCAGTGAAGTACTTAGAGGTGCGGATCTAAGAAAGGGACCGGTTGAGCAGCTCATTATTACCCTCATGATGTGTGCAAGGAAGCTGAGACCATATTTTGAGGCGCATACAATTGTGGTCCGATCGGGCCACCCTCTCAGAAAGATTCTCCAGACCCCCGATCTGGAAGGCAAAATGGTGGGATGGGCAATTAAGCTACAGTCCTGGGATGTCAGATACGAGCCCAGAAAGGCGATACGAGCCCAGAAAGGCGGTAAAAGCCCAGGCTTTGGCAGATTTCGTAGCTGAATTTGCGGGTGAGGAACCACAAAGTCAGCCCAAGCTACAAAACTGGGAAATGACGGTGGACGGCGCAGCAAATGACACTCAAGGAGGTGTCGGCATAGTAATAAAAGGCCCTCTGGGCATCATAATAAGGTAAGCAATAAAGCTTAATTTTAAAGCTTCCAATAATGTAGCAGAGTACGAGGCGCTCCTTCAAGGGTTGAGACTGCTCTATGCCATCCGACCGGAGTCAGTTGCCATCAGGAGTGACTCCTAGCTGGTAACCAGTCAGGTCTTGGGGACCTTTGAAGCCCGAGAGGCCACCATGATCCAGTACTTAGCCAAAGTCAAAGTTGCCTTCGCAAAACTCGAGGAAACTGGATCAGAATGGGCGCTCCAGAAAGTCCCGAGAGACCAAACAGCAGAGGCCGGTTGGCTAGCGAAGATGTCTGCCTCTGGACAAAGTGTTATAGAGGAAAATATTGCCGTTGTCGACCACACTTCCTCCTCCCTAGACGAGCCGAAAATGATGGAGATCAACCAAGAGGATGAAACCTGGATGAGCACAATCAAGTAGTACCTCCAAACAGGTCAGCTGCCCGATAACAAAGACGAAGCTCGAAAGGTATCCCAAAAATCCCTTAATTACTCCATCATTAACGGTGATTTGTATAAGAAAGCTTTCAGCCACCCTTGGCTCAAGTGCGTGACGGAGGAAGAGGGAGACTATATCCTCAGAGAGCTCCATGAAGGCATATGCGGAGCACACGAAGCAAGTAGAGCTATGGCAAGAAAAGCCCTCCAGATGGGATATTATTGGCCTAGCATGCTCAAGGATGCTCAAGAGAAAGTAAGAAGATGCCCGCAATGTCAAGTACATGGCAGGATTATAAGGCAGCAAGGAGCAGACCAGCAGCCGATCGGAGTCGCTTGGCCATTCGATCAATGGGGGCTGGATATTTTAGGACCTTTTCCCCAAGGCAAAAGGCAGATGAAGTTCCTTATAGTAGCTGTAGACCACTTCTCCAAATGGATTGAGGCTGAGCCCGCAGCCACTATCACAGCCGAGAGGGTCAAGAGCTTCACCTGGAAGAACATCATCTGCAGGTATGGCTTACCCAATATTTTTATTGCAGATAATGGCAAGCAGTTCGACAGCTCCATTTTCAGAAACTTTTGCCAAGGCCTGAACATCAAATTAAAGTTCACGTCGGTCGCTCATTCCAAAAGCAACGGAATGACTGAGGTCTCAAATCGGACCATCCTCGAAGGGTTAAAAAAGCGGCTCGGCGAAGCAAAAGGCAACTGGACTGAAGAACTGCAGAGTGTCCTGTGGACGTACAGAACTTCGCCCAGGACAGGCACTCATCAAATGCCATTCTCCCTCGTCTACGGCTCCGAAGCAATGATACCTGTAGAGGTCGGCCTTCCCTTTTACCGATCGGCCTCTACTCCAAACAGGAGAATTCTCAAGAAAGACGCCAAGATTTAGATCTGATAGAAGAAAAGAGGGAGGACGCCTACACCAAGATCGCCGCCTATAAACAAAGAGTTGCCAGGTACCACAATGCCAAAGTGAGGTCCAGAACTTTCAATGTTGGTGATCTGGTGCTCAGAAAGGCAGAGTTAGGCTCAGGAAATGCCGGGGTGGGAAAGCCAATGCCAAATTGGGAGGGGCCCTACGAGGTCTCCAAAGTCTTAAGCCCGAGCACATATAGGCTCCGAACTCTAGAAGGGCAAGATATCCCCAGAAGCTGGAATATAGAAGTACTCAAAAAGTACCATCTATGATAATGTATTAGAACTCGGTGATTGCCTGTTTAATAAAAAGGTTCTTTCTTTCATCCTTGTTCAAATTATGCATGATATGTAACCTATACACTAGGCTTGACGTCCATCCCAAGCTTAAAAAGCAAAAATTGCCGTTCGTCCGTTTGCAAGCTGGAGGATCTTACCTCCCTAAATCTGTCACGATGGAGGATCTCACCTCTCTAGCTCGGCTATGCAATTTTTATGCAGCTTTACGAGTGTTATCTAGCTCGGCAATGCAATTTTTATGCAGCTTTATGAGTATTATTTAGCTCGGTCATGCAATTCTTATGCAGCTCTACGAGTATCACTTTATCTGATTACGCAATTTTTATGCGATCTGAAAGTCCGAGTTGGCCCGATCGGCCACTTGGCTTAAGAGTTATTTAAATTCAGGAAGTACTTGCAAACCCTATGAAATTTCACGAGTAGTACTTAGCTCGATTATATTGATAATTTTAATACAAGTTTATGTATTCCCGATTATGGCAATCACACACGACAACAATTTGCAGAAAAATGCAATTTTATTAAGAGCGTCTCCACTATACAATTTACAAAAGAATTATTACAGAGAATAAAAATAAAGGAAAAAAGCAAAGCTAATCTAAGCTCGTAAGCTAACTATCTATATTTACAATATCCACCTCACCAGGAGGATCGACAGTTTGCTCAGCATCCGACTTGGCAGTGGCTTGAGAAGGGTCGGCGGACGACGGTACAGATCCTGTCCCCCCTTCAGAGACAGGCCCCGCTGAAGGAGGCACCACCAACTCGGCTTCAGGCGCGGGAGGTAGCACCAGCTCGGCTTCAGGTGCTGAGGCACTGTAGACTCAACTTCAAAAGGGGCCTCCTGGCTAGCCTTCGGAAGCGAAGGATCTCCTCCTGAAGCTCTCTCAGTGGCCTCCCCCTCAGGAGCGCCCTCTTCATCTTTGCCATCTGGAGGAGCGGGCAATGACGCCGGATCATCCATCCAAGTCAGATCGACTCCAGGAAAGCGCTTCCCAGCTTCATGAATTAGCCGAGACAACAACTCCACCTGGGCATCTGCTAGCTCATCAAGAAGGCGCTCCTTCTGACTGGCAAGCTCCTCTTCGAGAATGTTCGTGAAGGAGGCCTCCTTCTCCTCCTCCGACGCCCTCAGAGACTCCACTTCCTGGCGAAGTTGCTCGCCTTCCATTTTCAATTTGGCGTTCTCAGCAGCCAACTCTCTGCACTCGGCATCCAGTCAGGTCGCATCTGCCTCGAATCGCCTGAATTGTGCATTCTCAGCAGAAAGACGGGCAACCTCGCCCCTCAGCTTGTCGACCTCGCTCTGCCGAGCCTTCAGATCCTGAGCCTTATGATGGGCCTCCTTCCTCAAGGCCATTGTCTCTGATTGGGAAGTAGAGAACTGCTCCTTTAGCTTAGCCACCTCAGCTCGAAGGACGGAGGCTTCTTTCTTGGCAGTCTCACAACGAGCGTTCGCCTCCGCCTTGGTCTCGGCACCCGACTCGGCCTTCCCCTTCCATATGCTGGCCATCAGGTGTAACCGTTGTGTCCTCCTGGCAGCCTGCACAAAGAGAGCAAGAGTAAATAAGTCAGGCACACAGAGATGGAAATGAGCCCCGGAAGCAGAGCAACAAATCCTTACGTCCAATAACTGATGGCTAATAGTGTTGCATTCTTTATTGAGCTGACTGACGTCACCCGCTTCCCTAAGGTCATCGTCCCGGAGGAGACCACGACAGATAAAACTAGACACCTGACTCAGCGACCAGTCATCGCCGAAGTTCTCTTTAAGAAACTCCTTTATGGGAGCGGGCCGCCTAGGGGACGATCGTCGGGGAGCCTCGCCATGATGAACGCCTTTGCCTTTGGCCACCACCCGAGCGTCCGACTCCGCTATCAGCTCAGCAGCCCTCTTCCTGGCAGCCTCCTCGGTCTTCTTCTTGGCAGCCTCCTCCACCTCTCGGATCGTGTGGGCAATAGGCGCGTCATCATCATCAGATTTGTCCCGAAGCCTCGGGGGCCAAGTATTCTTCAGATGGTGATGAGCGGCTCCGCTTGGAGGTCCTAGCGCTACTAGTTTGATGACGGGCACGGTAGCTGCTGGAGGGGCAGAAGAGATCCGGATTGCGTCAATAGCAGCAGCAGTTGAAGAGCCGTCGGCAGCCGCTCGAGAGGATTGCAGCTCTGCCGAGGACACCAATCTCCTCCTCTTCCTCTGCTCTTGAGCTTTCCGCTCGGCCTCACGTTTCTGCTTGATCTTTTCGCCAAGTTGTTTAGATGCATCACTCCTCCCAGCCATCTCAGCTGCAAACAGACAATAAACAAGATAAGTTTCTAAGCTAAAGTATTCACAAGTAATAAAGATGAAATGCGATGCATGACTGATGCATGGTGATTATGTATTCTCCCCAATCCTAATGCTCACGTTCTACATTCTCAGCGTCTTGGGAACCGGGAGAGCCAAACAGCGTACGCAGAAGGAAACTGGACTCATAGGGCTCTCCATGCCTGCTAACGGCATCCATTAACTTTTTTATATCGCCCTCGTACATGGGCTGACCGGCTGCTAGGTCCTTCAAGATCTCGACCCTAGCCGATCGGGTGAGGCGCACCCCAAATCCGCCTTTCATCCCCACCAAGAAGTATCTTTCCTTGTATCCCTTCATCGAGGTGGGGACAAACATCAGTTTCTTCATCGGGCGGCTTGTGAAAAAATATTTCGTTCCATCACTCCGACCCGAGATGTAGAAGAAATGAGTGAAAAGCTCCAGGGTCGGCGCTACCCCCTCTATTTTACAGAGGATCTTGAAACACGCCACAGACCTCCATCCGTTCGGATGTAACTGGTTAGGAGCAAGCCCGTACCCCCTCAATATCGCCATTTCAAAGGCGCCCAACGGGAACCTCAAGCCTGCATCTAGGCTCCATAGGTGGCAAATGAACCACTCCTTGTTGTCTTGGCCAAAGGGCCCTTCTGTCACTGCCATCGATTTTGGGCAAGCCAACACGGAGACGTCATTGGGAAGGCCGTACTTGGCTGGAATTTTAGCCACCTCCTCAGCGGCCAATCGAGAATGTAACTCGACGGCTGGTTTGTTCTCATACCAGTCCAAAAAGCTTTTGTCTAGCGCTTCACTACTACTTGAAGCCATTTTCAACGAGAAAGAATGGAGTAGATGTGGAAAGAAAGTGAAAGACAAAATGGAACAGAAAACAAAGAGGAAAAATTACTTACTTGATAAAAAGGACTTAAGAAATTCGATGAAGAAGCAAGAGGTAGTTGCAGAAATCTGGGAATCGAAAAGGAATTTTGGCAGAGTTTCGGTAGGGGTCGCAGAAATAAAGAGAAAATCCTCCTAAAACCCCCCTATTTATAAGCCAAAAGCTTCTGGAACACGCCAAGCTTCACGCCACTAAACGAGCGACACGTGTCAAAAGACATTATGGCTCTGCGAAGAACGAAGCGTCGCGCTTGGTACACGCGCAACATTAAAAGGAAACAGCTGTCCAAGCAGGCGCATCTCTTCAGAAAAAGCGCCTCCTAAATTCAAAAAGCCCGCCAACGTGCATCTTTGGATTGAGGAAATTCAGGGCTGATTCCATCCGAACGGACCTCCAAAATGCAATTTCATGCCCGATCGGACCTGTTGAGGGGGGACAAGTGATAACACAGCAAATATCATTTGCTTAAAGGTCCATCCAGCCGGCCCACTCAACTAGCAAGGCCCAACAACCCAGAATAGCTGACACGAGCTTCTAGGCAGCGCACACGCCCGATCGGCTGATGTGACCCCGAGTCACATCAGCTGCCTGACACAAGGCAACGCCCATGCCTACCACCTGCTCCCTTTCATGTCGCCGAATACCTACTCTGACAGCCAGTAATTACTCCCCAGGCACTCAAGTGCCCCTCAACCATCTCATATAAATATTCCAGCCAACGATGGTACCAGGTATTGAATCCAAAACATTCTCTCTCTAAAAGCACATTCTCTCTCTAAGCTACTAACTTAAGATTCGGAGTGCTCACGCCTAGTCCGACCGGGCTCTTCTTATTGCAGGTCTTCTCATCCGATCGGATTGCCTTCTCTTCTTCAGATAAAGACTTTTTCGACTTTATCAATAATAATAAAAATAATAATAATAATAAAACCAAAGAATATGAACAATCAAATTAAATAAGAAATAAGAATAAGAAATAAGAAATAATAATATGAATAATTAAATAAAAGATTAAGAAATAAGAAATAGTAATATGAACAACTAGATAAACATGAGAAATAAGAAGTAAAATAAATAATAGATCTAAAAGAATTTACATGATAGCTAACTAATTGTAAACAAAAATAAATTAAAAACTAAATTAAAAGTGGAGCCAAGAATGTTTACCCTCAAATTGGATGTGATGAATGAAGTTGAATGATAATTCCTTGCTTGATTTAGAAAAATAAATAATATATAATGAAATTTTATCCCAAGAACAAACAATTGATTTATTTGTCTCAAGAAAAAATTATGAAAATCAAGAAGTAAAAAAATTTACAAGAACAAATAATTGATTTATTTGTCTCAAGAATTAAATCAAAAATTAAAATAATTGGAGAATTTTTCTTGAAGAAAGAAAGAAATAAAAAGAAGAAGAAAGAAAACAATATTTTTCTTAAGAAAAATCACCCCCCCCTCTCAATTCTCACTAAAAACCCCTTTTTATAACCCCAAAATTCAAAATTTTTAATTAATTGAATTAAATAAATTTAATTCTAATAATTACAAAAACCTCATGAATTTGAAGAGTTTGGAGAATAAAAGGTTTTTGCATTAAATTGCACAAAAAAATGAAGAAAAAATCAAATTTTACGCCAAAAATCGGAAAAACTAGCAAATTGGCCGAAATGGAGCGCACAGGGGCGACCGACGCCCGTCGGCGCGCCCGACGAGCGTAGGTGCGAGCAGGGCGGGCGGACGAGAGTGCCCCGTGCACGCGGGTCGCTGTCGAGCGGGCGAGCGCGCCCGGCACCCGAGAAAAAATATATTTTTTAAAAATTTTTCTAAAAAAACTATAATTTCAAAACATTACTTTTTTTTGTCCCAAAATAATTTTAAAACACTTCAAATATTTTTTTAAAATAAATTTTTATTTATTTCCAATAAATTAATTTGACAAGGAAATCATCACTTTCAACTTTCATTTTTGCCTATAAATCGGCATACTTAATTTCATCATTGGGTAATCCTGATCTAGGCTGCCTCGGTACCCGGTGTCTACAGTTGCCCCCAATTTTGGGGAAACTAGTGCACTAGTGTCTAGGTGAGCCTCAACTCAGAAAAGGGAAAGAAGCGCGTACCTGAGGCGGCTGTCTTTTCGGAACGGATGTTGTTGTTGTGGTGGTTGTCGCCAGTTTGTCGGCGTGTTAAAGCGGTAGTGCCGTGATCGTGCTAACCCTCCGCGGAGTGGTAGTGCCGTCATCGTGCTAACCCTTCTGAAGTGGTAGTGCCGTGGTCGTGCTAACCTTCCGTAGAATGGTAGTGCCGCCATCGTGCTAACCCTTCTGATATGATGAAGTGGTAGTGTCGTGATCGTGCTAACCCTCCGGGGAGTGGTAGTGCCGTCAACGTGCTAACCCTTTTAAAGTGGTCGTGCTAACCTTCCGTAGAATGGTAGTGCCGCCATCGTGCCAACCCTTCTGAGATGATGAAGTGGTAGTGCCGTGATCGTGCTAACCCTCTGGGGAATGGTAATGCCGTCATCGTGCTAACCCTTCTGAAGTGGTAGTGCCATGGTCGTGCTAACCTTCCGTAGAATGGTAGTGCCGCCATCGTGCCAACCCTTCTGATTTGGTGAAGTGGTAGTGCCGTGATTATGCTAACCCTCCGGGGAGTGGTAGTGCCGTCAACGTGCTAACCCTTCTGAAGTGGTAGTGCCGTGGTCATGCTAACCTTCTGTAGAATGGTAGAACCGCCATCGTTTTGACCCTTCTGAGATGATGAAGTGGTAGTGCCGTGATCGTGCTAACCCTTCGGGGAATGGTAGTGCCGTCATCGTGCTAACCCTTCTGAAGTGGTAGTGCCGTGGTCGTGCTAACTTTCCGTAGAATGGTAGTGCCGCCATCGTGCCAACCCTTCTGATTTGGTGAAGTGGTAGTGTCGTGATCGTGCTAACCCTCCGGGGAGTGGTAGTGCCGTCAACGTGCTAACCCTTCTGAAGTGGTAGTGCCGTGGTCATGCTAACCTTCCGTAGAATGGTAGTGCCGCCATCGTGCCAACCCTTCTGAGATGATGAAGTGGTAGTGCCGTGATCGTGCTAACCCTCCGGGGAGTGGTAGTGCCGTCATCGTGCTAACCCTTCTGAAGTGGTAGTGTCGTGGTCGTCCTAACCTTCCGTAGAATGGTAGTGCCGCCATCGTGCTAACCCTTCTGATTTGGTGAAGTGGTGCTGTCTTTGAGCCCTTGGATTGATTGTTCTTTGAGAAGTCTTTCGTTGATGGTTGGATTGATGCTTAAATTGATGTTTTGACTGATGTCATTTTTGGTTGGTTGCCCCCTGAGAGGTCTTTGGTTGATTGTTTGATTGGTGTTTGATCTGATGTTTAGACTGATGTCGTCACTCGGCTTTTATCGGTGTCCGCATCGAGTCACTCTTTCTGCAAAATTAGAAAACCAAATATGCAGGAAAAATAGTGAGCATGCACGTGAAATGCATGAGTAATGCAGGAATGCAGGATAAGAATTCATCTTAGTGGACTTTGGAGATGATAGCCGGGCTGGCCGCAACTTGCGATAGGATCGATGCCTTTTGGAATTGCCTTTGAATTTCATATCTTTGAAATTGTAAGGCTCTCATCTGATACCTGTAGTCATTTTTTTGAAGGTAGTGCGTCCCTTGTGGATTTTCACACTAGCTTTTCTTAGCGAAAAATGCGCCCTTTGCGGATTTTCACATAACCCTGTGCCTTATTTTTGCCTCGAATGGACCCAACCCAATCCAGCAGCTTTTTTTCCTTTTTTTTCTTTTTGAAGGATAGACTGTCTGTTTCCAGGTTTTCACCCTATCCTTTTACCTAATTTTTGCTTAGAGCGCCAATTACGGTTTTCACTCTAACGGTTTTTTTTTTTCAGAGAGGTTATAGCTGTTGGCAAAATTCAACATGTACTTATGCCCATGTCATAACTGTAGGAGCTTGATTCTTCTCATGATGGTGCTGTAGAATTGATTTCACAGATGATAGCAGGATGAGTAATTGACTAAAGCACCCGAGCGGTGAAAGGAGTAGAGGGTAGACAGTAGATGACTTTGATCATGCAAAGTGAACTGCTCTGATCACACCAATATGTCATTGCATAAATGCATATGTTTCAATTTGATTTCATTAAACATGATCATTATTTGGCATTAACTCAAAGAATATATGACCTCATCTAATCTCGGGATAAATCTTGAAATCATCAAACCCCTATTATCAATCAACACTCTCATGTTTTATGATTGAATATTTTCTCTCTGCTCTTAATTTAAATTTTTTTTGAAGCAAATTCTAGATGCAACTTTAGGGATGAGACTCAACTCAAATGCATAAATGTACTTGTGGCTCCCCGCTTGAAGCTCAAGAAACACCATATGCCTTTTCCTACGTACCGAACCTTATTAAAAGGTCATCTCCGCTAATTGGATAAGACTGAACCAAGAATCAAGAGGTCTTACTTCAGCTGTAATGTTAAGCTTAGGTAGATGGCTATCAAAGGAGGATCAGGTTGCTAGAGAAGAATGGCCGCAATATTTACTTGACTGATGGATGAACCATTCTCAGCTCAGTTATATATTGTAAAGGTATTCTTGAATTTGGATTTGATAATACTTTTAGCTCATCAAGCTCAGAATAACACAGAAACTCATCAAGGGGTTACTATCTTGAGCTCTACTTTTTTTTTCTATTTTTCTTTTCTTCGATCTTTTTTTTCTTTCTTTGCTTTTCTTTTTTCTCTTTTCTTTTTCTCTTTTTTTTTCGCGAGCTCATGTCTTTCGTGCATGACTAATCCCTCTTCTGAAAGTGTAAACTCATCCTTACCAGGGCAATTTTTGATAACCCAAAGAACTGTCAATGATGTACATCCATCCTTACTAGAAAGGCCATTCTTCTAAGGGGAGGCAAAAATTATTTTAGGCGAAGGGGATAGTTTTAACATGTGTAACAACAAAATTGGCACGCATTTAGCATACCTCTATAAAGGCTCAACGGGCTAGCAAGCGATTGTGAAATAAAGGTAAAAATAGTCATTTAGAGAGCTAGACAAAGAAAGGTTGCCTAAATCATTTTCTAGGTTTTGTCTTATCCGGGGATCGCTTTGACGGGTAATCAGAAAGGTTCTAGTGCTCTTAGTGAGTTTTCATCCAATCCCCTAATTGCATCTTTTTTTTCTCAAAATTTTTCTCTCTTCAGGAGTTATATCAGATGCTATCAATATTTTTTTTTGGGTTTTCCAAAGTTTCAAGATTAAATGTGATCGTATTAATTGAATTAATATCAAAAAATGAATGTATGGTGATCATGAGAAATAAAATCATTAGAGACACTATATAAATACACAAGATTGTTCACTTTATTGAAATTAGCAACACTGCAAATACTGTCATAAAAAGTGTTCTTGGAATAAAAAGCTAATAAAACAAAGCATAATCTTCTCCTTCGATCACATTCAAGGTGGTGGAACTGCATTGTAGCCTGCTCTCTTCTTCTTGTCTCTCTCCTCAGGATCGGTGATCTCCTTGGCATCAATAAGATCCTGAATTTTGTTCCTCAGAGTCCGGCAGTAATCTGTTAAATGCCCGGTGTGCTAATGGTAAGCACAGTACTGATCCTCTCTATGCCCCGGCTTTCCTTGATTCATGGCTGGTCTGGATGGCAATGGTCTCAGCTTGCCTTCTTTTGTCAATTTCTCCAGCACCCAAGACAGAGAACGGCCCAAATTGGAGTAATAACTTTGAACCTGTCCAACCTCAGTGGCTGAAACCTCGGCCGTCTTACCACCTCTATTATTGCTGCTTCTTGCACCGCCTGGTTTGTACCCTGATTGGTTGGCATAACCTTTCCCAGCAAAGTTGTTTTGGCTTGCTTTCTTCGCCAAGCTTCTACAGCAATGTCCTTAAGTGACTCCCAGTCTCTGAGCCCCTTAAAGCTGAGCAGGTCTCTCAAGTAAGGGCAAGAGTTTCTAATAAATAGCCTGATTTGGTCAGCAATGTCAGGCTTTCGCTTCATCTCCATGACCCTATTCCTCTATCTTGTAAGGTACTCATGGAACGACTCATCATTCTTTTGCTGCAAAAGCTCGAGGTCCTTTAAGGTAACCTCCATCCTAGTACTGCAGTCATACTGCTTCATGAGCTCCTCAGTTAAAAGGTCCCAATCTTCCTTGGACCTCCTATCTAATCCATGGTACCAGTCCACGATCGGACCCACCAGACTAAGGCAGAAATAATCCACCTTCTATTTCTTGGTCAACCCTGTGCCTTTCATCACCAGGGTATACTGCTTGATATGTGCGGATGGATCCGAAGTACCATTAAACTTCGGCAGCTCAGGCATTTTGAACCTTTGGGGCAACAGCTCTTCATCCCCCAGATCTCTGTCTTCAGGGTTTATCCCCTTTTCGGCCGATAGCATTTGGGTAATTGCTTCGATCTGCTGCCTCATCCCTCTCATCGCCTCATCTTCTGCCCGGGGTGCTGTAGCGCCCACAAATTGGGGTGCTACTGCCTCTTCATCTTCCTCCTCCATCACAAAATCATCATTGGGATTGGGGATTATTGCCCTTCTTTGCTCAACAGGTACAACAGCTATATGTTCATTAACAGATTGGCGGGGAGCATTAACCACAACGGGGGCTTCTATGCCAGCAAGTGGTTCAACTTGCCCCCCAGCATGAACCATCTGGGGCTGTGGAGCAATAGGTAGATGTGGAACAGCTGGTGGTTGTGAAGCAGGAGGATGAGCAATTCTATCAGCCATAGCTCCCATCATTTCCAACACTTTTCGCTCAAAATCCTCTAGCCTCCTAGCTAGGTCTTGAGTTGTTAAGGCTCCAGTCTCTTCTACTATGGATGACTCTCTGGATGACTCTCCGGTCATTGAGGGTGGCTCAGAATTCCAGTCAGACACTAATTCTGTCAATCTAAGAGGCAGATCTATCCTCACCAGCCGACCGTCAGAACCCCTAGTCCACTTCTGTGAATCTATAATGGCTGAAAGATTTGAACTGTTAGGATGATGCATGAATGATATATACAATGCATGATCGTGTTGATGCAGCATGAACAAACATATACAAGCAAGAAGATCCTTCCAACCTTATCACTCCCACACACGAGGTAGTGTATTCTCTTTCCTAGGTGGGCTTGGTCCATAGGTCAACAGGGAACCCAATGAACACGTATGGTGCGTGGTGGGAAACCAGCAGCACAACACTTCTTATTTTAAAGCACATGCGTATGGGTTTGGCCTTTATGTATTCAAACATTTCAACCATATTAAGATGGGCTCACCGGGGCATGAAAGCCTTTGATAAAAGACCATTTAATTTGGTTGATTTTGTTCAATATATAATGGCCCACATAACAAGCGTTGTATTAAGGAGCATATCACTTAAGGAAAGTATCTATTGCCATTACATGAGCTTTGGTCAAGGGTGATGATACTTTAGAGCTACCCAAGCATGGTCCCTGCCAATGGGTTTAGCTCATCACGAGCATAACGACCGATCTGGTCACTATTTGATATACCTTGATGGTACGAGCTTTGGGCTGGTGATTATCCCTAACACTTCCCCACATTAAGTGAACGTAAGGTCGTGCTTTGGGAACGCACCGAGGTTATAATAGGGACCAAACTAGCATAGTTCTAAGGCTCTAACATGGATGCAATGCAATTTTGAAAAGGGATAAAATTTTTAAATTAAAACTCAATTATAATTTTTAACCAAGGTACTTTCGAATCGAAGTCTCTATAGTCCCCAGTGGAGTCGCCACTGTGACGTGTGCCGAATCCCGGAGGCCCGCTCTTAGGGCGATCGGGAGAGGTTCATGAAAACTTGTAAGGTATTTACAAGTGCGTCTATTTTGGGCAACAAGGAGGTTTCTTGGAGTCGCCACCCAATAAAACATTGGGAAAGTTCATCTCACCTCAGTGAGCTTAAGACGGCGCATAATATCCATTTTGGGCAAGCCAAAGGGATCTTGGAGGCATTCACCCCAATAGAACATTGGAATGATCCTCTAACCCTATGGAGCCTAGGATTGTAAATTGAGTTTTTTGGTGGGACACAAAAGGTGTCTTGGAGATCCCATTCCAACGGAACATTGAAATGGTCATCTCGTCTCATTGAGCTCAAAGACCAGAGATGGTTCGGGACTTCTCATTTATTCATACCTTGATTAAGTTAAAATTGAGTTTTGAATTTATATTTTCATCCCTTTTCTCATACGTTTAGATGCAATAATTAGAGCGCAAGTTGGTCATCTAAGGAAAAAAAAACATTAAATGAAAGCATACTTAAAATAAAGTGCATAAAAATAAATTATAACAAAACTAGGGGTGGAATACAACCTCTATTGTAAAATGAAATATAATTCATACTTAAAACGGGTTATTTATTAAGAGTGAGGACATTGGTCCTCGCATGCATAATTAAAAGAAAATAATTTTGAAGTGACAATTTATTTGGATGAAAAATTAGGACATTGGTCCTATTTTGTTAGAAAAATCCAAATTGTTAATATAAATGTTTTTGTGATTTTTTAATTAACGTGCTTGAAAATAAATAAACTTATTATAAATTACATATTAAATAATAAATAAACTACAAATAATGAGAAACAATAAAAATGACAAATTAATTAACTCCCAACTAATATCTTTAAATCTCTATGGGCTCCCACTTGGAATTGAAAAGGCTCACACATGAAAAATAAGTATTGAAATAAAAACATATAAAAAATAATGTTAGTAATAAAAAATAGATTTAAACATATAACATGTAAAAATGAATTAAAATAAATAAAATAACATGCATAATGTATGACAAATTAATTAGATGGCATAATAAAATAAACATATTAACATTTAACATGCATAAATAAAATTTATAAAATTTAACATGCATGAAAAACATGAATAATAATAATGATGATGATAACAATGATAAATTTTAATAGACAAAACTAATAAAAATAATAATAATGATGATGATGATGATAACAATGATAAACTTTAATAGACAAAACTAATAAAAATAATAATAATGATAATAATGATAAATAATAATGATGATAATAACAAATAATAATGATGATGGTAATATCAAAGAATATGAACAATCCAATTAAACATGCAAGTAATGATAATAATAATGATAATGATAATGATAATAATAATAATAATAATAAAACTAAAAAATATAAACAATCAAATTAAATATGCAAGTAATGATAATAAATAATAATAATAACAATAATAATAATAATAATAATAATAATAATAATAATAATAATAATAATAATAAAACCAAAGAATATGAATAATCAAATTAAATAAGAAATAAGAAATAATAATATGAACAATAAAATAAAAGATTAAGAAATAAGAAATAATAATATGAACAACTAGATAAACATGAGAAATAAGAAGTAAAATAAATAATAGATCTAAAAGAATTTACATGATAGCTAATTAATTGTAAACAAAAATAAATTAAAAACTAAATTAAAAGTGGAGCCAAGAATGTTTACTCTCAAATTGGATGTGATGAATGAAGTTGGATGATAATTCCTTGCTTTGATTTAGAAAAATAAATAATATATAATGAAATTTTATCCCAAGAACAAATATTTGATTTATTTGTCTCAAGAAAAAATTATGAAAATCAAGAAGTAAAAAAATTCACAAGAACAAATAATTGATTTATTTGTTTCAAGAATTAAATCAAAAATTAAAATATTTGGAGAATTTTTCTTGAAGAAAGAAAGAAATAAAAAGAAGAAGAAAGAAAACAATATTTTTCTTAAGAAAAATCCCCCTCTCAATTCTCACTAAAAACCCCTTTTTATAACCCCAAAATTCAAAATTTTTAATTAATTGAATTAAATAAATTTAATTATAATAATTACAAAAAACTCATGAATTTGAAGAGTTTGGAGAATAAAAGGTTTTTGCATTAAAAATCAATTTTTAGGCCAAAAATCGGAAATACCAGCAAATCGGCCGAAATGGAGCGTACAGGGGTGACCGATGCCCGTCGGCGCGCCCGACGGGCATCGGTACGCGAAGGGCGCGCGGGCGAGAGCGCCCCGCGTGCGCCTGCCCACCCGCTGCGCGTCGCGCGGGCGAGCGCTCCTGCGCGCTGCCGCGCGCCCAGCACACGCGAAAAAATATATATATATATATATATTTTTTAATTTTTCTAAAAAAACTATAATTTCAAAACATTACTTTTTTTTGTCCCAAAATAATTTTAAAACACTTAAAATATTTTTTTAAAATACATTTTTATTTATTTCCAATAAATCAATTTGACAAGAAAATCATCACTTTCAACTTTCATTTTTGCCTATAAATCGGCATACTTAATTTCATCGTTGGGTAATCCTGATCTAGGCTGCGTCGGGACCCGGTGTCTACAGTTAGTACAACCACGGCACTACCACTTCACATCTCATAAGGGTTAGCACGATGGCGGCACTACCATTCTACTAAAGGTTAGCACGATCACGGCACTATCACTTCACAACTCAGAAGGGTTAGCACGATGGAGACACTACCATTCTACGGAAGGTTAGCACGACCACAGCACTACCACTTCACATCTCAGAATGGTTAGCATGATGGCGGCACTACCATTCTACAGAAGGTTAGCACGACCACGGCACTACCACTTCAAGTCTCAGAAGGATTAGCACAATGGCGGCACTACCATTTTACGGAAGGTTAGCACGACCACGGCACTACCACTTCACATCTCATAATGGTTAGCACGATGGCGGCACTACCATTCTATGGAAGGTTAACACGACCACGGCACTACCACTTCAAACCTTAGAAGGGTTAGTATGATGGCGGCACTACCATTCTACGGAAAGTTAGCACGACTACGGTACTACCACTTCACATCTGAGAAGGGTTAGCACGATGGCGGCACTGCCATTGTACGGAAGGTTGGCACGACCACGGCACTACCACTTCAGAAGGGTTAGCACGATGACGGCACTATCACTCCACGGAAGGTTAGCACGATCACGGCACTACCACTTCAAATCTCACAAGGGTTACCACGATGGCAGCACTACCATTCCACGGAAGGTTAGCACGACCACGATACTACCACTTGAACAAAGATTTACACGCTAACGGTAAATGCCACTTCAACGAGGATTTACGCGATCACGGTAACTCGCTTTAGCAAAGAATAACATGCTGACAAGTAGGCAAATAATCACCTCAACAACATCGTCCAGTTCGGAAAGAAAGCTGCCTCAGGTATGTGTCTTTTTGTCTGAGTTTTAGCTCAACTAGGCACCTATGCGCTAGCTTCTCTAAAATTGTGGGCAACTGTAGACGCTGGGTCCTGAGTCAGTCCAGATCAGAGTTACCCAATGATGATTAGTTACCTGTTCACAGGCAAAAAGGTTGAAAGTGATGATTTTCTTGTTAAATTTGCATTTTAAAATAAAAAATAATAAAAAATAAAAAATATATTAAAAATTAAATTTGAAAAATAGAGTTTGAAAATTATAGTGTTTTTAGTTAAATTTGAAAAAAAAAATTGGATGTCAGCCGCGACGGCACTCTACTGCAGCCCGCAGGCGCGCACAACGCCTATGCGAGCGACGTGTTGGTCATCGCTCCGTGCGCTGCTGCGCGCCCTATACACATCGCGCGCACCAACAGGCATCGGTCACCCCTGATCTGTCGAAATCGCGATTTTTTGCCCTTTTCCATTTTTTCTTGATTTTTTTTTACTTTTCACATTTTTTTCTGGGATTTTTAATGATAATTCCCTTTTTTGAACCCAAATTAATGGGAATTTGATAAAAATTCAATTTTCTTCCTTAATTAATTAGGTTTTCCATTTTTTATTCAATTAAATAGAAAATTTTAGAAAGAAGTAAAGGAGAATTCTTTTGAGATATTTTTTTTTTCTCTTCCCGGGTTTTTGCATTTTCTTCTTCTTCTTCAATTATTTTTCTTCTTTTTACTTCAATAAAATTTCTTCTAAATATTTTTAGATTGAATTTTGTTGAAGAATATTTTAATTTTGAGACAAAGAAAATAATACTTTGTTCTTAAAAATTTAATTTTCTCATTTCTAATTTTTAAATCTTTTTTCTTTTCAATTGATTTCTTCCAAAGACTTACGTTGATTTTTTGGATAAAAAATTGATTTTGAAACAAAGAGAATCATTCTTTTTTCTTGAAATCCAATTTTTTATTTGATTTCGTAAAAATAAGATTTTTACAATTTTTAGAGAAAAGTTTTTAGATCATTTTCTATCTATTATTTTGTGAATCAAAATAAAGAAAATCAATTATCTTTTTCTTCTATCGAATCCGAAATCTAAGAGTAAACATTTTAGACTCAATCTCTTAATTTCATTTTTTTTCTTCTATTTATTTTTGTTCATATTTAATTAGTAATCATGTAGATCTTTTAATTTATCGTTTATTTATTTTATGTGATTTTAGATATAGATTTAACATTTTAATATTCTTTTTACTTTACTTTATTTAATTGTTTATTCTTTCTTTATACTACTATTACTATTATTATTATTTTATCATTATTTTTCATTATCATTATTATTATTGTTTTATTATTCCTATTATCATTATTATTGTTGTCACTATTATTATTATTATTGTTATTATTATTGTTATCATAATTTGTGTTTTTATTTGTGTTAATTAATTAATATGTTAATCTATTTGTCTTAATATGTCATTTAATTTATTTGTCATCCATAATACATATTTTATTTATTTTAATTTATTATTTATTGTTGTATGTGTTTGATCGATTTTCTTGATTTAATTACTAATATTATTTTATTTGTGTTTATTTTTGATTTCAAATCTTTGTTTTTCCTTGTTTGAACATACATGCGAACAAAGGAGGAGATCTAGAAATTTATCATTTTTATTGTTTTTATTATTTTTCTTTTATTTGTCTTTTAATTCATTTGTCATGTAATTAATAATAATATAATTTATTTTATGCATGTTTAATTAAAAATCACACAAAAATATTTTTATAAATAAATTGAGTTTTTTTAATAAAATGGGACCAATGTCCTAGTTTTTCCATCCAAATAAATTGTCACTTTAAAATTATTTTCTTTAACTATGCATACGAGGACCAATGTTCTCATCCTTAATAAATACCCCGTTTTATGTATAATTTACATTTCATTTACATTGCGGGTTGTATTCCGCCCCTAATTTCGTTGTAATTTATTGTATTTTTATTTACCTTTTTTATCTTGTTTTTATTTATCATTTTATTATATGATTGATATGCGCTCTAATTATTGCATTCAAATGAATGAGAAAATGGATGAAATCTTATTTTCAAAACTCAATTGTAACTTTAATTAAGGTATGAATAAATGGAAAGTTTCAAACCATCTCTGGTCTTAGACTCAATGAAGTTAGAGGACCTTCTCAATGTTCTATTGAGGTGGGGTCTCTAAAATATCTTTTGTTGCACAAAATAGGCCCAATTCGCATTATCTTAAGCTCCATGAGATTAGATAATCTTTTCAGTATTTTATTGGAAAGAGGTGTCCAAAATATCTCTGGCTTGCCCAAAATAGACGTATATGCATCATCTTAGACTTCACGAGATTAGACGATCCTTCCAATGTTCTATTGGAAGGAGGTGTCCAAAATATCTCTGATTGCCCAAAATAGACACAAATGCGTTGTCTTAGACTCATTGAGGCTAGGTGACCTTTCCCAATATTTTATTGGGTGGCGACTCCAAAATACCTTCTTGTTGCCCAAAATAGATGCTCATGTAATCCCTTGCAAGTTTTATAAGAACCTCCCCCGAAAGCCCTAAAAGCAGGTCTTCGGAGCGCCCGGGGTTCGGCGTGCATCATATATGGGTATCTGTAAACATTGGGTCCCGAGGTAGCCAAGATCAGAGATTACCCATTGATGATATTGATACCTGTATCACAAATGGAGAACGAAAGTGCAGTTCCTCATCCTTGATTTGCACATTTTTTGATAGTTTTCCTCTCTTTTTGTTTTTTACACTAAAATGATGGCTTTAAATGCAAAATTTTGGTTTTTTGTCGACAGATGGTCGTCCCTCACTAAGTGACGCCCGTCTGTCACCCTTTTTCTCTTGGCCCACCTGTAGTTGGCGCCTTGCGCCCATCCCTGGATGCCTGTGACTCACCGGTTGATGCCCGTGACCTAGCACAGCTAGTTAAGTCATGGTTAAATGGCATTTTTGTGATTTTCGATCGCGCCTCTGAGAGCCACTCATCTGTGAGCGACAGATGCCCGTTTGTCATCTTTTTACATAGACCTGCAGAACCATGATCTGCGCATTAGAAAAGAGGGGATTTTGTTGGGATTTCACTTGATCCCTAGGGATGAGGTTTAAAAAAATGGGTTGTTTTTTTTTTTGGTATAAATAAAAAGAGATAAGAAAATGAAAAAGAAGAGCAACTTTAGAGAGACGAAAGGCCTAAGCAAAAAAGGGGAAGGAGATAGAGATAGAAATAAAATCTGGGTTTTTGGGAGTAAACTTCAAAAACTTTTGATTAAAAAGATTATTTTTATTACTTTCCTTGGGTTTAGATTTTCTATTAGAGCTTTAATCTCTCTTACAAATCAACAAAAAAGAAGAATATTTTCTAGAGAGAGAAATAGTTTTCTCTCTTAAATTCAAATCTGCTTGTGGAGAATTAACGAGGCACAAAGCACTTTTTAATTCTCCAAGAACTAAGTAAACAGTCCGAGGGTAAACATTCCGGGCCTAAGCCATTTATTTCATGTTTAAATTAAAATAAATAATGTATAATGTAACACCCTTTACCTATACGTAGGGAGCTTTATCCCTCGAGGAGGAAGAAGGACCCTGATAAATGAGGGTTGTCACGCAAAACCTCATACAAAGCAAACAAAGTTATGAATCATTCATTCAGAAAGGTAAAAATAAAATTTCTTAAAACAAAAGACAGAGGCTGTAACAAAAGTACGGTATTTTATTAATTTACATTATAGTCTTTACATATCAAAATACAAAAGTAGAGCTTACAACAAGGAGCCATCATTACAAAATGTGTAACTAATACATATACAAAAAGATACAATCTTATACTACAAAATCTCTCTCTCCTAGTTGTGTTGGCCCTGCTGAAGCGGATCACCCTGCCCAAAATCTCCAACAACTTTCACACCTGCACGGATGAAACACCCGTGCTAAGCAAATACGCTTAGTGGGGAAAACACAATGAAAAATGACCACTCACAGTGGACGACAGAAACAAATCACATATATATGGCACACACTGAAAATCAATTCTTCATAAACAATTCATCATATTCAAGATGTCAACATCATTAATCACACAATCTGTGACGCGCGCCGGATCCCGATGCGCCGCCCGTTCGACCGCCCGCACGTGGACGATCGGGGCATTTGCGGGTCCGTTGGCATCTTGCGATAAATCACAAGTGCGTCTATGTTGAGCAACACGGAGGTTTCATGGAGTCGCCACCCAATAGAACATTGGGAAAGTTTCTCTCGCCTCGGAGAGCCTAAGACTGCGCTTTTTATCCATATTGAGCCATGAGGCCTAGGATTAGCGCTAAAGTCTCGTGACTCAAGAAGTATCTTGAAGGATAACCTCTAACCTCTCGAGCCCAAAGACCAGAGCTGGGTCCGGGATTTCTCATCTATTTCTACCTCAATTATTTTATGATCAAATTTTAATGTCATTAATTCGCTCTCTCTCCACACTATGCAATTGATTAAAAGGCGCATTTATTCACATTCGGAAAGCAGTAAATGAGCGGATAAATAATGAAGTGATAAAGTACAATAATACAAGGAGCGGAATACAACTCCCTTTTATAAATGTGCGAATCATGCATAAATCGGGGCATTGTTTATTTTGAGGACTTTGGTCCTCGCATGCGTCGTTATCAAAAATGGGATATTTTATATGTGATGATCTTTATTGGATGAAAATAGGGCGTTGGGACCCTTTTGCATTTTTGTACAAAACCCCCTTTTATTTAAGTAGAAACTGTTGGTCTATTTTTACTTTTAACAAGAAAAAAAAGCTTATTCATATACATAAAATAATCAATGAATGAGAAAGCGAGAGAAAATAAATCAAGAGGTTTAAGAAAACTAAACCGGACGAAATCCACCATGCATGGTAGGCAGCCACTCAAGCTCGAAATTATCCAAGAGGACCAATATACACTCACAGAAAATTAAGAGATGTTAACATTCATGAAATTAACACATGAGAAATCGAAAAGACTGGATAGAGATGAAAAATGGTCAAAACAATGGAAGCAGAACCCACCGACGGCCTGTTCCTGGTTGACCGACGGGCGTCGGTTTAGTTATTCCACACGCCCGTTTGTCACTCAAGGAGGGCGTCTATAGGTGGGTGACCGACGGGCGTCGGTCATAAAGATGACCCGTCGGTCACCTCTGTCTCGAAAAAAACAGAAAGAAGAAAAGGGCCTTTTGAAAATAAATAAAAAAAGGTTTTATTCAAGAAGGGGACGAGGGAGTCAAAATGAAGAAAAGTAATGACAGGTATTCAAAAATTTTACAGAATGAATGAATAAATGACAAATAATTAAATATAAGATGAAGACAGAGAGAGAATCCGGAATATTTACCCTCAGATAGTTGCCTTGGGTAGAATTTTGATGTCGGTTAGATCCCCGCGCGTTCCACGAGAAAATAGGAGAATGAAAGATGAGAGAGAGAAAATGAGCTATTTCACCTCTGATCCTTCAGAAAGTCGATTTAGGAGTCCAAATCTAAAGAAAACTAATTAGTTTTTAGTTCCTTTGATCGATTTGATCCTTGATTAAGTAAAATTCTTTGGGAAATGTGTGTTTTGGAAGAGAGAGAAAACGTGCTCGAATTTTGGCAGAGTTTCCCCTTCTGAAAAATTTCCCAACCCTTTTGAAGTGGAAATCCGGACCTTATATAGCCAGACACGACCGACGGGCGTCGGTGCGTAGGGGCGGGCGTCGAAAGAATCCTACTGACACAAGGACACTTCCGACGGCCCTGCCACCTTCACCGACGGGCGTCGGAACGGTTGCGTGCCCCGGGAAACCAGGCGGCTCCTGACAGGGGCGGTGACTTTTCGACGGGCGTCGGAAAATCCCCCAAGCCATCGGTGACTCAAAGCGACGGGCTACTTCCACAGACGGGCTGGCCGTCTGTGGAGGACAAAAAAAACCCTTTTGACTCAGAAAACTCCCGTTTTCTCCCCCTCTGCCCCTGAAGTGTAGAAAAACCTCATTTCTCACGGAACGCGGGACTAAAACCTCCAACTTCAGCCTCCTGTACAGGCCTCGAACATTGATTTCTTCATAGGGTAACCTCTGATCCGGACTGTTCCAGGACACGGTGCTTACAGTTGCCCCCAGTTTTGGGGAAACTAGCGCGCAAGTGCCTAGATAAGCCAAAACTCAGAGAAAGGTTGGAAAGAAAGCGTACCTTCGACGACTTTTCACCTTCCGTGCCTTTTGCCAGTTAGATCCCATCTCGATCTGGTGAAGAGCGGTGTTTCTTGAACCGCAGCTTCGGGGGTGAAGAGCAGTGTTTCTTGAACTGCAGCTTCGAGGGTGAAGAGCAGTGTTTCTTGAACTGCAGCTTCGATCTGATGAAGAGCGGTGTTTCTTGAACCGCAGCTTCGGGGGTGAAGAGCAGTGTTTCTTGAACTGCAGCTTCGATCTGATGAAGAGTGGTGTTTCTTGAACCGCAGCTTCGGGGGTGAAGAGCAGTGTTTCTTGAACCGCAGCTTCGGGGGTGAAGAGCAGTGTTTCTTGAACTGCAGCTTCGATCTGATGAAGAGCGGTGTTTCTTGAACCGCAGCTTCGGGGGTGAAGAGCAGTGTTTCTTGAACTGCAGCTTCGATCTTGGAGTGTGGAAACTCCGACGGTTTCCTCGTTTCAAGGAGATCTTTTTAATCGATGTCTGTGTTCAGATCGATATTTCTCTGTACCTGTGAGATAAAGGATTTCGTTAATTCCTGTTTGAGTAGTCATCTTTTGACCTGTTATTGATTATCATTCTTTTGTTGCTTGTCTTGGTTTCATGTTATTATTTTTTATCGTCATTTTTATCGACACATGAGTAAATAGGAGAAAATACACGTTCTGTGGTGTTATTTAAGCAATTAACCGAAAAAGAAAAGAAAAACATGCAAATAATGAAGCAAAATTTTTTCCACTAAAAATGTCATTTTTGTACAATGCATATACAAAATACAAGAGATACAAAATAACTCCCTGAAACTCAGAGAGGTGTGTAGTCTGAGGGCTCATCGGGATCCTCATCATCCGAGATATGCACGGCCCCTGGCGGAGGTGGACGGGCCTGAGGGGGTGGCGGAGCTGTAGAGGGTCCTGCCTCGTGATCGTGGGCTCGCCTGAACTGAACCTGAGCGTAGCCGTCCAAGAAGGGCTGGGTACAAGTGCCCAGAAACCCTAAGGTCTCAGAGATCTTGTCCCCCAACTTCTTGAAGGCTTGGCTCAACTGAGTGGTCTGCTCTGCGGCGGCCGTCCTCCTATGCTCTAAGCTCTGCTCCGTCTGCTGCCTAAACTCCCTCATGGTCTGAGAAAGAGGAGGGAGAATTCCCTCCATCGCCTGGACGCGGGATCTCAGAGAGTCAAGTGACTCATCAATCATCTGAAGGGTCATATCGACCCTCTGAGACGCCTGGTCCTGTGACGTCCTCACATCATGAGCGAGCTGCTGCCTGAGCTCCCTCTGCCCCTGAGCAATCTGCTCAAATAGCCTCATCTGCTCTCCTCTGAAGGCCTCCAGAACCCGAGTCTGCTCATCTCTAAGGGCATCCATGGCCCGAGCCTGCTCCCTCGCTGCATGCTCCATGTAGCCTGCCTGCTCTCGAGATAGTCGCTCCACCGCCTGAGACTGCTCCTGGATAGCAGCCTGCTGGCGATCCAACCTCTCATGAATGGCTCTATCCCTCTCATCCTGTCGCCGCTCAAAGGCCATAAACATGGAGGAGAGGAGCTGGGACAAGTCCGGCTGAGCTGGCTGATGTGGCGCTGGCCCTGGTGGTGGTGCCGAAGAAGTGGATGCCCCAGGATCGCCCCGGGAGTATGGATGGTATCTCTCGGAGGGCTCGCGGGCAGGCCTCTGTACCCTGGTACCCCGGCGACGGGGCTGGAGTCGGGGCCCTAGATGCCGGTGAAGAGGCAAAGAGATCGTCCATCGTGATCTCAAAATCAAAATCCAAGGGGGTCCTAGGAGGCTCCTACTGCTGTGGCG
Organism: Excoecaria cochinchinensis; assembly: GCA_947683425.1. Taxonomy (NCBI): domain Eukaryota; kingdom Viridiplantae; phylum Streptophyta; class Magnoliopsida; order Malpighiales; family Euphorbiaceae; genus Excoecaria; species Excoecaria cochinchinensis. The sequence continues at coordinate 1,894,705 of CANTUQ010000058.1, forward strand.
GAGGCACTGTCTGTGACTGAGGAGGTAGAGGAGGCTGATGCTCCGGCTGAGGCTCAGTCTGTGGAGGCTGCGGCTGTACCTGCGGGGGCCGAGGCTGCGGCTCGGGCTGTGGAGGCTGCCCCTCCTGGTGCTCTGGGTGATCAGGGTCTGCCCCCAGGGGTGGAAGCGAGAACAGTCGCCGGGTCTCATGGATAGTCAACACCCTATAAGCCTCCGCCTGACCTGGAATCTGAGAGATCATCCCCATCTGAACTGCGGCTGCAGCGTCTACGTGGATACCCTCCGGTAGAGGTCCTCTCAGCCTCTCGGGGTTAAACCCCAATCCCAGCAGTAATCGGGTGATAACTCCTCCTACCATCACCACCGGTGTCAACCCTCTGCCCACTCTGGTCAGGTTGGTCAAGATCTCGTGGCTAATGTTGAGACGCTGGCCTGCCACCATAGCCCAGAGGCTCCAGATCTCGGCCGCGTTAAGCGACCCTGGATTACCAGCTCGACCGAGGTACGAGCTGGAAAGCACTCTGTGCAGATACCGGAGTGCCTGAGACACCAGTACGGTGCTCTTCGCTGTATCGTGATCATACAGCACTCCTGGTATAGCAATAGCCGCCCAATGGACGCGTCTCACCGCTCGCCGCGGGATCTCAACCTCCTCTCCCGAAGGAAGTCCCATAGCCTGAGCAAACCTCTGCCTGGTGATGCTGACATGGTCGCCATCAAACCAAAACTGTACCACCCCCGGGTCAGTATCAGCACTCTGAAAGCCCGTGTAGCGGAGAGTGGCCAACACCTGGCGGGTAGCCTCTGGGAATGTCTGGAAGGCAGGCTCAAGAAACTCTGTCCAACCCGCTCCCTCGGCAAGTAAATCGAACTCCGGGGCCAACCCGAGGGCCTCTAGAAAAGGGCGAGATACAAAGCGGCTGGCCCGAAACTCCACCTGAGCCAACGCCCTATACCTCTGGGCGGACTCGTCATCCATCCAAGCCGGGGCCTCAAGCTCGGGCTGGGCCTGTGGTGCTCTGCGTCTGGGAGGCATCCTGTAAAAAAGGAAAGAGTCAGATAGCGAAAACTTGGCGAAACAAACACTATCAGTTTTATTTTCCAAAATTTAAGGTCCATCTGGGCCTTATCATGGGCAATGGAGGCCCAACATAGGATAAAAAAAAGTAATGACAGATAAAAATAGCAAACATCCCGGCTACGGAAGTACCCTATCACGCCTTGTACGCATCATGGCAAAGGAACATGTAATCCTTATGGAGATAATTAAAGCGAATAAAGATGGGCTTTCTAAGTCCTTAAGGCATGCTTCATACTTGGAAAGGTAAATAAATATTCAATTCCAGAATAGAAAAAAATTTGGGCAGCACCCCGGCAGGGATGTGCCCAACCTCCTGCGTGAAAAAGCAAGACAAAAGGCCTCAGGCCCTAGCAATATTATATGCATGCAAATGGGGCGCACCCCGGCAAGAGTGTGCCCCCAACAACTCAAAATAGCAGCCTCAGGCCACAAAAGCAAATCATGCACAAAAATGGTGCGCTAAAAGGATGCAATTCTAAAGCATCAAGATTATAGAAAAACTCTATTTCTATGTGATCATGCAAAAAGTTCGGATTTAATTACAGGATAATATAGAAAAATTGGCAGCATTTCCCCCTAAATTCTAAAATTATCTAAAACTTTCTTAAAGTTAAAAGAAAGAATGTAGAAATAAAAAAAGTAATAAAAAGTACTAAAGAAGTAATTATTTACTTACTTGTAATCCGGAGAAGTGTAGAAACTAGAGAAACACAAATATCTGAGCACCGGGTGAGTATATAATGCGAAAAACTAAAGAAATCGCGAAAAAATAAGAAGAGAAGACTCAAAAATCGCTAAAAACTGCTTAAAAACCGCTTGAGAGAGGAAGAAGAAAGGGACAGCAACGTTTGCGCCGTCTGTCACTCGTCCTTATATAGAATTTCGTGACCGACGGGCAGGGCGTCTGTAAAAGCGACCGACGGTCTGGCCGTCTGTCTCGAAATGAATGCAATTTAATGCGCGTGATGAAATGATGACGCGTGTTTCTGCCCGGGGGACTTCCGACGGGCAGGCCGTCCCTATGGAGGGGCGGTCAGGCCGTCCCCGTAGAGAGGCGGGCAGACCGTCTCTGTATAGGGGCGGGTAGGCCGTCGGTGACCTTCACCTATAAAATCTGCAAGATTTTCTTGTCTCTTCATTTCCCAGCACCTTGGGCTTTTATTCTTCTCGAAAATGTTTTCCTCTCCTTTTCAAAGGATGCACCGTATTCTAGATGACAAACACACTTGGGGAGAAGGCGCCCTTTCCTCTCTGGCTGGGCTAAAATATCTGTGTCGGGTGAAAATCGACCAGAACCTCCTCCTGGCGGCGACCCACTTCTGGAACCCTAGATTTCACGTCTTCCAGTTCACCTATCAGGAACTGTGCCCTCTTTCTGAAGAATTGGCTTCCATCCTGGGAGCCCAGTTCCCTCCTGGCGTTCTGCCTTGCATCCCCCGCTGCGGCCTATTTCAGACCCGGGACGTAGCCCTAGCTCTGGGCATATCCCCCTCGGAGGCCAACCGGCTGATTCCTTCGAGTTCCTCCTTTTCTCTGGAGCCACTGATCGAGGCCCTAGATCAATTCACTGACATCTCCACCTATCGGGTAAGTATCACGTTCCTATTCTGCATGGTGAACTTCCTTACTGTTGTTCCAGGAGGCTTGACAGGTGACTTTCGTCTGCTTGGAGTTCTGAGCGACTTTCATCTGGGACTGTCCCCTCTACCACTCGTCTTGGCCGAAACCATCTTGAGTCTGGACGCTGTGAGCTCTGGGTCCACCACAACTTTTACCGGTAGCCCCTTATTACTCCAGGTACGTCATTATTTTAAAGATAGTGCGTCCCTTATGGATTTTCACACTAGCTTTTCTTTGCGGGAGGTGCGTCCTTCCGGATTTTCACACAACCCTGTGCCTTATTTTTGCCTGAAGCAAACCCTACTTACTCCAGCGGCTTTTTTTTTTTTTTTTTTTTTTTTCAGATCTGGCTACAGGAAAAACTGAAGATGTTGTCTGAACCACCCCCTCGAGTCATTCCGCGGTACATGCCGAGCCATTTCTTGCCTCGCCGGCGACTGTATGGGTGTGCTGTGACTGGTGAAGGCATTACCAGATTCGGTGAGCTGTCAGATGATGATATCAGTTTTACATCCGCCTGGCTCCCGCTGTCTCATGCGGTCACCGATGGGCCATCAGGTTGCGTCCCTCTCTGCGGCCTCCGCCAGGCCACCTTCTGCATTACCTCGCGATGTTTACGGCAGCTGGGGATGACCCAGGATATAGTGAGGGTTCCCCTGTCTTTCCGAGGAGGAGATCTCTCGGTCGCATTTGCTTCCCGGTATCATGAGCTATGGGGTAGATTACCTGTGAAGACCGTCATCCCGAGGTTTGGCGATCATTCTGCGTCCTCAACCAGCGGGTACAAGAAGTGGATCCTCAGCCCAACCTCCGATAATAGGACTCGAGGGCTCAAGCATCTGATCGGCGAGAGCAGCAGCAAGACCTAGCTTAGCCTACATGTGTATTTCTTTTTGTGCTACATTTCTTTTTAATGCAGAACTAGAAAATGACAGAAGTGAAAAGAATAATATTCATCCTTTTCACAAGCTTTGTGTATATTTCCAGATAATTTCAGCATACATGATCAGTTTTGGCATTCACTCAGCTGCTTATGCGCTATCAATACATGAAACCAAATTTTAACAGCATCAACTCCTGTTACCGATCGGCCCTCTCGGGTTTTCACGATCGGACATTTTCTCTCATGCCTCTAATTTTTGCACAGGATGCCTTTTTTCGGTTTTCACCCTGTCGAGGCACCCAATTTTAGCACAGCCGCCTTTTTTCGGTTTTCGACTTGCAGGGCATTTTATTCTCTTCTTTTTATTTTGGTCTTTAGCCGTGGAACCTCTTGAGTCTGTCGACATTGATCGGCTCTTTAAATTCGTTCCCATCGCTGTCTGACAAGATTGCAGCCCCTCTGGACAACAACTTCTTAAGGATGTACGGCCCTTCCCAGGTAGGTCTGAACTTCCCTCTGATGTCTGGTACCCCTGGTCTCATCTGCTTGAAAACCAAGTCTCCTTCTTTTAACGGATGCTTCCTCACCTTCTTCCCGAAAGTTCTCGCTAATCTCTTCTGATATATCTGATTGTGATAATAAGCCTTCAGCCTACTCTCATCCAGTAAGTTCAAATGCTGCAATCTCTGTTGCGCCCATTCGGCTTCCGGGATTTGGGCTTCCATGACCACCCTTAGAGATTTGAGTTCTATCTCTACCGGCAATACTGCTTCTGTTCCGTACACCAGGGAAAATGGAGTAGCGCCTGTAGACGATCTTACTGTCGTTCTGTATCCCCACAGGGCGAAGGGCAACTTTTCAGCCCAGTCTTTGTAGGTTTGGACCATCTTGGACAGAATCTTCTTCACATTCTTATTGGCGGCTTCTACTGCCCCATTCGCTTGTGGTCGGTAAGGAGAGAATTTATGATGCTGCACACCATATTTCCCGAGAAGTTTTCTGGTTTCCCCCATAAACTGCACTCCATTATCAGACACTATGTGGTGAGGGAGACCATATCTGCAGATCAAGTTCCTCTCTATGAACCTGGCCATATCCCTCGCGTCAATTTTCTTGAAGGATTCTGCTTCGACCCATTTGGTGAAGTAGTCGATTGCAACTATGATATATCTGTGCCCATTGGACGCCGTAGGGCGAATCTCTCCGATGATATCTATCCCCCAAGCGGAAAACGGCCAAGGAGATGTTAGGTTATGTAGCTCTGATACCGGCAGGTGTCTCAAATCCGCATACTGTTGGCATAACTGACATTGCTTGACATACTTTGAACAATCAGTGTCCATCGTGAGCCAATAAAAGCCTTGCCTCATGATCTTCTTGGCCAAGGTCAAACCATTCATGTCGGCCCCGCAGACCCCCGCATGGGTTTCCTCCATTATCTTGTGCGCTTCCCTTTCATTCAAGCATCTGAGCTGAATCCCATCTGGCCGTCTTTTGTACAGCACCCCTTCCAAGGATATGAACTGAGTAGACAACCTGCGTATCATCCTCTGGTCCTTTTCAGTGGCTTCTTCTGGAAATCTATCGCTTTCCAAGTAATTCATGATATCAAAGTACCATGGCTTCCCATCTGACGCCTCTAGTTCCATTACGGGCTCGGTTTCAAAGCTGGGCCTATCAGAGCTCGAAATTAGCACCGGTTTCATGACCACTCCCTCAGGATTATCCCATATTGACACTAAGGTTGCCAACGCATCAGCCAAACGGTTCTCATCTCTGGGCACGAAGTGGAAGGTGCAGGTCTCAAACTGTCCACACATCTCTTTCAAATATTGAACATAGGGGACCAGTCTTTCTTCCTTAACAGCCCACTCACCTCGGATCTGGTTTATTACCAAGGACGAGTCACCAAATACCTCTACATTTCTTGCCCCCAACCCAGCCAAAGCTTCTAACCCGAAAGTGCACGCTTCATACTCAGCTTCATTGTTGGTTGCTTTGTATCTCAGTTTCTTAGCGAGAGGAAGCTTCTCATTATCTGGGGTCGTCAGGATGACTCCGACTCCGGCTCCTTTGTTGTTTACCGCCCCGTCAAAGTGCAACTGCCATCCTTGAACAGAAATCGCGCCTATGCTCTCATCAGGAAAGATAAATTCGGGGGTGTCCCCTTGGATAGGATGTTCAGCAAGAAATTCGGCTACAGCTCGCCCCTTAATAGTCTTGCGGGTGATGTATTGCACGTCAAACTCTTGTAGCAAGAGCAGCCACCTCCCCATCTTTCCAAGCAAAGACGGTGCCTCCTGCAAATATCTTAAAGGATTCTGCTTGGCTACAGCCTGAACCTTGTATGAGTGGAAGTAATGCCTTAGCTTCCTCAACGCCCAAATCACTGCAAGGCAGATCTTTTCCACTTCAGCATATTTTACTTCGTAAGCCAGAAACTTCTTGCTGAGGTAATAAATCGCAAATTCCACCCCAAACTCATCCTCTTGAGCCATCATGGCGCCCACTGAACCGTCCTCTACTGCTAGGTACAGAATAAGCGGTTTAACAGGTTGCGGAGGCCTTAGTACTGGCGGATTTAACAGGTACTCCCTGATATTATCAAAGGCTCTCTGACAGTCTTCATTCCAGACTACGGGCTGGTTCTTTCTAAGTAGCTTAAAAACAGGTTCGCATATCGAAGTGAGCTTGGCAATAAACCGGCTAACATACTGCAACTTGCCTAGAAAACTCCTTACATCTCTTTCCTTCTGTGGCACAGGCATCTCTCTGATAGCTTTCACCTTATCGGGGTCAATTTCTATCCCCCTCTGACTGACGACATGTCCCAACAGCTTTCCTGAAGTCACCCCGAAAATGCACTTCTTGGGGTTAAGTCGCAGATTATACTTGTCGATTCGGGTGAAGAACTTCTCTAGAGCTTCAAAGTGCCCCTCTCGGGTGGCCGATTTGACCATCATATCATCGACATATACCTCCACTTCTTTGTGAATCAGGTCGCTTAGGATCTTGGTTGCCATCCTTTGGTATGTGGCCCCTGCATTCTTCAGGCCGAAAGGCATAACCCGATAAGCATAGGTACCCCACTCCGTGATAAAAGCGGTTTTAACCCGGTCAGCTATCTTGTTCAGGATCTGGTTGTAGCCCACATATCCATCCCCAAAGCTGTACATCGCGCAATTGGCAGCGCTGTCTATCAATACATCAATATGGGGTAGTGGAAAATCATCTTTAGGACAGGCTTTGTTAAGATCTCGATAATCCACGCATACCCTGACCTTTCCGTTCTTCTTAGCCACAGGAACCACATTCGCCAACCAAGTAGGGTACTGGACTTCCACCAGAAACTTAGCTTCGATCTGCTGTCGGATTTCCTCCTTAACCTTGTCAGCCCATTCTGGTCTCAGCCTTCGCAACTTCTGCTTCACAGGCCTGCAATCTGGGTAAGTCGGGATGGCATGCTCCGCCACGGCTCGGTCAATCCCCGGCATATCCTCGTAGGTCCAGGCAAAGACTTTTCCATGTTTTCTTATTATTCTCTCAAAATTTTTTCTCTCCTCAGGAGTTATATTTGATGCTATTAGAATTTCTCTCGGATTTTCCGAGGTTCCAAGATTGAAAGGCGTTGTGCCAGTAGAGTCAATGTCAAAAATTGATGGAATATGATCATGTTCATGCATGTTGAAATCATCAGAAACATCGCACAAATAAGTGAAATTGTTCATCTTATTGATAATATTATTGTTATCATTTACATCATAAAAGAGTTCTGGAATAAAAAGACAATCTAGGCTAGAGTCTTCCTCTGCCGCTCCCGAGGTTGACATCGTTGCAGCTCGCTCACTGACTTTCTGATCTAGCAGAGGCCCTTCAGGCACGTCGGAAGAGATTTCCAAATCCTCCACTTCCAGCTCTAAATCTGCTATCTTCCCTTTTCCTTTCAGCCTGGCAGCTACCATTTTCTCAGTAACAACCTCCTCAGGCTCGCACTTGTCCCAAATGATCCCCTGAGTCATGACCTCTTCATCCCAAAAGCCTTCAGCGGTCTTGACAAACCCGACATTCCAGTCATACACATCATTAAAAATTTCAAAGCCAGGGACAATCCTCCCATCTACCCACTGCGGTTCATTTACGCCAGTATAAGCACATACTGAGGATGCGGGGACAAAGCTTTCTGAAATGTGGGGGATCCTGTCTGTTACTCTCTTCTTGCTAAAACCACCTCTGTACCCCAGACCTTTCCGGTTCTTTTGCCCTCGAGTGGTGATCGCGGTCTGCAATCCTTGGGAGTTTCTGCCCAATCCAGCCCCAGGAAGATAGTGCATCTTCCTCATCATATTAACAACAGCCGGGCAATCTCCTGATCCGTGCTCTTCCTTTATCATAGATACATGAAAACCGCTGAATGGCTGATTGGCAATTTCTAGAGCTGAGACCTGGTTCTCCCTGGCCGCCTTGATAGTTACCACCTCTCCTTCGTGCGGGAACTTTATCATCTGATGCAGTGTGGATGGCACTCCCCCTAATTTATGAAACCATGGTCTCCCTAGCAAAGCCGAGAAATTAGCAGGAATGGGCAGAACCACAAATTCAACTTCCACTTCGATAGGTCCCGTCTTGACCAAAGTCCTGAAGGTTCCCGAGGCTTGCCTCCTCGAGTTATCGTAGGCCGTGATAGTCAGGTCGGACCCGCTGAGCATATCCTCACTTAAGCCAAAAGCTTGCAAAGCTATCAAAGGGCAGACGTTGATAGAAGACCCATCGTCCACCATAACGCAAGCAGTGTGCTTGCCGCTAATCTGCGCCTTAATGTATAAGGGTCGGTTATGATTACGGCCTTCTGCCGGTAAGTCGACGTCGGAAAAGATCAACCTCTCCTCGGATCCTCCTTTGATTAGACCCAAAAGCTCTGATGGGGAAATAGTGGTGGCAACTGTGGCTTCAACCAAAGCCTCTACTACCTTCTGCCTATGAGAGGGGGATTGCCTCAACAAATCCCAAATGGATATCTGAGCTGTGGTCTTCTTCAATTGCTTTATAATCTGCTCCTCCTCTGGCCCTTTCTCTGCCACTGGCTGTACCGGCTCAGGTAGCTTTGCAATCTCAGGGATCACCCTTCCACTTCTAGTGACAGCGCCTACCTCTCCCTCTTCTTCGTCGGAGCCCCACAGATCAAGGTTCAATCCTTCTTCACCCTCGGCTTCTCCACCGCTCTCACTGCTGGACCAACAATCAAGAGTCGCCACAACTGCTCTCTCCTTTTGATCCTCGGAGTTACCGACAGTAGATTCCTCATTCCCATACAGATCTTGTAGCACGTACCACTCTGGCAGGCTAGATTGGATCATGAACACAGGTGGGGGTACAGCATTATAACCAGGCCTCTTCTCAACTTCTCTCCTCTCAGGGTCAGAGATTTGCTTGCTATCGATCAAGTCCTGAATCGAGTGCCGAAGCGCTTTGCATTTATCAGTGACATGGCCCGAGTACTGGTGGAATGCACAGAATTCGTTGTCCTTATGTCCCGGTTTCCCTTGTGTCGGAGCTGGCCTAGGAGTTAGAGGACGCAATTTTCCCTCCTTCATCAGCCTCTTCAAGACCCAGGATAATGGTCTCCCTAAGTTCGAAAACTTCCTCGGGGTGGCTACCTCAGTAGCAGACACTTCACCCATTCTTCTAGTGCTGTTACTGGGGCCTGCCGGCCTACTAGCTCCTTGACCGGGGTTAGCCCTTTTGGCAAAATTATCATTGTTAGCTTTCCGGGTCAAAAACTCCCCTTCTGCTTCGATTGCTATATCCTTGAGAGACTCCCAGTCTTTTAACCCCTTCATCCTCAGTCCCTCCTTCAAGTACGGGCTCGCGTTCTTAATGAAAAGACGAATCTGATCTTGGGTATCAGGCTTTCGGCGCATCTCCATTACTCGGTTCCGCCATCGGGTAAGGTACTCATGGAAGGATTCCCCGGCCTTCTGTTGGAGCAACTCAAGATCTTTCAGAGTCACCTCCATTCTGGTGTTACAGTCATATTGTTTCAGAAATTCCTCAGTGAGCAGATCCCAATCTTCTTTAGTGCGACGGTCAAGGCCGTGATACCAATCTATGGCATGAGAGGTCAGACTCAGACAAAAGTATTCCACTTTCTGCTTCTTGGACAACGTGGTCCCCTTCATGACTAGAGAATATTGCTTCACATGTGCAGTAGGATCAGAAGTACCATCGAATTTTGGCACATCCGGCATTTTGAAATTATAAGGGATCGGATCCTCTCCGTCCAGCTCCCTATCCTCAGGATTCATCCCGTGGGCTCTACCTATCATACGAGCCATGGCCTCGAACCTCTCTTCCATCTTTTTCAAAATAAAATCCTCAGCCTGAGGTGCCTTCCCCTTTTCGGATGCCATGCTCAACCTATCATCCTCGATATCTCTATCGTCATCAATTCTCAACACTGGCCTTCTTCTCAGCTCTCCCGAAGCCACTGATCTCAACTCTACCGGTGGCGGCCTAACGGGCTCCTCTCGCCTTTCAAACCTTTCTTCTTCAGGCTCGTTCAGTCTTACTGGAGGAGGAGGAGGAGGATTCTGTGGAGCATTCGGCTGAGCATTCTGCTGTGCTAAAGCGGTTAACATATTCATCATTCTACCCTCGAATTCCTCGAAACGGCGGCCCACTTCTTCGGCAATCATGGCCCTGGTGGCATCTTCCCCCCTGGGTGAATTTGCCATCTGAGATACCGTGCCACTTACTTCTGATAAAATCTCGGGCAGACCCTCTCTATTTGACAGCTCAAGAACTCGAATCAGTCGTCCGGTCGGTGATCTAGTCCACCTGGGCAGATCTATGATGGCTGCAGGGACAAAAGTTAGAATGATGCATGAAATGTAGGTATAATGCATGATCGTGATATGCATCATTTACAGAGCACAAGCAAGCAAGTAGGTCCTTCCACCCTTATTTCTCCCACACACGTGGTCGTGCAGTCTCTTTCTTAGGTGGGATTGGCCCATGGGTTAACAGGGAACCCAATAGGCGCGTATGGTGCGCGGCGAAAAACCGGCAGCATAACACTCCTATGCTAATGTACAAGCGGATGGATAATGATCGTCACGTATTCGGACGCTCCATAAATTTCGACATGGCCCTACCGGGGCATGATAGCCTTTGGCTAGGTTACCAAGTGAGATATTTGGATTCGTCCAATACGTAAGGATCCATACAGCAAGCATGAGGTTTAAGGTTCATTTCACCTGTGGAAAGTGACTACAGTCATTACATGAGCTTTGGACAAGGGAGATGTTCCTTTGAGGCTACCCAAGCATGATCCCTGCCGACGGGTCTAGCTCATCACGAGCGTAACGACCGATCGGGTCATCATTTTGATATATCATTGAGGTACGTGGCTTGGGCTGGTGATTATCCTTAACACTTCCCCAAATTGAGTGAAAATGAGGAGGTGCTTCAGGAACGCACCGGGGCTAAAAGAGGGACCAAACTAGCGTATTCTAAGGCTCTAATGGTATGCAAATGCAAATTTGAGAGAAAGTGAATTCACGAATTAAATTTTAATCATAAATGTTAAAAGAGGTATTTTCAAATCAAAATCTCGAACCATAAACGTCCCCAGCGGAGTCGCCACTGTGACGCGCGCCGGATCCCGATGCGCCGCCCGTTCGACCGCCCGCACGAGGATGATCGGGGCATTTGCGGGTCCGTTGGCATCTTGCGATAAATCACAAGTGCGTCTATGTTGAGCAACACGGAGGTTTCATGGAGTCGCCACCCAATAGAACATTGGGAAAGTTTCTCTCGCCTCGGAGAACCTAAGACTGCGCTTTTTATCCATATTGAGCCATGAGGCCTAGGATTAGCGCTAAAGTCTCGTGACTCAAGAAGTATCTTGAAGGATAACCTCTAACCTCTCGAGCCCAAAGACCAGAGCTGGGTCCGGGATTTCTCATCTATTTCTACCTCAATTATTTTATGATCAAATTTTAATGTCATTAATTCGCTCTCTCTCCACACTATGCAATTGATTAAAAGGCGCATTTATTCACATTCGGAAAGCAGTAAATGAGCGGATAAATAATGAAGTGATAAAGTACAATAATACAAGGAGCGGAATACAACTCCCTTTTATAAATGTGCGAATCATGCATAAATCAGGGCATTGTTTATTTTGAGGACTTTGGTCCTCGCATGCGTCGTTATCAAAAATGGGATATTTTATATGTGATGATCTTTATTGGATGAAAATAGGGCGTTGGGACCCTTTTGCATTTTTGTACAAAACCCCCTTTTATTTAAGTAGAAATTGTTGGTCTATTTTTACTTTTAACAAGAAAAAAAAGCTTATTCATATACATAAAATAATCAATGAATGAGAAAGCGAGAGAAAATAAATCAAGAGGTTTAAGAAAACTAAACCGGACGAAATCCACCATGCATGGTAGGCAGCCACTCAAGCTCGAAATTATCCAAGAGGACCAATATACACTCACAAAAAATTAAGAGATGTTAACATTCATGAAATTAACACATGAGAAATCGAAAAGACTGGATAGAGATGAAAAATGGTCAAAACAATGGAAGCAGAACCCACCGACGGCCTGTTCCTGGTTGACCGACGGGCGTCGGTTTAGTTATTCCACACGCCCGTTTGTCACTCAAGGAGGGCGTCTATAGGTGGGTGACCGATGGGCGTCGGTCATAAAGATGACCCGTCGGTCACCTCTGTCTCGAAAAAAACAGAAAGAAGAAAAGGGCCTTTTGAAAATAAATAAAAAAAGGTTTTATTCAAGAAGGGGACGAGGGAGTCAAAATGAAGAAAAGTAATGACAGGTATTCAAAAATTTTACAGAATGAATGAATAAATGACAAATAATTAAATATAAGATGAAGACAGAGAGAGAATCCGGAATATTTACCCTCAGATAGTTGCCTTGGGTAGAATTTTGATGTCGGTTAGATCCCCGCGCGTTCCACGAGAAAATAGGAGAATGAAAGATGAGAGAGAGAAAATGAGCTATTTCACCTCTGATCCTTCAGAAAGTCGATTTAGGAGTCCAAATCTAAAGAAAACTAATTAGTTTTTAGTTCCTTTGATCGATTTGATCCTTGATTAAGTAAAATTCTTTGGGAAATGTGTGTTTTGGAAGAGAGAGAAAACGTGCTCGAATTTTGGCAGAGTTTCCCCTTCTGAAAAATTTCCCAACCCTTTTGAAGTGGAAATCCGGACCTTATATAGCCAGACACGACCGACGGGCGTCGGTGCGTAGGGGCGGGCGTCGGAAGAATCCTACTGACACAAGGACACTTCCGACGGCCCTGCCACCTTCACCGACGGGCGTCGGAACGGTTGCGTGCCCCGGGAAACCAGGCGGCTCCTGACAGGGGCGGTGACTTTCCGACGGGCGTCGGAAAATCCCCCAAGCCGTCGGTGACTCAAAGCGACGGGCTACTTCCACAGACGGGCTGGCCGTCTGTGGAGGACAAAAAAAACCCTTTTGACTCAGAAAACTCCCATTTTCTCCCCCTCTGCCCCTGAAGTGTAGAAAAACCTCATTTCTCACGGAACGCGGGACTAAAACCTCCAACTTCAGCCTCCTGTACAGGCCTCGAACATTGATTTCTTCATAGGGTAACCTCTGATCCGGACTGTTCCAGGACACGGTGCTTACACAATCATTCATGCTGAACTGAATTATAACACATGAATATAGTAAACCTGCTTACTCAAAATAGTGGATAGCGAGTAACGCATATTCATTCAAAACGCATGGATACCCGAGGGTATCAAAATTATTCTTCTTTTTTATTTCAAACATTTTCGCATGGAATCTTAAACAAGATTCAAGTTTAAAAGAGATCACGAGGATCCGAACAGGGACCTGATCAGGGTCCAGAACGCATACACATGGCTGCAGCTAACTGAACTCTATAGGCATGCTTATTTATCCACTTATTGACTCTCGCAGGTCATGCATAATTCATCAAATCACATTCATATAATTCATAAAATTGTCCATGCATAATTCTAAAAGCATCATAAGTTCGAAAACTAAACATCGAAAGCATAAAAGAAAACTCAAATTGAAGCCAGGAGGTGTCACGCTCGCGACAGGGGCGAAACTTGCCCCAGGTCGCGATCACGGTAGACTTTGCGCTCGCGCAGAGACAGAAACACATCTCACTATTGCGCTCACAATAAGCGTCACGCTTGCGACATTGAGCGGCTAGCCAAAGCTATCGCGCTTGCGCACAGGCGCGCTCTCACGACAGAGAACTGCCCAATTTGCTCGGTAGCAGAGCGCTCTGTCGCGCTTGCAATAGAGAGCTCTCGCTGCGGCGGCTCGACAGTTTAGATCTGCTCGGCTACGCGCAAGGGCTGAATTCACTGAGCTCTGTTGCAATCTCATGACAGAGTCATGATTCCCGGCTCTTACGTTAAAATCTGCAAAAATCACACTCCCAAAAATTTCCCAAACCTCCAATTGACTTCAAAACTCAACCCCACACAAATTAATCATTCACAACATCTTAATCAACCTAAAATCCAACTTATAATCCAATTATTACCATCAAAACACACTATTAACAAGATTAAATTCCCAAATTCAGTAAACTAGCACTTTCTCTTAGAAATTCATACAAAATCATGCTTAGGTTCAATTCTTCACAAATTATGCATCTCAACTCAAAATAATCAACTCCCATGTCATTTAGATACAAATACACATAATATATCTCATCAATTCCAACAATTATCACAAAAAGCATAAAAATCACATAAAATGCACAAAAGTGACAAACGTTCCCAAACCTCGAACTCTTGAGCTCTAATCACGGGGCTCTGCTTCCACTTGCTATCTCCTTGCCCTTAGGCTCTCTAGGAGGGATCTCTAAGCAAAACACCTATCAAAACAGAATTCAAACTCTTAACCCAAAAATACATACTAACCAATCTAAAGAAAGGAAGAAGATGATAAAGAAGAAGAAGTAGTTACAAACTTACCAAACTAGCTTAGAGCTACCCAAAACTCACCAAAAATCTAGCAAAAGAGAAGGATCACAAGGAAGCAAAGAAGAAAGGGTGAAGAAGATGAAGAACGGGTTGAGAAAAAAGGAAAAAACGGGGAAAAAGGGAAAAAGGAACAACTGTCTTCTCTCTCCTCTCTCCACTATATAAACCACTCCCACATGACACATGACACACTCTCAAAGGTGCATGCTGCTAACACACACCCAACTACCATCCTCCTTCATACACTCAAAACCAACCTTACTAAAACACATCCTAATCCCATACACATACTCACAACCAAGCAAAACCCCAACTACAACATAAACATAATTTAAACCATACACATACTCAAAAATAATGCATGCCAAAAAATTATACATACAAAATCACACACACAAGGCTCAAACTACTAGGGTAGGAATGGGGCGTTACATGTAATGTGTTTTGATTTTTGAATATGTGATTTCATGTGACTTTGTGTTTTTATATAGTTTTTTCTTTATCTACATCAGTTTTTGAGCCTCTATAAATTTTTTCATTGCATTTTTAGGATTTTATATGCACGACTTTGAGTTGTTTGGCATGAAAATTTGAGTTTGAAATAGTGTCAATGGAGTTTTGAGTGTTTTTCTAAATTCTAGGCTTGACAGACGGGAGGAAGGAGTGAAAGACGCCTGTCTCTCAAGCGAGAGATGGGATGTAGCAGAACTCTTCCTCCTTCTCGTCCGTTGCACCCTTGGTTGCCCGTCTGTCCCTTGTATGCCAGTCTGTGGGCATTGTTTATCCTTTTTGTGGCTTATTTTAATATGTTTTCTTTGCCCTTTTAATGCACTATCATATGTGTTGCTTTAAATTCTTTGTATCATGCATGCCATATTACTTTCTGTACTTTTAATGTCCATTCATGCCTTTATTTAATTTTCAGAAAGTTATTTATTTAAATACCTTTTATTATGACTTTACTAATGAGTTATTTCTTGTTATTTTTATTAGCCTAATATGTTCCTTTTGTGAGCATTTCTCGTGGATGGAGATTTGGAGGTTAGGATGCGAGGAGGATCTGTGTGGTTAATTCCCTTTCTACTTCATTTATTTGCTTTGCTTTATAGTTTGGACTTGTGATAATAAAGATTTTTTTTGTGCACATTAACATAAAAAAAAAAAAAACTCATCAAAAGGTGTTTATTAATTAATTGGGACTTTCTTAATAAAATAAGACCAATATCCTAATTTTATCCAAGAAAATATCACTTTCAAAGAAGGGTTTCTATTTATCAAAATGGGATCACTCATCCTAATTTTCTAAAACCGCCTGAGGAACTCTTCTGTTTTGTAAATATGCATGCGGGGACTAATATTCCCATCCAAATGAATGCCCTCGATTTATTTATGTATTTCATTTCCTCATTTTTATGGATTTTGTATTTATTTTTGGGACAATTATAATTAATTTTATTTATCATTTTTCTATGTACTCGAAGTATGCTTTAAATTACTTGCATAAATTGCGTGAGAAGAGAGATGAAAAATTAATTTTAAAAACTCATTTATAAACCTTTAACCAAGATATAAGTAAGAGTAATATTCCGAACCTTCTTTGGTTTAGGCTTCATGAGGTTAGAAAACTTTTCCAAGCATTTTGTTGTGTGGCGACTCCACCGTACCTACCTCTTGGCGCTCAAATAAACGCCCTCATATGTTGATCGCCAACAATAGAGTAGGGGTAATTCCCTATCTATTGCAAAACGACGGATCTTCATGAACCTCTATCCGGTCTCGGGTCCTAAAAGTGGACTTTTAAAAGCGACCTGGATGCCTCGCATGGTTTAGTGTGCATCATAGTATCCATCTACAACATCCCACAAGGTCTTTAGAGATACAATATTACCTCTAACCACAGCTGCAGATGGTAATATCCCAAGAGCTCACACCATCTCTCTCAGGTAGTCTGAGACACTATTTAGGACACATGGTAAGGTCCAGAGGGAAAAAGGAAAGCCCACAATAGCAGCAAACTCCTTAAGTATGAGGGACATCTCTATATGAGAAAAGTAAAAGACATGGAAATCAAAAAGCAGCAAGGAGAAAATAAGAATCCACCCGAGCTCATCTAAGGAATTTTAGAACCATATAGGGAGCCATAATGGAATTTTATCAAGTCTTAGGAGAATTCATTAGTTCATGGAACCTGACAATAAATGGACTATCCATATGCAAGAAAAAAGGAAAACTGACAAAAAAATGAAAAGGAAAAGAAGTTAGCAGTATTAGGAGCACTTAAAATTATTCTAAGGTAAAAAAAAAAAAACTAAAGGAAAGAGTGAGAGAAAAGACCTTGCAATGGAAGGAGAGCACCCAAGAGAAGGAAAACATACTTTAAAGAATGAAAATTATGATTATTTATAGGCGAAGAATTAGCTCATGGCCATGAAAGTCAAAACCACTCCAGTGAATGAACACAAAGATCACGCCCATGAGCATACAATATAACTACCATGAATAATATCAACTGCCAAATAAGAGGCTAATCTATGCTGCATTACATGCCATATGCATGCATTCACACACATACAAATCTATACAGATTTCTCTGTACAAACATATGCAGAGAGAAACTTTAACATAAAGAACATGCAATTGCCAAACCATTACAATGTCTAGACCTGCAAGCTTCAATGATCGCAGGGGGGAAGCTAATAAGCTTTTCAAGCTTATTACACTTCACTCAGTCAATGAACGACTCAACAACCAGTGTAGCCTTATTACCACCTACTTCTAGGGCGTTCACTCTATTGTAGGGGCTAAGTTAATAAGCTTTCACTTTCAAAACAAGAAACCCTAATCCAAGACATTTTTTTACTGACCACTCTGTAAGGTTTACCATAGATTGTCTACATCAGTCTATAAGGTTTAATCACAGTATGTCTTCACAAGTTTGCAAAGTTATATAACAGTTTGCCTTCACCAGTTTACAAGGTGGTACCACGGTCTATCTTTGCAAGTCCGTAAGGTTCCACCACAGTTTGCCTTTGTCAATCTGTAAAGTTTTACTATGGTGTACATGCACCAATTGAAAGGTTTAATCATAGTCTATTTGTTAGTTTATAAGGTTCAACCACAGCCTATTCATAAATCTTCTTAAGAAACATTCAAGGTCTCTAGGGTCTAATCACAATTTGTTTGGTAGTATACAAGGTTTGACCACAGCCCATAATCACCTGTCTGTAAGGTTCAATCATAGCTTGTACACTAATTTGCAAGTTTGACCACAACCTGGCCACCCAAGTCATCTCAAGAAGTATCCAAGGAGGTTGTCCCTTGAGGTATACGTCTCCATCATATTATGAACTTTGGCTCACCACAACACTTTAATTACTTACTTTTCCAATATTAGAAGTAATTGTAGACACTGAACTTTGGGGCTCTTTAGTTTAGATGAATATGATGATGAAATAATATTCTAAAAAAGAAAAAGGCTTAGGAAGTCCGGTAAATTATGGATTAAAGGATTGAAATTATAGGTTTAAAATTAAAAGGGTTGAAAAAAATGAGTTTTGTTTGTTCACTGTCGTGACATGATCATCATGCATGTGAAGTGGGTTCACACTCGTGAAGGCTACTTTTATAGCCATGAATTGCCTTACGGCATTAAGGGTACACACATGGCAACACACCCTTAATGTCGTAAGGCAATTCATGGCTGTGACTTACCTTTTCATGACCGTGAAGTCCAAACTTCTAAATTTGAAAATTTTCTATAAATAGTTGAGTTTTTGAGATATGAGGGGAGGATGGATTTCTCTCTCCAAATAGACCCAAATCTGTATTTTTTTCTCTAAAAACTCTTCACAAAACTCCTTAATCATATTTTGATCCCATAATCCATCTGATCTTGGATTGCTTGAAGTTTCTCATGGAATATTTAAAGATTGAAGCTTGAAGGTAATCATCTAAGGAGTCTCCTTCTAATCTCTCTCTTAAGGGGTTGATTTTCCCATTTACTAGTTAAATATGGTGAATCAATCCATAAATCTCTTGTTTATTACTTTATTTCTAGATTTAAATGCTTTTCTTTTTGGTTTTTTATGTTTTAACATGCTTTTGATTCTTTGAATAAAATGCTAGATTTAGATTGTGAAACCCGTTTGAAATGGGTATTATGCATAATTGCTAATTGAATATTTAGGATTGTTTGAATGCGCCTTATATTTGTTTTTCAATAAAAATGTTTTGATTTTGAATAAAAATGGGTAAATATTCATGAAAGCTTAATGAAATGGTTTTAATAGATTAAAATTTGACCTAGAAATTTTTTATCTGATGCATATCCATCCAAAAATACTAACCTGAACTTGAAACTTATCTTGAAAGAAACCCAAATGACCCACAAAATTTAGAGTCGAACTCGATACTAATCTAAAATCCAAAAAATCAGCCCAAAAATACTTGAAACCTGATCCGACCTAAACATGTGAGCTAATTGTTTTAATTAAATTTTATTTTACGTCTTAAATTATAGCTTATGTTTAATATTCTTTTTCTATTTTTATTTAATTTGTGTAAAGTTTTAACAAAACATATTTGCTTAAAATTTTTCATTTTTGTCATGTGGGGGTCTGATTTGAGCCTCTACATTATGTCCAAATTCATCTCACTATTAAGTGAGTTTTTTTGACATATTAAAATTCAATTGGGTCTATCTGTGAGCCTAATCAGGCATACAAATAGAAACAAAAAAAAATAATATAAAAAAATTAGGTTAAAGGTTTTACATAAATAAATATATAAAAGGCTACAAAATAACTTAATTTTACTAATATTTCGATCAATTCGATTTTAGAAGATTTTTTATATTAAAAATGAATAGATATAACCAATTTTTTTTTTAAAATCGAATCCTAAACCAAACTAAAATGATGCGAAGTGACCCGAACCAATACAACATGACCCAATTGCCAGGTCCAATTTAAATGCATTTTGTGGTTTTTAAATCAAAAATTCAAGATTTGTTTATTGATGAATAGTAAAAATCCATTTGGCCCTGATCGAAGTAGAAAAATGTGAACAACACTGTTCATAGTGTTTCACAACCATGAACTTTTTGTCTTCAACTTTGCTTCCGTGAGCTATGCACTTTACAGCCAAGAATATAGTATTCACTGTCATAAAGTCTGTTTTCTAGGAGTGGACATGGACTGGTTAATTGGTCTACGAGTCCAAAAAAAATCATTCCATTAATATCGATTTTTTTAAAATACTGACCATTAACCAGTTCGTTACAATCCGTTAACCAGTCTATCGGTTTCGGTTTTTCGGATTGGTTAATTAATATTTTTCGGTTAACCACTATAATTATAAGATGCATTCATAAATAAAATTAAAATATTCAAAAAACTTAAAAATTAAAATTTTTCCACTATAATATAATATCATTGTTGTTAAAATAAAAGTTTTTGGTGGATATAAGCAATTTTATTTTTAAAAACTAAGACTTAATAAGTAAATGAATTAACCGGTTCATAATCACCCTAATTAGATGAAGTATCAAAAAAAGATGAACCGATAATTGAAAGAATGCTCATGGCGATATTGCTGAACTGAGCTTTTCATTGATAATAAAACATGCTCGAATAGCGATATAGCTAGACTAAGCTAACAATAAACAAAGCTCGTGGCGAACCTGCCGAACTGAGTTTACAATAAAAAGAGAGAGCTCGTAGTGAACCTGCCGAATTGAGCTTAACATAAAATAAAAAAGAGCTCATGGCGAACTTGCCTAGCTGAGCTTAATATAAATTAAAAAAGAGCTCGTGGCAAACCTGCCAAACTAAGCATACTATTGAAAATATAACTTCAAATTGGAAAAATTCCAAGAGTGGGGTAATAACTTCTCCGAGAGATCCTTCAACCTATAAGCGCCGCCGTTGACTTCATGTACCATATAGGGGCCTTCCTAATTCGGACTGAGTTTTCCAACCCCAAATGCCATATGAGCTGTAATGACTTTTTTCAAAACGAGCTGCCCAACTCGAAAAGACCTGAACTTGAGATTTCGATCATGATATGACAACATTCGCTGCTTATATATTGCCGATTGTTGCTAAGTAGACTCTCTGATTTCCTCCAGCCTATCCAAGTGATACAATAGATTTGCTCATTTTCCTTAGCATCGTATGATGAAGATTGGATGCTTGGAATGCCAATCTCACATGAGATGACAGTTTCTGCTCCATATGTCAAGGAAAAAAGAGTAAGGACAGTCACTACTCATGCGGAAGTTCAGTATGCCCATAGCACATTATTGAGCTCGTTAACCCAGAGACCCTTCGCATCATCCAGCCTTTTCTTTAGCCCGGCCAATATAGTTCGGTTAGTTACCTCAATTATGTTATTTGATTGCGGGTGGTATACCGAGGTGAAACACAGTTGGATATTTAGATCCGCACAAAAACTCTTAAAGGAGGAGCAATCAAACTGTTTGCCGTTACCAGTAATGATTGTGTGCAGGATTTCGAACCTTGTAATTACTGCCTTCTGCACAAACTTGATTATATTTGCTGAAGTAATTGTAGCCAATGGCTCTGCTTCCACCCACTTTATGAAATAATCAGCCACCACTACCAAGAACTTTTGCTTTCCGGTGGCTAATAAAAAAGGTCCGAGAATATCAATTTCCCACTGAGCAAATGGCCAAGGGCTGTGAATGGGCACTTAAGGGGTAGACTTTTGATGCAATATGTTGCCGAATCGTTGGCATTTATCACACTTCTGAACGAGCTCTTTAGCATCTTTCTTCGTCGTGGGCCAATAGTACCCCTGCAACAAAGCTTTCAGTGCTATTGCTTATACCTTATGCGCGCCACAGATACCTTCATGAATTTCTCAGAGTATATAATCACCCTCTTCGATACTCGGACAAAGAGTCCAGGGATGTGAGAACGATCGCCTATATAACTTATCATCCAAGATGGCATACCGGCTTGACCGCCGAATAATTCTCTGAGCTTCAACCTGATCATCAGGGAGAACTCCCGAACTAAGATACTGATATATGGGCAAACACCAACCATCCATCGGCTCGTTCATTTGAACCTTGCATGTTTCATATGTTGGTGCCGTTACGACTGACCATACTATGTCTGCTGATGATATTTTGTTCTGACTAAAAGCTTGTTTAGCTAAAGCATCTGCTCCCTAATTTTCTGTTCGAGGTATTTGCTCAATCGACTATGCACACCCCATTTTCTCCAATTGGAACAGCAAGATAGCAATGAGCTCCTTGTACTTAACCATCGCATTTTCCTTGGCCTTAAATTTGCCAAGCAACTGGCTTACAACTGACTGCGAGTCAGAAAAAATAGCCAACGAATTGGGCTTTACCTTAATGGCGAGCTACAATCCAAAACAAAGAGCCTCGTATTTTGCCACATTGTTGGAGGCCGGGAATGCTATATGTGCCATTACTTTAATGGTTATCCTCCCTGGTCCAATGAGGACTATTCCGATACCAGCCCTTTCAGATGAGCAAGCTCCATCTACAAACATTTTCCAAATGCAAGTGCCTGGCTCGGGAGGTGGAGCATGCAACTCGGCCATAAAATCCACCAGACCTTGAGCTTTTATTAATTGTTGGTGTTCATACCGAACATCTAATTCACCTAGATGAGCTACCCATTCTGTGAGCCTTCCAGATACTTTTGGCCTCTGGAGCACTCTTCTGAGATTGGAGTTTGTACGGACTACCACAGTGTGTGCCTAAAAATAAGGCCGAAGCTTGATGAATGATGTAACTAGTGCTAAGACTAACTACTCCAGAATGGGATAATTCAATTTGGCACCCCTCAACACCTTGCCTATTTAATAAATTGGAAACTGTTGGCTACCTTCCTCCCTGATCAAAATCGAACCAATAGCTCCGGAGGAAACTGCAAGGTATATATATAAAATCTTGCCCACTTGAGGCCTGCTCAGCAATGGTAGTGTGCTGAGAAATCGCTTAAGCTCCTCGAAAGCTTGCTGACATTCTAGGGTCCATTCAAGCTTCTTTAAATTTTTGAATGCCCTGTAAAATGAGAGACAATGTTTAGCTGAATAAGAGATAAACCTACCCAAGGTTGTTACCTTGTCATTAAGCTTTTGCACTTCTTTGATGGACTTCGGCGGTTCCATCACCAAAATGGCTAGAATCTTTGCTGGATTGGCCTCTATGCCCCTCTTTCAAATCATAAAGCCTAGGAATTTCCTAGACTGTACCTCGAATGCACACTTCTCTGGGTTAAGCTTCAAATCGAACTTTCTGAGAGTTGAGAAAGTTTCTGTGAGTTCGGTAGGAAGGTCACTGGATGGTCAATGTTAGGCAGCGGATAGCTGTCTTTGGGGCAAGCCTTGTTCAAGTCCGTGAAACCCACACACATTCTCCACTTCCCATTAGCTTTTTTTACCAGAACCATATTGGACAACCAGTCCAGATACAAGGGTCCATTCAAGCTTCTTTAAATTTTTGAATGCCCTGTAAAATGAGAGACAATGTTTAGCTGAATAAGAGATAAACCTACCCAAGGTTGTTACCTTGTTATTAAGCTTTTGCACTTCTTTGATGGACTTCGGCGGTTCCATCACCAAAATGGCTAGAATCTTTGCTGGATTGGCCTCTATGCCCCTCTTTCAAATCATAAAGCCTAGGAATTTCCTAGACTGTACCTCGAATGCACACTTCTCTGGGTTAAGCTTCAAATCGAACTTTCTGAGAGTTGAGAAAGTTTCTGTGAGTTCGGTAGGAAGGTCACTGGATGGTCAATGTTATGCAGCGGATAGCTATCTTTGGGGCAAGCCTTGTTCAAATCCGTGAAACCCACACACATTCTCCACTTCCCATTAGCTTTTTTTACCAGAACCATATTGGACAACCAGTCCAGATACAAGACTTCACGGATAAATCTATTTTTCAGAAGGGTATCTATTTCTTTCGTCATCGCTATCTGCCGCTTTGGAGCATGATTCCATTTTTTCTGTTTGACGGGCTTATAGTCCGGTCTGATATTGAGTGAATGGCATATCACTTTAGTAGATATTCCTTTAATATCCGAGGGCTTTCGGACAAACACATCGATAAATTTTTGCAAAACTGCAATTAGTGCTGGCCCGGGGCTAGCTCGACCTCCTATAATGAATTTAATGGCTCCGCTTTTCGAGCATCGTTGGTGAAAACAACCAAGGCATCCAATGGAAGTACTTGGTTCCTATAATGAATCTAACGGCTCCGCTTTTTGAGCATCGTTGGTGAAAACAACCAAGGAATCCAATGGAAGTACTTGGTTTGCTTCTTTCAATATTATAACTTCACCTTTTGATTTCGCAGAAGCACCGCAATGCCTCCTGAAGCGGGAACTTTGAGCAACAGTTTTTGCATAGAAATGTATGCATCCACCTTAGCTAGCAATGGCCTTCCAAAAATGACATTGTAGGCCAGTGGAATGTCCACTACCATCAAACAACTAGTATAAGTACGAACCACCTCATCATCCTGGAGCTGTATAAATAATTTCACCGATCCTTCTACCTTGACCAGCTGACCAAATATCCCAATAAGTGGGGCAGACACTGGTTTCAAGATGTTGTTCAACATTTTTAATGCCTTATACACCTGCAAAGTTATGAGGTTGACCGTACTACCCGTGTCTTACTAGAATTTGCTGGACCAAATAGTCCTGAATTAGGGCCTTCACAACTAAAGAGTTTGTGTGCAGTTGTCTAATATGATTTCCATCCACACCTAAGAATTTTACCTCGTAACTCTCTTCCAGAGAACTGGAGTCGAGGGAGAACACCTCTTTTGCTTTTCTTTTTCTAGAATCATCAAAAATGTCGTAATGTTTGCCACCCACAATAACATATATAACACCGGTTAGAGCCTTCTTGCTTATACTGGCTCTATTATCCTGTCTTCGAGGTGAAGGAGATCGGTTTCTGCCCTTATCAGCTGTCTTTACAAACTGGGCAAGCTTTCCCTTCCGAACTAAGAATTCAATCTCCCTTTTGAGCTAATTACAATCGTTCGTCTCATGACATTTATCCTTGTGAAAAGTGCAATAGAGGCTCTTATCTCTGTTAGAGCTTTCCCTTATAGATCTGGGCCAATTCACCTTATCATTCTCCTTCATCCATCTCAAAATTTGAGACCTTGTGTTATTTAAAGGTGTCCACCTATCCTCCTGATCTTTAGACCGAGCAGAAACCATAAAAGCCCGGTTCAAGCCACTTAACCCCCGATTCCTTGACTCATTTCTCCCATAGCTTCTCTCATGACCCGATCTATATGAGTCTCTACTATCTTCATTCTGAAAGCTATGACGGAGGCGATGCGCCTAATCCATCCTTATGTATTTATGAGCTTGGGACATAAGCTTAGTAAAATCATTGAGTGGCTTTTTACTCAGTGATTCACTGAAATCCTAGTACCGAGTGTTACGTATCAGGGTATTATTGGCCACCATCTAAATTCAAGTTCTGAATGTCCATAGCTATAGTGTTAAACCTTTCTACATAGGCTCGTAATGTCTTCCCTTTATCCTGCCGAACTAAGTTGAGGTCACCTGAGACTTTTGTGGGTCGAATAACTGCCATAAATTTTGCAATAAATTGCTGAATAGTTCAAAACTGGCAATAGAATGCTCAGGCAAATTTCAAAACCAAATTTGGGCGGACTTCATATGTGTCTAAGGAAAGATCTTACATAGAGCAGCATCATCAGAGGTGTGGACGAGCATAGTGTGATCGAATTGAACCAGGTGAGCTCGGGGATCAATACTGCCATTGTACTTGGGTATATTCGGTAATCTAATCTTGGGAACGAAGTAGCCAAAATCTCCCTGGCTAATGACGATCTGAAATTACTTTGGTATTATAGCGTGTTTCGATTCTGATACTTCTGTATTTGTTCCTCAAAAAGCCTCTCAAACTGATCTGAGGTGAAGGTTAAAGTAGAACTTGGGGCCAATGTGGGAGGAAAGCCTGGTGGGACAGGTATGGAGGTTTATGGAGCTAACAAAAAAAGCTATGTGGGGCTGGAGGGAGAGGTGTTTGGGCATGTCGTTAAGAGGCAAGTGCCTGAGCTGCCATTGCGGTTAAAGTGACTAAAAAGGCTTGAGCTATTTATGGGGTAAGGCCAAGAATGGCCGAAATGGGGACAGGTTGGGGAATTGGATTTTCTGCGTGTAGAAAGGTTGTTGAGCTGGTAGCAGTGGTACTGGATCATACTAAATCGGGGGAGGTTGTATTATTTATCCAAATAATTGAACTGGAAGTGGCTGGATTAATGGAGGTTGAACTGGTGGAGGTTAGTCGGTCGGAAGGGCAGCAGCAGAGGTTAAATCGGGGAAGAGATCCATAGAAAAAATCTAAAAGTCTTCCATGCTCACCGTACCAAATGATGACTGTCCGAAATTTTGGGCTGGTTGCTTAGAGAAGTCACTTGAAAACACAAAATTTTGGCCAATTTTTGATAATGGATACTCCGACGGTCAAGTCAGAAAGATTGACGATAGTATGAGTATTGTAATTGAAAAAGAATCAAGAAGAAAAATATACCTGGATTCCAACTTTTATAGAGTTAGGAATCAGTGTTGGAGAAAAAGTCCATTTCCGCATAGGATATGTATTCCCAATAGGACAGGACTTGAAAGTCCTAACTGGAGCAGAACTCAAAGACTCTGATTAGATAAGGATTAATTCCTGATTGGACAAGGTTGATCCCTAATTAGATAAGGTTAATTCCTGATTAGATAAGGTTGAATTACGAATAAACCGCGTTGTAATGGAATGGAAGTCTTTGAAGGATTCCGACAATGCTGGTGAGACACAGAGACGAGCTATTTTCGAGCTATTAGGATACATCGAGATATTATTGAGAGATTTTAGATCAGTTCAACTGTCCAAATTCAGGAGCAGGGTGTTACCGAACTCATAGGAGGAGTGTCCGGTTTCAGGAACCAACGTCCTTTCCCAAATAATTTAAATAAATAGCTCGATTTGATGTATGTTTATGCCACATTAGTCTAGATTAATTAAATTCAAGAGGCATGCTATACTAATTGTTTTAAATCACTTTTCAAGATGATTTAAATTCAATTAAAGAGGCATGTTATATTAATTGTTTTAAATTTCCATGATCTACAAGCATAAAAAAAAATTGCCATTTGTTCTTTATTTGATACGTCACGAGCTTCATCTACTAATATTGAGAATAAAGCAGTCCCCAAATGTTGTATGATGGAATTGGTGGTTTCAATTGCACAAGCACTCATAATATCCTTTTGAATATCTGAAGATATCAATTTTAGATTTTTAGGACACTTGTCTATTGCAACTCTTTTGACATCTTCATTATAATCACAAAGAAGTTTTAAAGTTGCTTTGAAATTTCCTGGATTAGTTGAATCTATTGATTCATCATGACCGCGAAAAGCTAAACCTTATCTCAAAAGGAATCTTACACAATTAATTGAAGCAGTTAAACGAGTTCGGTAGTCACTTCGAGCTTGGCTTGATTGCTTATCAACAATTGTTTGAAGATGTTGCTTTTGATTCATCAAAACTTGACAATTATTTGAAGCTCGATTATGTGCACTATTAGGACCTCCAATGTGTTCTTCTAGTTTTGATTTTTTCTTCTAGTTACTAAAACCTTCCAAGACAAATGCATCACAACTACCTCCATGCCCTTTACTATTTGATTTGAAAAGGTAGCAATACAAGCAATATGCTGCTTCCTTCACCTTACTATACTCCAACCATGTACGGTGTTCATCAAACCAAGATGGATTAAATCTCCTTAACACTTTACCTTGTAAAGTTTGTTTAAAATTATGATCACGAGGTTGACAAGGTCCCTTTTGAAGATATGCTCTTCGAACTTCATCTCTTATGTTTGGATGATAATCCATAATTGGCTTTCGTAATGCAGGATCGAATGGAAGATTTGCTAAATCAACTTCATAAGTACTTGAATTTTGACTCTCTTTAGCATGACTTTCTTGATTTTGAATTGGTGGCAATGATTCATCCATATTTTTCCTCTTATAATATCTTTTCATGACAAAAAAAAATAATAAAAAAGAATTAGTAACTATTGACAAATACAAACACAAATAATAATAATTATTTATCATCGGTTATTGTTGTTGTTATCGTTGTTGTTATTGTTGTTGTTGTTGTTGTTGTTGTTATTATTATTATTATTATTATTTTGATAAGCTGAATAATTTATTGCAAAACTTAGTGAGCCGAACAACAGATCAAAGAGTAGGAACATAGGAGACTGACAGTCCCAAGAACAACAAGAAAAAAGAAAACCACTGCTAAAAGAAACAACAAACCAACCCAAACCCAAAAAAAGATATAAACCTTTGCTAATATATAAACCTGCCATCACCTAATTGCTACCCAATCAACCAAAGCCGAATGCAGAACCATATAACTCCTGGTACCAAAAAACCAAGAACAGCCAGACCTGTGAACAAAACTACAAAACAAGTCCCAACCCAATTGTTAGAATATTCTTAAAGGAAGGTTAATTGACGACAAAACTACAAATCAAGCAAAAATGTCCATATTAAAAGATGACTATAAAGTATTATGCAGAAAGTCATGACCATAAAGTATTATGCATAAAGTATTATGCAACGCCCAAAATATGTATTATTTATACAACAATCCAATGAAGCCAAAATCAAAAGTACTGTAAAAAACCAAGGAACAGAGCCTCAAACACAAAGGAAAAATAAAATTTCTGCTACACAGTGGCGACGCTAAACTAGCATAAGTATAATCAATCAATTATCAAACAGTTAAGAGCATAAGAAATTAGAATGGAATCAAGAAGAATAGATTTTAAGCAACGAAATCATCAATCAAGAAGAACAGATTTTAAGCAAAAACTTAAAATTGTAAAAACCAAATTACTAACGTTTAAGAGATATAAAAGCAAAAAAAAAAATATAAAATTAAATTACTAACCTTAAATTAAAGATAAATTTTTGCAATAGTGCTTAGTTTCTTCTTAAATTCACCTTATTTTCGTTTAGAAATTTGAAAAGATAAAGAACAGAATTTTGTATTTTTTGTTTCAATAGAAGTGGGAATACAAAAGGGTATATTGATTAAAAACTTAAGAAACAAGTTAAGGATAAAAATAAAATTTTAAGGGGGGCAAAATGGTCTATTTAATATATATGTATAAAATATATATATATATATATATATATATATAATTAATTTTTTTTTCAAAAATAATTGCCCCTCTTCTCTTTGCCACTGCGTACACGTAGAAGCCTGTTCATGAAAAGGGAACAAATCCATCCCACTCTAGTTAACAAAAGCTCTATCTTACATTTCCATTACTAAAAATAATTGTACTTTGAGTTCTTTCAAATTTAATTGTGGCCACATTAGGTGCTTGATTGACGGTAGGGACAAAATAAGATGCACGTATGGTATAAAATTGTGTAAATTTAAATTTGATTCTAAAACAAGTTTATTTTTGCCACTAGTTTGGAATGTAAATTTAATTCTAAAACAAGTTTATGTTTGTCACTAGTTTGGATTTGAAGCGTGGATGGAAATTTATTTTCACAGTTTAGGTTGTTCATTTGATTGGTTCGATTCGATTTTGGATAGGACTGAATAGACCGAGAACTGGATAGGACCGAATAGACCGAGAACTGAATAGCATAAATAATAAAAATCAAACTGCAAACCGAATTTTATAGAATCGAAACCGAATAAACCAAATAAATTTTGGTCGGTTCGTTTCTAGACTTTATGGATTTTTTTTTAATTGTGCTTTAAATCTTTATAGATCCATAAAATAAATTAACATGTTTTTACTAAAATAAAACCATTTAACTTAACTAAACAGAAATAATAGATATATATATATATATATATATATATATATATATATATACACAAGCTACCATATTTGAAATGCAATTCAAGAGCTATATTAAAATTTAAACTTAAATCTCAAGTTGACTCCCTGCAAGCTTAACTAAGGAGCAAAAATGCTATATAATGGAATTAAAAATATTTTTTAAACAAAAAATAAGAAAATTTATTTTTATTTATTTATTTATATATTTTCCAAGTAGTAAAAACAAAAGTATGAATATATTAAATAAATTATAAAATACAATTTCATTAATTCAGTCAATTTGGTGTATTTAGTTTTTAAATTTTACATGCGGAACTAAACCGAATAAATGTATTTTTAATTCGGTTAAAAATCGAATGTACTGAAAATCAAAAAATCGAATCAAATAGACGCCCTATTTGCAGTATTCTAATCGGTTAGCTAAATATATTGTTGAAGATTCATTTTTTTTAGTAATGTGAGATTTTTAATGATTTTTCTAATAAATGTCAAATCTTTTTAATCACGTAATTTTAACTATGAATGTATTTAATGTGACCAAAATTTAAAATAAAAGAATTCAATGTATAATTTTTTAAATTTGAGAATTCAATAAAGAAAAATGAAGAACTCTAGACCTGAAAATGTTGCCCAAAAAAAAAAAAATTTCAAGTACCTTTGAGAATTTTTAGTTACATTCCGGTTTTCCTTTTTGTTTAAATTGGCAATAACCAAATAAAATTTAAATATGCTCAATTGCACATTACAGGTGAATGCTAATTCTTGCTTCCAGTTGGAAATATCGTCAATTCAGCAATCTAGATGATCCTTTAGACAAAGTGATATTACGAATTTACTATTTTATAACCTACGCAAATAAACATTAGATTTGCTTAATTTTCAATTATGTATGTATACTAAACTTTCCTCCTAAAGTAAGGAAGAAAGCACTTGTATGCATAATCTCTACAAACCTATCTCTAATGCTAACTCTTCAATCAGCAATTTCTCAATTTCCCTACCAACTATATCAATCTCATCTCTCAAATTCAGCCACTGCCATTCCATCACGAGAGCCTCATCAGCTTTAATCTTCTTCTTGTCTTGATTTTCAAGCAATTTGTGGATACTCCCCTGAAGAAGCCCCTTTTTAATCCACTTACCTACAACAATCCCACTTGCAGGCTTCACCCATGGATGTGGATCCGCAAATTGCTGTTTAATCACAAGCAGAGCTGAATTTATGCGGTCGAATAGCAATTTCCTCTCACACCTTTCCCAACCACCGTAACTGTTATTATGCTGCTGCTCCACTTCATCGAATACTAGGGGATTCACTGCACATTCTGAAGAGTGCCATGATGCCATGAAACTATCTGGGTCTGCATCGTTGATACCGGATTCTCTTAATACATCTATTAGATATGAATATTCCCTGCTCTCTTCTGCTCTTCCTCTCTCTTCAAATATTTCATCATCTTCATCACTTGAGATGTGCATTGGTCCCTCCACATATGATTCTGATTTCAGTAGTTGAAGTTGCATCCTAAGTTCTATGCCATACAAGTTAACGAAAAATACTAAAAAGTCAGAAAATTAATAGCAAAATCTGGACAGGAATTCAATACATAAAATCATGTTAACCAAACTTGGGAAAAAATTTCACGCTCAATGATCTAACGTTTACTCTTTCAGTAGCTATAATATGGGAAGCAAAATTCATGGTTACATTTCTAGCAATGAAATGCAATTATTCAAATTCCAATCAAAATATGTGTGTGTGTGTGTGTATAGATATTACCATGTAGATCAGCACTGAGACTTTCAAAGCATTCAGAACTAGAAGATAGATCGTCCAGGAAAGGAGTTTCAAGAACTGAAACAGGACTCGGTTGTTCCGCCTCCTTAGAACTCCCTGGGGATTCTAGAGAAGCAGTAGAGTGTTGTATGGGGACAGATCCTTTTTCAGGTGGCCCAATACATGGTTCCTGAAAATCCAATAGAGCTTTGTCACTAAACCATCCCAAATAAACAAATTGAAGCATTCATTTGTGCCCATGATAGAGTGAAATCAACTTTTAATAATTTTTCTCCAGAGATTTTAAAGGCATCACTGGACGAAAACATATAGAAAAAAGTACTCTTTACCAATTAAAATCTAAAATCATTGTTGTTGTTGTTGGTTTTTTTTTTTTTTTTTTTTTGCAAACAAGTCCAATATTTCAAGTAAAAGCTAAAAGATTCCAGACACAGCCCATGCCCTTGACCATTATGAATTCCAATTCACCGGGGAATGTTATGGTGCATTAAATGAACACATATTCCATATTAAAGCCATAAATCACACAAGACAACTCTACGATGCTCCCCAGCTTGCTGGCAACAAACTCTAATCGGTGATGGAGCAAATAGTCGGAGATGCCTATGAAGCATTAATAACCCGAGAAAAGAATCATCCTTGTCTATGACAGAAAATTAAAATCATTAATTTGATGAACAAGAAAAAGAAAATCAATGCTGCTTAAGAAAAGATAATCGTGAAAAACTTTGCAGGCACATGCAAAGTTTATCAAGAAAAACGTTTAGTAAGAAACAGGCAAAACTATGAAAATAAGGAAGTGAATGCAAATTAAACAACGGATGCATCAGACCGATCAAAATCCAGAACAGCAGAAGACAACTATTAAGACAGAGAATACAATAGACTAACAGCTAGTAAGTACACAAATCATCCAGAAAGGATAGGACTAAACCTGTGAACTTAAAACCTCAGTATCCCCAGTTGAAGAATTGCCTTTTGCCAACAGATAAGCTGGTAATTCTGGGTCAATAGGTTTGGAAGGCATGCTTGCATTCTCCATGGCCACATTCGCCACATCTTCAGGAACTAAACTCGTATCCGTGGCAATAGCTGATGTGTCAGAAACCATGTTATATTGCTCCAGAGAATTATCCTCTGTGATGCTGCTCTGCACTTGCTTGCAGCCAAATTGAATTTCTGGAGAAATGTCACTATAATCAGTGTATGATTGCACTGAGAAATGAGATCTCTTCATACGAGATCTTGAATTTCTGGAAGTTGAACCTTCTCTCTGATTGAAACTCCCCTTTACCAACTTGATTCTTTCTTGACGAGTCACTTCCTTTGGTAGTAGATACTTCTCATTGCAAAGAGTCTCCCGGCGCATGCCTGTTCTTGAACTGCCAGCAGTAGTACATGAGGCAGGAACAGATCTCGATCTAGAGAGATTTCTAACACGCCCATCCTTCCACCCATCTCTACTGCTAATACCCAAAGGCTCGGCCAATCCTTTGGGCCTATCATTGCCAACAAATTTGTCACTGAATCCTTTTTCACCAGCCAAGGCATCTGCATTGGCTGGCCTCCCTTCCCTATCAGGCATAGCAAGCATTTCAGCCAGGGTGCTGCCTCTACCAACAACTCCCATATCGACAGACCTATGTGTCATTTTCCACCTCTCTGAGAGCCTCTTCCTAGCCTCTCTGCTTACAGATGACTCAGCAGCATGAGATGACGAAGGCTTGTATCGGTTGCTCCATCCTATAGAGCTCCTAGAAATCGATGTCGGTACATCTGATTCATTAGCTGATTCATTATCAGACCTGTTCGATGAACTCTCATCCCCAGCATATCCTCTAACTCCAGAGGACAATATCATAGAACCACTTTCAAGACTATTTCTCATTTGCCTTGTGATCTCCTTTGCAATTTCTCTAGATTCTCTAGACTTATGTCTTGGGACCACTGCATCATTAGGGATTCTTTTCTTTTCATATAATTCTACCTCCACACCCTTCATGCTAGGAAGCTCAATGTGTTTCTTACAATTAGAAAGAAAATCATGAGAACTGTGAGGTGATGAAACAGTTCTGATAGCATTCTGCCCCTTTCCAAAGTTTGGTTTCAGCACAACAATCCTTGTAGGAAGAACAGAAGAATCAACTATCCCCTCTACTTGAATATTTGATGATTTATGAGCACTTTCAGCAGAATGTTTATTATAGGAATGACTAAGAGTGTCATTATGGTTTTTTCTGTGATTCTTCCGTGGGGCTTCTCTCTCTTTTTTGCCACCTAGACCACCACATCCATGTTCTTGAGCACGTAATGACTTCATCCCTGATATACGGCCACAGTGGAATGGAGGAGGAGCACCTTGTAGATCTTCTAGATGCTGCATAAACAATGAATCTGGCTGATCAAGAAATTTGAGCAGAAGATCTTTGTTGGAGTCTAAACCCTCAACTGCATCATGGAATTCGTTAGAATCATGAAATTTTTCATCAGTTGAAAGACGTGTGACATCCAAGAATTTCTGCTTAACAAATGCCATCTCAGCTTCCGATAGCTTTGAGTTTGCAGCCCCCTGCAATGCATAACCACTACTCCCCATTTTTGATGTATCTGAAACTTCGAATACATCTTTAAATTCCTGCTCCTCCTTTGAGCTTCTTCTGGATGATTTGCGACTGCATGATGTACTACTTCTCTGCGACCTTTCTGTTGATGCTACACTTTTTTGTAGATAGTTTTCTGATGACCTTCTTTGTTGCTTGTGAGACAGCTGCTGAGTTGGCAACCCATCAAAGCCCATTAATCTAGCAATAACACTTGGTGATCTTTTTTTGGATTCAGTTTCCCTTGACATCTCTTCAGCTAATAACTTCTTAATCGGTGTTCCAGATTCTTGTTTTGAATATCTCTGCCCCAACTCACACGGGACCTGCAGAGGTGAGATAATATCAATAACAACTGTATGCATCAACCAATTCAAACAAAAAAGAAAAATGAAAAATAGCAAATACAAGAAGGGAAACAACTATTAGAAGAATCCTTTTCAGTAAATATCATGAAGTGAATCAAATCATATAATCAATGAACAAAAATAAGTAGATCAGCGCACCAAATATTCACCGGTAGTATAGCTGCTCTCAGAACTAGAATCAGATGCCAATTGAGGAAAGTTTCTCTGTTTTAGAACCTGCTTGTTTCCTGGAAACGAATCCCTAGCCAAAATTAGGATGGTTTTTTTTATTCCAAGTAAAAAAGGTAAATTGAAAGTTCTACCTTCAAATCTTTCTAAATAAAAGACTGAAAGGTCATTATTCCACTACAGGAACAGGAAAAGGCCTCATAAAGATTACAATCATTCCCACCCTCCCTGGCTGATGAAGCTAAACTAAGAGAAATGGCGAATGCATGTATAGTGATTAATGGTGCCTTGCCAAAAGAAACAACTAGAAAACAAAAATAAGAAAGGGAGAGAGGTAATAAGAGTTAAATTCAACACAGAGCCTCAAATATCAGATGGACGCAAAGCATGGAACTAGAAATCATAACTTCAAATTTTCCTAATGGAAATCAAGAACATTAAAAGTTAAAGCTAAATAAAGCCTTGCAAATGAATCCCATTAATAGCTACAGAATTTGTTTCAATTGTTCTTTTTGTTTGCGGAAAAAAAAAAGGAGCAAACAAAATCATTTATATATTACTGTAGAAAAAGCAAGAAAGCAATTCAAAATCCTACTTTAACTAAAGCAGAAGCAAAGCCAAAACCCCTCCAGCCGCGACAACGGAAATCAAGGTGAAAAGAAAAAATCAAACAGTAAAACATGAAAGCTCTCGCCCTCTCGAAACAAAAGTAGGGCAAATTTCATCCAATTAGCTCAGTTCCTTGAAACCAGAAATTATTGAAGCGCTAATATTGTTCAAAAGTCGTAATTGTTTTTGTCATTAAGAATCGAGCAGAAGCAGAAAGCAGCGTTTGATGCTAGAAATATGCACAAAATTATGAGAAAAATTGCAATTCTAAATAATGTTCTGAAATCCGAGTCACACTATTCATCTCAGTCTCAATCAAGACAAGCAAAACTCATATCATTTTTGGAGAAAGAGAGAAAGAAAACGAAATAAAAAAAAAATCAAAAACATTTTCTAGGAAAC
The DNA here is from genome assembly GCA_947683425.1 of Excoecaria cochinchinensis. Classification (NCBI taxonomy): domain Eukaryota; kingdom Viridiplantae; phylum Streptophyta; class Magnoliopsida; order Malpighiales; family Euphorbiaceae; genus Excoecaria; species Excoecaria cochinchinensis. The sequence goes on from CANTUQ010000058.1 coordinate 1,930,189, forward strand.
CAAACAAGGAAAAAAAATTAAAACGAAAAGAAAAACGGAAATACACAGAACTACCTTCTTTAAGACGAAGGCTGGAGCTCCGATCGTCAGCTGAAGATGAGATTTCAGACTTCCTCAGCCGAAATGCCTCCATACTCGCTCATTAAAAAACTGTCCGAATTTATAAGATTAAAACAAAGGGACAAGTAACATGAAAGAAATGTAGATCGGAAATATCGGAAGAAGCAGGCAAGAAAGATATAAAGGAAGGATCCAAGAAAATCATGGACCTCAAAACCCTAAAACTTTCATCTTATGGAAATAAAATCAACTAAAAAATTAAAAATTCTAAAATCCAAAGAACGGACAGTAACTCGCGCTCAGTTGCTCAGATTCTAACAGTTACTCACACTCAGTTGCTCAGATTCTATCTCCAGATCTTAACAGCAGAATTAAAGACATTTTAGAGAGACGGATCGCAAATGAGAGAGAGAGAGGAGGCGTGGGACACGGCGGAGAACGGAGAGGTGAGAGACAAAAGGTCCGTTGGAAGCTTATTAGAGATGAGAGAGAGAGAGAGAGAGAGAGAGAGAATTATTTTTGAACATTCAAATAGCGATAGACTGACAGCGCCTGAGCAACTGCGCGGGCAAGTGGTGAGGTGCTATTGCAGGGGAGTCCTATGTGACCGTGATTTTATTCACACGTGTCTTTTTTCAGCATTGCCACGTCAACCTCTCGTCCCTTGTTTTTCGCTGCTTTTCTTTCGCAAGTGACTCGACTTTCACATTAATTTTCATTTTCACAGTTCAATGTGTTTTTTTTTTTTAAAAAAAAAATTATCAAACTGAAGATTTTGAGTTGACATTCTGTGAACCCTGCATACCGTCCGCCACACAGATGGGTGCATCTATGAACCGCACATGAAATGTTGGCCCAAGATTTCCATTCAACAAATCTGATTAAACCATAGCTGATAAAAATGGGTCAAACAATTTGTGCTAAAAATCAAAGATAAAATATCTACAGCATTGATGAATTGATTAAAAAGAATATCAACCAATAATTAAATAAAAGTCAATCGTTTGGTTCATTAAAAATAAAAAATAAAAGTCTAAGTCCTATGTAAAGAGATTCCTTCACTCTAAGACCGTAACTAATAGTGCTTCAGGTAGTGACAATGCAATTCAAACTAGAAGAACTGCTACTGTGACAAAAAGAAAGATGAAGATAGGGCCTCCACTTAAATAGCTCAAATCTATATACCAACTAGGTTGGAAAAAAAAACTGTTAAATCCATTATTAAAATCAAATTCAATTCCGTATACACTTATAATCATGAAAATTCATGGTTGAATGCATATATGGGTGTCAATTTTAATTTTTAAAAATTATGGTTAATAAATTAAAAATTGTGATTTGTATAATTGATCACTCAATTATAACCTGATCACTCAATTATAACCATTATAACAATAAAACCTTTTATTTCAATTTGTAATATAAAAATCATCAAACTCTAATTATTGTAACAAAAAAATTGTTCTAATATGCTATTGCAAATTTACAGGTCAAATACTCTACTCTCCAAAATTTTTACCAAAACTTTAATACCAATTGGATGAGTATACTCTATACTATAATTTTTTAATATAGTCAAAATTATTGAGTTGTTCAAGAATCTTTTAATTATTTTGGAATATGGACCTAAGGTTCCTTACCTCTTTCAGTTTCTCATACCCATTGTGGTACTTAAAATTAGTAACAAATCCCAAAAGTTCTTTATTTTTAAGAAAATAATTTTCAAATTTATTTTTTCATAGAATCAATTCTTCTAAATATTTTTTTTTTAAAATATTTCACTGAATTATTAAACTTTTCAAATAGACATGTCAATCAGGTTGGGTGTTGAGTCACTATTTTCTATTCTATTTAGAGTCAGGTCGGATTTTAGGTCAAAATTAGTTTTTCAACATCAGCCTAATTGTTGGATTTTTATATTATGGAATCAACTTATAATCTCATATTTTTTTTAAATATTAATATATTTGAATTACTTTTAGATTTTAATAATAATATACGTAAATTCAAAAAAATATTAAAAGAATATTACGGGCATATTATATTATAAAAAAAATCAATTAGAGTATCATTTTATATTAACTAATTTGTTAAAATTAATCAAACAATAATAATGATTCATTACACGCACACATGCATGTACGTACATGCTTGCATGCATTTATGTACGTATGTACACTCACCTACATGCATAAATATATATGTTACATGCATTTATATTCATATGTACATATATATACATACATGTATGTATGTATGTCTGTATGTAAATTTTATATGCAGTTATGTTCATAGGTACATGTTCGTAAATATGCATGTATGTATGTATGTACGTATGTACGTACATTAATATGTAACATGTACATACGTACATACATACATATCTGTACATACGTACATGCATACATGTGTATGTATTCATGTATGTATGTACGGATATGTATGTATGTATGTATAAACACTCAAAATGATATCATTTCATAAAATTTGATGAATTCAGTTTCAGAGGAAGTGGAAAGAGAATATCGTATAATTTATGACAGCATAAATTCTTTATATATCAACAAAATGACACAACATAGGTAAATTTTTGTTTTTTTTTTAAATTAAAAATTAATTAATTACCTAAACTAAAAAGATTAGAAATAAAATTTACAAAAAAAAAAAAAAAAAAAAAATCAGTTGTAGGTTAACCCATTCGGTTACAGGTCGGGTAGAGTTTGATCCTTAATTTTTTGGATCGAATTTCAAGTCAGGGTCAAAAATTGACAGGTCTACTTTCAAATGACCTGTTTAGAGAATTAATCCAATTAACAATATCATTTAACAATCCAATTGTTGGATCCTTATCTATCCCATGATCTAAATTGGAAACAATTAGAGCTCGAGTACTCGATTCAACCCCAGCCTTACAGGATGAATTTGGGTAGTGTTTAAATGAGTTTGAAATGGGCTTGGATATTGATTTTATTACCCCTGTCCAGTTTGGATTTATGCCTCTAGTTACCTGTTACCCGTTAACCGAACCCATTTATAAAATTAATTACAACTTAATTAAAAAAATAATATTTATACTCCTATATTAGATATAAAATTTAATTTTTAATTTATTTTATTATATTATAGTATAATTTCTATATATAAATTATGTAATACGCACTTTATTCATAAATATTAAACTAAATAAATCAATAATTTAATTAAAATTTATATATTTTTTAGTTTTCAAGTAGAGTATTAGTTGATAATAGTAAATAGATTTGTGACTGATACAAATTGTCTGAGAATCAAGTTCAAGTATGGTGATTTTTGCGGATACCTTACCCGTTGCTATCCTTAACAATACTCTCAATATTAAAACAGAGTGCTGATTTGTAAACCTGCAATAGTAGGTTGGAAGGACTTTTTTGTTACACAAATTAAAATTTGTATGTTTTTTGTGTTACAAATTGAAGATAAGTAACTTTATTATTGGAAGGGTTATAGTTGAGTGACTAATAGTGCAAATTACCCAGAAATTGGACTTAATGTCTAGTTAATCGATGGCTAACCAAATTGATAACACTGCAAATATCATTTGCATAAAGACCCATCCAGTTGGCCCGGTCCATCGGCAAGGCCCAAGGCCCACTAGTAGAGAGTAGCAGGCAGGAGCTCCAAGGCAGCGCGCACGCCCGATCGGCTGATGTGACCGTCAGTCCCATCAGCAGTCTGACACAAGGCAGCGCCCATGCCCATCAACTGCTCCCTGTCACTTCGCCGCACACCTACTCTGACTGCCAATTATCATATCCCAGGCACTCAAATGCACTTCAAATGTCTCTTATAAATAGCCCAGCCAACGATAGCACCAGGTATTGAATCTCTAGCATTCTATCTCTAAGCATTCTCTCTCTAAAAGCTACTAACTTAAGTCTCAGAGTGTTTACACCTGATCCGACCGGGCACCTTCTTTTGCAAGATTTACCCATCCGATTGGATCTTCTACTACGAACAAGCCAACTCTCCCTCTATTTCAGATAAAGACCTTCTGTGCTTTATCATTTAGTGCTTTCGTTGAGAGACATGGCTAACTCAAGATCCAACGATAACGCGTCCCCCATAGAACATGATCATGATGGCGGTAGCCGCGCCAGATCAGGGACCTCACGGAGAAGGGAGATATCTCCCAGGTCCCCAACCAGGGGCAACCTTTTTCCCGATTTTGACGGTGCCATTCTGAGGCAACTGGAAGATACCCATGTCACCGCTAAGGACATGCGTGCTCTTCTTAGTGACTTCACCAAGAGCATCGTCCAAACGCTCAAAAAAGGCAAGGTGCCGAGAACCTCTGAAAGAGCCCATGAGGACTACCTCATGGACGAAGACTTCAGACGGAGAAAAAGCAAGGGGATCTCTATCAATGAGCCACGAGCTCAGGATGATCGAAGGGGCGTCATTAGGACCCCAGGAAGGTATGAAAAAGGGAAAAAAATGATGTCCACAAGCAGGGACTCCCCCTATTACCCTAGCAAGTCCTCCACCCTCTCCATAGGTGATGACCTGTCTTTTATGTGCACCCCGAATCGCAGCCACTCAAGAAAAGGCAAAGGCGAGTCTACCGCTACCGCCATGAGCAGAGAAGACTAATGGTTTAAGCAAAAGCTCAGGCAGTTCGGCTTCACTGCCCCTAAGAAAGGTGCATTTGAGGGGAACACATGTGGAAATACCGCCTCCCCATTTTGCAGGGAGATTACAGACTCCGAGCTACCTTCCAAGTGGAGAGATGTGGTGATGGACAAATACACAGGTAAAACTGATCACACCACTCACTTAGCAGAATATCTGACTAAGGTGCAGGTATACACCTATGACGAGAGGGTAGCCTGAAGAATCTTTCCCACCACCTTGAGAGGAAACGCTCTTAATTGGTTCCATGAGCTGCCACAGGAATCAATAACCTCATTCAAACAGCTCAAGGAGTAGTTCACTACGAGGTTCATCGTGCATACACGAGGGCCAAAATCGGTGAGCGACTTGTGCAACCTCTATCAGAGATCCGATAAAAGTCTTCGAGACTATATCGGCAGGTTTCAAGCCACCATGTTTGAAGTGAGGAATGTCAGCGTAGAGATGGCGACTAACGCCTTAGCTGGGGGCACCACTGACCGCCCTTTATTTGAATCAATAACAATAAGACCCCCAACCAGCTTCACCGATCTGATGGAGAGGGCTAGGCAGCACATCCAATTAGATGATGCCTTAAGGTCCAGCAGGGGAAGAAGGACCAATATAATGGATCGGCTACGGCACCCAGACGGTCGCTCATTCAATAGAGCTTCTGGATCCGAACGGACAGCAAGGAGCCCAGACCGAGCTGCAACTTCAAGGAATCTGGGCAAGAGGAAGGAATTAGGACGGGGCAGGTCAGACCGCTCAGACGACCGCCCGGCCAGAACCTTCACTCCACTCAATGCCAACCCGACCACAGTCCTGATGTGGATCAAAGAAAAGCACAGTAAGGTCAACTGGCCCAGGGCGCTGTCCGAAAGAAGCAAAATTGGCAGGGACCCCAAGAAATATTGCGAGTTTCACAGAGACATCGGTCACCTTACTAACGAGTGTACCTCGCTAAAAAAGGAGATCGAGAGGTTGATTCGAAGGGGGTCCCTTAGAAAATTCATAGGCCCGGCTAGAGGGGAGAGTCCCTATAGACAGTCAAAGCCTCGGAAGGATGATTCTGGCTCAGACGATGATGATGAGCACAGAAACCCAAGGAATGCCGACCCGCGCAGGCCATACGCTGGGGTAATAAACGTGATCACTGGAGAATCATCCTATAGAGAGGACCTCTCCAGGAAGAGAAAGGGGAAAGGTGTTTACCTCTCTCACCAGGCCGAACAGCCTGTCTTAGTCACCATATCCAGCGAAGACGCACGAGACGCCCTGTTTCCACATGAGGACGCTCTCGTTATAAGAGCTCAGATTAACAACTTTAATGTTAAAAGAATTCTGGTGGATAACGGCAGTGCTATCAACGTACTCACCCTTCAGGCCTACCGAGCCATGGGACTCCCAATCGGAGAGTTGAAACCAAATGCCACACCACTGATCGGTCTCGGCAATGCTACTGTCCCAGTGGTGGGATCCGTCGAACTCTTCATCGAACTAGGCCAAGAGGCAATTGCTCATGCTTACAAGGTAACTTTTATGGTGATTGACATGACTTTTGCCTATAATGCCATTTTCGGCAGGCCGCTGCTTTTCCAAACCGGAGCTGTTACTAGCGTACGGTACATGGTGATGAAAATCCCAATAATAGGGGGCATCGCCATCTTGAGAGGTGATCAAAAGGCGTCACGCGAAGCGTACGTCACTATGATAAAGTAGCAACGGGAGTCCATAATTATGGAGCCGGGTCTTGAGCAGTCTGAGCAGGCGGAAAGGCCAAGAATGGTGAAGAGGTGAAGGCAAGGGCGCTATCAAAAGGAAAAAGCGTTCAAGTCGGGACCAGCATGGATACGGAAATGGAAGACGCTATCATGCGGGTCTTGATGATAAACCAAGCGTCCTTCGCCTGGATGCCGGAGGATATTCCCGGCATAGATCTAAGGGTGATACCCACAAGTTAAATGTGGACCCAACTTATCCCCCGGTCAGGCAAAAGCTTCGGAGGCATGCACCCGATAGGAGAAAACTTATATCTGAGGAGGTGGATAGGGTACTTAAGATCGAAATAATCCGAGAGGTAGACTATCTCGAGTGGCTCGCTAATGTGGTCCTGGTAAAAAAGAAGTCAAGGAAGCTGCGGATGTGCGTGGATTTCACGGATCTCAATAAAGCATGTCCCAGAGACAGCTACCCACTGACAAGTATAGACCAGCTAGTGGATGCCACTGCAGGCCATGCCATTTACTCCCTCCTCGACGCATACGCTGGTTACCACCAGATCCTGATGTGGCTTTTAGATCAGGAAAATACCAGTTTTATTACAGATAACGGAACCTTTTGCTACAGGGTGGTGCTGTTCGGTCTAAAGAATGCTGGTGCCACGTATCAGCATCTCATGAATAAAATTTTTAAAGACCAGATCAGGCAGAATGTAGAGGTATACGTGGACGACATGATCGTCAAAAGCAAAAGCCCTAAAGAACATCTTGTCGATCTGGCCAAAGTTTTATGCACATTAAACAAGTTCTGGATGAAGCTCAACCCCGAAAAGTGCATCTTCGGAGTTCACTCAGGAAAGTTTTTAGCCTTCATGGTCTCCTAGAGGGGGATTGAAGCCAATTCGGAGAAAATACAAGCCATCCTCGAGACACAACCCACCAGGAGCATAAAAGACGTCCAGAAGCTAAACGGGAGAATCACTGCCTTAGGAAGATTCATCTCCTCCTCAGCCAAGCGATGCACTCCTTTCTTCAAAAAGCTAAGGAAGAATGAAACCTTCAATTGGGGGGAAGACTACCAGCAAGCCTTTGAAGAGTTAAAGAAATTCCTCACTAACCCGCTACTGCTCAGCCTTCCAGGTAAAAACTTGTACCTTTATCTGTCCACCTCTGGTGAAGCCGTTGCAGGTGTCCTGGTAAGAGAAGAAGGTATCCAACAACTGCAAGTGTACTATGTGAGACAAGTACTCAGGGATGCGGACCTAAAAAAAGAACCGATCGAGCAGCTCATCATCGCCCTTATGATGTGCGCGAGAAAGCTAAGGCAATACTTCGAGGCGCACACGATAGTAGTCCGGTCGGGTTATCCGATCAAGAAAATCCTTCAGACACCGGACCTGGAAAGCAAGATGGTAGGCTGGGCGATCAAGCTGCAGTCATGGGATTTGAGGTATGAGCCCAGAAAGGCAATAAAGGCCCAAGCTTTGGCAGATTTTGTCGCTGAATTTGCCGGTGAAGAACCCCAAGTTCAACCCAAATGCCCAAGCTGGGAAATGATAGTGGACGGCGCAACAAACGACACTCGAGGAGGCGTGGGCATCGTGATAATGGGCCCCTTGGGCATTGCAATAAGGTATGCAATAAAACTTAATTTTAAAGCTTCTAATAACATGGCAGAGTATGAGGCGCTTCTTCAAGGATTGAGATTGCTCCATGCTATCCGGCCGGAGTCAGTGACCATTAAGAGTGACTCTCAGCTCGTGATAAGCCAAGTCTCAGGTACCTTTGAAGCTAGGGAAGCCAGCATGATCTAGTATTTGGCAAAGATCAAGGCCGCTATCAAAACACTTGAAGAATCTGGGTCAGAATGGAACCTCCAGAAGGTGCCGAGAGACCAAACATTTGAAGCCGATCGGCTGGCAAAAATGGCTGTTTCCGAACGAGGAATAATAGAAGGAAATATCACTGTCGTCGACCAAACCTCATCTTCCCTAGATGAGCCAAAAATGATGGAGATTGATCAAGGGGAAGAAACCTGGATGAGCCCGATCAAGCAGTACCTGCAGACAGGACAGTTGCCGAAAGATAAAATCGAAGCTCGAAAGGTATCACGTAAATCCCTCAATTACTCCATTATTAACGGTGACTTGTACAAAAAAGCTTTCAGTCATCCATGGTTCAAATGCGTAACGAAGGAAGAAGGAGACTACATCTTGAGGGAGGTTCATGAAGGCATCTGTGGAGCACATGAGGCTAGCAAAGCCATGGCAAGGAAGGTACTCCAGACAGGGTATTTTTGGCCAAGCATTTTCAGAGATGCTCAAGAGAAAGTAAGGAGATGCCTGCAGTGCCAAGTTCACGGAAGGGTCATAAGATAGCATGGAGCAGACTAGCAGTCGATCGGGGTCGCATGGCCATTTGATCAATAGGGATTGGATATCCTGGGACCTTTTCTCCAAGAAAAAAGGCAGATAAAGTTCCTCATCGTGGCAGTTGACCACTTTTCCAAGTGGATCGAAGCAGAACCCCTAGCGATGATCATCGCAGAAAGGGTCAAAAACTTCGCTTGGAGGAATATCATCTGTAGGTATGGCTTACCTAACGTATTTATTACAGATAATGGCAAGCAGTTTGATAGCTCCATCTTCAGAAATTTTTGCCAAGGCCTAAACATCAATCTGAGATTTACCTCAGTCACCCACCCTCAAAGCAACGGAATGAAGGAGGTCTCCAATTGGACCATCCTTGAAGGTTTGAAGAAGCGGCTGGGTGAGGCGAAAGGCAATTGGACTGAAGAGTTGCAGAGTGTCCTGTGGTCATACAGAACTTCACCAAGGACAGGCACTCACCAAATGCCATTCTCTCTTGTTTACGGTTCCGAAGCGATGATACCCGTAGAGGTCGGCCTCCCATCCTACCGATCGGCATTCTATTCTGAACAAACGAACATCCAAGAAAGATGCCAGGATTTGGATCTCACAAAAGAAAGAAGGGAGGATGCCTATATCAAAATCGCCACCTACAAATAAAGGATCGCTAGATATCACAACGCCAAAGTAAAGTCTAGAGCTTTCAACATTGGCGACTTGGTGCTCAGAAAGGTAGACATAGGTATGGGAAACGCAAGAGTAGTCAAGTTAATGCCAAATTGGGAAGGGCCTTATGAGGTCTCCAAAGTCTTAAGTCCGAGCACGTACAGGCTCAAAACAATAGAAGAGCAAGACATCCCCAGAAGCTGGAACGTCGAAGTGCTCAAGAAATACCACTTGTAATGATGTATCCAGATTCAACAAATATTCAATCAATAAAGAGGTTCCTTTTCATCTCTATGTGTAAGCACCGTGTCCCGGAGCGGTCCGGATCAGAGGTTACCCTATGATGAAATCAATGTCCTAGCCTGTATAAATGGTTCGGATTTGGGGATTTTAGTCCCGCGTTTAACGAGAAGCGAGTCTTTTTACCTTTCGTAGGCAGAGGGGGGAAAATAGAGATTTTTTTCGAGTCAAAAGGCTTTTTTTCTTCCACAGACGGCCAGCCCGTCTGTGAAGTCAGCCCGTCGCTTGGGGTCACCAACGGCTGGTGGTATTTTTCGACGCCCGTCGGAAAGTCACCGCCCCTGTCAGAATGCCGCCTGGTTTCCCGGAGCACGCAACCCTTCCGACGCTCGTCGGTGGATGTGGCAGGGCCGTCGGACGAATCCTTGTGTCAGAAGGATTCTTCCGACGCTCGCCCCCATGCACTGACGCCCGTCGGTCATGTCTGGCTTATAAAAGCTCCGGATTTTCAATAGAAAATGGTTCCAAAAAATTTTCAAGAGGGGAAACTCTGCTAAAATTTAAGCATATTTTCTCTCTCTTCCAGCAAACACATTTCATAAAGAAATTTATTTCAAAAGGGGATCAAATCCATCCAAAGGGACTAAAAACCAATTAGTTTTCCTTTAGGTTTTGATTCCAAAGACAATACTTTGAAGGTTTGAGAAGGAAGTAATCTGATTTCCTCTTTTCAATCCTTCATCTTGCTTTTCGTGGAACACGCGGGGCTCTAATCAACACAAGAATTTCACCCAAAGCGATTATCTGAGGGTAAATATTCCGGATTCCTTCTCCATACCATTTCATATTTATTCTTTATTTGTTAATTCTGCCAATTTTGTCATTATCTTTCTTTATTTTGACTCTCATCACGTGATTTTATTGTAAAATCTCCTTTTAGCCTTAAAAAGAATTTTTCTCTTTCTGTTTTTTCGGAGACAGTGGTGACCGACGGGTCATCTCTATCACCGATGCCCGTCGGTCACCTCATTTACAGACGCCCACTTTTCGAGTGACAAACGGACATGTCGGTCACCTTGACTGACGCCCGTCGGTCACCTAAAAGAGGCCGTCGGTGGGTCTGTCTCTTCCCTTTCAAACGATTTTCTATCTTTTTCAAGTCCTTTTGGATTCCCATATATTGATTGTATGTATATTGACATCTTTTAACTTTCTATGAGTGTATATTGATTCTCTTGGGCTATCCCGAGTTGGAGTGGCTACCTACCATATTTGGAGGATTTCGTCCGGTTTAGTTTCCTAATCCTTTTGATTATTTCCTTCATTTGTTATTCATTGATTATTTTATATATATGGACGTACTCTTTTCATATCTCGTTAATGTATAAAAATGGCTCAATGTTTTATATTCAATAAAATGAGGTTTACACAAAGGCAAAGGGGTCCAATGCCCCATTTTTATCCAATAAAAATCATCACGAACAAAAATATCCAATTTTGATAATGGTGCATGCGAGGACCAAAGTCTTAAAAAATAAACAATGCCCCATTTATAAAGGGAGTTGTATTCTGCTCCTTGTATTATTGTAATTTATTGCTTTCACTATTTACTTGCTCATTTACGGCTTTCCAAATATGAATAAATGTGCCTTAAATCAATTGCATCGTGTGGAGAGAGAGCGAATTAATGACAATTAAAATTTGATCATAAAATAATCGAGGTAGAAATAGATGAGAAATCCCGGACCCAGCTCTGGTCTTTGGGCTCAAAGAGGCTAGAGGTTTACCCTCCAAGACACCTTTTTGTGCCACGAGACTTTAGCGCTAATCCTAGGCTCCTTAGGGCGAGAGGTTTACCTTCCAAGACCCCTCTGGCTAGCCCAAAATGGATACTAAGCGCAGTCTTAGGCTCTCCGAGGCGAGAGTAACTTTCCCAATGTTCTATTAGGTGGCGACTCCATGAAACCTCCTTGTTGCCCAACATAGACGCACTTGCAATTTATTGCAAGCTGTCAACGGACCCATAAATGCCCGATCGCCCTCAAGCGGGCGGTCCCATGGGCGGCCGCGGGGATCCGGCGCGCGTCACAGTGGCGACTCCACTGGGGACGTTTATGGTTCGAGATTTCAATTTGAAAATACCTCGCTTAACGTTTATGATTAAAATTTAACTCATAAATTCGCTTTCTCTCAAATTTGCATTTGCATATCATTAGAGCCTTAGAATACGCTAGTTTGGTCCCTCTTCTAGCCCCGGTGCATTCCTGAAGCACGACCTCATTTTCACTCAATTTGGGGAAGTGTCAAGGATAATCACCAGCCCAAGCCACGTACATCAAATGGTATATCAAAATGATGACCCGATCGGTCGCTATGCTTGTGATGAGATAGACCTATCGGCAGGGATCATGCTTGGGTAGCCTTAAAGAAACATCTCCCTTATCCAAAGCTCATGTAATGGCCGTAGCTACTTTCCACAGGTGAAATGAACCCTAATTCCATGCTTACTGTATGGATCCTCATGTATTGGGTGAGTCCAGATGTCTCGCTTGGTAACCTAGCCAAAGGCTATCATGCCCCGGTAGGGCCATGTCGAAATTTATGGAATGTCCAAATACGTGACGATCATTATCCATCCGCTTGTACATTAGCATAGGAGTGTCATGCTGCAGGTTTTTCGCCGCGCACCATGCGCGTCCATCAGGTCCCTCGTTGACCCCTGGGCTAATCCCACCTAGGAAAGAGACTGCACGACCACGTGTGTGGGAGAAATAAAGGTGGAAGGACCTACTTGCTTGCTTGTGCTCTGTGAGTGTTGCATATCACGACCATGCATTATACCTGCATTTCATGCATCATGCCTAACGCCTTGTCCCTGCAGCCATCATAGATCTGCCCAGGTGGACTAGATCACCAACCGGACGACTGATCCGAGTTCCTACTCCTGAGCTGTCAGATAGAGAGGGTCTACCAGAAATCTTATCAGAAATCAGCGGTACTGTATTTCAGATGGCAAACTCGCCTAGGGGGGATGACGCCACCAGGGCTATGATTGCGGAAGAAGTGGGCCGGCGATTTGAGGAATTCGAGGGTAGGATGATGAATATGTTGACCGCCCTGGCACAGCAGAATGCTCCACAGAATCCTCCTCCTCCTCCTCTCCAGTAAGACAGAATGAGCCAGAGGAAGAAAGGGTTGAAAGACGGGAAGAGCCTGTTAGGCCGCCGCCAGTAGAGTTAAGGTCAGTAGTCTCGGGAGAACAGAGAAGAAGGCCCGTGCTGAGAATTGATGATGATATCGAAGATGATAGAGTGAGCCTTACATCTGAGAGGGGGAAGGCACCTCAGACCGATGACTTCATTTTAAAGAAAATGGAAGAGAGGTTCGAAACTATGGCTCGTATGTTGAGTAGGGGTCAAGGGATGAACCCAGAGGATAAGGAATTGGAGGGAGAGGACCCGATCCCTTATAACTTTAAAATGCCAGACGTGCCGAAATTTGATGGAACTTCTGATCCAACCGCTCATGTGAAACAGTATTCTCTGGTCATGAAGGGGACCACGTTGTCCAAGAAGCAGAAGGTAGAATACTTTTGTCTGAGCCTGACCGCCCATGCCATCGACTGGTATCATAGTCTTGATCGTCGCACTAAAGAAGATTGGGATCTGCTCACTGAGGAGTTTTTGAAGCAGTATGACCGCAATACCAGAATGGAGGTGACTCTAAAAGATCTTGAACTGCTCCAGCAGAAGGCCGGAGAATCTTTCCATGATTACCTCACCCGATGGCGGAACCGAGTAATGGAGATGCGGAGAAAGCCTGACACCCAGGACCAGATTCATTTATTTATCAAGAACGCAAGCCCGTACTTGAAAGAGGGGTTGAAGATGAAGGGGTTGAAGGACTGGGAGTCTCTCAAGGATATAGCCATCGAGGCAGAAGGAGAGTTCTTGGCTAGGAAGGCTAACAATGATAATTTTACCAAAAGGGCTAACCCCGGTCAAGGAACCAGTAGGCCAGCGGGTCCCAGTGGTAGCACCAGAAGAATAGGTGAGGTGTCTGCTACTGAGGTAACCACCCAGAGGAAGTTTTCAAACCTGGGGAGACCTTTATCTTGGGTCTTGAGAAGATTAATAAAGGAGGGAAAATTGCAACCCCTAGCTCCTAGACCTGCTTTGACGCTGGGAAAGCCTGGGCACAAAGACAATGAATTCTGTGCGTTTCACCAGCATTCAGGCCATGTCACAAATAAGTGCAAAGCGCTGCAGCATGCTATCCAAGACTTGATTGATAACAAGCAGATTTCTGACCCCGAAAAGAGGGAAGCTGAGAAGAAACCCGGTTATAATGCCGTACCACCACCCGTGTTTATGATCGGATCTAGCTTGCCAGAATGGTACGTGCTACAAGATCTATATGGGAGCGAGAGTTCTGCTGCTGATTGTTCCGCGATTAGAGAGGAGAGAGCAGTCGTGGCAACCCTTGATTGCTAGTCGAGCAGTGAGAGTGGCGGAGAAGCCGAGGGGGAAGGAGAGATGAACCTTGACTTGTGGGGGTCTGATGAAGATCAAGAAGAAATAGGGGTTGTAACGAGAAGCAGGAGAGTGGTCCCCGAGATTACCGGGCTGCCTGAGCCAGCGCAGGCGCCAGCAGAGAAAGAGCCAAAGGAGAATCAGATTGTCAAGCAATTGAAGAAGACTGCGGCTCAAATATCCATCTGGGATCTTTTGAGGCAGTCCCCCTCTCATAGGCAGAAGGTAGTGGAGGCTTTGGTTGAGGCCTCGGTCGCCACCACGATTTCCCCATCAAAACTGTTGGGTTTGGTCAAGGGAGGATCCGAGGAGAGATTGGTCTTTTCTGATGCCGATCTACTGGTCGAGGGCCGTAATCATAACAGACCCCTGTACATCAAAGCGCAGATTAACGACAAGCACACTGCTTGCGTTATGGTAGATGATGGGTCTTCTATCAATGTGTGCCCCCTGATAGCTCTGCAGGCTTTTGGTTTAAACGAAGATATGCTCAGTGGATCAGATCTGACTATCACAGCCTACGATAATTCGAGAAGGCAAGCCTCGGGAACCTTTAAGTCCTTGGTCAAGACAGGACCCATTGAAGTGGAGGTAGAATTTGTAGTTCTGCCCATCCCGGCTAACTTCTCGGCTCTACTTGGGAGACCCTGGTTTCACAAATTAGGAGGGGTACCATCTACGCTGCACCAAATGATAAAGTTCCCACATGAAGGGGAGGTGGTGACTATAAAGGCAGCTAGAGAGAATCAGGTCTCAGCGCTTGAAATAGCTAACCAGCCCTTTAGTGGCTTCCATGTGTCCATGATAAGAGGAGAGCACAGGTCAGTGGACAACCCGGCTGTGGTTAATATGTTGAAAAAGATGCACTATCTCCCCGGGGCTGGTTTGGGCAGGAACTCTCAGGGGTTACAAACAGCGATCACCACTCGAGGTCAGAAGAACCGAAAGGGTCTAGGGTACAGAGGCGGCCTCGGCAAGAAGAAAGCAACAGACAAGATCCCTCACATTTCAGAAAGCTTTGTGCCCGCATCCTCAGTTTGCGCATATACTGGCGAAGATGAACCGCAGTGGGTGAAGGGGAGAATTATCCCTGGGTTTGAGATCTTTAATGATGTATTTGACTGGAGAGTCGAGTTTATCAAGACCGCTAAAGACTTCTGGGATGAGGAGGTCATGACTCAGGGTATCACTTGGGACAGATGCGAGCCTGAAGAGGTAGTTACCAAGAAAATGATAGCTGCCAGGCTGAAAGGGAAAGAGAAGATAGCAGAATTAGAGCCGAAAATGGGAGGTTTGAAGATTTCCTCCGACATGCCTGAGGGGCCTCTGCTGAATCAGGAAGCCAGTGATCAAGCCGCAACAATATCAACCTCGGGAGTAGCAGAAGAAGACTCTAGTTTAGACTGTCTTTTTATTCCAGAACTCTTTTATGATGTAAATGACAATTATAATATTATTAATAAGGCAAACAATTTCTCTTACTTGTGCGATGTTTCCAATGATTTCAACATGCATGAACATGATCATATTCCATCAATTTTTGACATTGATTCCACTAATACAACGCCTTTTAATCTTGGAACCTCGGAGAATCCGAGAGAAATTCTAATAGCATCAAATATAACTCCCGAGGAGAGAAAAAATTTTGAGAGAATAATAAGAAAACATGAAAAAGTCTTTGCCTGGACCTATGAGGATATGTCAGGAATTGACCGAGACGTGGCAGAACATGCTATCCCGACTTACCCAGATTACAAGCCTGTGAAGCAGAAATTGAGAAGGCTCAGGCCAGAATGGGCTGACAAGGTCAAGGAGGAAATTCGTCAGCAGATCGAAGCCAAGTTCCTTGTTGAGGTGCAGTATCCTACATGGTTGGCAAATGTGGTCCCTGTAGCAAAGAAGAACGGAAAGGTCAGGGTGTGTGTAGATTATCGAGATCTGAACAAGGCTTGCCCTAAAGATGATTTTCCACTACCTCATATCGATGTATTGATAGATAGTGCCGCCAATTGCGCGATGTACAGCTTTGGAGATGGTTATGTGGGCTACAACCAGATCCTGAACAAAATAGCTGACCGGGTTAAAATCGCTTTCATCACGGAGTGGGGAACCTATGCTTACCGGGTCATGCCTTTCGGCCTGAAGAATGCAGGGGCCACATACCAGAGGATGGCGACCAAAATCCTAAGTGACCTGATCCACAAAGAAGTGGAAGTGTATGTCGATGACATGATGGTTAAGTCAGCCACTCGAGAGGGACACTTTGAAGCTCTAGAGAAGTTCTTCACCAGGATTGACAAGTATAATCTGCGACTTAACCCCAAGAAGTGCATTTTCGGAGTGACTTCAGGAAAACTATTGGGACATGTCGTCAGTCAGAGGGGAATAGAAATTGACCCGGACAAGATGAAGGCCATCAGAGAGATGCCCGTGCCGCAAAAGGAGAAGGATGTAAGGAGTTTCCTGGGCAAGCTGCAGTATGTCAGCAGATTTATCGCCAAGCTCACTTCAATATGCGAGCCTGTTTTTAAGCTGCTTAGAAAGAATCAACCTGTGGTCTGGAATGAAGACTGCCAGAAAGCCTTTGACAGCATCCGAGAATACCTGTTGAATTCGCCAGTGCTAAGGCCACCGTAACCAATCAAACCGCTTATCCTGTATCTGGCAGTAGAAGGCAGTTCAGTGGGCGCCATGATGGCTCAAGAAGATGAATTTGGGGTGGAATTCGCAATTTATTACCTCAGCAAGAAGTTCTTGGCTTATGAGATAAAATATGCTGAAGTAGAAAATATCTGCCTCGCAGTAATTTGGGCATCAAAGAAGCTGAGACATTACTTCCACTCATACAAAGTTCAGGCAGTGGCCAAGCAGAATCCATTAAGATATTTGCAGGACGTGCCGTCTTTGCTTGGTAAGATGGGGAGGTGGCTGCTCTTGCTACAGGAGTTCGATGTGCAATACATCACTCGCAAAACTATTAAGGGGCGAGCCATAGCAGAATTTCTTGCCGAGCATCCTATTTAAGGAGACACTCCCGAGTTTACCTTTCCTGATGAGAGCATAGTCGCAATTTCTGTCCAAGGATGGCAGTTACACTTCGACGGGGCAGTGAATAGCAGAGGGGCTGGAATCGAAATCATCTTGACAACTCCAGATGATGAGAAACTCCCCCTAGCAAAGAAGCTGAGGTACAAAGCAACCAACAATGAAGCCGAATATGAAGCATGCATTTTCGGGTTAGAAGCTTTAGCGGCATTGGGGGCAAAGAATATAGAAGTATTCGGTGACTCATCCTTAGTGATTAATCAGATCCGAGGTGAGTGGGCTGTAAAAGAAGAGCGACTGGTCCCCTACGTTGAATATTTGAAAGAGGTATGTGGGCAGTTTGAGACTTGCACTTTTCACTTTGTGTCGAGAGATGAAAACCGTCTGGCTGATGCGTTGGCAACCTTAGTGTCAATGTGGGATAACCGCGAAGGAGTGGCTATGAAGCCAGTGCTAATTTTGAGTTCTGATAAGCCCAGTTTTAAAACCGAGCCTGTAATGGAAGTAGAAGTGGTGAATGGAAAACCATGGTACTTCGACATCATGAATTACTTGGAAAACAGTAAATTTCCAGAGGAAGCTACTGAGAAAGACCAGAGGATGATCCGGAAGCTATCTACTCAGTTCATATCTTTAGATGGGGTGTTGTACAAAAGACAGTCAAACGGGGATTCAGCTCAGGTGCTTGAACGAAAAAGAAGCCCGCAAAGTGATGGAGGAAACCCATGCAGGTGTCTGTGGGGCCCACATGAATGGTTTGACCTTAGCCAAGAAGATCATGAGACAAGGTTTCTATTGGCTTACAATAGACAATGACTGTTTAAAATATGTTAAGCAATGCCAGTTGTGCCAACAATATGCAGACTTGAGACACCTGCCAGTATCAGAATTACATAACCTGACATCACCTTGGCCTTTCGCTGCTTGGGGGATAGATATCATTGGAGAGATTCGCCCTACGGCGTCCAATGGGCACAGATACATCATAGTCGCAATTGATTATTTTACCAAATGGGTAGAGGAGGAATCCTTCAAAAAGATTGACGCGAGGGATATGGCCAAGTTCATAGAGAGAAATCTGATTTGCAGATATGGCCTCCCTCATCACATAGTGTCTGACAATGGGGTGCAGTTCATGGGAGAAACCAGGAAGCTCCTCAAGAAGTATGGTGTAGAACATCATAAATCCTCTCCCTACCGACCGCAAGCGAATGGAGCAGTAGAAGCCGCTAATAAGAATATGAAAAAAATCCTGTCCAAGATGGTCCAAACCTACAAAGACTGGGCTAAAAAGTTACCTTTCGCCCTGTGCGGATATAGAACAACGGTAAGGACGTCTACAGGCACTACACCATTTTCCCTGGTATACGGAACGGAAGCAGTATTACCAGTTGAGATAGAGCTCAAATCACTGCGGGTGGTCATGGAAGCCCAAATCCCAGAGGCAGAATGGGTGCAGCAGAGGCTACAGCACTTGAATTTACTGGATGAGAGTAGGCTGAAAGCTTATTATCATAATCAGATTTACCAAAAGTGATTGGCAAGAGCTTTCGGAAAGAAGGTAAGAAAGCATCCGCTGAAAGAAGGGGACTTGGTGTTCAAGCAGATGAGGCCAGGTATACCAGATATTAGAGGGAAATTCAGACCGACCTGGGAAGGGCCGTATATCCTTAAGAAACTGCTGTCCAAAGGAGCTGCAATCTTGTCAGATAGTGATGGGAACGAATTCAAGGAGCCGATCAATGTCGACAGACTCAAAAGGTTCCATGGCTAAAGACCGAAATAAAAAGAAGAGAATAAAATGCCCTGCAAGTCAAAAACCGAAAAAAGGCGGCTGTGCTAAAATTGGGCGCCTCGACAGGGTGAAAACCGAAAAAAGGCATCCTGTGCAAAAATTAGAGGCATGAGAGAAAATGTCCGATCGTGAAAACCCGAGAGGGCCGATTGGTAACAGGAGTTGATGCCGTTAAAATTTGGTTCTTTGTATTAACAGCGCGTAAGCAGCTGAGTAAATGCCAAAACTGATCATATATGCTGAAATTATATGAAAATGTACACAAATTTGTGAAATAGAATGAATATTATTCTTTTCATTTTTGTCATTTCCTAGTTCTGCATTAAAAAGAAATGTAGCACCAAAAAGATACATATGTAAGCTAAGCTAAGTTCTGCTGCTGCTCTCGCCGACCAGATGCTTGAGCCCTCGAGTCCTGTTATCAGATGCTGGACTAAGGATCCACTTCTTGTACTCGTTAGTTGAAGACACGGAATGATTGCCGAGCCTTGGGATAACAGTCTTCACTGGTAGTCTTCCCCACAACTCATGATACCGAGAAGCAAATGCAGTCGAGAGAGCTCCTCCTCGGAAAGACAGGGGAACCCTCACTACATCCTGGGTCATCCCGAGCTGGCGTGTACATCGAGAGGTGATGCAGAAGGTGGCCTGACGGAGGCCGCAGAGGGGAACACACCCCGATGGCCCATCAGTGACCACATGAGACAGTGGGAGGCAGGCAGACGTAAAATTGATGTCGTCATCTGACAGCTCGCCAAATCTGGTAATGCCTTCACCAGTAGTGGCACACCCATAAAGTCGTCGACGCGGTAGAAAGTAGCTCAGCGAGTACTGTGGAGTAACTCGGAGGGGTGGCTCAGATAGCATCTTCAGTTTCTCTTGCAGCCAGATCTAAAAAAAAAAAAAAAGAAAAAAAAAAGAGAAAAAGAAAGAAGAGAAGAAAAAGAAGGAAAAAAAGCCGCTGGAGTAAGTAGGGTTTACTTCAGCCAAAAATAAGGCACTGGGTTGTGTGAAAATCCGAAAGGACGCACCTCCCGCTAAGAAAAGCTAGTGTGAAAATCCATAAGGGACGCACTACCTTTAAAATAATGACGTACCTGGAGCAATAAGGGGCTGCCGGCAAAGGTTGTAGTGGATCCAGAGCTCACAGCGTCCAAGCCCAGAATGGTCTCAGCCAGAATGAGCGGCAAGGGTGATAATCCCAGATGAAAGTCGCCCAAGACTCCGAACAGGCGAGAGTCACCTGTCAAACCCCCTGGAACAACAGTAAGGAAGTTCACCATGCAAAACAAGAATATGATGCTTACCCGGTAGGTGGGGATGTCTGTGAACTGATCCAGAGCCTCGATCAATAGTCCCAGAGCGAAGGAAGAGCCCGGGTGAATCAGCCGGACGGCCTCAGAAGAAGGTATGCCGAGGGCCATGGCTATGTCCCGGATCTGTAATAGACTGCAGCGGGGGATGCAAGGCAGAGCACTAGGAGGGAACCAGACTCCCAGGATGGTAGCTAACTCTTCAGGCAAAGGGCACAGTTCCTGGTAGGTGAAGCGGAAGACGTGAAACCGGGGGTTCCAGAAGTGGGTAGCCGCCAGAAGGAGGTTTTGGTCGACTTTGACCCGGCACAGGTATTTCAGCCCGGACAGAGAGGAAAGGGCACCTTCTTCCCAAGTGTGTTTGTCATCTAAAATACAGTGCATCCTTTGGGCTAGAGAAGAGGACATATTGGAAGAGATGGAAGGCTCAAGGTGTTGGAAAATGAAGAGACACAAGGAGAGCAAAAATTTTGTGAGAATATATAGGGAAGGCTCACTGACGGCCTACCCGTCTCTTTAGAGGGACGGCCTGCCCGTCGGTAGAGATTCACCTAGCAGGCGCATGCGTCATCATTGCATTCATCACGCGCATTAACTCGCATTTATTGCATGACAGACGGCCAGCCCGTCGGTCACATGCAGACGCCCAGCCCGTCGGTCACGAAATTCTATATAAGGGCGAGTGACAGACGGTGCAAACGCTGCTGTCCCTTTCATTTTCTTCTCTCCAACCGTTTTTTGGTGTTTTTTAGCGGTTTTTCGAGCATTTCTTCTTATTTTTTCGCGATTTCTTCATATTTTCACATTCTCTACTCACCGGGTGCTTGGATATTTATATTTCTTCAGTTTCTACACTTCTTGTGACTACAAGTAAGTAAATAACTACCTTTTTTTTTTGAATTTTATTTAATTTATTTCGTCATTTCTTCTTCTTTCAATCTTTAGAAATGACTAGAAAGTTTTAGATGCCTTAGAAATTTAGGGGGGATGCTGCCCATCTTTCTTTTTTTATGCAAATAAATCTGAACCTTTGCATGACCACATAGAAATAGGATTAGTGCTTTAGAAATAGACAGTTTATAGCGCACTATTCTGTGTATTTTTTGCTTGTGAGGCCTGAGGCCATTTTTTTTTGTGTTGTTGGGGACTCACTCTTGCCGGGGTGTGTCCCATTTACATGTGTATATTATTGTCGAGGCCTGAGACCTATTTTGTTGCCTTTTTATGCAGGAGGTCGGGCATACCCCTGCCGGGGTGCTACCCAAATTTTTATTATTATTGCTAGAATTGAATATTTTCATGTATAATGCATGCCTTGGGACATAGAAAGCCCATTTCCTTTACTCGTTTCAAATTATTTTCATGATAATTGCATATTGTGTTTTGCCTTGATATGTGCAAAGCATGTGGGCAGCCATTGCCCTTTTCATTTATTATCAGTCTTCTCTATTTAGTTTTTGGACCGCCATTGCCCTGGTGAGGCCCAAGTGGGCCGTCCCCTTGAGAATAAGTCTAATAATACTTGTTTTATCAAATTTTCGCTATCTAATCTTTTCGTCTTTGCAGGATGCCTCCCAGACGTAGAGTACCGCAGGCCCAGCCCGAGATCGTAGTTCTGGATTGGATGGATGCCGAGTCAGCTCAGAGGTATATAGCATTGGCTCAGGTAGAGCTTCGGGCCAGCCGTTTTGTATCCCGGCCGTTCCTGGAGGCCCTAGGGATGGCCCCAGAGTTTGATTTACTCGTCGAGGGTGCTGGGTGGATAGAGTTCCTTGAGCCCTCCTTCCAGACTTTTCCAGAGGCTACTCGCCAGGTCCTGGCCACTCTTCGCTACACCGATTTTCAGAGTGCAGATACCGACCCAGGGGTGGTTCAGTTTTGGTTCGACGGCGACCACTTCAGTATCACTAGACAGAGATTCATTCAGGCTATGGGGCTCCCTACAGAGGAGGGGGTCGAGATCCCACGGTGAGCTGTTAGACGCGCCCATTGGGCGGCTATTGCCATACCGGGAGTGCTGTATGATCATGATACAACAAAGAGCACCGTACTGGTGTCTCAAGCACTCCGGTATTTGCACAGAGTGCTGTCCAGTTCGTACCTCGGTCGAGCTGGTAATCCAGGGAATGCGGCCGAGATCTGGAGCCTCTGGGCCATAGTAGCAGGCAAACGTCTCAACATTAGCCACGAGATCTTGGCCAACTTGACCAGAGTCGGCAGAGGGTTGACACCTGTGGTGATAGTGGGAGGAGTTATCACCCGGCTGCTTTTGAGATTGGGAGTTACCCCTGGCAGATTGAGAGGACCCTTTGGTAGAGGGGATCCATGTGGATGCAGCCGCGGCAGTGCAGATGGGGATGATCTCCCCGATATCAGGGCAGGCAGAGGCATACAGGGTGCTGACCATTCACGAGACCCGGCGGATGTTCTCACTTCCCCCCTTGGGTCCAGATCCAGACCACCCGGAGCACCCAGAGGATCAGCCTCCGCAGCTAGAGCTCCAGCCTCAGCCCGAGCCTCAGCCAGAGCACCAGCCTCTACATCCAGAGCCAGAGCCTCAGCCTCCCCAGCCTCCTCAGCATCAGACCGTGCCACCGCCACAGCAGCAGGAGCAGCCCAGGACCCCATCGGACTTTGACATAGAGTTCACGATGGATGATCTTTTTGCTGCCTCACCAGCATCCCGAGCACCGACTCCTGTCCCATCACCGGGCATCAGAGTGCAGAGGACTACTCGCGGGCCTCCCAAGAGATATCATCCTTATTCCAGAGGCGACTCGGGGGCATCCACCTCTACGGTACCGCCTCCAGAGCCACCACAGTAGCAGCCAGCACAGCCTGACTTCTCTCAGCTCCTCACTTCCATGTTCGCGGCCTTAGAGCGACGGCAAGATGAGAGAGACAGAGCTATTCACGAGAGGTTGGACCGTTAGCAGGCTGCCATTCAGGAGCAGTCCCAGTCGGTGGAGCGTCTAGCCCAGGAGCAGGCCGGCTACATTGAGCATACTACACGGGAGCAGGCTCGGATCATGGATGCTTTCAGGGATGAGCAGGCTCGGGTCGTAGAGACCCTCAGAGGTGAGCAGGTGAGGTTGATTGAGCAGATTGCTCAGGGTCAGAGGGAGCTCAGGCAGCATCTCGCTCATGATTTGAGGACGTCACAGGACTAGGCGTCTCAGAGGGTTGACATGACCCTGCAGATGATTGACGAGTCACTTGACTCTCTAAGATCCCGCGTCCAGACGATAGAGGGGATTCTCCCACCCTTGTCTCAGACCATGAGGGAGTTCAGGGAGCAATCAGAGCAGCGCTTAGAGCATATGAAGACGGCCGCCAGTGAGCAGACCACTCAGTTGAGCAAGGCATTCAAGAAGTTGGGAGGTACGATATCAGAGACGCTGGAGTTCATGAGGACCTGCACCCAGCCTTTCTTGGATGGCCATGCTCAGATCCGTTTCAGGCGGACCCACGACGCCGAGGCAGGACCCTCCACAGCTCTGCCTCCAGCACGGCCAGCTCCTCCTCCACCTCCGCCCGGGACAGTGCACATATCAGATGACGAGGATCCCGATGAGCCCTCTGACTACACACCCCTATGACATTCAGGGAGTCATATTTTTGTATACTTATACTTTGTATATACATTGTACAAAATAGATATTTTTAGTGAAAAACTTCTATTTTCAAAATTTATGATTCATTCATATAGCAAATGAATATGTACCTTCATAATCACTCATACTCTAAAACAAAAAATGGTGAAAAAATGATGAATAACAACTCAATAAAAAAGAACAAATGAAACATGGCATAACAGATAAAAGTGAAAATCCCACCATTAATAAACAGGTTAAAAGATGACCACTCGAACATGAACTAACAAAACCTTTTTATCACACAGGTACAGAGAATATCGCTTCACTTCAGATCGAAGCTGTGGTCAGAGAGTGC
Organism: Excoecaria cochinchinensis; assembly: GCA_947683425.1. Lineage (NCBI taxonomy): Eukaryota > Viridiplantae > Streptophyta > Magnoliopsida > Malpighiales > Euphorbiaceae > Excoecaria > Excoecaria cochinchinensis. The sequence continues at coordinate 1,954,528 of CANTUQ010000058.1, forward strand.
CACACTTCACCAAATCGAGATTGTAGCCAAAGCATGCTACATCTCACAGTTCGCGCGGCAGCCAGAGAGTGCTACGCACCTTGCAGATCGAATGGGGGTTAGCAAGGGAACTTCAGATCGAAGCTGCAGTTAAAGAAACACTGCTCTTCACCAAACCGGGATTGTAGCCAAAGCCTGCTACATCTCACAGTTCGCGCGGCAGCCAGAGAGTGCTACGCACCTTGCAGATCGAATGGGGGTTAGCAAGGGAACTTCAGATCGAAGCTGCAGTTAAAGAAACATTGCTCTTCACCAAACCGGGATTGTAGCCAAAGCCTGCTACATCTCACAGTTCGCGCGGCAGTCAGAGAGTGCTACGTACCTTGCAGATCAAATGGGGGTTAGCAAGGGAACTTCAGATCGAAGCTGCAGTTAAAGAAACACTGCTCTTCACCAAACCGGGATTGTAGCCAAAGTCTGCTACATCTCACAGTTCGCGCGCAACCAGAGAGTGCTACGCACCTTGCAGATCGAATGGGGGTTAGCAAGGGAACTTCAGATCGAAGCTGCAGTTAAAGAAACACTGCTCTTCTCTTCGAGTCCGTAGCTAGAGAATGCTACGTCTCACCAACCCCTGCAAGTCGAGACGAGATTTGGTAGGGATATCTTCGTATTGCTGACCAGGCCGAGACGAGGTTTACCCGGCAAAAGGCGCAGAAGGTAAGAACCGTCGCAGGTACGCCTTCTTTCTTTCTGTCCTTTCTCTGAGTTTTGGCTTATCTAGGCGCTTGTGCACTAGTTTCCCCAAAACTGGGGGCAACTATAAGCACCGTGTCCCGGAGCGGTCCGGATCAGAGGTTACCCTATGATGAAATCAATGTCCTAGCCTGTATAAATGGTTTGGATTTGGGGATTTTAGTCCCGCGTTTAACGAGAAGCGAGTCTTTTTACCTTTCATAGGCAGAGGGGGGAAAACAGAGGTTTTTTTCGAGTCAAAAGGCTTTTTTTCCTCCACAGATGGCCAGCCCGTCTGTGAAGTCAGCCCGTCGCTTGGGGTCACCGACGGCTGGTGGTATTTTCCGATGCCCGTCAGAAAGCCACCGCCCCTGTCAGAACGCTGCCTGGTTTCCCAGAGCACGCAACCCTTCCGACGCCTGTCGGTGGATGTGGCAGGGCCGTCGGACGAATCCTTGTGTCAGAAGGATTCTTCCGACGCCCGTCCCCATGCACCGACGCCCGTCGGTCGTGTCTGGCTTATAAAAGCTCCGGATTTTCAATAGAAAAGGGTTCCAAAAAATTTTCAAGAGGGAAAACTCTGCCAAAATTTAAGCATATTTTCTCTCTCTTCCAGCAAACACATTTCATAAAGAAATTTATTTCAAAAGGGGATCAAATCCATCTAAAGGGACTAAAAACCAATTAGTTTTCCTTTAGGTTTTGATTCCAAAGACAATACTTTGAAGGTTTGAGAAGGAAGTAATCTGATTTCCTCTTTTCAATCCTTCATCTTGCTTTTCATGGAACACGCGGGGCTCTAATCAACACAAGAATTTCACCCAAAGCGATTATCTGAGGGTAAATATTCTGGATTCCTTCTCTATACCATTTCATATTTATTCTTTATTTGTTAATTCTTCCAATTTTGTCATTATCTTTCTTTATTTTGACTCTCATCACTTGATTTTATTGTAAAATCTCCTTTTAGCCTTAAAGGAATTTTTCTCTTTCTGTTTTTTCGGAGATAGTGGTGACCGACGGGTCATCTCTATCACCTACGCCCGTCGGTCACCTCATTTATAGACGCCCACTTTTCGAGTGACAGACAGACATGTCGGTCACCTTGACTGAGCCCGTCGGTCACCTAAAAGAGGCCGTCTGTGGGTCTGTCTCTTCCCTTTCAAACGATTTTCTATCTTTTTCAAGTCCTTTTGGATTCCCATATATTGATTGTATGTATATTGACATCTTTTAACTTTCTATGAGTGTATATTGATTCTCTTGGGCTATCCCGAGTTGGAGCGGCTACCTACCATATTTGGAGGATTTCGTCCGGTTTAGTTTCCTAATCCTTTTGATGATTTCCTTCATTTGTTATTCATTGATTATTCTATGTATATGGACATACTCTTTTCATATCTCGTTAATGTATAAAAATGGCTCAATGTTTTATATTCAATAAAATGAGGTTTACACAAAGGCAAAGGGGTCCAATGCCCCATTTTTATCCAATAAAAATCATCACGAACAAAAATATCCAGTTTTGATAATGGTGCATGCGAGGACCAAAGTCTTCAAAAATAAACAATGCCTCGATTCATGTATGTATCGCACATTTATAAAGGGAGTTGTATTCTGCTCCTTGTATTATTGTAATTTATTGCTTTCACTATTTACTTGCTCATTTACGGCTTTCCAAATATGAATAAATGTGCCTTAAATCAATTGCATCGTGTGGAGAGAGAGCGAATTAATGACAATTAAAATTTGATTATAAAATAATCGAGGTAAAAATAGATGAGAAATCCCGGACCCAGCTCTGGTCTTTGGGCTCAAAGAGGCTAGAGGTTTACCCTCCAAGACACCTTTTTGTGCCACGAGACTTTAGCGCTAATCCTAGGCTCCTTAGGGCGAGAGGTTTACCTTCCAAGACCCCTCTGGCTGGCCCAAAATGGATACTAAGCGCAGTCTTAGGCTCTCCGAGGCGAGAGTAACTTTCCCAATGTTCTATTGGGTGGCGACTCCATGAAACCTCCTTGTTGCCCAACATAGACGCACTTGCGATTTATTGCAAGCTGTCAGCGGACCCATAAATGCCCGATCGCCCTCAAGTGGGCGGTCCCATGGGCGGCCGCGGGGATCTGGCGTGCGTCACACTATGAATAAAGAGTTCTTTCCTTATTATTTGCAAATCATGCATTATGACTTATACGCGAGGCTCGATGTTCGTCTCAAGCCAAAAATGTGAAAGTTGGAACCCACTTCTTCGCAGGTACAAAACAACCGTTAGGATTGATGTTATTCCCGATCAAAAAATACGGAACAACTTAAAAACAACCATTAGGGTCGATGCAATTCCCGATCCCAAGATACGGAAAGAAATAAGCACTCGACAGTTCGACCGTTAGGATCGACGATCATCCCGATCCAAAGATACCGAAATCACGAACCTTATGTCGATCCCGTCTGTTAGGATCTGCTATACTCCGATCCGAAGATACGGAACGTGCTCCGCTTGCACTGACTCATTCGCTAGACTCGACGCCTATCCCGAATCCAAGATGCAAGCAGTATAGTTAGACTAAGGCAAGTGTTTATCCCAAGACAGGTGTTGTGCAACGATCACGAACCAGAATGCACATCAAACACTAACTTGACGAACGAAACTATTTGCCTGATTCTAAGTCTAACTTAAGAGTCATTCCAGATGGCCGACTGATCGTGCATTCCAAACCAGATTGGGAAAATCGGTCACTGGACTTGAAAACTTATTCCAATTCAGGAAGTATACGAGATTCATTAATATGTTTCACATTAACAAGTTATATGCGTTTTAGTGAACTATATTCAAACTTAGTAAATTTTATGCAATTTTACAAGTTATTTGAATACCTGCGTATAGATAACTTGAAGTTTGCAAACTATGCAAAATTTACCATTTATTCAAAGAATTGTATACAGTACAATTTATGGAAATCAGTACAACGAACAAAGTATACAAAGGAAAATCTCTACATATCTACAATTTCTAACCTACGTTTCTATATTTACAATTTCTAAGTTGCCAGGAGGATCGGTAGGTGGTGCCGCATTCGGCTCGGCTGAAGCCTGAGAAGGGTCGGAGGCAGGCTGAGAAGGCTCCGTTACCCCTTCGGAGACAGGCACAACCAACGGAGGCACCCCAGCTTCGGCCCCAAGAGATGTGTCTTGATGAGCCTCGGTCGAAGAAGGATCTTCCCCAGTAACTTGCTCGGTAGCTCCCTCTCTAGGAGCATCATCTTCATCGTCACTTGATGGCGAATCGGGCAAAGCCGTTAGATCCTCCATCCAGTTGAGATCAGCATTAGGGAAGCGCCTCCCAGCCTCATAGATCAGCCGAGATAGCAGCTTCACCTGAGCCTCGCCCAGTTGATCAAGCAGTTGCTCCTCTCGGGAGGTGAGCTCCTCTTCAAGCCTCTTCTCCCAGGTCATCTCTTTGTTCTCCAATATGGTGCGTAGCCGGTCGCACTCCGCAATAGCCTGGCCTCTCTCCTCCAGTGCCTTGGCCTTCTCAGCGCCGAGAAACTTGCACTCGCCGCCCAGTCTGGTCGCCTCTTCTTTGAATCTTCGGCACTGAGCACTATCAGCTGTTAGGCATGCCACCTCACCCTTCAGCCGATCGCGTCTTATGCTCTTGAGCATGCCGAGTGGCCTCCTTCCTAGCGTCCACCACCTCCCCACGGAGAGCAGAGGTGTCCTTCTGGAGATCTGACACCTCAAGGCGAAGGGCAGAGTTTTCTTTCTGAAAAGCTTCAACTTGGGCAATCGCCTCCCCCCTCGTCTTTGCGGCGTCTTTTGACCTTGCCTCCAAAAGGCTCCCCATACCGTGCAAGCGTTGGCCCCTCTGGATCAGCTATAAAAAGAAGAAGACAGTAACATTAGCAAAGAAGTTTTGCCAATTTTTAGGCAACAATAACTAGACCGGCCAAATCTCACCTCCAGAGTCTGCTGGTTGAACAGGCTGAGCTCCCGAGCGAGCGAGCTGGAGTCCCCCATAACTTTGAAGTCATGCTCTTGGAGAATGCCCCGGCAAAGATAACTGGCAACTGCTTTGTTGCTTGTTGACCAGTCGTTGCCAAAGTTCTCTTTCAAGAACTCCTTTAAAGGCATAGGTTGCCTGTCCGCTTGCCGGGCTGGCTCGCTCGGCACGACAGTTTTGCCTTTGACCGCCACATCAGCAGCCCTCTTCCTGGTAGCCTCCTCGGCCTCCTTCCTTGCGGTCTCGTCCACCCGTGCCGGTCTCCCTAGGGCGGTCTCCCTAGGGCTATCTCCCCCAAAGTTTGAATGTCGAGAGGACAGATAGCCCCAGGCATCTCTTCCTCCTCCGACTCATTACGGAGTACTACCTTTCGGCGGCGAAGGGGCTGATCCCCTACTCTAGGATGAGGCACCGAAGGACCTGACGTGACTGGAGGTTGGCGAGCGGCTGGGGCAGTTACAGCAGCAACAGTCGCGGGAGGAGCAGCAGAGATCGAAATCGCAACGATTGGAGCAGCAGCGGAAGAAGCGTCCTTTGAGCTTTGCTGCAGTTTGTACACTTCTGAGGTAGGCAAGATCTTTCGCTTTTTCCTCTCCTCCTTGGCCTTCCAATCGGTCTCTCTCTTAGCAATAGCCCGAGCCCCCAGCCGCTGTGACATGTCACTTCCTCCAGCCATCGTAACTGCATCACAAGCCCAAACAAGATAAGTCTTCGCAAAAATAGCAAATACAATAAAAATACACATATGCAAATGCAATGCATGAGTAACAGTTTATGTTACCCCTCAACTACAATCCTAATGCTCACGTTCTACATTCTCGGCAGCTTCGGAGCTAGAAGAACCGAACAGCGTGGTCAGGAGAAAGCTAGATTGGTAAGGTTCTCCATGTCTCTCCACGGCGTCCATCAATTTCTTGATGTCGGCCTTATACATAGGCTGACTAGCTGCTAGGTCCTTCAAGATAGTGGCCCCACTCGATCGGGTAAGGCGCACACCAAATCGTCTATCATCCCCACCAGGAAGTATCTCTCCTTGTATCCCTTCATTGAGATAGGGATATGCATAAGCTTCTTCTTTGGGCAGCTGGTAAAGAAATATTTTGTCCCATCGCTCCGACCCGATATGTAGAAGAAATGGGTGAAGAGGTCCAAAGTCAGAGCCACCCTCTCTATTTTGCAGAGGATCTTAAAGCAGGCCACCGACCTCCACCCGTTCGGATGCAACTGATTCGGGGCGATCCCATAACTAGCCAGTATCGCCATCTCAAAGGCGCCCAAGGGGAATCTCAGACCTGCATCCAAGCTCCAAAGATGGCAAATAAACCACTTGTTTCCCTGATGACCGAAAGGCCCATCCATCACCGACATGGAATCAGGGCAGGCCATCACGAAGACGTTCTCGAAAAGGCCATATTTAGTGGGGATTTCAGCCACCTCGCTGGGGGGATAACTTGGAGCAATGCTCGACTGCCGGTTTGTCTTTGTAACTTTCCATGAAGCTTCTATCTATTGTCTGGCTGCTACTGGAGGCCATTTGCGACAAAAAGAAGAAGGAAGAAATGCAGGTCCCTAATCTCTAAAGAGAATAAATGCAGATGAAAAATCAAAAACAAAGAGAGAAAAGTGTGAACGAGGTACTTACTTGATAATGGGTAACTTGAAAATTTTTTGGGAAGAAGCAAAAAAGATTGTTGGAACTCAAAGAAAGCAAGGAAAAATTTTGGCAGAGCTTCGCTAGGGATTGCAAAAGTGAAGAGAAAACTGCACAGGAATTGCCCTATTTATAGGCAAAACCTTTGGGGCACGCCGACCGTTCCGCCATAGGAAGCGAGCCACGTGTTCCGAAGGCATTATTGCTGTACGGAGAACGAAGCGCCACCCTCGGAGCACGCGCAGCATTAAATGAAGATAATTGTACAAACAGGCGCGCCTCTTCAGAAAAAGCACCGTGTAAAATTCAAAAGTCCCATCGACGCATGTCTCCCGAGTGAAACAACTAGAAGCGGGCACTATCCATACGGATTCACTCAAGGCAAATCTCTGCCCGATCGGACCAGTTTGAGGGGGAACAAGTGATAACACTGTAAATATCATTTGCATAAAGGCCCATCCAGTCGGCCCAGTCCATCGGCAAGGCCCAAGGCCCACTAGTAGAGAGTAGCAGGCGGGAGCTCTAAGGCAGTGCGCACGCCCAATTGTCTGATGTGACCGCCAATCCCATCAGCCGTCTAACACAAGCCAGCGCCCATGCCCATCAACTGCTCCCTGTCACTTCGCCGCACACCTACTCTGACTGCCAGTTATCATATCCTAGGCACTCAAGTGCACCTCAAATGTCTCTTATAAATAGCCCATCTAACGATGGTACCAGGAATTGAATCTCTAACATTCTATCTCTAAGCATTCTCTCTCTAAAAGCTACTAATTTAAGTTTCGGAGTGCTTACGACTGGTCCGATCGGGCACCTTCTTTTGCAGGATTTACCCATCCGATCGGATCTTCTACTACAAACAAGCCAACTCTCCCTCTATTTCAGATAAAGACCTTCTGTGTTTTATCACAAATCTTATATAAAATTATATATATATATATATATATATATATATATATATATATATATATATATATATATATATATATATGATATACAGGAAAAAAAATTACATTTTAATTAAAATTACTATTTTTTTCTTATATAAATATAAGCATATATATTTTTTTAATGTCTTATAGAGCCATCTTATATTCTCGAAAATAATCTATTTGTCAATATTGATGAGTGATAAATTAGACCATTTATGTAATTTTTTTTTAATTTTTTTTTAATGTACTGATATGAAATTTTTATGACTTGTATTTTTATTTATAATTTGTACTTTTATGTTTAAAACTTTTAGAATTTATGTTTAATCTTATGGATGGATATTTTTTTTATGCTATGCTTCATATGATAATTTTATGAGTTCAATTTTTTTAATAGTTAACTCGTGATTAATGGTTAACCAACCAGATTAGTGGTTAACCAATTAATAGTTAATTGATTTTTAATTGATTGGACTTAGATATTGACTTTGAAAAATTGATGTTAATGAATTGAATTTCAAATATAAGTTGTGGAATGGTTAATTAGTACATGCCAGCCCTAATACCAAACACTATTGAAATATTTCAACTAAATCTAACAAAATTTCATCTATGTAAATGCACTTATACCTTAATAATAATTCATTTATAAGAAAATTTATTCCCTAAAAACACTTTAACTCTTTAAATATTGCAACTAAAATTATTCTGGTTAGAAAATTATAAATTGGTACAAAGTGTTGATGTAATAGTCTACATCAATTTGAAACATTCCACGTATTATATTATGAAAGGTTGCACATGTCACGTTATGGACTATTTTTATGTTTTTTCAATAAAAGTGACTTTAGTTGCAGTATTAAAGATTTGAGGTATTTTATACGTGAATATAATTAAATCCAAATTTAAATCGAGGATTTGAAAATTCCACATAAAAAATATAAGATTTAGTCATTTTTGAGATGAAAACTATTTTAATTTATGTAGATTTTGCTTTGACCAAGGGAGAAGATACTTTAAAAATATATCATTAAAATCAAGAAAAAAGTGGAGTATATAAACCTTTTTAACAACAAAAATATATCTATACATTGGATTTTTGCATGTTTTGATTTGTTGTTATTATGTGATGATGGACAAAATGATATTTCATGGAGAAAGTCTTTCAAGAGGACAAAATGTTGAAAATGCCAAAAATTGCTAAAGAAAGGCAAAAGGGTAATTTTACCATGACGAGTGAAAATGTTAATTTAGCATCATATGAGTGGAAAAAAGTCTATAAATAGCTAATTGAGTAATAATTAAAGTTTAGGACTTAAAATGAGCAATATGATCACTAGGATTATAAGAACCTTACCATCATGTGTTGGTCCTAAACCAGCGTGCATCGTTTATGAATAGTAATGACAATTTCAAACCTACATACAAAAGTCATTACAAATTACAACAAAAGTCAATCTTTTATGAATTTTTAGGTTTTGAAAGTCTCTCAAGGGCTTTTAAGAGTTATCTAATGAGTCTTTAGGTCTTTAGAACTATTTGTAATAGCTATAGAAGATAGAGATAAGCTTCCTAAAAGACCTGTTGAGCGGCGATTTTGTTAGGTTTTCATTACAATTTCTCGAAGGTAAAAAATAATTTCATCGGGAAACTTTTACACCATTCCCTACGAAATGGTCTAGTATCATCGAGAAATTAAATATTTCTCGACGGTCAAAACTAATTCCACAGGGAATAGTTCTACGAAATTGTCTAAATCCATTGGGAAATTCAATATTTTCCGACGTTAAAAATTATGTCTGTAGGGAATGTTTTTACCTGTAAATAATTACCTACGGAATTGTCTACTACCATCAAAAAATTCAATATTTTCCAACGGTACAAAGCACTTTCATTAGGACTCTATTTAACTTTGAACACTTCCTTACGAAAATGTCTAGGCCGTTGGTAAATTTCTTACGGAGACTTTCTCCGTCGGGAAATTTCCTGCAGGTACTTCTTCATATCTAGCTTGATGGCACCCTTCACTTATTATAGTGAACCTGCCATGCTATGGTATGGTTTACTACATACGAATAAGGGGTGTTACATTTGTTGGTATCAGAGCATTGGTTTAGGCGATTTTGGACATTAAATGGATAGGAAATTTATTTGTATAGCTTTGTGTTTGTAACACTCTTATCGCTTCCATACACTACATACACTACATTGCTAGACTATTATCGTGATTGCTTAATTATTATCTAATCGATATTAATGACAAATGCGGTAATTTTTTTTCTTTCTTTTCAACTTATTCTTTCACTCATCTGGTAAATTTCTATGATACAAACAAATCACATTCAATGCAGTACATTCATCGCATCATAACATTCAATAATCGTCAATCATATTCATAATATATAGCACTTACTAAATACTAAAATCTTATATATACATGCCACTAACAGTAACAAACATACTATTCTTAGTTTCAATCTGGAGGTCCGATCTGATCTCGAAGCTGGTAGTACGCCTGCTCCTCAGATGTCTCACTCCGTACCTACACGCAGTCAAATAAACTACGTGCTGAGTATTAAATATGCTCAGTGGTGACTACGAATCTAAATATTTCCAATTCTAATTTACATACACATACATGCACATCACATTAGTCTTCATTCGTACACTCGACAATGTCATATCACTATCTAGTCCTTCATTTCACTTCAATTACGATTGTACACTATTTCCTATTTCTCACTCTTAACTTATTACCTCACCTGTAATTATCCACTTTGATTCTTTAACTTTACTTTTTGACTTAGTACTCTTCTAATCCTCATTTTGACATTGTTCACCGACCTTATCATTTAACTTCTCTGGTTTTCATTTAACTTTAAATTCATTTCTTATAACTAAACATTCTATTCCTTTAACCTTTAAATTTCTATGCTTATACCTTTCACTTCTAAAATACATTTACTTTAATGCATTCACTTCGTATACTTCTATTAATTCCTCAATTTCATTTAGATCACTTACTATATCTTTTTTTTTACTATATCTTAATCAGTGTCATTATACATGTATTTACTTATTTAACAAGTAAATTACGGTTTAACCCTCACATTTTTACATTCATATACATTTTACTTATTAGTCCCTATTAGGATTTTACGTTCAATTTGATCAATTAATAACTCATTTGGTTATTTTCATTCATTAAACCTATTATTTAACATAATTACTCATTTTTACACTTTATTTATGATTTTGCCCTCCATTAGTCACTCACTTACTATCATGGCATTAATTCATTTATTTCCATACTTATACACTATTTTCACTTCACATTTCCTTTTTATTCTATTAGGTACCATCAATATGGTAAACCTTCACTTTAGTCCTAATCTTTCAATTAATTACACTTTTGCCATTTTTATAACATAATTACGATTTGTCACTAGTTCATTTCTCTTTTCATTTTAAATCATTATTTGGCTTACAATTTACATATTAGTCCTTATATTAGCATTATCATGTCAAATTACAGTTTAGTCCTTCAACTTTACATTCTTTACGTAAAGGTCATTTCAATTTCACTTTTTACTTACATGTCACTTCTTAACTTACTTTTACACTCAATTTCTGTTTTGCCCCTAAACTTTTATCAAATTTCAATATTGTTATCTTTTAATGATTACTTGCAATTTTGTCACCTATTTACCACAGTTTCACATTTATTCACTTCCTAGCTTATAATTTATCAATTAGTCTTTCAACTAATTATTTTTACGGTAAATTACGTTTTAGTCCTTAAACTTTCATCTTCTTTCATATGAGTCATTTTTTACTCAAATTATCTTTTTCACTTCAATTTTTACATTTTCATGTCATTTTACTATTGTTACCCATTTTACTTATCTTTTGGGTAAATTACCTTTTTCACCCTAAACTTTTCATTTCTTTCATTCAAGTCCTTTGTCGCTTAAACTCTCATTTTCATTTTACTTTTTCACGTTTTTATATCACTTTTATAGTTATGCCCCCAGTACAATCCCGACAGAAAATCTGCAGACTGGATATACGGGACGTGGACCCCACAGGTCCACTACACTGCACTGGGGAATGATCCCGAAGGACCACTCCAACACTATCACTGAACACTGAGCATAGAAAGCACTATAGGAGACCATCATAAATCTGCCATAGTAAAGCAAGTCGTCATGACTTGCACCGCGATATGGGTGTCCCTACGGCTAGCCAAATATATCCTGAACTAGATTTAGACCGTCAGACACTACTAAGGGCAATACTTTTTCAAATGACTTTCAAATCCACTTTTCATGCTTAACACTTCCATTTACACTTCCATTTCATTTCCATTTCATTTTACTAATTACATAACATTTTCATCAATGTTGCACATTTCATTTTATATACTTATTTTATATAATAAGTATGCTTTAGTCATTAAATGGCCATGAATTTACTTCAAAGCCACGATCATTCTTTTCTTATCATTTCACTTCTATTGTTTATAAAATCAAAAGTCATATAAAAAATACATCTAATTTCAATCATTTCAATATTTATCAATATTTCCCACAATAGACATAATGGGAAAACATTCTAAAGAATACTTAATTAATTCTTATAATTTCAATTAAATTCATATACTTTCAAATCATATACATAATCATTTTATAGCCTTAATGTCATTAATTGGGCTAATTATTTCCTTAATTCATTATGTCAATTAATCGATTTTCATGTAATTCTTTTCATTAAACTTTCTTTTTCACTTCTAATTCATTCATTTATCCATTTTATCACTAAATTATCATGTATACCTTAACACCTACCATAATTCCCTTTACTAAACCATTCGGCCACCTTAGGGTTTTTCTCTAACATTTTATTTATCACTCATTCATTACTTATTTCACTAAATTAAGCCTCAATTCACATGTGTATACCTTTTTATCACACTTATTCGTTAGGTATACCTTAAATATACCTAAGTATACCATTATGCCTCATTACCACCAAAACTTACAATTAGTTTTCTTTCAATTTAATCATTCTAATTAGCTTATTTAACTTTCATAACCTTATCCATCACTTCAATTCCACTTATACATGCAAGTTACACACAATCACTATTCAAACATAATACAAAGCCCTAATTTTCATATGAAAATACTTAGATAGGGTAATCATAAACCTCATATTCATGCTCTAGCCTTTACAAGCTCCTTAATTCTTGCCCTTAACCTTTGAAAAGCCTTTTCCCCTTGATTTCTCCTCATTGGCCAAATACACATAGAAAATAAACACTCATCAATTTCTTTTTTTTATCACATATAATCTCATAAACACTCTTAATACACCCTAATCTATCATCTAAAACCAATAAATCAAATTAAATTAACTTATTTCTCTTACCTCTATTTGAAGACATAACCTTGAATCCTTGCTTTTTCTTATTTTTAATCCATCAAATGGATACTAGAGGCTACTATGATCTCACAGAGAGGTTGAATTACAGTTAAAGTGCTTAAATTTAGGGAGACATGAAGTAAGAATTGAAGAAAAATTGAGAGAAAAGGGAGGAGGAACATTTCGGCTAACAAGAGGGAGAAAAGAGCGGAGGAGATAATCACCAACCAATCTGCCATTTAATGGCTTTTATAGTTGATCAAAGTTGATTCAACCTTGGTCCAACCTATAAAGCCCAATTTGCCATATTAAGCCTAATATGACATTTTCCATGATTTTCTCACTTCCTAATTCCAATTCATCTCAAATTTTATTCCATAATTCATATCATATAAAAACTAGGCTGTACACAAAATTTCACCACAATCAGAGTCCGTTTCTGGTCCAGTCCAATCAAACCGGTCCAATCAGCAAGTGATCTCAAAAAATTCCCTTTTCACTACCAAAAATTCCTACCTATTATTTAGAGTCCATATGTAAATTTTCATCAATTTTAGAAATCATTTGCTATTTTTAAAATCTCGGTCAAACCTCCAGTCAACCCGAGTACTATTTAAACCAAAATCATATCTTTTTCTTACTTTCTAAGGTTAATTTCTCATAAAAATGACTCCACAATTATTAACATATATTCATTAGACTCCAAGAATATTTTTAGATCAATCGGACACCATTTTTTGGTCCGATAATTATTTATTAGTCCGACAACACAATTTGTCATTGTCACCAAAATTTAATCTTTCATTACCATATGATTTTACTCATCAATACGAATACGCTCATATCTTTAGATAATTTTTTTGAGGTCTGTAGCTCAAGATATGGTCCGGTCTATTTTGGGTCAAAATTGGTCAAATCGGACTGGAAAAACCTTCAGACGCCCATCTGAAGCCACAGACGACCTGGCCATCCTTCACCACCGATAGCCTAGCTATCTGTTACCAACAGTCGCCTGTCTGTCAAGGATAGATGCCCTAAATCCTCTTCTTTTACTATTTTGCACTTTTCGGACCTCATTTGACCTTTGCTTGACCCCAAATTTCATATTCGGGCTCCCGCTGACATGCTCTATCTGATGGTCTAATAAAATATTTTTCACCTCTGAGTGTACTTTTCACCCTGAAAGCACTATTCACTATTGAAAAAAATACTATATACAACTAATCCAGTATTGGGGCCATTACACTGCTGGCCTAATGTGAATGTCCTTATTTTGTAGTAAATAGTCTAGATCGATCCCAAGACGTTGTGGAAGAAACTGCTGAGAGTGTTAATCTTAGGGATTAAGATCCATAGGTTTTAGGTCCTTCTAAACGAATTAGAGGTAATCATGATGTCCCTGTTATGCCAATCGAAGCCTTGCCTACGATTTCGGACCTTTTAACCACACCCAAAGCTCCTATAGATATGGTGAGGAAACATGTAGTTGAAGAATTCTATGGTACTATTCTGGAAGAATCTGATAAAACTATGTATTGGCTAGAGGAAGTACAAAGGATTTTATAAAAAGTCAAATGTCCTCCAGAGCAGAGGGTTGCTTGTGTGATTTCTCTCTTACAAGGTGCAGCTTATGACTGGTGGAAACTTGCATTGAAACATCCATTGCTTTCAGATCTGATCACATGTGATTTCTTTTTTTGAGAATTTCAGAATAAGTATATTACTGATGCTTATCGGGAGGCTAGATGGAAGAAATTTCTGAATTTGAAGCAAAGGTATTTAACTATGGTGGAGCATGAGAAGGAATTTAGTAAACTTAGCAAATATGCACCAGAAACAGTACTCACGGAAGGATTTAGGTGCAAGCAATTTGAAAAGGGGCTTAATGAGACGATTAAGGAACATATGGTAGCAATAACAACTTTTCAAACTGTGAGCTATTATCAGCTAGTTCAAGCTGGAATGCGAATTGAAAAGTCATAGATGGCTATAAGGGAAAGAGCTCAAACAAGAAGCTTTGCTAGAGGTGGTTTCTCCACAGGAAAGAGAGCTCGAAATTCACAAGCTGAGTTGGCAAGTGGTCCTGCTACTAGAGGAAGATAGTAGGGGCTTACTAAAGCAACTAGCACTGGTAGAGGTGCTACTAGTGGAGAGGGAGATACTGCACATGAATGTTCATATTGCAATAAATGACACCGAGGTGAATGTAGATGGCTTACTGAATGTAACACCCTATACTCGGTTAATGTACGAACCGAATAGAATGTTACAGCCTATTCTAATAACTATAACATATGGATATTAAAATTTCTTCTCAAAGTTATAAGTTACTCCAAAATGTACTATTAATTCTACCGAAATTTCTGTAGAATTTCCTCTGTAATACTGCCTACCCCCCTGAAAAGAAAAGTTCTTTTACACTTCTAAATCACATATTCATCTTTATTTCTCCAAAACAAACTTCAAGCCAACCAACAATGTTTAATCAACTATACAAAATACATAATTAATAATATTATCCTTGTCCAATAGATAACATGCTTATTTCCAAACTCAGTTACCTCAGATGCCAATATCTCTTGTATAATAATATCAAAACATTAGTAACTACTAACTATACTACAATTGTCTGTTGCAAAAATTTTCGTTACAATAATACTATAAACTATCCTTGTAGTATACATGCTAACTAAAAATGGAATTCAAGTTACAATGCGTATGACCATTCCCAACAGTTTCATCTTTATTGCCTTCTTGACCTGACTCCAATCCAATAATAGTCTTTCGGAACACTCATGTTTATCGCTCGATTTCTATCCCTTGACCTGCGAGTGAGAAAAGCCACGCGCTAAGTTTTACGCTTAGTGGTGACTACCAAATTTACTTATCCAATACTTAAAATATAAAATATACACAAAGTTACACACACCCATATCGGTGCTTAAAATCTTGCACCAAAATCAACTAATTAGCACCTTAAAGTATTCATACACATATAATAAATTTACATTTACCTATTAAACTTTACTCTTTTTTTTGTCTGTATAAACAATCAATTACATTCATTTCATTTCTTTTTAAATAAGTCCATTTAAAAATATTATTTCCAATCAGTATATCATTCATTATTTAACTATATATATACTGTATCAACTTCACGTTACACTCCCTATATGTAACCAAGCAACATTTCATATAATATATTCAACATACACATGCAAACAATTAAAACTTTACAAAATATACGTAATTTAGTTCCCATATCAATAATTGAGTTTTATCACCTATTGGCCATACATAAAATATGATTTTCCCATACAACTGTATTAATTTTATGGAGTTCTTAATAAGTTTGATGTAAATAAAATATAGCTTTCAACTTACTTCTAATTTACACGCTAAGTATTATTTCATCGTATCTCTTATCTCATAATTAATTTATCAATCTATTTACATATATATTAAATGTTGGTGAACATTTAATTTATATACCTAAAATCATTTTCACTATATTCTTAATTTATAAATTTTTTCACTTATATCATGTATTAAACTAAAATTTTATATTTTTTTCACCTATAGTCTTCTTGTATAATTCTTGGTCGTCATTTAAGTATACTACTTTATTCTTTAGTTTACATACTCATCACATATTCAATAACTTGCTACACATTATTTACCCTTTTTTTCTTTTAATTATTAATTTATTTCATAGTTAAATAACTATTTCATCTTCTAACTTACACATTTAATTTATAATTATTATTTTGTCACTTAAGTTTATTATTTCACTTTTTAAATTTATTATTTTGCCCCTAGTAATATCCGGTAGAAATTTTCAAACCGGATATATGGGACGTGGATCCCACAGGTCCAAATACTGAAGAGTGACCCCAAAGGACCACCCATAACACTGTCACTATTATCACTAAGCACTGTAAACACTTAATCACTATGGTAGACCATCATTAGCCTACCCAAGCGAGTTGTCATAACTCACACTGTGGTATAGGTGTCTATATAGCTAGCCAAATATATCTTGAACTAGATTTAACTACCGGACTACTAAAGGCAATCACTCATATTATGACATTATGCTTTATGATAGCTTTATTTCATACCAATACACATTTATACATATAACTTATATTCTTTACTTCCATGTTGCATAACATGCACATATCATATTTTCTCACTTATCATATTTATTTAACAGTGTTTATCACATAATTTAGTTGTATTACATTTATATCAATTAGGCCATATCATTCGGCCATAAATAATACTATTGTTTAAATTCCACTTTGATCCAACCATCTAATTCCATCATACACTTAAGTTATTCCTTAATTATGCCATCAATTTCATTAAAACACATGTACCTGTACACACACACACATATATTGTTCACATACTTACATAATGCTTCCCTAGGTGCATTTAATGATTAAATTCTTTAATATTTATTTGCCCACCATTTACCTTATTTTAATCCCAAATTCTTTCTTTTTATAATTTTTATGCCATTAGAATTCCTTACTTTGCACTTATACCTTCAACCCAAAATAAATGAAATATCATTAATTCAAACTGTAAATAAACATAATTGAATTTCCCATTTAACATTCAATTGTCCACCAATTCATCACGTGTTAACAATTATAATATTATTACCTATATATATATATATATATATATATATATATATATATATATATATATATATATATATATATATATATATATATACACACACACCAATTCATATATTAAGATTTAACTAGCATTAAATTATTTATTAATTAATTACTAACCTATAAATTAACCCATATGTCTTCAATTTTTGTGATTTTAACATCTAACTTCCCAAGCATAAGGCAAATTATAGTTTCCCCCATACTTTTCATACACTTGAAATTTTACATTTGTTAATTTAATGTCAGTTTAGACAAATTATGTTATCAACAAACATAACAAACAAGTCAAGAAACTAACCACATATTTTCACATACTGTAATTTGTAAAATTAATCCCTAACATATTTAATTTATGTATAAATCACTTGGAAAAGTAAGTTTGGTAGCCACTTACTGTATTTCTATCATTTTGGTCCCCTTCGCTAATCATCGGATCTCCACCGGAGATGACACCACCGCCGGAGTGAAGTTCACGGTGTCAGGACCTTTTTGCCGATGGTCAGGTGCCGGTATGCAGAACCATTTGATCGAAATTGCCTTCAAAAGATGCGGCTCCCCTCAACATTTGATCTCTCCATTGCGGGTGAGTGAGGAGGCAGGAGTTACACTGAAAGACTCGCTTCGCCGTTAGGAGTCGTCCGTCTCCTTGTATGTCGCCACTAGTCGCCGGAGGTGGCCAAAATGGGGAGGGAGAAGCTTCTGTTCCTTTCTCACAAAAATAGGTTAGGAATGGGGGAGATCGGCTGGCTGGACAGAGCTGCAGCGGCTTCGGTTCATCCCCATCCTTGTCGCCGTTCTGCTACCCCTCCACGTTGCTCTCTTTCTTTCTTCCTCTCATTTTTCTCTCCCCTGTTGTTCCCGTTTTCATGTCTTTCCCATTTTTTCGTTTTCTTTCTTTATTCACCTACTCAATCTTTGTCTTTCTTTCTACATTTTTCTAGATAAATCTAGACTCAATTATTATTATTATTATTATTATTATTATTATTATTATTTGTCTATTTAACTATTCATACATTTATTTATTTTTACTTGTCTACTTAAATACACATTTATATATTATCATTTATTTAACTAAATTATCCAAATATTTAATTATATGATTTTTAAAGAAAATTCTAGGTCCTATGGGTCAAAAGTTAACTTTGATGAATTTTTAACTTGCTGAGTTATTATTAGCAACACTAAAAATTTTAGTTCATTACACTGAAGGATGTTTTTGATGTGGGAGTACCGATCATTTCTTGGCAAACTGCCTGAGGGACACTAGACCTAGCAAAGTTCAGCAAGAAACTAGCAAAGGTCGATCAAATGTGCCTCCAATGACCTAAGGAAGAGGTAGAGGACGTGGTGGAGCAAATCAACCTAGAGGTAGCACAGTATCGGAGATAGTAGATTGCCCCACCACTATAGCACAAGCTCGAGCCTATGCCATGAAGGCTCGTGAAGGTCAGGATGCGCCGGAAGTGATAACGGGTACTTTTCTACTCTATAACATGAGATGCATGCTTTAATAGATCCTGGCTCTACACACTCTTATGTATGTTCTGAGAATTTGGTTAGTAAAGTGCCACCTGTTGAGTGTTTAGAGTATGATATTCATGTTACCAATCCTTTGGGCTATAGTGTTAATGTAAACCGGGTATATAAGAATTGTCCCATTGTAATTCAGGGTAGAGAGTTTCCTCATAAAAAAAAACTTGAATTAGCGACGGATTAGCGATTATTTTCTGAATCCGTTGTGAAAATGCAGATTTTCAATTTGGTATCAAGTTTAGCAACGAAATAGCGACGGATTAAAAAAACAGTCACTAAATAATGGCGGCAAATAATAGCGCCATTTTTGTGACAGATTATGTAGTCGCAGATTGAAGTGATACTTTAGCAAACGAAATAGCGACGAATAATCCGTCGCTATTTATTTTTAGTGAAATACATATTTCATATAGTGATGATTTTTTATCGTCGTAAATTTAGTCGCTAAAAAGTTTTATATTATATAAATTGTTTATTTTGAATTTAATTTTTTCAAAAATTTATAATATATATATTTGTATTAGCCCACCCCACATTTTTTCTTTCCTTTTCTTTCTTTTTCTTTTCTTTTTCCCCTCTCGATTTCCCCATTGGTTCCAGTCGTTCTCCTCTGCCATCTCGCTGCTGCTATCCCTTTCCAATGTCGCTAGTTGCCACTTTTTCCTCTCCCCTTTTTTTCCTCTTCGCGTGCCACGGTAACCTTGTTCTCCCATTCTTTTCTCTACCTTTTTTTTTACCATGGATTGCAGCCCCTTATACTGCCATTTCTGATGCCATCGACCACCGAAAATGCCACCTCTTTTTCAAATGGCGATTGTAGGGTGAGTTGTAATAGCTTTGAATTAAAATTTTAGGGGAAATTTGATAGGGGGACAGATTTGGGGGAGTTAGGAATTTGAACATCAAAATTGAGAATTTAGTGTTTAAAGCTTAGGATTAGTTAGATTTCTCATTTTAAGTTAGTATTAATCAATTTAATTTATATTATTATTGTGATTTGTTGAGTACATGGTTAAAATGGTGTGTGTATTATGGAGAAGAAGAGGAGCCAGAAGCTCTTGCCTCGTTCGCCAGAGAGAGAGAAGCTAGAAGCTTCTCTTGCCTGTTCCGGCCACCTCCGGTGATTTGTGGCATCACGGACAGTGGTGGACGACTCCTCAGACCGAGATGCTACGGCCGGTACCCGCCATGCCTCCCTACTCTCTAGTAGTAGGCAGATTAGAGAGAGAAGCGCCAAAACTGCCGATGCCATTTCAGGCCAAACAACGCCTCCTTCAGGCGCGTGACCACCGGCGGGTTACTACAGATGTTCTGATCTTCATTTCGGTAGTGGTGTCATCCAACGGTGGAGCTCCAATAAGGGTAAGTTATTTTGATTATCATCATCATCATCATTATCATCATCATCATCATTATTATTATTATTATTATTATTATTATTGTTGTTGTTGTTGTTGTTGTTGTTGTTGTTATTGTTGTTGTTTTATTATTATTATTATTATTATTATTATTATTATTATTATTATTATTATTATTATAAATAAAATAGTTTTGGTAGGTAATTATAATTATTTTCTTAGGCTGAAAAAAATAACAAATACTTGCCATTATGCCTAACTATTTAGATATAAATCAATATGTTTATCATATGTTTATTTATTTAGTCCACCAAACATTTCACAGTTGTTGTCTATTACTATTTTACAAGTCCATATCCATAAATACTGTCAACACATGATTATGCACTGTAGAAGAAAACTAATTGTACTTTAATTTTTGTTATAAAAATCTTCACTTAAATTATGTACTCTATTCCTTTCGAATAAATTGTTAGATTCATGAATTCTATACTCTATTACATGGTTGTATGCTACTACTTTGTTCTTATTATTAATCTTTGGAGATTAATTCATTTGAGTTTGCTTTGTAATCTACATATATTGCTGGTTTGCTTATTTTTATTTTTTTGATTTTAGGCCTCTATTCAAGATGAAACTCAAACTCCCATCACTCAAGGTGAGATGTAAAATCAGTATGAGACCAATCAAGCTAAGAAACTAGAGGCAACACCTAAAAATTTAAAGAGGAAAGCTATTAGACCAAGATCAGAGGACATTGAATGTATCATTAATTAGAATTTATGTTGTATTTATTTTTAATATATGTTTTTTTAGTGTAATTTTGCTTAGTATTTATTAGGAACATAATATGAAAAATTTATGTATGTTATTTTTCTTTTAGTTATTTTAAATATTTTTGTTTTGTTGAATATAAGTTCGATTTTTGGTCTATTCATTTCGGTCCAAAATCGAACCGAACCGACCATTTACACACCCCTAATTGTTCACAATTAAATTTTGGATGTAATAGTAATAATAAAAAATTAAATTGAAAATAATAATAAAAACTTTAATATTTTTAGCGTCGGATTAGCGACAGATTATCTATCGCTAATAAATTTTTAATATTTTTGATGATAATTTTAGGGGTTATTTAGTGACGAAATTTTTTATTTTTAGTGATGGTTTTTGCTGTTGCTATTTTTAGCGACTGTTTTATGTTTTAGTCACAAAAGTCTTTACGACTGAGCTATTTGCGACGGTTAGTCGTGGTGTCGCTAAAGTTTATTAGCGGCGAAATTTACCCTATTAGCTACGAAAATTGCCATTGTAAGGCCCTGACTTATACTCTAGTCGTATTGTATACCTTTAAGGGTATGTAAGTGGTCTAAGTTATTTAATTGATTTAATTCATGTGCTAAGAACTCAATTGATTTGATTGAAAAGTTCAAAAGGATTATATTGCATGAATTAATTAGTTAAGTGACTAAAATGAAATTTTGCATGATTAAAGTAAATTGAGGATTAATTAAGTTGATTAACAATTAATTAGCCTAATTAGTTTGAGTGGAGTCCAAATGTCATTTTTTGGTGTTGCCATGCATGCATATACATATATGGTCTTGTGAGGTGGAGTTTGTCTTTTCCTTACCACACTTTGGCCGGCCATTCCAAGTTCAAATTCTGTATTTTCACTTCATCCTTATCTCATTTTCATCTTACCAAGGCAACCGTCCATCAATATTTAAATGGTTTTAAGATAATTTGTTGAATTATTTGGTTTGCTAGTAAGAGGTAAAGATTTAATTTGGTTCTCTTCATCTTTTTCTCTTGAGTTTCAAATTGGGATTTGATTTCTAATTCTAATTCTAGAAATTGAAATTAAAATTGAAGTGGAAAAAGCTTGGGGATCAAAAAAAAAAGAGAAGGTAGGAGAAGTAAGTGCAAAGTGAACCAAAAAGGAGCAAAGGAAATTAGGTTTGGGAATTGTTGTATTAATTTTTATGTTAATGAATATTTATTGATGAATTAAATATTTTGAGCTGTTTATGTATGTGTTATATTGGTTAGGATTGAATTTGGTGGATTGGTAGTGTCAAATTAGTTGAATTTAGGCTTGTTGAATTGCATAGTGCAATTTTGCCCAAAGGTGCAGAATGACCTTTGCTGATTGTTTTGAGCATAAGTTGAGTTTTAGAAATCCAAATTCCATGATTTTAGTTGAGATAGAACCGAGACATCGGTGCCTATAAAATTTTCAAAAATAACCATATTTATTGTCTGATTCTAAGGACCTCAAAATTGCCCAATACAGTAGCTAAATTCTTTAGGTCTTGCTTTGGAGCTGTGTGGACATATTTGGGCATATCTCTTTGGTACCAGATCCAAATGACTTGAAATTTATGCCAATAGAAACTTAACATTCTGAGGATTGTCATTAGATTATTGTAGCTGAAAATGATGTTTCTTATATAATTTTGGATGTGTAATTGAAGTTTGCAATCTGTTTTGGTGAAATAGAGTTGGTTTTAAGAGTTGTTTTTGGTTAGCCCGTCCCTCATGGACCATTTGGTGAGGGACGCCCGTCCCTCAGGTTTGGGATCCTCATCCCTTACATGTGGCCATCCCTCATCCCTATTTTGAGTATATAGTACATTTTTCATCCCGACTCGAACCCGAACTTCACCAAAGCTTTCTAGAACTTAACCGATACATGTCTAGAGCTGTATGATACATATGAGGGGTTAACACTTGGAAACATAAGTGAGTAGGTTATGAATATGTGTAATTAATGAAGTATTTAATGGTATAAATAATCAAAAATTTCCTAATAAAGTTAAAAATAAATTGGCATGCTATATTAGTCATTTATGAGAAATGCAACCTAGTTAAAATTGTTTATTGAAATATTAAGCGTGTGTATGCCATTTTTGATACTATGTTAATCTTAAATAATGTGATATTAATGTATATATATATATGTTATATGAATTAAATAATGATTATTCTAGCTTATCAAACAGATAATATGCATATGGAATTAATTTATAAGATAATTAGTGTGGCTATTATTTAATGTGGTAATGAGAATAATTGGATTAAGGACTATTAGCCTACAAAGTTGGGTCTTAGATAGATTGTTTATATGTATTAAGTCACCATAATTGGGCATGTGAACTACTAATTCAAATATAATTGTATAACAATATATGAGTATATTTTTGAACGATACTAAAAGGTAAAATTAGGTATATTATATATATATATATGAGCATGGAATTTATGTAGTAATGTGTTGACTAATAACAAAATGATACAAGTCTTTATTTATATAAGATAGTATGATATATGAGAATTCTAAATGATTGATTAAACGTTAAATGTGTTTGTAACATTAACATTGTTAACAAGGATATATATATATATGATTGAAATGATTAAGGCATCCATGAGACACTGTTATATGATATTTAATGAGTTATGTTAGTGTGGCATATGAGAATTTGTTATGGATTTTACAAGTGTATATGATCATTATATGATCATGGTAAATGAATGTGAATATGATGAGAATATCAGTGATGAGAATAATACACAAATCTGAGTATAAGCCTGCTTGAATAGATAGACATGCCTATAGGGACCTCTGAGTGCTGCAGCCTATGTGTCTTGATGGCTATTTAGATCAAGACTAGATCCCATTTGGGTTCCTTATGCATTTCTGGATCATAAATTGGATCCTTATATGTTTATGGATAGCGGTAGATCCCCCATATGTTACAAAAATGAGTGTACCTTTGGGTACTTATACGTTTCTTCCCGTTATCCACCACTTTGAAAAATGCAAGCCACATATGAATAAAATAATATTAAATGAGTAATAAGAAATCTGAAGTTAAACATTTCATATACGTGCAACCCATGCATTATTTTGACCTTGTGCTTTATTTACATATATGTGTTTTGGATCCCGATTGGATCCCTATGCGTATTATGTGATAGTACCCTTGGGTACCTATGTGTTCCTTTCTGTTTTTCCCTTTGGGAATGCAAGCCACGAGTGAATGAAAGAATATTAAGGAAATAATCTGAAATGTAAATGAGTAAATGTTTATGTAATTTGTTGGACGACTAGGAGTTTAAAAGTGCGTCTGTATAATTTTGTGTTCGCCAAAACGAATGTCCTTGCTCTTCGTATACATGATAGGAATAAAAGTCTTTTGAATAGATAAAGTATATAGTTAAGAAGTGTTAAGTTGATAGGTCACTACCTATCCACTTGAATTATTGTATGTTCACTAGATCTGAAGTGTTTATGCAAATGGTGTTATAAAAGATTCTATTCAAGACTTTCTTTAATATGGCATAAGTTGTGAATTGGTGTTTTATGTTAAGGAAATGTAGGTAAGAATGTAAATGATTTAAACTGAGAGTAATAGGGAATATAAGAGTTTTAGCTAAGGGTTTTCCTTAGTATGTCATGAGTTTTGGAAAGGTTTTATCCCAAGAAAAGTATAAGTGAGGATATAAATAGTTTTGATTTGAGAATAATATGGGGTATAAGAGAACATGTGGTGGTACTTTGTACATCTGTTAGCTACTTCATTTGGAAATATTTGAATGTGAGCATATCGTGACATGGAGACGGGAAATGTGCATTATCACTGCAAAAATTGCATTTACATCATTCTGCATACATAAACCATCGTATATTCATTTCATCCACATCCCTTGCTCATACATGATAAGCATTTATGCATGTGATTTGTTTGGAGAGGAAGCTGACAAGATGTGTATTAAGTGCTTTGGAATTAAAAGGGATATGATAAGGAAAAAAAATAAGATTTAAAGCTATACTAAGGAAAAGGGTGAAGTGTATGTGTCTGGAATTTGTGAAGATAACCCTGCTCTGTTAATAAGTAACGGATAGAAAATACTTGGTAACTTTTCTGTTATGTTAGTATTGATGTATAGGTATTAATTGATTCCAGATACTAGAAAAATAGTGGAAAAAGTGGTATTAGCAGCTTGAATGAATTGTGAGATATGAATGATTAGTTTTTGAGTATTAATATGATAATAAGTGCAGTGTATAGACATAAAGTTGACATGTTTTGAAAGAGATAGAGTTTGTGCTTTATTGGATTGAATTATTTTGTCATAAATTTTAATTTGGTTCTAAGAATGAATTGTATTATATATGATTGGTTCCTAATTAGTGATATGATAGAGATTGCTATGGTTATTATGAATGGTTTGGAAGTGATTTAGTGATGAAAATTACATTTAAGTTGGTAAGATTATCCTTTCATAGGTTTAAATTTGATTTTGTGTATGAATTGTGTAACGCCCATTCTCGACCGCACAATAGCTTCACTTAAGTAGCCGAGAATAGTCGTCACACCACACAATACATAGCTTAGACACACGCACTTACATTATAATCACATGCAAAATCCTGAATTAACAAACTTCTTTCATTCATACGCAGTGAAATTCAACTCAAATTGCATGCTCATACTCATTCCTATGGATTGCCAACTTATATTACATAACATGTTCCGGAGTTACATATTTTCTCTTTACATACAAAAATTTATCATTTACATATCACATAATACATAATATAAAATATCAAAACCTACTAAATAAAGAGTCCTAATGTGTTGACCGTTTGGAATGCGGGGACTGTCCTTCACGTTCACTTCGCTTCGGAACCTACACGGATTAGAAACCCATGCTAAGCGATAATGCTTAATAGGGAAACAACATACCATATGCACATATATATAACAATTCTTTTAGTAATATAATATACGTGCTTAACAATCATGCTATATCATATACATGCCTCGGAATCACAGTATTAATCTAGCCTTAGTATGAGTTCAACATCACTAAAAGTCGTATTCACATATCACAATATTGTATGGCAATCACATAACACATTACATTTACATTCTAATTCCATATTGCATTCACTTTGCTCATTATAAGTTAACTCATTTTATTATTACCTTGCTTGCAATTTATAGACGCGGATAACGGGTATTGCATCAGTACTCGAAAGTACAACAATCACTTTTCTATATGAAGATACGCACTGTAATGGCCCAAATTATACCCTAGTAGCTAATTGGTCTCATTAGGGCAATTGGGAGGAGTTTGAATTGAATTTGTTAACTTTAGACCTAAAAGTAACGAAAAGTGGACTTAATTGCATTTAAAAAATAAGTTTAAGTGACTATTTGGTAAGTGTGTAAGATTAAGGTTAATGAAGGTTAATTACTGCTAATAAGACAGATTTTTACTAATGGTGTTTAAGTAGAAAATGGGTGGAATCCAGGTATCCTTGTGTGGGAGTGCCACCTCATGTTATACATGTAATATATATAGATTTTATGAGAGAGAAAGTTGGGTTGGCTACAATCCTCTTTCTTCGACTGTTCATCTTCAATCTCTCTTTGATTTCTTCTCTTTTGATGGTTGGAGTATATAAAATTCTGCCGTGAGATTGAGTAGTTCAGAATTGCATGTTAAGTATTAGAATTAAAGGTAAGTGGTTTAGTACTTGGTTCCTCACCTTCTTCTACTCCTTTCTTGTGATTGAATTATGATGAATTGGTATTGATCATTGTATCCAATTTTGGAAATTGGACTTGAATTTGTAGTTGAGGAAATGGAAAAGCAAAGGGAAAGAGAAAGTGGATGATCTAGGAGCTAAGTGAATTTCTAAGGAGCAAAGGATTGAGAGGTTTGGGAAACATTCTTTTGTAATGAATAGTTATAAATTATGTGATATGATAGTGTTTGATTGAATATTTGTGTTGAAATTGAATGGACAATGTGACTTTATATGTGAGTATTGAATTGAGTTGAATGGGTTAGTTGATGATAAGCTTAATGTGTAGAATAGTGGACTTTGTTATGATACCCTGTTTTGTGTTGCCTTGCGATAGCACTATAATGTTTTACATTGTTGTTGGTTGAGAAATTAGCAAGCCAGGCTATGTGTGCATAATTGGGAAGTGTTATGAAATCGGTTAAGCTAGCAAAAAGAACTTTTGACGAAGGTATGTTATATTGGTTGTGTTTTGTAAGAAAAAGGTCTTAACATAATTTAAAATGTAATATTGTTATGAGAGTAAAGATATGGTAATGTGAGATTTTAAGGTATAAGTATGATTGGGCAAAATTTCATGATCAAGTTGTGCGTGTGTTGGAGTTGTATGGCAAACTTTGTTCTATCACGAGCGTGACAAGGGTCGCGAGTGCGACAGAAAGCTCCATTGGGCATGAATTTGATAGTTTGGCATCTATCGGGTGCGCGAGCGCGACAGAGGTGAGAGCTGGGTTCTGTCGCGGCCGCGATTAGTATCGCGATCATGATAGAAGCTAATTGCCAGTTCTGTCATGGGTACGACCGAAGCTAATTGCCAGTTCTATCGCGGGCGTGACGTAGGTTGTGAGCGCAACACTTCTGAAGAGTGTAAATAGTTTCATAATGACTTAATTTATTTTTTATTAAACTTACATGTTGGAATGGCAATGAATGTGAGTATGAGCATTATAAATTGTGATGTACTATGGATAAATATACCGAATATATTTATATATGTGCATATGTGAATTTGTTGGCCATGATGATGAATTCTGAAGTGAGCCATAGTGTGGTGTTGATTTTATTGAAATGCTTTTATGATAACATTTATAATAATATTAACTGGACTAATGATTGAGCCTGCGAGTCAAGTAGTGGATAGATAGGCATACCTATAGGGTCTAAGTGTTGCAGCCAAAAGTGTCTGATTCCTCTAGAATCATCAATGCGAAATGAATCCACATTGGATTCCCTTATGCGAATATACTTGTAATTATTGATGTTTACTGTACCTTTGGGTACTAATGTGAAAGTGATGTATCTACGGATACTGATGCGATTATTGTACCTTTGGGTACTGATGCGACACCCGTTATCCGCATCTTTGAGTTATAGGCATGGCTATAATAATTCTGTTAATGAATTAATAATGTGAATCTTATGTTATATACTTATGGATACAAATGTGATGTGCATGCGAAGATTATACGACATGGTGAATTTAGATGTGATTATCCTGAGATGCTATGTTCACTGAATATATGCTTATGTTGAATATGAGGCATAATAGTTAATAAGTAACTCTTATTGTCTATGATAAGCCATGCATATATATATATATATATATATATCTGTTATTGTATATTGTGTTTTGTTTCCCACTAAGCGTTATCGCTTAGCATGGGTTTTCTAATCCGTGTAGGTTCTAAAGCAAAGTGATCCGAAGGACGGTCTCGCATTGGCAACGGTCAACACACTAGGATTGCTGATAGTGTAGGTTTTGGTGGTTTTGTGTAATGTAATGTGGGCATGTAAATAATCATTTTAGGAAACATAAAGTATGTAATACAAGAATTGTCTAAGTTTGTATTCTTAAACATAAATGCATATGTAAGTATGTGTGTTTTGGCATGTGGTTAGTATGAGTTATCCGTTGCATGTGAATGAATTGTAAGGAAGAAATTCATGTGTACAGGTTTTCTGCATGTGTATAGACATTGTAAGTGCATGAGACTGTTTGTGTGGTGACTGTTCTCGACTGCCTTAGCTGAGTTAAACGAGTGGTCAGGAATGGGCGTTACATGCACTTTTGCATCAGTACCCGTAGGTACAGAAATAGTTAATAAAATATAATATATATATATAAGAGAACCCATGAAGGATTCAACACACATTAAAGATCCCGAAAGGAATCGGACACTTCAGCTGCAACACTTAGACCCTATAGGTATGCCTATCTATCCACTGCTCGACTTGCAAGCTAAATTATTAATCCAATTTTTGTTCAATTATTCACATAATATAACATCATATAATCTTGATAGGCCATATCATATCACTTATTAACTTACTTACACATATAGCTTATACGACAATCCACACATCATCACACATGTATTCACATGGTATAACACATTTATAATTTCCATATGCATCATCATTCATTAGACAAACACATTAGTTCAACTAAAATAGGTCAACTATAAATCTTTCCTAACACATAGGTGCATCACGCTCGCGACCCATGTTGCGCTCGTGACAGACTCAAGCATTCCCTTATGTCGCGCTCGCGACACAATTCACGCCCGCGATAGAACCAATCGATCACTTCTGTCATGCTCGCTGCAAAGCTCGCTCCCATGATAGAATACAACCTAGTAATATTGCCCATCGGAGCACTCTGTCATGCCTACGACCCCTATTGCGCTTGTAATAGAGCCTGAAATTCATGTTCAAAGCTCCACTCTCCAACTTCTTTCACATGCACTTCACAATACTTACACAATTGACTTTCAAAAACCATCCTAATGTCATTTTCTGCCATCATGGCCTTCTAAGCAATTACTTATCTACATGTTAAGAATACAATGGCACAATTCTCATTATTTTTGGTCTTAACTTTGAGGAGTTATGGCCATTGGAACACCACTTCTTAGTCACACATAAGCACACATTTGAAGACTAAAAGTCCTTTAAGTATTATGGCCATTTCTATGACAATTATAGGCAATTATCTTATGAACCTAATTCCATCAATCTCATTCATTTTAGAGTCATACAACTCAAGTTATAATATAGACACATCCATTAGGTCAATCTAATCTACAATTCTAGTTTTTTTACCACATCAAACTATTCAAGCTTGAATTCCCAAAATTGGAATATCCAATACCCCAAACTCCCACAAAGCTACCCCAAAGTACACATAACACCACGGCATGTTCAATTTCACAATTAATATCCCATATACACAATTTACTTGGCAACTTCTCAAGCTACTAAAATAGGGCAACATGCTTTATTCAACAATTTATGGCAATTAACTTGGCTCATCAGTTCATCATTTCAATTCAGTTCATAACATCACATCATTATACATTTTCTATTCATTTAAAACACATAATTCAATCATGCAACTCACAGTTCATATTATATCAAAATAACACACAAAAACAGTATTTCCCAAACCTCACTATCCTTTTCTCCTTAAGCTCACTTAGCATTTCGTTCTCCCACTTTCTCTCTTTCCTTTATCTTTCCTTGGTTCAATCATTAGATGCACAGTCCAATTTCTTGAATTGGAACACAATATCATCATCCCATCCGAATCAAAAGAAAAGGAGAAGAAGAAGAAGAAGACCAATCTAAAAGCTGTACTTACCTTGATTAGATGAAATACAGTACACTACACACACCTTTTGACTAAATCAGTAGAAATGCAATGAATTTCTAGCTAAAGAGATGAAGAAATGGGAGAAGAAGAAGAAAAACAAGGAAGAGAGAGTGTGAGTTGATCAACATGCAAATTTCCTCTATTTCTCTCTCATCTTCCACTATATATTGCATGCAAAATGCTGAGGTGGCACAAGGAGAAGGTGACACCCGGATTCCACTACACCAACTCCCCTAATCTTACTTAGTTTAATTTAATTCCACTTAGTGTTAATTAATCCAACTCCTAATCTTAATCGTGCATATCTACAAATTAGCCACTTAAACTTATTTATCTTATACAATTAGGTCCTCATGCCAATTACACTTGCGTCCACAAATTAGCAAACTCAAAACTAAACTTACCCAACTATCCTAATTAGACCAAATTACTACTAGGGTATATTTCGGGCCATTATAACTCTCCCCTCCTAAAAAGAATTTCATCCACGAAATTCATACTTGAATTAAACAGCTGAGGATACTGATCTTGCATTGCTGCTTCCTGTTCCCATGTCACTTCTTCAATCCCATGATGTTGCCAAAGCACCTTCACCAATGAAACTTGCTTACTTCGAAGCTACTTCACTTCTCTGGCCAATATTGCTTTGGGCTTCTCATCATAGGAGAAATCCGATTGCACTTACACATCTTGCATTAATAACACATGCAACTCATCTTAATGATATCTTCGTAGCATAGACATATGGAAGACATCATGAAGCTTAGCCAAAGCTGGAGGCAAAGCTAATCAATAAGCCACAGTTCCCACTCTTTCTAGCACTTCATAGGGTCCAATAAACCTCGGACTCAGTTTCCCTTTCTTCCCAAACCGGAGCACTTTCAGAAATACTTTTTCACCCACCTTATACTCAATATTTTTCCTCTTCAAATTCGCATAAGATTTCTGCCTATCACTTGTAACTTTTAACCTTTGTTGAATAGTTTTCGCTTTTTCTTCTGTATCCCTTACCAAATCCGAACCAATGATCTTATGCTCATTCAATTCTGTCCAACACACAGGTGTTCGGCATTTTCTACCATATAGAACTTCATACGGTGCCATACCGATACTCTCTTGGTAACTATTATTATAAGCAAATTCCATCAATGGAATGTACTTATCCCAGCTCTTAGAGAAATCCAATACACATGCCCGAAGCAAATCCTCCAACACCTGAATTACCCTTTCTAACTACCTATCAGTATGTGGATGAAATGCGGTGCTGAAATGCAATCTAGTACCCAATGTAGCTTGTAAACCTTCCTAAAATTTAGAAGTGAACCTTGGATCTCTATCTAACACTATAGACAGTGAAATACCATACAATCTCACAATTTTATTCACATACAGTTCAGCCAACAGATCCATGGAGTAATCCAGTCGAATCGGTATAAAGTGAGCTGACTTAAAGAACCGATCAACTATTACCCACACGGAATCGTGCTGTTTTGATATCATTGGAAAACCAGTGACAAAGTCCATGGTGATGTTATCCTACTTCCACTGCGAAATCGGAATAGGATTTAACAGACCCGATGGAACATGATGTTTCGCTTTCACCTGCTGACAGGTCAAACACTTGGAAACATATTCCACCATATCTCTTTTCATACTAGGCCACCAGTAAAATTGTTTTAGATCCCGATACATCTTATTGCCACCTGGATGCATCGTGAAAACTGTATTATACGCCTCATGCAAAAGCTTCTTTCTCAACTCTTTGTCACTTGCCACACATAGCCGATCTCATAATACAAAAAACCCTCTTTATCCACTGAATAGTTCATCTTGTCGCCATTCCTGACCGACTGCAAACTCTATTGCAAGTTAGGGTCACTTTTCTGCGCATCAATTATCTCACACCTCAAATTAGGTCTTGCTCTCAACTGAGCTATTAAGGCTCTGTCTAAAGCAAACCTCCATTTAACTTGTTACAAAGACAAATCTAATACTGACATCCTACTTAACGCATCAGCCACCACATTGGCTTTACCCGGATGGTAATCCCCTATATAGATATAATCCTTAAACAACTCGAGCTACTTTCTCTGTTCAAGTTCAAATCTTTTTGAGTGAGCTGATATTTGAGACTCTTGTGATCAGTTACACTTCTCACCATACAAGTAGTGAGCCAAATCTTTTAGGTAAACACTACTGCAGCCAATTCCAAATCATGTGTTGGGTAATTCTGCTCATGCGACTTTAACTGCCTTGAGGCATAAGCTATTACTTGTCCATCCTACATCAGCACACACCCCAATCCAACTCCGAAAGCATCGCTATACATAGCGTACTCCTTGCCAGAAATAGGTTGAGTTAAAATTGGTGCCTCAACAAGCATCTTTTTCAACTGTTCAAAGCTTGCTTGACACTTATCTGACCACACAAATTTGACTCCCTTACGAAGCAATTTGGTCAGTAGAGAGGCAACCACTGAAAACCCCTTCATAAAGCGCCGATAATACCCAATTAATCCCAAGAAACTTTGAATCTCAAGCACAATTCTGGGCGGTCTCCAATTCTCAACTGCTTCTATCTTAGCTGGATCAACCTTAATACCCTCATAAGAAATAACATGACCCAGAAAAGACACTTTCTTTAACTAGAATTCACACTTGTTGAGCTTAGCATACAACTGATGCTCCTTAAAGTCTGAAGAACAACTCTCAGATATTGCTCATGCTCTTTTTCATTCTTCGAATATATCAAAATATCATCAATAAATACTACAACAAACTGATCCAAATACGGCTTGAATGCCCTATTCATTAAGGCCATAAATTCTGTAGGCTCATTAGTCAACTCGAAGGGTATTACAGGAAATTCATAATGTCTATAACGAGTCCTGAACGCAGTCTTAGGAATATCCTCTTTCTTCACTTGCAATTGGTAGTATCCAAATCTCAGATCAATCTTAGAGAATACACCAGCTCCTTTCAATTGGTCAAACAAATCCTTTATCCTTGGCAAAGGATATCTATTCTTCACTGTCACCTTATTCAGTTGTCTTTAATCGATACACATTCTCATCGTTCCATCCTTCTTCTTAACAAATAATACTAGGGCACCCTACGGGGATACACTTGGTCTGATGAACCCCTATCTAACAAATCTTGTAACTGAGTCTTTAGTTCTTTCAACTCAGTTGGAGCCATTCGATAAGGTGTCTTAGACATAGGTGCTGTATCTGGCACAATCTCAATCGACAGCTCCATATCCCTTACAGGTGGTATCCCAGCCAACTCTTCTAGAAACACATCAGGAAATTCCCTCACTACTTGTATATCTTATATTCTAACTTTTCCCTTTTCGAATCCAACACAAGGGCTAGAAAAGCCTCACATCCTTTTCTCAAACATCTATACGCTTGCATAACAAATATCACATATACTAAGGGATTAGAACATACACCCCTCACAGTCACCTTGGACTGTCTTGAATTACCAAGCACAACTGTTTTCTTCCTACAGTTAACTATAGCTCGGTGCTTACTCAGCTAATACATACCCAGAATTAAATCAAATTCATCAAAAGGTAACACAATCAAATCTATAGGAAACACTAGACCTTGAACCACCAAAGGGCAATTTCTATACACTTTGTTCATATTAACACTGTTCCCCAATGGACTAGTTACACATATATTATAATCTAAACGCTCAACATCAGACATCTTATCACATAATTTCTTAGAATACACATAAGAATGTGCAACCCTAGGGTCAATTAATGCAAACATTTTTATATCAAAGAGTAGAAATGTACCAGCTATGACCTCAGGCGCATCCTGCTCCTCATGAGCCTTCATTACATATGGCCATGCTGGTGCTGTAGTCGGTCGGCCAACAGATTTTGACACTGCACCACCTCTAGACTGGCTACCTCTGCCACGTCCTCTACCTCTTCCTCCGTTAACTAGAGGCAAATTAGATCCACCTCTATTGGCTTCTTGCTGATTCCTTGCCACCTTATATACCTTAGGACAGTTAGCCAAGAAGTGCTCAGTACTTCCACATCTGAAACAAGCACCAGTTAATTTCCAACAATTGCCTCTATGTCGCTTACAGTAATGAGGACACTCAGGCACATCACTTCGGTTACCAATTACACCCCTGTTAGTACCAAATACATAAGAAGACCCTTGCTTTCTGCCTCTAGTAGCTGGGTTACTAGCTCACTCAGCTAGAGGTGTTGCTTGAGTATCTCTTGGTCTCTTACTCGAATGTACCCCACCTCTGTTAGAATTCTTTCTCTGTATTCTCTCTCTCTGAATCTCTTATGACCTTTCCACGCTTATAGCTGCCTGAACTATCTTATAGTAGCTCACAGTCCTTGAAGTGGTCATGGAGATCAACAGTGCATTAATTAGCTCATTCAACCCTTCCTGAAATTGCTGACACCGAAACTTTTCTGTAAGCACTCCCTCAGGTGCATACTTGCTGAGCCTATAGAACTCCTTTTCATACTTAGCTACAGACATAGCTCTCTGTCTCAGATTCAAAAATTGCTTCCAATTAGCTTTTTGATATGCCTTTGTGATGTACTTATTCTGGAACTCGTGTACAAAGAATTCCCAAGTAATCGGGTTCGAAAGCATCGGATGCCTTAAGACTAATTTCCACCAGTCGTAGGCCGATCCTTGAAGTAGAGATACCACACACTCCACCTTCTGTTCAGGAGGGCATCTAATCTCCTCAAGCACCCTCTGAACCTTCTCAATCCAAAACTCAGCCTTATAAGATTCATCCAGACTGGTACCATAAAATTATTCTGCATCGTGCTTTCTCAAAGATTCCAACGGGGCTTTTGGTGTTGTCATACTATCTAGCACCTATCTTGAGCAAAGCGTCCATTGGTACCATTGGAACATCACGTCCCCTACTTACTGGCACAGACTGACTAGACTCAGACACTTCAGGTTTTCGGGGATTCACACTTTCAGTGGTCTCTTCTCTAGCGTCGTG
Source organism: Excoecaria cochinchinensis (assembly GCA_947683425.1). Lineage (NCBI taxonomy): Eukaryota > Viridiplantae > Streptophyta > Magnoliopsida > Malpighiales > Euphorbiaceae > Excoecaria > Excoecaria cochinchinensis. Next base: position 1,990,102 of record CANTUQ010000058.1, read on the forward strand.
TGAAGGATCCATCGATCTGATACATACATAAGGACATCCGCATTAGGTTAACATAACTATACGCATCCTATTCTACACCGTGTTCAAAAATGATAAAACCTATGCTCTGATACCACAACTTGTAACGCCCATTCCCGACCGCACAATAGCTTCACTTAAGCAGCCGAGAACGGTCATCACACCACACAATACATAGCTTAGACACATGCACTTACATTATAATCACATGTAAAATCCTGAATTAACAAATTTCTTTCATTCATACGTAGCGAAATTCAACTCAAAACGCATACTCATACTCATTCCTATGGATTACTAACTTATATTACATAACATGTTCCGGAGTTACATATTATCTCTTTACATACCAAAAGTTATCGTTTACATATCACATAATACATAATACAAAATATCAAAACCTACACTAAACAAAGAGTCCTAATGTGTTGACCGTTTGGAATGCGAGACCGTCCTTCACGTTTGCTTTGCTTCAGAACCTACACGAATTAAAAACCCGTGCTAAGTGATAACACTTAGTGGGAAAACAACATACCATATGCACATATATATAACAATTCTTTTAGCAATATAATATACATGCTTAACAATCATGCAATATCATATACATGCCTCGGAATCATAGTATTAAACATGCCTTAGTATGAGTTCAGCATCACTAAAAGTCGTATTCACATATCACAATATTGTATGGAAATCACATAACACATTACATTCACATTCTAATATCACATCGCAGTCACTTTGCTCATTATAAGTTAACTCATTTTATTATTACCCTACCTGCAATTCATAGACGAGGATAGCAGGTATCGCATCTGTTGGGTTTCATCGCAGTTATTCAAATTATACGCAGCGAAATATAAATCGAAACCCAACCAGGATCCATGTATTTCAATTGATTCAAAAGGAGGGATAAGATTTACCAACCTTTATCAATGCAAAAAAGTCGAAAGTAACTCCTTAATTCGGACTACAGGCGCTGCTCTAATCACGAATACCATCTACCAGTATCCACACGCACGAACTGATGAACAGAAAAATCGCAGGAGTGCTAGCTCCCTCTCTTGCGACTGCATTTTTCAAAATTTTTTCTTCGTTTTCTTTCTCAAAGAAAATGGGGCATCTAGGGTTTCTCAAAATAGCCTCTCTGAGGAAAATGTAGTTACAAAAACGTGAATACCTTTTCCTTAAACATATATCTATTTATATATGTAAACCCTAGAGAGATAAATTAGGGATATTATCTCTTATTCAAAAATAAGATATATATATATACACACACACACACACACATATATTTATTTATTTCTTATTCAAAAATAAGAAATATCATATGTAAATATATTTATATATCATTACGAAATTTAAATATAAATACCCATATTTATATAATTTCATAATACCCTAATTAAAATCCAATCTATTCATTATGGTCTTGGTGTGTGATCCGATAGGTTTATATTAATGTTAGCAGTGGGCCCAATTCCACAATAGGCCCACAATTCATAATTGGTCTCTAGCAAGACATTATGACCACCCAAATAATATAAATATCGTAAGTTCGATTTTAACCTGACAACAGAACACGTTATTATCATTTTGTCACACGATATCTTGTTTGAACATAAGTCATGGTCAATGTCAAACTTATATTGTTCAAACATATAATTTCCCGATCACTAAGGAGACTGATAAATTCAAATGACATTGATCACACTATCAATTCATTTGAGCACGACCATGCATTTTACAATCCTACTTATCGAGGGGCCCAATAGATATCTCTCTCATAAGAGAGGGACAAATTCCATCTTGATTATTCACTTTCCTCTGGATAATTCTCATTATGTCCGATCATAAACTTTATAATTATCCGATTAAAGATAATGTTTGATTATGTCAAAACATAATATTCCTTATGTAGGAAACCGTGATAACCTCAGGTTAAAGGATTCAATAACATATCTATTATAAGATCACTTATGACACTATACCATGTAGTGATCTCACAGTGGGTCTATCCAGTACCTTGTTCTCTAACATGTACCTATAGATTTGATTTATATCATCATATATAATCATCCCATGATTATCAATGCAAGTCTATACTTGTCTTAATTTATCTTTATGCCCTTTAGTGATAAATGACTAGGGACAACATGAATAACATGGTTATTCATAAACATTACAATAATGTAACATGCCAATAATATTAATGCGAAGAAAACCAATAGATAAATGAAAATGTAATGATTACTTTAAGGTCTAAATATTTAGCTTAGGGCATAACATCTAACAACATCAGTACATGAGCGTACAACAATCACTTTTGCAACCGAAGATATGCACTTTCGCATCAGTACCCGTAGGTACAGAAATAGTCAATAAGATATAATATATATATAAGAGAACCCATGAAGGATTCAACATGCATTAAAGATCCCGAAAGGAATCGGACACTTCGATTGCAGCACTTATATCCTATAGGCATGCCTATCTATCCACTACTCGACTTGCAGGCTAAATTATTAATCTAATTATTGTTCAATTGTTCATATAATATAACATCATTTAATCTTGATAAGCCATATCAAATCACTTATTAACTTACTTACACATATAGCTTATACCACAATCCACACATCGTCACACATGTATTCACATGGTATAACACATTTATAATTTCCATATGCATCATTATTCATTAGACAAACACATTAGTTCAACTAAAATAGGTCAACTGTAAAGCTTTCCTAACACATAGGTGTGTCGCGCTCGCGATAGACTCAAGCATTCCCTTTTGTCCCGCTCGCGACACAAGTTGTGCCCGCGACAGAACCAATCGATCACTTCTATCGCGCTCACGATAGAACACAACCTAGCAATATTGCTCGTCGGAGAACTCTTTCGCGCCCGCAACCTCTGTTGCACTCGCAATAGAGCTTGAAATTCATGTTCAAAGCTCTACTCTCTAACCTCTTTCACATGCACTTCACAATACTTACACAATTGACTTCCAAAACCCATCCTAATGTCATTTTTTGCCATCATGGCCTTCTAACCAATTACTTATCTACATGGTAAGAATACAACGGCATAATTCTCATTATTTTTGGTCTTAACTTTGAGGAGTTATGGCCATTGGAACACCACTTGTTCCAAAAGCTCTCCTAGAGGTTTTAGTCACACCTAAGCACACTTTTGAAGACTAAAGGTCCTTTAAGTAATTTGGCCATTTCTATGACAATTATAGGCACTTATCTTATGAGCTTAATTCCATCAATCTCATTCATTTTAGACTCATACAACTCAAGTTATAACATAAACACATGTATTAGGTCAATCTAATCTACAATTCTAGTTTTTTTTACCACATCAAGTTATTCATGCTTGAATTCCCAAAGTTGGAACATCCAATACCCTAAACTCACACAAAGCTATCCCAAACCACGATATGTTTTATTTCACAATTAACATCCCATTTACACAATTTATTTAGCAATTTCTCAAGCTACCAAAATTAATTCAACAATTTATGACAATTAACTTGGCTCATCAGTTCATTATTTCAATTTAGTTCATAACATCATATAATTATACATTTTCTATTCATTTAAAACACATAATTCAATCATGCAACTCACAATTCATATTATATCAAAATAACACACAAAAATAGTGTTTCCCAAACCTCACTATTATTTGCTCCTAAAGCTCACTTAGCACTTGGTTCTCCCACTTTCTCTGTTTTTTTTTTATCTTTCCTTGGTTCAACCACTACATGCACAGTCCAATTTTCAGAATTGGAACATAATATCATCATCCCATTCGAATTAAAAGAAAAGGAGAAGAAGAAGAAGAAGAAGAAAAAGACCAATCTAAAAGCTGTACTTACCTTGATTAGATGAAATACAGTACACTACACACACCTCTTGACTAAATCAGTAGAAACGTAGTGAATTTTTAGCTAAAGAGATGAAAAAATGGGAGAAGAAGAAGAAGAACAAGGAAGAGAGAGTGTGAGCCGATCAACATGCAGATTTCCTCTATTTCTCTCTCATCTTCTACTATATATTGCATGCAAAATGCTGAGGTGGCACAAGGAGAAGGCAACACCCGAATTCCACTACACCAACTCCCCTAATCTTGCTTAGTTTAATTTAATTCCACTTAGTGTTAATTAATCCATCTCTTAATCTTAATCATGCACATCTACAAATTAGCCACTTAAACTTATTTATCTTATACAATTAGGTCCTCATTCCAATTACCCTAATTAGACCAAATTACTAAACTTACCCAACTACCCTAATTAGACCAAATTACTACTAGGGTATATTTCGGGCCATTACAAATTGTATCCTGAATCTAATAGTTGTTTTGATTCAGAAAATAGTTTAAGGAGATTTGAAAGAAGTGAAGGTAAAGGAAATTTTGATGTGGAATATGGATTATTAAGTTTGACATTAAAGATTCATAGTATGATAAGAATGAAGTATGTATCAAAAGATGTTTTAATGATATAGAAATGTGTTATAAAGAGATAAATAGTATAATACCTAATATGAAACATAAGTGAATAAGATAATTAAAAGAATTGAAGTGAATAAGTTATATGACTATAAGGAAATAACACGTATACATGGTAATGATATGGAGTATAACATATGGATATCCAATATTAGTGAATTTCAAGGACAAATTTCTTTAAGGGGGAGAGATTTTTAAGGACTTGAAATATACCCTAACAGTAACAAGGTATGTTTAGGGTGATATGGAGACCGAATACTCTCGATTAAGTGACGGAAGTATCAAAAAGGACACAACAGTTATTAATTCGAAAGTTTCGACAAGAGCAATGGGTAAATGTTTAATTGAAGAATGAAATAGGGATCAAGTGGATATTTTCATAAATATCTTCAACTAACCAATAGGGGCTTGAGATGTGTCTTGTTTTGGGCCAAGTACGTATGAGTATATAAAAGGGAAAGAATGAGATGAGGGGACCGATTCTTTGGCTAGAAAATTCAGCAATCTTCTTCTTCTTCTCTCTTCTTTTTGTCTACTAATTGATACAAGAAAGATGGAAGAAGATCAAGCCAAGGTGGAGTAGTTAGGAAAAAGGGATTGAATGGAAAACAAAGTGAATTAGAAGGAGAATAGAATAAGGTTTGGGAATTTTTGTTCTTATATGAATTGTATTGTATATTTTGGTTGCAATTTGTGATATTGTGCTTGTGTTTGATGATTAATTGTGTTTTGATAATTGGGTACAAGAAATTGGGACATAGATTTTCTAAGGAAAATTCTATCAAAGTTCACCCTGACCCTAGTTCTGTTTTTAGCTGAGAAGTTGAGCTAAAAATCTCCAAATTAGGTGCTTCTAGTAGAATATGAACCCTAACACATATACCTATAAATATCTTAGAAATAGTTATGAGCTAATTTTGGCTCTAAATGCTTCGAATTTGGCCACAACTGAGGGGTATCTGTTCTGGCCAGATTAATGGAGCAATTTGGATTTTTTAGCTTATATCATGAGTTATAGTGATCTAAATGACTTGAAATTGGTATCATTGGAAATCTAAGATATAGAGGAACAAATTTTTAGAAGACCATTTTGCCTAAAAATGATTTTTACTAGGTGAAATTTTAGTGCAAAATCAGACTTGGTTTATGCTCTGTGCAGAGTGGGTTAAAATGTGTTTACATGGCTGTAAGGGATTCCTTACCGCGAATGTAAAAGCATTTTACCACTCAAAAAACCATTTTTGTTGCCCCACATAGCAGGCAAGAATGTCTGATAGACATGTGACCCCAATTTTTAGCTTATATTGTACATTTTTCTTCCCGAATCGAACTCGAACTTCACCGAAACTTTTCGAAACTTATCCAACACATGTCTAAAGCCGTGTAATGAGTATATGAGTGGTTAGCATTTGGAAACGAAAGTGACTAGGGTTATGAACATGAATAATCAATGGGGTATTTAACGGTATAACTAGTTATAAATTACCGAATAAAGCTAAAAATGTTTTGGCATGATGTATTGATTGAATGTGAGCAATATCATGTTGCTGGAGTTACTTATTAACATGTTAGGAATATGTATGAGTATAGCAAATGATTATACAAGTGTTAATCATATTTTGTGATATTTATATAGTTAAAATGAGCATGATTGTAACTAGCATGATTATGAAATTCCTTTAAGATTGCTAAGTAATGTGTGATGAAAATATGCAAAATGAATAGGAATAAACCAAATTCAAGAGTAATCGTATATACTATGCACTATATGTATGTATATGATTGTGTATATAACATGTATATGTAAGTATCGAATATGGACATGTAATGGCACCTGAATTTTTATGTATATTATAAGGCCATGTATATGTAAATGAGATAACAATATGGCTTGAAATATAAAATATTGGAAAGGTTACATGTTAACCATATACGTTGAGTTGTAAGTGTTAAGATTGATATATGATCATAATAACGGACATGAATGTGATGAGTATGACATTGATACAAATGTTATAAGAATATAAAGCAATTATAAGTGTAGCCTGCGTTAACCGAGTCATGGGTAGGTAGGCATGCCTATAGGGAGCTCTGTTGCTGCAGCCTATGTGTTCTTGGATCCCTATGTATTATTGGATCCCGATTGGATCCCTATGTGTTATTGGATCCTGTTTAGATCCCTATGCGTAATATGATACTAGTACCCTCGGGTACCTATGCATCTTAATTCCCATTATCCACCACCTTGGAAAATGAGGCATCAATTGTGCACTAGAATGTTAAATGTATAACATGAAATATAAATCGGTAAATGACTATACTTATATGTATGGACTTTAAATGTATATTAAGATAAATGCTTATATAATTTGTTACACTTGAGTGATTCTTTAGTGGTTGTATAAGTTTATATGTTTTACAACGTTACTATGGAGATAAGCATTTCATATGTTGGTAATATTTTGGGTGTTTGTTATGTTTTGAGTTCAATATGTTAATAATGTTTTTGAATAGTATATATGAATATACTTAATTACCGTAGTTTTAATATGTTAAAGCTAGACTATAAGTTTGTTAGGTATTTTAATTGGATGATAAAATAAGAGATGTCTATTGACACTAATGTGTATCTGCTTATAAAGAGGTGAATTCATAATTCTAGCTTGTAGCTATATGTTTCATTAACGTGATAAGTAAGAAATGCTATTGATCATATAAAGTTCTACAAGTTAATGTGGTTTACCTTATAGAAATTTATATGCATTAAATATGACTGAGTGTTTTTATAGTGCCTTTAAGTGAGCGTGATCAAATAATAAAGATAAGAATATATGAACATGAAAAGTAAATTAAAGTGAATATAAGAAACTAGCTTTAGGATAAATGAAAGAGACATGGCGATTTATAACTGTTTAATGAATAATGTTATGGTATTGTAAATGTTGTGCACAGAAGTATACATGTATGACATAAGTGATAACTTTGAAAGATGCATGATAGGTGAATAATATGACTTTTGATATTATACGAATAAAGTTGTGTGTATGTATGTATACTATCTATGCATATTTGTGCAAGTGATTATTTTGATAAGTAAATATGTGTGATCTAGTAACGGGGTAAATGTATTTGTCTTGTTAATATATGTTTTGCTATGTTTAAGTATTATGAACATGACTAATTGGATGCAATCATTGATATGAAATTTTATGTATGTATTTAATATATGTATTCATCATGCTCAATTACTTTATTTGTGACTCTATTGAACTTATCGATTGTGTGTATTAACTGCTATGAGTAGTCATCTATATCATGTTTTCTTCCCACTAAACCTTTGTACTTAGTACGAGTGTTTCATCCGTGCAAGTAGTGAAGATAATTGTTTTGCTAAGGATATCCCGCATCTGTCAGCGCCAACATGTCTATAAAAATTCTTAAGTAGATTCTATATTTTGTAATTGTAATGTAATTAACTTTTCTTTGTAAAAAAATATTTATATGTGTAAGTAATCACATTGTAGAGTTATTTAAGAGTAGTGTATAAATAGAGTAATATTGAGAACATTGTTATTGATGTTTATTGAACATTGATTTGATATGGAAGAACAAATGCTTTATGTTTGTATTGTGGTCGTGGTGGTTTTCTTTAAAAATAGCCAGTTTCTGAGTTTTTAAAGCCACTTATGAAAAATGTACTTGTAAACTGAAATTATGATCTTAGTTGTGAAAATTGTTTTGGAATAAAAGAAATTTTATAATTACAATTTTGGCATTTATTTCTAAGTTAGTCGTACTTGGTTCCGTAGTAGCCTTCACTTGTACTGGTAAACTGGTTATATTATTATACGGTTTACTACGTACAGGTAAGGGGTGTTACAGTTCATAATTCATGTACTATATTTATTATACCTAGCCAAAAAACACGTGATCTAAATGATTATGAGCAATGACAATAACAAGCAATAAACATATGTATGAAGCTTTATATTCGTAACCACATTACTTTCTAAGTACTTCTTGCATCATTATTTAACGAACTCAAAACAAATATCAAAATAGTACCGATAATTAATGTATCAAGTATACATATCATAGGATGTATATTATCCTTTATCTATTTATATCACTATTTTTCATATAACTATAAACATTCCTTATTCATTTGAACATAAATATGCTACCTTATATTCATATCACACAATCAATAATTCATGTCATGTCAAGTTTGAGCATTTCCAGTAGTTACGTAACCAATTTACATTTAATAACTTGTTAAAAACAGTTTGCTCATAACAATATTCACAAATTTTTCAAGTGGCAACCATACATATATTCCTTATATAACTTTAGATCCGTGTTGGACAAGTTTCAAAAAGTTTCATTCAAGTAGAAAAATGCACAATATAAGCTGAAAATAAGGGTCACATAGTGGTGAAAAAACCTTTATAGCTATATGGATCAATTGTAGGGCAATTTTGGTGTTCTATAATACATTTAATTAGCAGTTAGTAAGTTTATATGGCGGGAAGGATGCCCTACCAGCCGTGTAACCCTAATTCGTTGCATTCTGCAAAGGATAGATTCCAAGTACGATATTGCACATGGTTTTTCACTTAGTTAGAGACATTTATGGGAAAAAAACTGTCTAGAAAATTGTTCCCTTATGTTTTTTTGTTTCCAATCACATAAATATCATGCAATTTGGACATATAAGTTAGGAGATATATTCTTGGGAACAAAAACTACTCGCAGAGCTTCGGCAAACTCAGGTCTATAATTTCAATCAGATTTTTGGGTGCCTTAGATAAAAACCTAGACTTTAATTCCTCAAAAAAATTGTAGGGCTATATTTTATGGTTCATCAAAAACTAGAATCACTCCATTTGGAGGTATACAAGGTTATTTATGACCCAAAAACAAGGACTGGTTCTAATGAAACCAAGAACAAACTTCTTCCTGGTAAACTATCCAGACTTATACCCTCAAAATTCATGCACAATTATGTCAATTCCTCACTTTAATATCAATTTCTTATTCATAAAATTACTAAGCACAACCAAAAACACGACATGCACACACATAAGAATGTAGAGTTCCCAAACCTGTTAAAACTAAAATTCTTCAAACTTGTTCAATCTTGTACTTTCTCTTGCCCTTCTTTTTCCTACTACTCATCCATCTAATTCATAGGAATTTTCATATTAAAAACTCAACCATATTCCATTTCTATAGATTTTATCACCAAAAAAAGAAGAGGAAAAGATGATGGAAGAAGAATTACTCACCAATTCACAAATAATTCACATGAAAAACTCACTTTTCCCTTAAAAAGCAATTCCATGGTATTAGAAGAGCAGAGATTAGCGTGGAGATAGAGGTGGAAAATTTTGGAATTCCTTCTCTATTTCCCATCGGCCTCAGGCCTTTAAATACCCATAAAATTATGCATTCTAGAATTGCTATATGTGTAAGCACATGATTGGTTATTTAGGACAATTACAAATTTAATCCTTCATTTTTCCTTTTCTTCACACATTGGCCTTTTAATTAATTTATACTTGTATTGGCCCAGTAAATTAATTCTTTTAATTCAATTCAAATCATAATTAACAAATTTCCAACTAGTCGCACTTGCCGAAACTTTTACATAAATGACAATCACGTCCTTTTCGATACATGCACCACTAATTCAAGCACATTTAGTTCTTATTTCACCCGAAACATGCCTTATCATTACTAGGGGGTATTTTGGGTCCTTACATTTTTGCAACGAAAAAAGGAATATGTAGTTTTCCATCGTTAAAAATGGAGGTAAATATTCACTTTAATTTTTGCAGACAGAATTTAGCGACGAAAGATTGAAACAGTCATAAAAGAAGGCGCCAATGACTCTTGAGAAAATTTACTACCAAATTTACTGACGACAATAGAGGTTCTGTAGGTAAAATTTATGATGGTAATTACCGACGAGAAATCTAACTCCGTATGGAAATATACTAATAGCTGGAAATGACAAAAGGTACGTAAATGAAATCAAAGAATGGTTATCGTCCAACTTTGAGATGAAAGATATGGGTCATGCAGACTATATTCTTGGAGTTAAGATTTCAAGAGATCATTCAAGAAGGTTGTTATCTCTTTCTCAAGAGACATATATCAACAAAATCCTTGAACAATTCAATATGCATAACTGCAAGCCCATTTATACCCTTATTGCTAAGAATCAGTTTTTCAGCAAAAAAATGTGTCCTAAGATGCCGAAGGACATGGAACGTATGAAGAACATTCCTTATGCCAATGTCGTGGGTAGTCTTATGTATGCAGTGTTGCATACTAGACATGATATCTTCTATGTAGTGGCCATAGTAAGTAGATATCATACTAACCCCGGCAAAAGCACATTGGAAGCAATTAAAGGGATATTTAGACACCTTAAAGGTACAACAGATTATTTTCTCTATTATCAAGAAAAGGATTTGTATTAAGAGAATACAGAAACGTTGATTAGGTAGGAGATGTGGATGAGAGAAAATGCACATCAGGTTTCATATTATTGCTTGGCAAGAGTGCCATCTCATAGAGTAGCAAGAAATAAACCTGTGTAGCCTTATTAACAATGGAAGTTGAATTTGTCGCTTCCTCAGATGTAGTATAAGAGCCGGTTTGGCTAAAATAGTTTATGAGCCATTTAAGAGTAATTTCCTCAAAGGAACTAGTGATAGTCTATAGTGACTGTCAGTTGTCGATAACTTATAGTAGGGCTAAACATATCAACATCAAGTATCAATACATGAGAGATATTGTTGCACGAGGAGAAGTGAACTTACAGTACGTTTCTATGCATGCAGATCCATTGAGTAAACCTGTAACGAGAGATGTGTTTTGAGAGATACATTAGATCTCGAGGTTTGTGTAGAATTTAATTAGTACTATTATATTTTATATAATCCCTTAACGTTATTATTTGTGAATAATAACCAAAGTTCATTGTTGGCAATACATGAGTGTGAATGTTTATTTGCAAACATTTACTGTTATTTATTTGAGATTGAGGATGTCGAACAGAGAAATAGCCCACTCACAAGGGTGTTTACCTTAATTTTGTTAATGAGTTGGAAAAAATTAAGATGAGGCAAATTTTGAATATATGAGATTGCTCGAGAGCCTATTCAAAATAAAAGTGTTGTCTTACATAAATTACAAGAATAGTTTTGTTAAGGTACGAGATAAAGACATACATAAGATTATATACTTTAGATTGAGATCCAAATAAGGATTGAATGTAATTCCATGGTGAGTTAAATGTAACTACCATGTTCTATCTAAAAGCCAGAAGTAGTCCTTAAGAAAGTGAACTAAAGTTGGATGCTTCGGTGCATCGCAATCTTACGCTTCTGTATGGTGTTTTTGTGAGATATGCGCTCCTTTAAGGGAAGGAATGAACACCATAACACATGTTTTATACCATATGTGCTTATGTGACCAAGGGATGAGAAGTTAATATGATTGATCTCAACTTTCCCTATTGTGAGACCCTACCATATTTCAACACTTAGAACCATTAACTTATCCCTGAAGTATGGTTCAGTGTGGCTAGCTTAGTTAGTCTCCAAGAGGCCATGGGATAATTTGGGCCTGGTGGACCTAGCTGGAAAAGTGAGCTGAATCTTGATAGATAGCATATAGTAAGAGGGGAAGATAGCCTTTAGATCACATTCAATTATTTCGTGGTTCACTAGCATGCCTATTATAGTTTTTATGAGTTGAGATATAATAGTGAACACTAAAATTATTTTATGAGATCATGAGTTAAAATAGTGAATGTGAGAAGGCAATCTAGGGTTGGGCATACATGAATAAGAGGATCTCGTCTTTTTAAGACACTATATATCCCTAATAGGTGTATAGCATTAGTGCTTTCAATGTATGCTGGTCACATGGTCTATCTGCCTGTATAATTGGAGAACTCGACTGGAAATTGTTCCTTTATGTGCAAGTGGGAGATGATGGAGTCTGGATATGCCCATGACTCCCGATATGGACCTGAATCCATATCAATATAGGAATTACACAGGTATGAAAAAGGTTCCATATTAGGTCAGGGGTTTTCCCTTAAGTAAATAGATTAAATAAGGAAAGTTACATATTAATTCCTTAATTAAAAGTTGCAACTGTCCATTTAATTCCCATTAATTTTGTAACTTCCATTTCCTATTAATTACCTTAATTAATAGCCCTCCTAATTAAGAGCATATGGCTCTCTATAAATAGGGCTAAGGTAAAGATAAGAGGTGGTAAAAAAAAGTTCTTATACTGAAACTCTGCTGGATTCTCTCCTCGCCTGCTTTTCACTCCAAAAGGCTTTTAAATTGTGGTTTAGTTGCTGTTATCCTACTCGTGGATATCAACCAGACCAGTGATGCCAGAAGGGATCCTTGTTAATGCTTCCGCCAAAGTATCCGCGCTACAAGTGGTAGGTAGCATATAACCCGATTATGTTACCTCCATTTATGCATATGGCATGTTTTTTTCCCTTCAGCTACTATTAATTACTACATTTACTTTAGAGAATGGAGTAGATCCAGTAGAACAAGTTTCATGATTTTTCAGTAATAGCTCATTATTATGCTTAGCTACAAGTAACCATGAGATCAATTCAGAGTGCTTTTTAAACCATTTACTCAATGTTGCTGTTGCAAGTGCATATTGGGAGAATGAAAAGTTAAAAAGTTTTCTCTAATAAGTCTCCATTAGTAATATTTTCACCACATAATTTTAATTAAGAACTAATGTTGAAAATTGCATACTTGTACTCACATATGGTTTTAAAATCTTGAAACCGTAAGTGCATCCAATCATAATGGGCTTTAGGTAATATTAGTATTCTTTGGTGCTCATACCACTCTTTTAAAAATTTTTCACAATTCAAGTGGATCTTTCATTATTAATTTCTCGGCTTTTAACCAATGTAGATGATGACACAGGAAAATCATTGCATTTGGCTTGTTTTGGTTGGATACCTCATTTCTAGCCATAATTGTATTTCTAAGTACCTTAGCCTCAAGATAAATTTCAATGTCAAGAACCCAGGTCAAATAATTTTTGCTAGTCATATCAAAAGCAATAAATTCAAGCTTGGTGATGTTTGACATGATTAAGTTAATTGAAATAACGAAAAATGGTTAACTACAGACTGTAAAACAAAACCATGCTGATAATGTAATGTAAAATAAGATATAATAAGAACAAAGGCGTAGAGAGAATGTAGAGATAAGTAAAGATCAAAGAATATGTTATTCACTTATGCCACTTGATGCACATAAAGGTCATATCTATAGGTTCTCACTTTATAAGATACAAACATTATAATAAAAAAAATATATAATGAGTTACAAAATGAATGGAGTAATGGAGGGGGTCATAAGTTTTGATGTTATGGAGGGAGATATAAGGTTTGGGGTCATGCAAGTCCATGTTAAAGGTTTTAATTCATAACTTTATGTAATTTTTAATTCCTATTATAATAGAATTTTACCTTTTTTTAAAGTTACTTTGTTCATATATATTTTTTAAAATGAATAATTATATAAATGTTAATTATGATAGCAATGAATTTATAACTTATGATTTCATAGTTAATGTAACAATGAGAAAACTATATATAATTCTTTTCTCATTTAATTATTAATTTTTATTCTAGATAAAATATATAAATAGTAGAACTCGTGCAAAGCAGTACTTACCTATGTTGTTATTAATCTAATCATTAAGTTTATTTATATGGTATTGTAAAAGATTGTAAATAAGTAATGAGTATATTTTAGTTAAAATTTAGTAGTATGAATAGGAATGATCATAGGGCGGGGAATACCCGACCCCGGCGGGGACTCGACTCGAATGGGATGGGGATTCCCTGATTTTTTCCCCCGCGGGGATGGGGACGGGGATTAAAAAATCCCCGTGGGTGAATTCAGGGCGGGGGGGATCGAAGTATCCGCCTCGCGAGGATCCCCGCCTCGAAATAGTGTATATATATATATTCTTTAGGGCGAGCCACCCACCCACCCAACCCGCCGCAACTCCCCCTCCTCACGGACCTCACTTGCTTCTCCTCCTGCAATATATATATATATATATATATATATATATATATGTATATATATATATATATATATATATATATATGTATATATATATATGTATATATATATATATATGTATATATATATATATATGTATATATATATATATATATATATATATATATATATATATATATATATATATATATATATATATATATATATATATATATATATATATATATATATATATATATATATATATATATATATATATATATATATATATTCTTTAGGGCGAGCCACCCACCCACCCAACCCGCCGCAACTCCCCCTCCTCACGGACCTCACTTGCTTCTCCTCCTGCAAGCTGCGGCTACTCCACCGTCACCGTGATCAACTCCTCCTCCGACTAGTCCACCACCACGTGCTCCTCCTCTTCTGGCTGTTCCACCACCACCAAGTCCTTTTGCATCTCGCCTCTCCTCCCTGCTCCCACAATTTTTGGTCCTTCTCCAATCAAGCAACAGTTCAAGGTTCCTGTGCCTCATGTAGACTGGTGGATTTCCTCAAACATAGGTATTTTTGTTTCTTTATTTCTCATGCACAAAATTTTTTTAATTAAACATTTCAATTAATATTAATTTCCCAAACACAAAGTCCATCTAAAATTAATTTAACATTTCAAAAATTAATCTAACACCTCCTTATCCTTTGGGTCTCAGTCCACCGGCGCCACCTCCTTATCCTTTTGGCATAGAAGTTGTCCAAGTTAATTTATTAATATTTGAATTATATAAAATATTTATATATTTGAATTGTATGAGATATTTATAAATATTTGTATTTGAATTATATGGGATGTTTGTAATTTTAAGTTATTAATTGTTAAATTTTATTAGGTGAAATTTAGTGACTATTTTTTTTTCGGGTTGGGGATCCCCATCCGGTTGGATATTTGGCATCGGGGATGGGGATCCCCGCCGGGGCAGGGACAGGGGCTGGGGGCGGGGCAGTGGGTGGGGAGTCATTCCCCGCCTCGCCCCGTGATCAACCCTAAGTATGAAAATTAAAAACTATGAATTTTCAAATATTGAAATCCTTGTCTTAAAAAAAAAACTTATAAACTAAAGTAAAACATAATATGAGAGGCGAGAGCTTATTCGTATCATTTAGGAATGAAATACGGTGCGCATCTAGACCATTAAATTAATTAAATACACATGATCCGACGGTTTAGATGCTCACACATTGAATTACTACTCTATCATTTAATTTTTTTTATTTTTTACTTATTTTAAAATAAAACTAAAGAACATAAATATATTTATTTAAGTTACTTCTATTTTTTTTATAATTATCATGAAGTATTTTTTTAAAGGGTAAAAATACAAAAATGCCCCTCACATTTTTTCCAAGGTAATAAATTTTCTCTATCATTTATTTTCGAGCAAAAATGACCCTAGCTTGGAAATTAATACAAAAATGCTTCTCCAAGTAACTTTCGTCAACTCTAAATTGACAAATTTTATGTAGTGCTGACACGACATTGAAATGGCACTGACACGACATTGAAATGACATTGACACATGACAAAACATGCGATATTAGTGGCACATTTTGAAAATTGACATATTTTGCCATGATTTAGCGCTATGTTAGTGTTAGTACTGTTAATTTAGAGTTAAAAAAAGCTACTTATAGGGCATTTTTATTAGCAAATTCTTGGGGGTATTTTTGCTTCAAAATAAGTGATAGAGACATTTTAATACCCAAAAAATGTGAAGGACAATTTTATAAATTTTTCTTTTCTTAAAAATAATAAAATATAATTTCATGTGTGTTATCTTATTTTCTTCCCCTTAATTTTTTTTTCTCTCTCCTCCATTGGACTTGAACCTGCACTGAAGGAGCATTGAGCATTTGCCCACTCAAACAAGCAACTAGGGGAGCCGGCCTCTCCTTTCTGTTTCTCATCATTCATATTTTTTTTTCTTCATTCTTTCTTAATCCTAGTTCTCTAAAAAAAAGGACTTGATTGGTGTGTATGTGCATGAATATATAACATCGAATTGAGTTAAAACATATGATTCAAAGGTGCGTACGTGCACGTACACTGGAGTAACACTAAAAAAACAGTTGTTTAAAAGTATTAAATAAAAACAAAGTATTTATTTTAAAAAATAAAATAGAAAACTTAAAATGATACCAATTTCTCTCTTTTAAGTTTGAAAATTTCTTGCCTGAATCTGGTTTTTTCAAGTTTCATGAATCAAATTAATAATTTATTGCTATTTATGCATGTTAACCACCAACTCACTCTTTTTTCAACCAATTTTGCATAAATAATTGATCTAGTTTGTAAAATTTGCATAAATAAAATCTAGACAAAAATGACTCAGCAAATTTACTTTAATAAATTGAAAATTTCTTTTTTCCAAAAAAAATGTCAAGTGGTTTAGTGTAAGGAAGAAAGAAAGTTAACTTTTTGGCCTTCATGGTAGTAGGATATTGTGAATAAGAAATGGATAGTGTAAGAACAAAGTTGAAGTTATCAAAGGAGTAATTTGCACTGACAAGACAGGGAAAGTGTGTGTATATATATATATATATATATATATATATATTTCTTGCACTACATGCACTTGATGTTGCTTTTGATATTCCTTGCCGTATATATCTTACCATAAGAAAATTTAATTGTATCCTAAGTCTATAATTTGGTACTCTTTTAATTATATGTTCAATCGCCATCAGATTAATGACCAAAGAAAAAAAAAAGCGCCCATCAGAATGTTAAATTGCCGTTTAACGAATATGATTAAAATATAGATAATAATTATCTAATTTTGTCTACATTACCTATCTTCACATTTTTTTTTTAAAAAAAAATAAAAATTACTTTACTTAGATAGATGTATGATTTTCCATTTTCTTATAATGTTATGACTTCTACAAATCTTATTTTATTGTATAAATATTTTTTAAAACCTTTTAGTATTTTTTTTACTAAACAATTATAGAACTAGATTGAAAAATTCTATATCTCAAAAAAATATTTGAAAAATTCTAATTTGGCTTGGTTATTATTTCAAAAATCCTATGAAATTCTTAGAAGCGTAAGTTTTAAAACTCATGATTAAATACACTCCTATTAAGCTCTTATAATAGTAATAATATCCCAAATTGGATAATTGAATGGATAGATAATTAATTCAGTAATTGAGCTATAATCATATAGTAAATTACCAAATTTTTACTCCATCCATCTCATATAAATTGTAAATATTTTACTTTTTCACAAGTATTAAGGTAGTAACTAGATTTTTCTTTTACTCTTATAAAATAATATTTTGAATGTAAATTGTTAATATAAATTGTTATTATTAGTGAAGATATTAATGAGGTTTTCTCTCTCTCTCTTTTTAGAATAAAGCCGTAGCATTAGCAGATGGCCATCATCTCCTTCATAAAAATTATAGACAAGTCATGTATTTGCACACAAAATCCACAAAAGCTAGTAGGATTGAGATAGGATGTCTCATATCCCCAACTTGTGGGGTTTTTTTTTTCTTTTTGGTGTAAAAGCCAAATAAAATTAGAAAAGTGGGGCTACAGTAATTATATTTAGCAAAATGCTGTGTCAGAAAACGTCAACCTAGGTTGCTGTTTTCTGACAGAGTGGATCACACGACAAAGGAGACTGGGTTCCAGAAAATGGCAACATAGGTTACCGTTTTCTGGCATTTTTAATATTTTTTTTCCCAGGCGCAAAACGACCAAGGAAAAGAGACCGGGTAGTGGGGCCCGATTGTCAGAAAACGGCAACCTAGGTTGCCATTTTCTGACAAATATAATTTTTTTCCCCAAGGCACAAAACGGTGTCATTTTGCGTCTTGGTTGAAAAGAGTCCGGGTGGGACCCACCCTATCAGAAAACGGCAACCTAGGTTGCTGTTTTCTGACATTTAATTATTTTTTTAAAAATAATTGGTCAAAAGCTATAGCGCACAATTGTTACTGTGCACCGCAGCCCAGCAAACCCGTGCCTCACGGGTCTGTGTAGTCAAATTTTTATTTTTTATTTATTTTAGAAATTTGGCTTTAAAAAGCCAAACCTCTCCCTCACCAGTTTATTTCTTTCGTTTCATTGCCTTGCTATTTGTTGCCTTCTGCTCTCTTATTTCCTTTCCACTCGATAATTTTATTCTTTTACTTATTCATTTTTATTTTATTTGTTATATAATTAAGACAATATCTACTTATTTTGTTCACAGTTAAACAAAAGGTATTGTTATGTGAATAAAGTATATATTAATTTTGTTAATAAGATTTTAATGTATGACTAACTTTTTTTTGTTATTTTTAAATTGCATGTGCTAATAAATTTGCAATATAATTCTGATCAATATTTTAAAAGGCAAGTTATTAGTATATATTTTATTTTTAAAAAATAAATTTTGTTTAAGCTAAGTTAAGATAGTTATTGAGCACAAGTTTTTTTTATAGTTTATTTAGACAAATTATAATCGTCAATATTTGTAGAGTAATAAGTTGTCCGAATTTAGTTTTATTTATTCAATTTTATATTGTAATTTTATGATATTTAGGAATAAATGAAAATATATTGGTATGTGAATTAAAATTAAATTTTAAAAGTGAATTAATTAAAATATAAATTTAGTAGATTAAAAAAGTAACCAGTTTAAAAAGTTAAAATATTTATGAAGAGGTAAATATGTAGTCCATATATATAATATTATATTGTATAGCTGGAAGAACAAAATTATTTTTAAGGAGTTAAGAATTAAAATAAAATTTTAAATTGGAGAAATAGTGAACTAATTAGTACAAAATATTTATATAAAATTTATTTGTTAAAGGAATAAAATTTTTTAAAAATAGTTGCATAAAATGATTTAATTTACGAATGATTTTAAAATTTGTGGAAAGCATTTAAATTCTGAAAATAGTAAAATTATGCATTAATTATAAAATATTTACATTTAATATAGGAGTAAAAAAAGGTCGATTCCAGTAATATTTATAATTCATACTGGAGGACAATCAATATGGGGTATAGTCGGTTATCAGTATGATACTTCAAGCTCCTCAGGACGTTCGAGGAGATTGAAGCTCAGAAGCAAACCGACATTTGCAGAATTTGTTTATAAGATATCAGTTAAATTGGATTTAGCTATGGATGTGAGGCTTAGTAGAGTGATATATAAGTGTCTTATTAACAGTCAGGAGTCGTATTCTTGGGCACTTATGGATGTAACTAATGACGATGACATTGATCAAATTTATGAAAATTTTATTACATTTCCTGGATATACTGTTGTGGAGCTAATTGTTGATACTGAACAAATTGTAATTGGAGACGAACAAAATGTGTTGAATAATGTTGATCAGTTGAATACCAATATTGCTGGAGATTCCATACCAACGATGGATGAGAGAAATGTATTTGTTGATATTTTGAATTTTGCAAGAGGAAGTCGGTCCGATTTTGGTACACATTTTGAGGATCCAGCACAATGTGAAGGGGTTGATGATTTGGAAACTATAGATGCAAGTCCTATAAAAGAGTTTAGAGGGCAAAACAAAATTAATTTTCCTTCAAGTTCTAGGGTTGAATGTAGCAACGTTGCATGTAATGATATCAATCTTACCAATAACGGGTACATTTCTCCAAGTTTAGATCCAGATAAGGACGATTTTACGTGTATTTCTAAATGTTAAATCCGCAAGCATACAGTTTACCGATTATAGTGCCTAAGATATCGTTCCCACGAGGAATATAGATTAATATTACTCACTATTACTACTTGATTTTAATCTTGTTTACAATGTTCAATAATTTGAAGATTAATTTAAACTACTAGTGGAATGCAGAGTAATTAAACCTAATTAATGATGATCAAAGAAGACAATATAGATTATGAAGATGAATTAATAATCAATAGAACTTGAAGTAATTATTCTTGAGTGTTAGCGTATTCATGTCATGCAAGTCAAGTTGGATAGAGTTCTAATCCATTCTCTCGACATAAATTAGAGTGCCTAAAACGTACATTTATAATTCTAACCCTTAATTCTCATTAATGAACTAATCGATTATACATGCAAATATTAGGATAATTTAGCAACTTAGAGCAATCATCTAACATTATGATCTCTCAAATAATGCTTTGATAATTAATTTCTATTAGTTTTAAATGAGAATCTATCTCTCAACTAAATTCTCACTTATAATGATCATGCATCAAATACTAATAGGAATTCTACAAGCAAGAATACTAGATTGATACGAATAATAAAACATAATATAAATATTCAAGTTAATAAATACATCATTTTATAATTACAAAGAAGAAGTAAAGAATTAGAAATAGAAATAGGAGGTCTCTCAACCCTTTTCCTTTCACCAAGTGTGTTCTTCCTCTTTGCAATTGTCTTATCTTCAAAACATAAAAACTAACTCTAGAACTTCAACTACAGAAATTTTTCTTCTCAAACTTACAAAGAAACTTAGTTAAAATTCCCTCATCCTAAATTTACAACTGAATTTAATATATATATTGTTCCAAAATTCATATCCCTTCTAATGCCTCTTCAAAAGGTTGCAAAAGTTGGCAAAAGACTCGATTGTTCAAGTGACTTTTCAAAATTAACTACCCAATGGATCTCTTTGTCGCGCTCGCGACAGAACATGGACTCTCCTTCCTTTGGTTTTCCTCAGCTGCGTTGACTGCTTGACTTTTCTTGCTTCGTCGCGCTCGCGACTGGACGTGCTTTTCTCCTTTTTCCTCTTCCTTCTTCTCTTCTCTTCCTTGTTCTTTGGCGTCCTCTGTCGCGCTCGCGATAGTAACATTCTTTCCTTAGTCAATTCTGCTAAATTCTCCACATTTTCTCCATTTTCTCCTACAAACACAAAACTTAACACAAAAGCATAAAACACACCTAATTCTAACACAATTAATCACAACTAAACATAATTTTTATCACAAAACATAAACTAAATATGAGATATTTAGACTCATATCAAATCCCCTAAACATTTTCTTGTCCTCAAGCAAAATTTAAAATGCAAAAACACACAACACATAACACATTCACACAATTTTGGAGCTTGCATCTATATTTGACAAGCATTTGGAAACAACATGAATAAACTTTCATCTTTTAATACATTAGCCTAAATATGCAAATTCTCAAACAATATAATTGTCCATTAAACTTTAACAACCATGTGCATTTGGAAAATCATGAAGTTGCAAAACACAAGAATGTTTTCCCTCAAGAAATTGAATATCTTAACACATGTATAGATTATTTCATTCAAAACATTGCCTAAGATAATTCTCACTCAAACACTATATTCTTACTTCACTCAATGTGTTTAGGGTTAGTGTTTCACTCATTCCTTTAATTTGCCATTGCATACCATAAGCTTGTAATTAGTAAAAATCTCCACTACTGGTATAAAGTAGTACATGAAATCAAAAGGGTCTTATTAAAGGTTGTAGCTTGGCTTAGGTTAAGGTAGGACAATTTGGGTAAAGTAGCTCATCATGTGTAGAGAAAGAGTATCACTATATCATAAGAGACTTAACACCTAAGCATGGCATGATCTCATGACACCTTAACTTACTATTCTAATTCCCTTCTTAATGGCCACATTTTTTACCAGTTTCTTTTTTTTTCACACTTTTGCTTTTCTCTTTTTCTTTTTTTTTTTATGAATATTATGGGTGCATTTTATGCTCTATCCCACTTTGTTCTTTCTTTCTCTTTTTGTCTTTAAAAACTAGTTGTTTTCTAATATAAGACTTTGAGAAGAAGGGAATTCAACTAACAATTCAATTAATATCATGCTTATACTAAACAAAATTTATCTCCAATAATATAGCAATCCTAATTTTCTCCACAAAAAGGGTAACAAAAAGAAGTAGTCTATTATTTAGCAAAGTTTTTTAGGCTAATTAAGTGCTTCACAACAAAAAAAAATAAAAAAGGGTTAAAGGATCAAAATTGGCTACCAAAAGTAAAAAAGGGTAAGTTATTTAAGCAAGCAAAAATGATTTAATCTAGGTGCCCTTATTATGTTTCATGCACAACTCACACTAAATATAGTCTTAAAATTTACCAAAAAGAAGTTCTAAAGGATATGGCATATTAAGACTTTCATACAAAGAAAAATTTTTCAATGTAAAGGCTTCAAATGCTCACTTAAGCTATAGGTCAAACTATCATAAGCAATGATTTGCCAAAATAATCCTATTTACATGTGAAAAGATAAACAACTTAAAAAGAACTACACTAAAGTGCTTTACTAAGTCATGACCCTCACTATGCATATTAAATTGTTAAAGTAAAATAAACAATAATATTCCTTAAGAATTTGGCTAATTAAACCAATTATTAAAAACTCAAGCTAAACATGTACATGCTTCCAAATATGCAACAAATACAAAAGCTCCAAAATTAGGCAAACAAAAACAACCTACACATACACACCTACAACACAAATATAACACAAACAAATACCTAATACTAACAATTCATGCATATCCATAAGCTATACTAAACACATAACAAATATACAAACATAACATAGATTCCCCACACTTAAAGGACACAATGTGCTCATTGTGCAAGAAAACCAATCACAACCAAAAACAAACTAGAAAAATAATCAAAACACTAAACACAAATACACAAAATAAACATAAAAATTAAAAGGAGAAAAGTAACTACCCTCAAATCCCACTAGGAAAATCCAGTGGAGATGGCGTAAACTCCACATTTTGTTGGCGAAAAAAGGAAAGTAACTTCCGACTGAGGCTCTTATGGCTCTTATGTATCGCGTGCACTGAGGCCTCCATGGAATCCATCCTGGCAACCAAACTTTGATTTGCAGCCTACATCCCATCTAAACGATTTAAAACTTATCGCCACCCAGCTACATGTCTACCCTCTTCATGTTCAAAATCTGACTCCCCCGCTTCACCAGCTTCTTCATCATCAGATTCTTCTTCATTTGCAGCAGCTGTAGAGGATGAAGGACCTTTGCCCTTGTCCAACCCTTGGCTTTCACCCTACACATGACGATTAACAAACTTGGGAGGCCAACTGCCTCTTGTTAACACATTAGCATTATGCAAATATTTAACATCCATCATGGTAACATGCTCATGCTCTTCCATGACAAAACTATATAAATCCCTTAAACAACCTAGCACAATACCAGTCACTATATGGCCCATTCCTACAGTTTTAGTTTTGGCTATCGAAGCATGATATAGACCATCAAAGATAAAATCAATTGAACAAGGCATTTTCTTAGATTGTAATAGGTTTAACACAAATAGGTCCTTAGCCTGCACTTTACTACTCTCTACATGATAAAACAAAGCATGGCATATAAACTTGTGAAATAGCAATAAAACATCATCTTTGAATTGTCTATTCATTGAATTTTTGTGGTTAAAATGAGCTAATCCTGTCAATTTTCTCCAAACATCAGAGGGACTAAACGAATGAGGCTCAAATCGTTTATCATATGGGGGAAACCCAAACCACTCATGCATTTTATCAAAACCAAATGTAAATTCCTGACCTTGATGGCAAAATTTAAAATCAATTTTTCTCTTGTCAACATATTCAAGAGTCACAAAAAATTCTCTGGCCCAATCTTTTCTAACAGGTAAATTCATATGCACAAATTTCCCCCATTTCATATACTTTAAATATTTTTCAAACTCTTGTGTAATCCCTAAATCATTCAACAAAGAAAAATTGACATGCCACATTCCTAAATAGGCTTTCTTAGCAAAGTATAAGAATTTCTCACCTTTCTCATTAGAATGAAGGGGAAATGGGCAATCATACTTGAATTGTAGAGCATGCGAATCGGGTACGGGGGAACTAGATTCTTCAATTGGCGTTTTCCCTTTATCTTTATGTGCCAACGTCTTAGTATGCACCATCCTAAAAGTTTCAACAAAAATAACAGCAAAACTAACAAAGAAGAATCAAACACAAAAAAGAACAAGAAAAACCCAGAAAAATAAACTAAAAATCAAACAAAAAGAAAAATATAGAGAAAAAAACGTGAAGGAGATGGAGAGAAAACTGAAAAGAAGAGTGGGAATGGTAAGTTAGGGTTAATAAAGTATTTATAGGGGAAGGAAAATAGGGTTCCAACAGTTAGAAATCCAAAATTTTTTTGAAATCCCGCATTTTGTCGCGCTCGCGATAGAATGTTTTCTCAACCATTACCCGTCTCCTATCGCGCTCGCGATAGTAAGCAAAATGTTTCTTGCTTGCGCGCTCGCAATACTTGCCAACTCGCGACACAAACCAACTTAGAGGAAAACTCAACAATAAATTTCTCTCTTTGAAAAAGACACTCAAAATTTAACCTATACTAATATACGTACTTACTAATGTAACCTGTAAAACAAAAAAATAAACCATGTTAGCATATAAAAACAACTTAAAAATTAATAATAAAATACAAAAATAAAAAGAATGTGTAAATAACCTTCAACCCAATTGTAAAGAGATACTTGAGACCTCTCTACTATGAAAAGTTGCTTCTAAATATATTTTATATCTTTAACCATTGGCTTTAAATAACTCTCATTTTTCATTTTTAAGTGTCAAATAATCATAGTCAAAAACTTGTGTTACCTCAAAAGGTCCACTCCACTTAGACCTCAATTTTTCAGGAAATAATTTTAATCTAAAATTAAATAAAAGGACTTTATCTCCTACCTTAAAACTTTTGTACCTAATGTGAGCATCAAGCCATTTCTTTGATCTTTCCTTGTAAATTCTGGCATTTTCATAAGACATGAGACGTAATTCATCTAGCTCATTCAATTGTAAACATCTTTTCACACTAGCATCTTTAATGTCATAATTCAATGTCCTAATGGTCCAATAAACTCTATATTTTATCTCAACAGGCAAATGACATGCTTTGCCAAATATTAACTTATATGGTGACATCCCAATAGGTGTTTTGAATGCAATGCGATATGCCCAAAGTGCATCATCTAATTTATGTGCCCAATCTTTTCTAGAGCTAGAAACTTTTTTTTAAAGTATCCATTTAAGCTCTCTATTTAAAACCTCTACTTGACCACTAGTTTCTGGGTGATAAGGAGTAGCAACCCTATGATGAACACCATATTTGTGCAATAATGAAGCAAAAGATCAGTTAATGAAATGCGTACCTCCATCACTTATGATAGCCAGTGGCACTCCAAATCTTGAAAAGAGTTTCTTTAAAAACTTCACAACTACCTTTGAATTGTTGGTTGGTGTTGCTTTAGCTTCAACCCATTTTGAGACATAATCTACCCCAACCAAAATATAGCTTTGCCCAAAAGATGTAGGAAAAGGACCCATAAAGTCTATTCCCCACACTTCAAATATTTCAACCTCTAAAATGCTATTCAAAAGCATCTAATCTCTTTTCCCTATATTGCCAACTCTTTGACATCTATCACATTAGGCTACAAAACTCCTAGCATCATGAAATAATGTAGGCCAATAAAAACCACTCTCAGGCACACGAGATGCAGTTTTTGTACTACCATTATGACCTGAATATAAAGATGAATGGCAATGTTGCAAGATGTTCACATATTCATCCTCACTCACACATCTACGAATTACACCATCCCCACCTATCTTAAACAAATGGGTTCCTCCCAAAGGTAATTCTTTACATCACTAAAAAACTTCTTTCTTTGTTGCCATGTTAAACCATGAGGTACGATCCCTACAGCAAGAAAGTTAGCAAAATTTGCATACCATGGCACATGCACTTGTTCAATGGACATTAAAGACTCATCCGAAAAAGATTCATTTATTTCATTGCTATCCCCTAAAGGTCCTTCATCATTTTCTAATCTTGACAAGTAATCAGCCACTAAGTTTTCAGAGCCTTTCTTATCTCTAATCTCAATGTCAAATTCTTGTAACAAAAGAACCCAACGTATGAGATAAGGCTTAGCATCTTTTTTAGCAAACAAGTCCTTAAGCGCAGCATGATCCGTATAGATTATAACTTTAGATCCTAACAAGTAAGATCTAAATTTATCACATGCAAAAACAACAACCAACATTTCCTTTTCAGTTGTGGTGTAATTCAATTGAGGTGCAGACAATGTATGAATAGCATAGTAAATGACATGCAAATTCTTACCTTGACATTGACCTAGCACACATCCTACTACAAGGTCACTAGCATCACACATTATCTCAAAAGGTAAACTCCAATTAGGTGATGTGACTATAGGTGCACTTACTAGAGCTTTCTTTAATTACTCAAAAGCATTCATACATGCACTAGAAAAATAAAAAAGGTACATCCTTAACTAACAAGTTAGTTAAAGGCTTAGCAATCAAAGAAAAATCCTTTATGAATCTCCTATAGAATCCCGCATGACCTAAGAATGATCTTACACCCTTAAGTGTAGTAAGTGGAGGTAACTTTTCTATCAATTTAATTTTTGCTCTATCAACCTCTATACCTCTACTTGAAATCTTATGGCCTAGAACTATTCCTTCTTCTACCATAAAATGGCACTTTTCCCAATTAAGTACTAGGTTGGTCTCCTCACATCTAGCTAAGACTCTATCTAGGTTATTCAAGCACAACTCAAATGAATCTCCATAAATTGAAAAATCATCCATGAATACTTCCATTATTTCTTCTATTAAATCCCCAAAAATTAAAGTCATGCACCTTTGAAAAGTGGTTGGTGCATTACATAGCCCAAAAGGCATTCTCCTATAGGCAAAAGTCCCATAAGGACAAGTAAATGTGGTCTTTTCTTCTTAAACTTACAAAGAAACTTAGTTAAAATTCCCTCATCCTAAAGTTACAACTGAATTTTATATATATATTGTTCCAAAATTCATATCCCTTCTAATGCCTCTTCAAAAGGTTGCAAAAGTTAGCAAAAGACTCAATTATTCAAGTGACTTTTCAAAATTAACTGCCCAATGGATCTCTCTGTCGCGATCATGATGTCTGTCGCGCTCGCGACAGAACATGGACTCTCCTTTCTTTGGTTTTCCTCAGCTGCATTGACTGCCTGACTTTCCTTGCTTCGTTGTGCTCACGACGCCTTCACGCTTGCGACAGGACGTGCTTTTCTCCTCTTTCCTCTTCCTTCTTCTCTTCTCTTCCTTGTTCTTCGGATTCCTTTATCGCGCTCGGGACAGTAGCATTCTTTCCTTACTGAATTCTGTTCAATTCTCCATATTTTCTCCCTTTTCTCCTGCAAACACAAAACTTAACACAAAAACATAAAACACACCTAATTCTAACACAATTAATCACAACTAAACATAATTTTTATCACAAAATATAAACTAAATATGAGCTATTTAGACTCATATCAGACGATGAAAAGATTGACTTAAATGATGCTGTTGAGGAAATCGGTATTGGAAGAGATGACCAATTTATTCCAAGTAGCTCAACCCATGTGACAGTAAGCCTTCAGAATCTCAACATGAATGATGTCAGAGATGATGTGGGTGGACAACATGATATTTCATAATTTCGATTTCCATCAGTGCACTACAAAAATGTTAATTTTGTAGAAGCTGAGATTAATATGTATAATGATTCACCAATGAAAAGATGGGATGGTGTATTTAAATTGTACGAAGGCTTGGCATTCACATCAAAGGATGAAGTGAAGGCATGTGTGAAGAAATTTTTGATTCTGAATAATATTTCTTATAAAGTTATCGAATCGAAGCCATCATATTAGGTTGTTTGTTGCTCGCGAGCTAATGAAATAAGTAGTCAGTGGAGACTATGAGCTATGAAAAAAATGACATCTTCTTACTGGATTATCAGTATGTATAAGGCATCCCACAACTGTACAACATCACTTATTTCTCAACAGTATAGATAATTAGATACACATATCATTTGTGATTGCATCTTGGAGATGGTTAATGCAGCTCCTGATCTAAAAGTTAGTGTTATAATGGCTGACATCTGGAGTTATTTCAAGTATGACGTATCATACAGCAAGGCTTGGTATGTAAAGACCAAGGTGCTAGAAGAGATATTTGGCAACTACGAGGATTCGTATGGAAAGTTGCCATATTATCTAAAAGCTATGGAGAGGTATAATCTGGGTTTCTGCTACGAATTTGTTGTTGACGATAGTGCACAACCTAATTGTAGGCAATTTAGGAGGCTGTTTTGGGTGTTTAAGCCAAGTATAGATGGATTATCACACTGTAAGCCAGTATTATTGATTGATTGGTACGTTCATGACAGGCAAGTTCCATCAGACTCTTTTGATTGCAAGTGCTATTGATGGTAATAATTACTTATACCCGGTAGCATTTGCTGTGGTTGAAGGCAAAAATAAGTCAAGTTGGGGTTAGTTCATGACATGCATTAGGCGGTATATGACTAAGCAATCTGGTATAACTGTTATTTCTGACCGGCATGCGGGCATTTTGGCATTATTTCATGATGAAAACAGTGGCTGGAAGGAGCCATTAGCGTTCATCATTATTGTTTGTGCCATTTTGTCAGCAACTACAATACCGCACATAGAAATTCAAAAATCAAGGACATGCAATATAAAGCCGATATGTTTCTTATATTTTTTTATAATAATTAAATATAGGTTTATATGTTAAAGTATGAGAAGATTATTAATATACATGTTACGTATAATTGGCAGGTAACAATTTCCAACCCCAAAAGTTTTTTAAACGAATGGAAGAAATAAAGGAGCTTGATGTTGACTACTACAATTGGGCCATGCAAAATGATTTGGAAAAATGGACATTGTCGCATGATAATGGGCACAGATATGGAAATACTACTACGAACATTGCTAAAAGTGTTAATGGTGCATTAAAAGGTGTAAGGATGATGCCTGTTTGTAGTGTAGTTGAGCATGTATTTGCACGACCAGTCAAATTTTTTGATGATAGAAGGTGCATGTATCACGCTCAGATAGCAGCGGGTAACACTTACACTCAAAAGTGTATGGAGGAGATAGGAAAGGGTGCTCAAAAGGCTACTGGTCATAGAGTTGAAAGTTTTGACCGACATAATGGGTTTTTTACTATACGAACGAAAAATCAGAAGAGCAAGCAAAAAGGCAATAACATACAAGCTTTTAATTTGGATTGCTGCCATTGTGAATGTGGAAAGTTCCAAGGGACCAAAATGGTTCACATGCTATTGCGGCCTACATGCATGTACGTGCTGACATGTGGACATACGTCGACAAATGCCACAAACTCTCCGAGGCATTGAGCTATTACCAGTCTTTTTTCCAGCTGCTAGCACACCGTGATTATTGGGAGCCATATGTTTGTCCGACTTTAATTCCAAACCCGAACCTCATAAGGAAAAAGGGCCGACTATGAACCTCTAGATATCGAAATAAAATGGATAGAAGAGACAGCAGTAGGCCTAATCGATGTGCACTATGTAGAAATGAAGGCTACAATAGAAAGACATGCCCAAACTTGGCTGGTCCATCCGATTATATATCAAGCTATCCTTGAATTATGTAGTTTCACATATTTAATTTAGTAATATATGAAACTATATTGACATGTAAATTATAAACTAATTACCAGTCTTTTTTTCGATGGAACATATATTGAATTGTCAATTCGGACCCTGACCAAGCACCAGAAATAATAATAATAATAATAATAATAATAATAATAATAATAATAATAATAATAATAATAATAATAATAATAATAATAATAATAATAATAATAATAATAAAGTGTAATAATAATAATAACAATACAGTCAACTTCATACTAATTAGTACAAAATATCTATATGAACTTATAGGTATTAACAAAATAAATAAACATTTTTAAGCATGATAGCTAATGTAAAATATGTGATCCTGTACCACATCTAGTTGGCCTTCTACATCAACCAAGATACCTTAGGTGTGGTTGATCATCTTGTGCATCGCTTGTTCCTTCACCACCTAACTCATTGTCAACCCCAGATCTAGCTGTAGTTGTTTGTTCGGACCGTCCCTCACTTGATCTTGAATCACTAAGTACATCATTGTAGAAATTAGAAAATAATGGCGCTTGTCCTTCGTTTCCTTGTATATTAGGTTCTTCATTTCTACCAAATATACTTTCGAAAAAATCATGTTGATGGATAGTAAGTGATGATTGAGGATCAGTATTGAATGCTGGTACACGGTAAGCACTAGGTGTCTGAATGAAATCAGAAGACATGGGTATCCCTGTATGTTGATAGCTTGAACCGCTTACATCAGCCTGATTATAACTCGTTGACCCGACTTCGTAGGATGACAAATTTAGGCCTGTAGTTTATGTCGTGCATTGTTCATACGGAGATTGAATGCATGAAAATCCATGACATGGGTGCTGGAATCTGCATTATATTTGGATTATAATATCTATCTGGGACACTCGCACGCCTATCAATCATCCCCCTCTGACATCGTTGTGTCCGGAAGTCTTGAAACTGTGTTTCCATCGGTGGTATGTTAATTGGATTTAGACCGGACAGCCTTGGATAATCGGTTAATAATCGATTGTTATGACTGATTGTACCAAGTATGCTTTCCATTATCCTTCAGTTTGTTAAGGCATCACCTTCATCATGTACTAATCTTTCGACACCATCAGCCTAAAATAATTAAATTTTTAATTAAAACACAAAAATAAGTCATATAATTTGAGAAATTCTATTTCATAAAGTAGATCATGACTTAATGAAATACTTACAGTTGCTGCACAGAATGCTCCACTGGGGGTTATCCAATGTCTCGAGCGTTGTGCATACCACTGCATGTATTCAGATAGATTACTTAATTGATGCCTAGGCTCTTGGCCAAAAACAACCCGGTTGTGATGGTTGTTCCACTCATTTATGAATACAGAAAATTCTACAGCCCAATTCAACTGATTTTAGTCCTGCAAGTCTATTAAATGTAAGTTATCTTGTACCATGGGTGGAGCAGAAATTGATTAGTTAAAACCAAACTGTCTCATTACTCTATATGGATGGTGCCACTTAGTTATATGGAAGCAGATGAGTGGAACAATAGATATCCAGCAGGACTGACCACTTTTGCAATAATCTAGGAGCAAATGGATTATATTACTATAAGGCTCCCACTCAAACTGCAATACAAATTAAAAATAATTAGTATTTCATAAATATTAGATAGCTTTAAACTAAACGTATTATGGATACTATTTTACTACAAACCTGTTCAGTAGACTGAGTATCTAAAATTTCTCAATATGTATTCTTATCCATCCTATGAATGTGAATGTTATGAATGTCCAATTGTTGTGCCCACTTAATATAACATCAAGTTCATAAAATTTTTAATTTTTGTAAATTAAAATTTCAAACAAATTAATTTATTTTAAATATGCTAGTGATACCTGAATCCGTAAGGCATGCTTTGGTTGATCGTGTATGGATGTATATGTTCAGGCCTAAATTGGGGAAGTCTTTCCAACGCCCACATTTGTAAGAGTTGCCGATATCTAGCAACTCCTTTTACATTGGGATGCGTGGCCTTGCAAAAATCTCTATACAGCCAAGCTAGACAGGCTGACCCCTAGCTGTATTGGCCAATGGATTCCAAATCCGCTAGAAGAGGTAGGAACATTAAGTGGACCAGTGATAAATTTTGTGATGAAAATAACATTCCACCAAAACATTTCAGCATCATGCTGTCGTATGACTTCATGTGTTACATTGTCAGGCACTTCACTAAAGGTTGCATTCAACCATGTCAATTTTACTTTCTCTCCACGCATATCATTCTCAGGAGGAACTGCTCCAAGTAAATCATGACAAATTGCTGGCCAATCCATATTTGTTCTTCCGATCACAGGTTCACCATCAATTGGTAAACCTATCAAAATTCCAACATCTTGAAGGGTCATTATCGTTTTACCGCAGGTCAAATGAAATGTGTGCATTTCATGTCGTCACCTCTCAACAAGCACCGTGATTAAATGCCAATCTAAATATGTCACACCAATATTGACTACTCCAACTAAACCAGCTGCCCTTATATAAGGTAAAATTCTCTAGTCAATCGATGTATAGTTTTCATCTACACTACACCTTCTTGTCTTCAACAAATCCCTCTCAACCTTTAGTATAAATAAAACAAGTCAAATCACAAATTAAACACAAATAAATAAATTAAAACCTCCTATTTAATATATACTTATAACTAAAAAATTACTGAATTATTTCATATTGCGTCAGATCAGTGTCTCCCTTAATAGGACCCGAATTTATTCTTGCAGCTCCTATATGTTGATCCATGTCAAAACCTGGATCAATTTTTACGTCATACATGTTAAATGAGTTATTAAATTTTATTTATTTGTTTATCTTATATTTGTTGGTATACTTATTCTAAATTATTTTATATATACATCATCAATATTTTATTATACAACTTTCGACTACATATTATACTTTATTCCGAAAATTGTTACGTAATACAAATAAAAAGGATGACATCATTTCTTGAAATAATAAACATTGATAATTAATATAAAACACTGAAAACAAAAATAAAATTACAATTTTAACCCCAGAGACATTTTTTTCATACATGCCTAATTTTATTTTATGTTCTAATGAACATAATATTTAGGCCATTTATTATAATTATACCACCAACAATAAGTTATTTGAGACACTAGCATTGTATCCCTAACTTTTAACAAATTTTCTTTACTTATTCCAATTACATCTTTAACAAATATGAGAACTAATTCCTCATATTTTGTTACATTAGGTGTAACACCCCCACCGCCGCCCCCGTTGGAAGGGCACGACGCTCACTCACGACGCGACAAAGCATACAGCTCCCATACCTGGAAAACGAAGCTTCAACCGAACTCCTCACGAATCCACTTTATCCTTGCCCTTGCTCTTCCTTCTCTCTTCCGATTCTTGCACAAAAACCCAGCCACAAACACTCAAATCAGACCCAAACACAATCAAAACCCGAAATCACAGAACAAGAAACAAATACGAGACCCCAATCCAAACTCAACCACTTACCTTCAACACTTCTAGCTCAAACCTTCAAGATTTCCACTCAAAACTCAAAGAAGCACAAGAGAAGAGAGGTGAGAGTAGAAGAATGAAAGCAAGAGAGAGGGGAGAACGGGAAATGAAGAAGAAAAGAGGGAAAATGAGATAGCTTCCACGGGAAGACTAACCCAAAAGCTGCCCCTCCCTTCCTCTCTCCTACTTTTCATTAATTGCTCACCAACCCTTGCCACTTGTCACCTTCTTAGAGAATCAATCAATCCATCTTAACATACACCACTTATGGCACCATACACTAACCACACACAAGCCTATTTACACAAATACCTTCCAATGCACCAAACACAACCCACACCTTATAATTTCCAATAACCCACTTTCATCCTAGGCACCATGTACCACAAACCACACAATAAAAGCCCTATGTCTACTTACACCCTACAACCATACACTACAAACACACACTAATATTCCCCTCACTTCACTTAACACCTAAATGCTTAATTTCTTTCACACATACTTCCTTATTAACCAAAATTCCTCTTACACAAATTACGAAAAAGCCCTCACTTTACCGACTTACCTCGCAAATTCCGACCAGGCCCTATTTGGGTTGTTACAATCACTCCCCCTTAAGAAATTTCGTCCTCGAAATTTCCCCGCTAATCACTTAAATCCAAACAGCCCAAACACAGCCGAAATTTAACTGAAAACTAATAACATAACTTACCAGAAGGTCCCGCTCGATCTGCTATATCCCCTACTTGCATCGCATAAACTCTTGGATGCGAGGGCACTTCCTTGGTTGACGACTTCTGTACAGTCTCTGACGGCGCTTGCGAAGGACGTCTACTGGCTCTTCCACTCTGATTCCCTCTCGCTCTCTGACCACTGGTTCTACTCTCTGGTTTATCCTGAAGCTCTCTTCGATCCGGACAATTTGCCACCATGTGCTCTTGGCTGCCACATCTGAAGCACGCTCCAGAGATCCTTCTACACTCGCCCCAGTGGCGCTTATAACAATGTTCACACTCCGGAATCGTACTTCCCTTGTTAGAGGGTGGCGCTACACTCCCAACTTCTGAACGTACCGGAACCGAACTCTTCCCACCTTGACCACTCGGAACTCCCCTCGACTTCTTGCCGCTTCCAAACCCATCACTCGGTGCTTTCCTCTTGCTCTCGATCCTCTGCTTGATCACCTCAGACTCTTCTAACTTCATCGCCGCTGCCACAAGCTGATAATACCCCACGGGTTGCAAAACTGACAATGCCGACAACGGACCTCGGAACACCTCACGCAGTCCCTCTAGGAAATGCCGACTTCTAAACTCATCCGTCAACAAAGTCTCAGGCACATACTTACTCAACCGGCTGAATTCTTTATCATACTCACTCACAGTCATGCCTCGCTGCCTCAGACCGATAAACTCTCTCCACTTAGCTTCCTGATACGCCTTCGTCACATATTTCTGCTCAAATTCTTGCTTGAAGAAATCCCAAGTTAACTCGGCTGGTCGCTGAGGATTTCGCATCACTAATTCCCACCAATCGTACGCTGGCCCTTGAAGTAAGGACACTGCACAAAGCACCCTCTGTTCTGCAGGACATCTAATCTCTTGCAAAATTCGACCTACTCTCTTAAGCCAAAACTCGGCCACATCAGATTGGTCCAAAGCAGTCCCATGAAAATCCTCGGCTCCTCTCTTTCTTAGCAACTCAGTCGGGGCTTTAGGAGCAGTCAACCTCTCTACCAACTGAAGCAAACCTTGCAATAAGACCGGATTCTCTTGACCAAAACCCATACCAGGAATCTCCTCTCGCTGACGCTGCGGAGCAGGCTGTTCACCTCTCACTACACTTGCACTACCAACCGTCTCACCCACATGCTCACTTGGATCAGACTCCATCTAAACACTACACAGGACAAGACACATCTGCATTAGGCCACGACACAAAACCGACTCACATATAAAGACTTAATACAAAACAAACAGAGGCAACTAGAACCGCCTAAACCGGCGCTCTGATACCACTAATTGTAACACCCCCACCGCCATCCCCGTTGGAAGGGCACGACGCGACAAAGCATACAGCTCCCATACCTGGAAAACGAAGCTTCAACCGAACTCCTCACGAATCCACTTTATCCTTGCCCTTGCTCTTCCTTCTCTCTTCCGATTCTTGCACAAAAACCCAGCCACAAACACTCAAATCAGACCCAAACACAATCAAAACCCGAAATCACAGAACAAGAAACAAATACGAGACCCCAATCCGAACTCAACCACTTACCTTCAACACTTCTAGCTCAAACCTTCAAGATTTCCACTCAAAACTCAAAGAAGCACAAGAGAAGAGAGGTGAGAGTAGAAGAATGAAAGCAAGAGAGAGGGGAGAACGGGAAATGAAGAAGAAAAGAGGGAAAATGAGATAGCTTCCACGGGAAGACTAACCCAAAAGCTGCCCCTCCCTTCCTCTCTCCTACTTTTCATTAATTGCTCACCAACCCTTGCCACTTGTCACCTTCTTAGAGAATCAATCAATCCATCTTAACATACACCACTTATGGCACCATACACTAACCACACACAAGCCTATTTACACAAATACCTTCCAATGCACCAAACACAACCCACACCTTATAATTTCCAATAACGCACTTTCATCCTAGGCACCATGTACCACAAACCACACAATAAAAGCCCTATGTCTACTTACACCCTACAACCATACACTACAAACACACACTAATATTCCCCTCACTTCACTTAACACCTAAATGCTTAATTTCTTTCACACATACTTCCTTATTAACTAAAATTCCTCTTACACAAATTACGAAAAAGCCCTCACTTTACCGACTTACCTCGCAAATTCCGACCAGGCCCTATTTGGGTTGTTACATTAGGCATATTCCAAATTTTCATGATAGGTCCCAAATATTTTATTGGCACCGTCATCCAAATAGCCTCAACCTTCTTTGCCTCCATCATTGGATATCCATCCATAATAATATTTTGTAATTTTTTACTTATTTGGATGATATGATCGCACATTGTCATTTCATTTTCGATTCGGCTATTGTACAAATCAGCCCATTTTCTCCTCACTATTGCCTTTACCACATCACTCATCATTACTCTTTGTGCTAAATACGTATTTACCATCTATAATATGAAATTCATATAAATAAATGTTATATAAAAACTATATTTTTTTAGCTTTAATTTATTTATTTATTTTTACAATTTAATATATAATATATTATTTTATTTAATTAACTATTTTCATACTGATTTCTCGTCACATAATTAAAATACATGCATTGACTGTAAATATTAAATTTCTTAATATCAATATAACAACGACATAAACACAGAAAACCACTTATCATTTACATTTTCAAACATATTATATGCTTCATAATGTCAAAAATTATATAAATCGATTAAATAAACCCACATCAAAAATTTAATAACGGTTGCATAAATAAATTTTATTTTTTAAACTAAATCAAATAAGAATAACTTACCTTTAAAATGTTGATCGAAATTATGCTTTCAAATTAATACCCCCTGTAATTTAAAAATGAAAAACAAGTTAGTTATAAAAAAAATTTTGATTTCAACTATATTAACATAATATTACATTTACTTTAGCCTTGAACAAAATAAGGAGTTAAGTGACTAATTTATATAAGAATTCAGAATTGAATACATAAATAACATATTGAAATTTTTAAGGAAATGAAGAAGAATGCACTGACGAAAAACTATAAAGAGAGAACAACCAAATTGCACGTAAATCAAAGAACATGAATAAAAGAGAGGGGCTTGGCTATTTAAATGTAAATTTCAAAAATAAATAAATTAACTACACAGACTCGAACCTTCTGTAAGGCACAGGTCTAGTTTATTGTGACTGCAGCGCATAATAACAACTATGCACTGCAGCCTTTGACCGAAATAAAAGAAAAAAAATTATATTTGTCAGAAAACAGCAACCTAAGTTGCCGTTTTCTAACAACCGGACCCCACTACCCGGTCTCTTTTCTAGGTGCCGTTTTGCACCTAGAAAAAAAATTAAAAATGCTAGAAAATGGCAACCTAGGTTGTCATTTTTTGGTAACCCAGTCTCCTTTGTCGGTGGGACTCACTCTGTCAGAAAATGGCAACCACACCATTTTGCTAAATATAATTAATGTAGCCCCACTTTTCTAATTTCTTTTGGTTTTTACACCAAAAAAAAAAACTTGTGTAATACTAATAGGTGTTTGTTAAATGTCCAAGGTTCCCCTTCTAAGACTCTTTCCACATCTATTTTATTTAAAAACTTAAAAAGAAACCTTTTATCTCCAATCTTAGAAATGTTCACACCTCCAAGAAGGTGCCAAATTTTTGTTAGTGTATTATGCATAGCCTTGAAGTTAACAATATTTCGAGTTAAGAAAGTCCTTACCAGGCAATTCTTATAAGGGTTATTAATATAGTGCAATTATTAATTATGTTTTGTATAGATTTTGGTGTGTTTATTGCTTAACTTTTGTGATTTTTATTGAGTCTTTAATATAATTTTGTTTAAGTTTAACTTTTTATGGATCTTGTTGTTTTCCTTTATTTTTCTAGGTACTTTTTATCAATTTTGTGGATATGAGTGACATGAAGCTGATTTAGAGTTGGAAGATTGGGGAATTCTGCCTTTTCTTGAGTCATGGCCATGAGAGCCAATTTTGCTAGAATAAGCAATTTTAATCAACTGAAGGTCATAACAGTGGGTGAAGATTTGTGTCACAGCCATGTGAATCAACTTTGGCAGAATGTTTAAGTCATGATCATGGTCATGAGAT
Organism: Excoecaria cochinchinensis; assembly: GCA_947683425.1. Lineage (NCBI taxonomy): Eukaryota > Viridiplantae > Streptophyta > Magnoliopsida > Malpighiales > Euphorbiaceae > Excoecaria > Excoecaria cochinchinensis. The sequence goes on from CANTUQ010000058.1 coordinate 2,028,706, forward strand.
GGGAAATAGGTCATGACCATGACGCCTTGTGTACTCAGAATCTAAAGCAGCATTTTTCATTAAAAATTGAATCTTTTGCAACTAGGAGAGCAATTTTTAACTAGAATAAAATGGGAAAACTTCCCTTTTAGTTGGTTAGTGATTTTTAGCTAAAATTACTTTATTTTTTGAGAGTTTAGAGGGTTATTTATTGATTTTGGGGAGATTCAAGCTTAGAGGAGCTGTAATTTGTGGATTTATTCATTTTCTTCTGAAAGTTGTAATCGTGTTTTCCACTCTATTTAGCTTGATTTTCATCTTGTTTAGTGAGTAGTTTCTTTCTTTTATTAAGGGATACTTGAATCCCTATATTTTTTATGGTTGTTTAGTCAATGCAATTTTCAATTGAGTTTCTTCTTCTACCCTATATTATTAATGCTTGAATGTATGAAATATATTATTAATGCTTGAATGTATGATTTCAATGTTTATATTTTTGACTATTTCCATGTTAGCGAATTGAGTTTATAAATTTTGCATTGATTTTATTCATGATTTTTTGGAAGATTGAAAACTAATTTTAACTCTTGTGTTTTCAAGTTGGAGAGTTGAGTTGGAATTAGGGATTTGAATTATTCCCAAGTTAGGGGACTCACTAAAACTTATATCTATGCTTATTAATATAGAGTTTCTATATAGAGTTAGAATTAATAAGAATATGAATTCTTAAGTCAAGGTGTTTGGGTTTAATTGATGAGTTTTCCAATTTGACTGTTACGTGTGTTTAACATATATCCATAATTTATAAAAAAAGAGAGTTTGTTGTTTGTTATTAGTTAGTTAGCTGTAGTTGGATTAATCATAGTTAGCTAACTGTAGTCATCTTTAGTTAGTTAAGTTAATGCGTGCATATAAGGCAAACTAACTACACTTTACTTTAACATTGAATACAGATCTAGAAGCAATTACAGCTTCTTCTTTTCTTAATCTCTACTTGTTCTTCTTATTCTTTGCTCTATAACTCTTGTTACATGGTATCAGAGCTTGAGATCAAGAAGTCTGTTGTCTGATATCAAAGTTAATTAATAGTAGTAATGGCTAATATCGGCTATAATCCAGTATCACAAACTAGTGCTAAAAGTAGTTTGAATCGAAGAGGAGCTAATCAAGATGTTGATGTCGATCCTTTATTGTTATAGAGCTCGGATGATCTAGGAATGGTCTTGGTGACGTCACCATTGACAGGTAATAATTACCTTACTTAGAGTATTGCAGTCAGAACATCTCTTGAAGCAAAGGACAAGATTTGCTTCATCGATGGATCTTATCCAGCTCCTACAAACCCTAATCAGTATAGAAAGTGGAAAAGGTGGATTCTATGATTAAATCCTGCCTCTTAAACTCAATGACAAAGGAAATGTCAGATAATTTCATTTACTATCTCAGTTATAAAATACTCTAGGATACGATTGAAAAAGGACTTGGAGAGAGTAATAGTCCTCTGCGATATCAGTTGTAAAGAAAGGTTTTTTCTCTGGAGCAAAGGAATGATTCTCTTGCATCTTAATATAGTAAGTTGAACAAGTGTTGGGAGGAATTAAACAGGGTTGTGCCTTTAATTATTTGTCAATGTAATGGATGCTCATGTAATTTGAGGTCCAGATTGGTTGAGAGAGGGGAGTCAAGAAGATTATTGCAATTCTTAATGGGACTTAATCAGGTTTATGACAATGTGAGGAGTCAGATCTTGAATCTTGAACCCTTTCCAAATATAGACAAAGCCTATTCTATGGTGTTGTGGGCAGAAAAATAGAAGCAAGTTAACATGGTGTATGGCAACGATCCAGCAGTTGGCAATGCTTTATTAGCAGAGAATCTTAACTCTAAAGGAGGGTATAAAAAGAAGGATAAGAAAGACAGATTTTGTGAACATTGCAATGTACGTGGGCATACCAAAGATTCATGCTTCAAAATTCATGGTTATCCTGATTGGTTAAAAGAATTAAAAGATAAGAAGGTAGGAGAGAAAAAGGGAGCTGCAAACATAGTCCATTCTGATCATTAGTCTACTCCTGTGGACATTGTGTCTGATAGTGATTTTCAACAGAATGGTGATCTTACAGTTATCATGAATTCTTTAATCAGACAGGAAATGTCAAAATTTCTTAAAGGAAAACAACCAACAGATCAGTATGTGAATATGGTATCAAAACTTGCAAACTTTGCAGGTAAACGAGACAAGATTCATTATGCACTTACTGTTCATAGTTTGAAACCAGAAGCTGTGAAAATTGACACTGGAGCATCTAATCATACGTGTTTTGATAAGAGATCCATGAATTCCATTACACAACTCCAGCTTCCTATACTAATTCACCTTCCTGATGACTCTGTTAAACATGTCACTCACTGTGGTCAAGTGTCTTTGAATTCCATTTTTAACCTTAAAGATGTTTTGTTTATCCCATCCTTCAAGTTCAATTTACTTTCTGTCAATCAACTCACTAAAGATTCTAATGTTTTTGTGTCTTGTTATCCTGATTGTTGCTATATACAGGACCGAAAGACTAAGTCTGTTCTGGCAACTGGTCATGTGATAGGAACTTTATACATTCTCAATTCCAAGTCATTTCAGTCCTTAGCCTCAAATATCAACTCCAGCCATTCTTCTTTTACTCTTTCAAATACTTTACTAGATTATAATACAGTTTCAATTTCAAATGTAAATGATAACAATTCAAATACAGTTTGGCATCACAGATTAGGTCATGCTTCAATTCCTATAATGAAACACATTCCTTGTATTAATTCTGTGTCTTCAAATAAAACACGTGACATTTGTCATTTTTCAAAGCAAACTAGACTTCCTTTTTCTTTTACTTCCATTCAAACCAAACATATTCTAGAGTTGCTGCATATAGATTTATGGGGACCTTATAAACAATCTAGTTTAAGTCAATCTCATTATATGTTGACAGTCGTGGATGATTTTAGTAGGTCCACGTGGACATTCTTGCTGAAATAAAAGCAGCAGGTCTGCCATATTGTTAAAACTGTGTTACACATGTTGGCTACTCAATTTAATTGCAAGGTGAAGTGCATCAAAACCGACAATGGCACAAAATTTGTAAATGAGAAATGCACAAATTTTTTATAGCAGCTGGGTATTGTAACACCCCATACCTATACGTAGAGTGAATACCCGTATAGATAAGGGTGTTACCGACAAACAAACATACAGACATAACGAAGGCGGAAAAGAAACATTCATAAACGATAAATTAAAACTTATAATAAGAAAAATGGGCCAACAGAACTTCATTTCATATATCAAAATATCCTTTATAAAGGTGTACAGTAACCTTACAGAGATACAGAAATATACTTGAAATATTACAAAAAGATTACATCATAAAACCCAAAATACAATAGTCAAGCTACAAAATGAATCTCTCTAAAGTGTTGGCTCTGACTGCTGCGGAATGCATTCCTCAAAACTCAGACAGCTTCCATACCTGCATGGATTAAATACCCGTGCTAAGCGATAAACGCTTAGTGGGAAAAGCAAAAGATGGATGACCACTAATAGCGGCCATCAAGGCAAACACATACATATGTCACATACGGAAGTACACAATTATTCGTATAAAATATAACACATATCTCATACTTACTTACAAGCATAACTTAATATAAATAATCATGTTCATGTTTCAATAATAAGCAAGGTTGCATTCATAAGAGAACCCAACATATATGCCTGTAAATTTAGAGTAGCGGATAACGAGTGAACAATAGGTACCCGTAGGTACGAGCAAAAGCAACATCTTTCATTTTCATATAAAAACATTTTCAATGGGGATCTTAAAAAACATCCAAACACTCAAGATCGCGAGAACCCAAACGTTGACCTGATCAGGGTCCAGAACACTAGGCTACAGCTTATAAAACTCTATAGGCATGCCTATCTATCCACTTACTTGACTCTTGCAGGCTAGGCAACAATAATAATAATTTTCATAATTATCACATAAGAGCTAATATATTTCAAAGAACAAGCTCAAATTCTCTATCATATAACCCTATTTGATATGCAATAATCCCATAGACATAAACACATGTTAATGCTTAACTTAAAGGAGACAAAAGAGGAAGAATACAAAAATTCAAAAATTCCAGGATAGAAAGAGGTTACATGGCGGTATGGTAAATCATTACCGCTGTGTAAGACATTCCACACGGTGATAAGGAAAACCTTACCGTCGTGTGGCCTGCCGAGCCAAAACTCCTCAGATAATAGAATGCATTTACACGGCGGTATAGAAATCCTAATCGCCTCATAAAATGCACAGCAGAAACACCTCAAAATAGAATACATTTACACGGCAGTATGACAAGCCCTTACCGTCGTGTAACAGCTTGAATAAGCAAAAATCAAATGTAGAAATATGATTTACACGGTGGTATGGCCTCCTTACTGCCGTGTAAATCAACCAAAACCCAGAAATTTTGCTATTCTCTGCTACCCACTTCCTAATTCTTAAACCAACATCCAAAATTACAATACCCCAAGCCACTCATACCATTAAAACCTCAACTTAAACAAACTAAAACTCAAATTAAACATCTCAAGCAACTCAATTCAAAGCTCTAATCAAAAATCATACCCAAAACTCTTATCATTTCCAAAATCATCAAACCCATTTAATTTCCACAATAGAAACTTCAATTAAGCACATAAAGACACATATCCACACTTCAATTCCAGAAATTAAACAATGAATCAATAATAGATTAAATTATGCGATAACAACCAAATTCCCAAACCTTAATTGCTTAGCTCCAAAGTCAAGGGGCTGAACTTTCACCTACCACTTCCTTCCCTTTAGGATCCTTAGGAGGCAACTCTGATCAAACAACCCAAAACACACAAAACTCAAAACCCTACAAACAAACACACCCACACACACCCAACGGGAACACAAGAAGAAGAAGACTTACTCAACACTTGGAATTTGCTAAGACCATTTTAGAATTCAAGAGCTTGAGGATTCAATCAAAGAGTAAGAAAGAAGAAGAAAAGGAGAAGAAGCACAGAGGAAGAGAGAGCTGAACGGGAAAGGCTAACCTCACGTTCCCTCTCTCCTTCTCTTAAGTCAAACCCCCCTTTCCTCTTACTTTAATCTCTACCATCCAAGTGTCAAGATCCACTACACCCTTTCTTCTTACTCCCTCAAACAAACAAACAAACCACATAATAAAAATAAAAACCTGCAATTAAGCCCTTAAACTTAATAACTCATGCAATGACACTCACACACACACACACATGTGCTCAAACTTTAAGGGTGGGAATCGAGGTGTTACAGGTATTCTGCATCAGAAGACTTGTGTATATACTCCACAATAAAATGGAGTGGCAGAGAGGAAGCATAGACATTTAGCTCAAGTTGTAAGGGCTTTATTGTTCCAAGCAGGTTTACGTAAGCATTTTTGGGGGGGAGCTATGTTAATAGCAACTCACATCATCAACAGATTACCTTCTGCCCTTTTAAAATGGAAGTGTCCTTTTGAGATCCTGTTTTAGACACAACCAGATTATAGCAAACTAAGAACTTTTGGGTGTTTATGTTATGTCATTGATACTCATCCTATTAAGGATAAATTTGCTTCCAGATCCCATAAATGTGTTTTCCTATGATATGTTCCAAGATAGAAGGCCTATAAGGCTTATGATTTGCAATCTCATAAAGTTTCGATTTTTCGAGATATTCAATTTTATGAAACTCAGTTTCCTTTTAAGTCTGCTATTACTAATCCGGAGTACTCTACTCCTCTCCCTAATGTCTCTATATATGCTGATATGCATGATTATGACCAATTAAGCTGTGGAGATGAAGTTCCAGCAGATAATACAGAAGTTCAACTTGATAATGTCGTAGTTCAGGTCGATAATACAGAAGTTCATTATCAGTCAATGAGAACCAGCTCTAGACCCAGGAAATCACCTGCATGGATGTAAGATTATATTTTTACAGAGTTGAACTTGGTAAAACTTTTAATCATTATTTAATCCCAATTTCAAGTAATTGTTTAAAGTATTTAGTTTTTTATTTGTTATTTTATGATTTAGTTTAATTAAGACAAAAACCTATAAAACCTTGATTTTTCATATAACATGAGCAATTTTAGGATAATTGTTGGTTAATTAATTAATCCATGTGAGATAACATTTGAGTATTCCTACATCCACTTTACTAGTCAATGGGTACACTTGTTAGAGTCTCGTCAATTGTTGATGAAACCTTTGATATCTCTTACTCACTATTCATCTTTTTCTCATATGATATCGTCATATCACTAACTATTGTTCCATAGGAGTTAAAAAACTACCACTACGTTAACTTGTCACCTAAAAAAACTAATGCTACATAACAGCACCAAAAAACTATTCCAAATGACAGACATATTAATTCAGTGTTGATAAAAATAAGAAGGGTTAAGTTAAAATAAATATACTAAATTTTGTCTTTAATTTATAAAGTGGCATTTTAGGTAGGAGACAATTTTTCTAAAAGAAAAAGAAGTATCAATTTACATAAAACTAAGGGAGCAACTTTTTTTTTAAAAAAAAAAAACTAGACTCGATAAATAGTGTTTATGACATATAGGCTAGAATTATTTTCAAACTTGTTTTTCTTTTTGTCTTTTTATTATTATTAACATGGATGATAGTGATGATTCATTATTAAAGTTATAACAGCTCTATTTTCCAATTAAAAGTTCTTCAATATTTACATTTTCAAGTCAACATGCAATTTGATTTGATTTGTTTTTTGTTTTTTTTTTTTGAAATATTTCAATGTACTTGTATTTTTAGATTAAAACTCTCCTTCACACCCAAGCGTACTTTGTCTGATCAGACGAAATATCTTCATCTTTATTTGATCAGACAAAGCCTTTGTTCAACTAAACCCGACAAATAGCAATTATGACATATAGGCTAGCATTATTTTCAAACTTATTTTTCTTTTTGTCTTTTTACTATTATTAATATGGATGATAGTGATTATTTGTTATCATCTGACTAGACAAATGATTAGACAAAGCCTTTGTTTGATCAAATGAAACTCCCAAATATAGACAACCCTTTTTATGTGCTAATCTTACCCAAATATTGGATGGGTAGGATTATATTTTCACCCATTCAAAAGCCTATAAATACCCCAATTTCAAAAAAGAAAGGGGTTCCCTTTCCTTCCTCTCTCTTATTTCCTCCCTTTGAGTTTCTTGCATACCAAGAAGTTAAAAACACCTTTTTTAAGCTTGGTCCAAAGCTTGCCTCGTGAATTTTCTGAAAGTTTTCCTTCCACCATACATCAAAAATATCCTAAGGTAACATACTTGAGGATTGATTAATATAGGAGTGTATTTTTTGTGTTTTATGTATATTCTTGTGAAGTGTTTATCTTCATGTTTTTAGCATAAATGTTTCCTTTTTGATATTGTTTCCTCGTATCCAATCACATAATCCATGTGTGAATGGGCGTGAGATGATTTTCTAAATAAAAATCTTATTTTAAAACCTCTTTTTCTCATGGTCTTCTTTAATCTTAGGGAGTTGTTTAAAAGTTTATTTTTGTGTATTTTGCCTACTTTTGATGGTCTATGAATGACCTAAATTAACTCCAGACATTTCACATATCTCTTTAAGGATCAATGGAAATATGGACCGCTCTAGAAAAGAGAACCAATTTCGTATAGAAACCGTTTCATCTAATTAGACCAAGTTCGTAACTTACACCTGGTCAAACAAGTTTTCAAGAAAATTTTCCCTGATCTAGATGAACTTGGTTTGAATAGATGAAGCACTTTATCTGATTAGAAAAGGTTCATCTTGGATGGTTTCGTCTTTATCTGATCAAATTAAACCTCTAGAATGCTGTAACACCCCGTTTCCCACCCTAGTAGTTTGAGCCATATTGTATGCAAGTGTGTATGTGTATTTTTGGCATGTGTTAGTTAATTTGAGTTTTATGTATATTTATTGGGCTTTGTTAGTGTGTGTGTATGTAGTGAGTTAGTGTGTGAGTTAGTGGAATTAGACTTGGGTGTGTGTTGCCAAAACCCACCAATGGCAAGTTAACATGTGGCAAGGGAATTAAGGAGGGGCATAAATAGCAAGGAGAGAGAATGAGAGAGCAGCCTTTGACTGCCTTGCTCTCCCGTTCTCTTCCTCCTCATGCTAGTTCTTCTTCTTCTTCTTCTTGCTCCTTCTTGATCCCCTCTTTTGGCTGCAATTTATTGGTGGATTTTGGTAAATCTCAAGTTAATTGGTAAGTTTTATCTGGGGTTTAATTGGGTTTTCTTCTTCTTGCTCTTTTCCTTTGATTTTTGTTAGTGTGTGCTCTTGGGTTAGGGTTTTGAGTTTTGTGTGCTTTGGGTTATGTTTGCTCAGAAATTCCTCCTAGAGAACCTAAGGGTAAGGAGAAGGTAAGTGGAAGTGGAGCCCTTTGATTTGGAGCAAAGGAGATCAAGGTTTGGGAAATTTATGATTTTTGGTGTATAATTTGATTGTTTGGTCTTGGTTTGATTTTCTGGAAATTTATGAGGTTTAAGTTGGTTAAGTTTGTCTAAATGTTATGTGTTTTAAGTAATTTGTGTTGAGATGCTTTGGATGTGGAGTATTGAACCAAAATATGCTTTTGATTGAAGTTTTGAAGTAGAATTTCTGGATTGTTTAATTAGAGATTTTGATTATGTTAATTGCTTGTTTAATTGTGATTATTGGTATAAAAGTTAGATTTTTGTATTGTGGATGATGATTAGAATGCTTGATTTGAGTTGTTGTGAAGTTTGGGTTAGATTAGTGTTGTGGTGAGTTGTTGAAGGAGATGATTTTCTACAGATTTGTGCTAGAAAAGGAAAATGTGACTTTGTAGTAAGCGCGACATTTATTGCGAGCGCGACAGAGCTCGAGGATTTTAGGTCTCGCGGTAGGCTGAGCTCTGTTCTGCCGAGAAGCAACATCACGCGTGCTGTCGTGAGCGCGATATACATCGCGAGCGCGATAGAGCGCATAGTGCCGAGCTGAGGCCGGGCAGCGCAATTGCGAGCATGCACAATCACGATAATGATATCGAGCACATTCCATCGTGAGCACGATAGAAGCCAATCTGTTCCATTGCGCGTGAGTGCGAGGCTTGTCACGAGCACAGCGCTCAGGAAGCTTTGCCCCTGTCGCGAGCGCGACACCTCTTGCTTTTCAAAACGGGATTTCTTTTGTGCTTTCGATATTTATTTTTCGAACTTGTGATGTTATTAGACTTATGCATGGATGATTTTATGAACAATATGAATATGATTGGATGATTTATGCATGGCCTACAAGAGTCAAATTAGTGGATAGTTAGGCATGCCTAATAGAGTTCAGTAGCTGCAGCCCCAATGTGTTCCGGACCCTGATCAGGTCCCCGTTTGGGTCCTCGCTATCCTCAATGTGTTTGGATCTTGTTTAAGATCCTCAAATGTGAAAATGTTTTAAATATGAAAATTTAAGATGTTGCTTTTCGATTGTACCCTCGGGTACCCCAATGTGTTCACTCGTTATCTGCTATTGTGAGTCAGCAGGCGTTTTGTTGTGATTATGAGTATGTGAAATCAGTATGATATATAAATTTTTATTATGAGCTTTCGAATATAATTGATGATGATTAAGCTATTATTTAATTATATATGATTATAAGCATGCGCCATGTTGTATGTGTTCTGCCTTAACGACCATTGTAAATGGTCGTTCATATTATTTGTGTTTTTTCCACTGAGCGTTATCACTTAGCACGGGTGTTTCATTCGTGCAGATGCGGAAGGTTTTGAGTTTTTGGGAGAGTCTCCGTAGGTCCAGCCAACACAGAAGGATTGAAATGCTATAGTGTAGTTTTGTATTTGGGCTCTCTTATTGTATTAATTCTTTTGTAAGGCTTCCGCTATGTACTCCCGGGAAGAATGAATTTTGTAATATCAAGTATGTATAGAATATTTTTGTAATGAACCTTTGATATCAATGAATGATCTTTGAGTTCTCAAGTTTTAATTACTTCTGTTATTTCAATATTTGTATATGTTTATTATATTGCTTTGTTTGGTGAGACCCTTGTCCATATGGATTCTCACTCCCTTCGAGGATGAGTTCTCCTACGTATGGGTAAGGGGTGTTACAATTTTTGGTATCAGAGCCTAGGTTTAGGCATTTCTGGGTGTTTGTAGAGTATAGATATCTGTTTAGGACTGTGTTGGCCTAATGCGAATGTCTTTGTGTTTGTTATAGATGGAGTCTGCGCGTGGATCACTCGAGGGGTCAGTTGAGAGTGGTAATCCCTAAGAGCAAGATCCGTTAGTGTCTGCTCTGGGTCAACCAGCTAGGTTACATCCTGAGGCCGCAGCCATGCCTTTTGAGGCTATGCTAAAGATATCTCAGGATATGGCTCGGGTCTTAGAAAGGGTTACTGCTTCGAGAGACCTAATAGAGAGTATGAGGAAAGCTGTGGAAGAAGATTTCTATGGAATGAGCTTAGATGAGTCTGAGTTGGTAGAGAAGTGGATCGAGAAGGTGGAAAGAGTTCTTGAGGAGATTCGTTGCCCTCCTGAGAGGCAAATTGAGTGTGTTGTTCCTTTGCTCCAAGGATTGGCCTATGACTGGTGGAAGTTGGTCCGTAGGCATCCCTAGTTGCCAGATCCGGTCATATGGGAGTTCTTTGAATAGGAATTTATGAGTAAGTATGTGACCAAGGCTTATAAAGAGGCTAAGTGGGCTCAGTTCTTAAGTTTGAAGAAGAGGGCAATGTCGGTTGCAGATATGAAAAGGAGTTCAATCGACTTAGGAAGTATGCTCCTCCGGGTATTTTGACAGAAGAGTTTCAGTGTCAGCATTTCGAGGTTGGGTTGAATGAGTCCTTGATAGTCATGCTCATATCTCTAATGAGTACTCCTGCTATTAGTTATTATCAGATTGTCCAAGTAGCTCTACGAGCAGAGAGGTCTGAGTTGGTTTTGAGGGAGAGAGCTCAGAGGAGGAATCCCTCTCGTGGAGGTTCGTCCTCCAGAAAGAGATCGAGGAACCCGCAGGATGAGTCCTCTTTTGGTCCTGCTTCGAGGGGTAGGAGGCAGGGATCTATAGTTGGTTCGAGTGCTGGTAGAGGTAGTTCTGGTGGAAGAGGTGAAGTGGTACCCGAGTGTTCTCATTGTAGTAAGCGCCACAAGGGCGAGTGCAGATAGCTTACTAGAGGATGTTTCCATTTTGGAAGCACCAATTACTTTCTGGCTAATTGTCCAAAGTTGAGTGAGAACACTAGGGATCAGCAAGAAGCTAGCCGGTCGTAGAGGCAGAGGTAGAGATCGAGGTGGTCGGCCTAGAGATGGTGCTCCATCGGAGTCAGTAGATCGTCCTCAGATGGTGCCAGTAAGGGCCTATGCGATGAGAGCTCGGGATGAGCACGATGTGCCCGATGTGATTGCAGGTAAGTTTCTACTATGTGGCACTGAGATGTATGCTCTAATAGATCCTGGTTCCACACTCTCATACTTGTGCTCTGATATGTTATTTGATAAGTTGCATGAAGTTGACCAGTTAGATTATGAGATCTGTGTGACCAGTCCTTTAGGGCATAGTGTTAATGTGAGTAGAGTGTTTAGGAACTGTCCTCTGTTGGTTCAAGGTATAGAGTTCCCAGCGGATTTGATTGATTTGCCTTTTCGGGAATTTGACTTGATTTTGGGAATGGATTGGTTAAGTAAGCATCGGGCAGTGGTAGATTGTCATAGGAAGGCTGTTGTGTTGCGGGATAGAGATTAGTCTCCGGTTGTGGTTAAACGTTTAGGCTCGGGTTCTTTGGGGAATGTTATTTCTGCCATGAAAGCTAGGAGATTTATGAGGAAAGGCTGTGAGGCATTTTTGGCTTTGGTATTGGACTCTAAGCGCAGTCAAGTTATGATTGAGGATATCCTAGTGGTTAGAGAGTTTAAGGATGTGTTTCCTAGTGAGTTGCCTGGGTTACCTATGAAGAGGGAAGTGGAATTGTCCATACAGATAGTGCCAGGTACTGCTCCTATTTCTAAAGCACCTTATCGAATGGCTCCTGTAGAATTGAGAGAATTTAAAACTCAATTACAAGAGCTATTGGATAAAGGCTTTATTAGACCCATCATATCTCCTTGGGGAGCTCCGATTTTGTTTGTAAAGAAGAAGGATGGGACATTGAGAATGTGCATCGATTACCGTTAAATTAATAAGGTTACTATGAAGAAAAAGTACCCGTTACCTAGGATTGAGGATTGTTTGATCAGCTTAAAGGTGCGGGAATCTTTTCTAAGATTGATCTTTGGTCTAGGTATTATCAGCTTCTGGTTAAGGATGCAGATGTGATTAAGAATGCATTTCGGACGTGATATGGCCACTATGAGTTTCTTGTCATGCTATTTGGTTTGACCATTATACCTGTGGCATTTATGGATTTGATGAACAGAGTGTTTAGGTCATATCTCGACCGATTTGTTGTAGTATTTATTGACGACATTTTGGTTTACTCGAAGAATGAGAGTGAGCATGAAGAGCATCTTTGGATAGTGCTTCAGGTTTTGAGAGATCACCATCTGTTTGCGAAGCTTAGTAAGTGTGATTTTTGGCTTAAGGAAGTGTCCTTTTTGGGCTATATTGTTTCGGCTAAAGGTATTTAAGTTGATCCTGCCAAGATTGAAGTGATTGTGAATTGGAAGGCACCTAGGAATGTGCCTGAGGTAAGAAGTTTTATGTGTTTGGCTGGTGTGACACGCGCCGAACCTAGTAAAGGCCCTCACTGAACCCGCTTTTAGGATTCGAGGGATTGGTTCGCGTCTTTTTGATCTTGGGTGCCATGAGACATCTTGGATGCCTCCTTTCTAATAGAACATTGGAAAGGATCATCTAGCCTCATGGTACCTTTAGGCACCTTTGAGGTATTTTGGAGTTGCCACCCAATTTACGAGAAATTAGGAAAGGTCATCTAACCTCTATGGTCTAAACCAGAGATGGTGTTCAGAACTTCACTCTTATCTATGCTTTGGTTAATTATAAATGAGTTTTTAACTTCCTAAAATTCTATCTCTCCTCTCACACGATTGATGCATTTACTGTCGATTAATTATAATTGGGTAATCCTGATCTTAGACCGCCTTGGGACCTAGTGTCTATAGTTGGGTATTACCATTGGTTTGTTAAGAGATTTTTAGTTATTGTTGCTCCTATGACTCGACTGTTGAGGAAAGGGGTCAAGTTTGAGTGGTCTGACAAGTGTCAGTTATGTTTTGAGCAGTTAAAGAGGTTATTGATCGAAGCTCCTGTACTTACTCAACCCACTTCAGGTAAGGAGTTTGTGATGTACAGTGATGCTTCAGGAGTTGGGCTTGGTTGTGTCTTAATGCAAGAGGGGAAGGTTGTGGCTTATGTGTCTAGTCAATTGAAGCCTCATGAGAAGAATTATTCGATGCATGATCTAGAGTTAGCGACTGTGATCTTTGCTCTTAAGATTTGGAGGCATTATCTATATGGGGAGACAGGTAGGATCTTCACGGACCACAAAAGTTTGAAGTATCTCCTCACGCAGAAAGAGTTAAATATGAGGCAATGCCGTTGGTTGGAGCTGTTTAAGGATTATGACTGCATTTCGGAATACCATTCAGGTAAAGCAAATGTGGTCGCCGATGCTTTGAGTCAAAAATCAATGTCAGCTTTGGTATTGAAGAATTATAAGTGGAGATTGGATTCGGAAGGGGCTTTGGTTGCCCAATTGAAAGCTAAGCCATCTTTGAGGCAATTGATTGTTGATGCCCAAAAAGACGATATGAAATTACAGGAAGTTTTGCAGGAAGTTCAGACTAGTAAGCAATCTGAGTTTTCGTTTTTGGATAGGGTACTGATGTATAGGAATCGTTTGTGTGTGCCTGAGACTAATGAGTTAAAGAAGAAGCTTTTGATTGAAGCACACACTACGGTCTTTACTATGCAGCCTGGTAGTGAAAAAATGTATAGAGATTTGAAGCAATTTTATTGGTGGCCTAGGATGAAGAGAGATATTGTGGAGTTTGTGGCCAAGTGTTTGACTTGTCAGTAGGTAAAGGCCGAGCATCAAGTTCCTTCGGGACTGCTCAACCCTTTACCTATCCCTCGGTGGAAATGGGATAACATCACAATGGATTTTGTATCAGGCTTGCCTATGACTCAGAGAAAGCATAATTCGGTTTGGGTTATTGTGGATCGACTCACCAAGTCAGTACACTTTCTGCCGGTTAGAGTTTATTATTCGATGGATAAGTTAGCTGATATCTATGTGAAAGAAGTGGTCAGACTGCATGGTATTCCATTGTCGATAGTGTCAGATCGGGATCCAACGTTCACATCAAAGTTCTGGAAAGAGTTGCAAGTGGCTTTGGGTACTCGGTTGAATTTTAGTACGGCTTTTCATCCTTAGTCAGATGGGCAGTCAGAAAGGGTTATACAAATTCTGGAGGATATGCTTCGGGATTGTGCTTTGGAATTTTCAAGCAGTTGGGATAAATATGTATCGCTCATGGAGTTTGCCTACAACAATAGTTATCAGTCGAGTATTAGCATGTCACCGTTTGAAGCTCTTTATAGACGATAGTGTAGGACTCTAATTTGTTGGATTGAATTGACTTAGCATTCATTTGTTGGGCCTGAGATGGTTAGAGATATAGAAGAGAAGATTCGATTGGTTCAGCAGAATCTGAAGATAGCCAAGGATAGACAGAGGTTTTATGCTAATTTGAAGAGAAAGGACATTCAGTTTGAGGTCGGAGACAAGGTGTTCCTTAAGGTATCACTATGGAGAAAAGTGTTACGCTTTGGCAAGAAGGGTAAACTTAGTCCCAGATTTATCGGACCCTATGAGGTGTTAGCAAAGGTTGGTCCTGTTGCCTATAAGTTAGCTTTACCAATGGAATTGGCTAAGCCACATGATGTTTTTCAAGTGTCTATACTTTACCACTACAGATCGGATCCATCGCATGTGTTATCGGTTCAGGATATAAGGATTCAATCTGATTATTCTTTTAATGAGGAGCCGAAAGCCATTTTAGCCAAAAAAAGTACGACAGTTGAGAAGCAAGTAAGTTCCTTTGGTTAAAGGGTTATGGCAGCATCATGGAGTTGAGGAGGCAACTTGGGAACTAGAGTCAGTGATGAGATCTCAGTACCCTCAGTTGTTCAGTTCAGGTAAGAATTTCGAGGACGAAATTCTTGTTAGTAGGGGAGAGTTGTAACACCCTATTTCCCACCCTAGTTGTTTGAGCCATATTGTATGCAAGTGTGTATGTCTATTTTTGGCATGTGTTATTTAATTTGGGTTTTATGTATGTTTATTGGGCTTTGTTAGTGTGTGCGTATGTAGTGAGTTAGTGGAATTAGACTTGGGTGTGTGTTGCCAAAACCCACCAATGGCAAGTTGACATGTGGCAAGGGAATTAAGGAGGGGTATAAATAGCAAGGAGAGAGAATGAGAGAGCAGCCTTTGACTTCCTTGCTCTCCCGTTCTCTTCCTCCTTGTGCTAGTTCTTCTTCTTCTTCTTGCTCCTTCTTGATCCCCTCTTTTGGCTGCAATTTGTTGGTGGATTTTGGTAACTCTCAAGTTAATTAGTAAGTTTTAGCTGGGGTTTAATTGGGTTTTCTTCTTCTTCCTCTTTTCCTTTGATTTTTGTTAGTGTGTGTTCTTGCGTTAGGGTTTTGAGTTTTATGTGCTTTGGGTTGTGTTTGCTCAGAAATTCCTCCTAAAGAACCTAAGGGTAAGGAGAAGGCAAGTGGAAATGGAGCCCTTTGATTTGGAGCAAAGGAGATCAAGGTTTGGGAAATTTATGATTTTTGGTGTATAATTTGATTGTTTGGTCTTGGTTTGATTTTCTGGAAATTTATGTGGTTTAAGTTGGTTAAGTTTGTCTAAATGTTATGGGTTTTGAGTAATTTGTGTTGAGATGCTTTGGATGTGGAGTATTGAACCAAAATATGCTTTTGATTGAAGTTTTGAAGTAGAATTTCTGGTTTGTTTAATTAGAGATTTTGATTATGTTAATTGCTTGTTTAATTGTGATTATTGGTATAAAAGTTAGATTTTTGTATTGTGTATGATGATTAGAATGCTTGATTTGAGTTGTGCTAAAGTTTGGGTTGGATTGGAGTTGTGGGTGAGTTATTGAAGGAGATGATTTTCTGCAGATTTGTGCTAGAACTGGAAAATGAGCGCGACAGAGCTTGAGGATTTAAGCTATCATAGTAGGTCGAGCTCTATTCTACCGAGCAGCAACATCACGCATGCTGTCGCGAGCGCGACAGAGCGCGTAGTGCCGAGCTGAGGCTGGGCAGCGTTATCGCGAGTGCGCGATCGCGATAGTGATATCGGGCGTGTTCTGTCACGAGCGCGATAGAAGCCGATCTGTTCCTTTGCGTGCGAACGCAGCACTCAGGGAGCTTTGCCCCTATCGCGAGCGCGACACCTCCTGCTTTTCAAAATGGGATTTCTTTTGTGCTTTCGATATTTATTTTTTGAACTTGTGATGTTTTTAGACTTATGCATGGATGATTTTATGAACAATATTAATATGATTGGATGATTTATGCATGGCCTACAAGACTCAAATTAGTGGATAGTTAGGCATGCCTAATAGAGTTCATTAGCTGCAACCCTACTATGTTCCGGACCCTGATCAGGTCCCCGTTTGGGTCCTCGCGATCCTCAATGTGTTTGGATCTTGTTTAAGATCCTCCAATGTGAAAATATTTTGAAAATTTAAGATGTTACTTTTCGATTGTACCCTCGGGTACCCCAATGTGTTCACTCGTTATCCGCTACTGTTAGTTAAGAGGCATTTTGTTGTGATTATGAGTATGTGAAATCAGTATGATATATAAATTTTGATTATGAGCTTTTGAATATAATTGATGATGATTAAGCTATGATTTAATTATATATGATTATAAGCATGTGCCAAGTTGTATGTGTTCTGCCTTAACGACCATTGTAAATGGCCGTTCATATTATTTGTGTTTTCCCCACTAAGCGTTATTGCTTAGTACGGGTGTTTCATCCGTGCAGGTGCGGAAGGTTTCGAGTTTTTAGGAGAGTCTCCGCAGGTCCAACCAACACAAAAGGATTGAAGTGCTATAGTTTGGTTTTGTATTTGGGCTCTCTTATTGTATTAATTCTTTTGTAAGGTTTCCTCTATATACTCCCGGGAAGAATGAATTTTGTAATATCAGTTATGTACAGAATATTTTTGTAATTAACCTTCAATATCAATGAATGATCTTTGAGTTCTCAAGTTTTAATTTCTTCTGTTATTTCAATATTTGTATATGTTTATTTTATTGCTTTGTTTGGTGACACCCTTGTCCATACGGATTATCACTTCCTTCGAGGATGAGTTCTTCTATGTATGGGTAAGGGGTGTTACAAATGCAGTATTGAGAGAATGAGCGTTTGCATGTTTCTTTTATATATTCTATCTTGGTATGTTGGCACTGTTTATAGCATGTCTATGCCATAATAAATTTTGATATTGTTTAAATAATTTTTAAGGCATGATTATATGTGTATGTTGGTATCTTTTATGAGCTTTATATATATCTTCATATATGGTTATATTGATGTGGTTTTGTATTTCCATATAATGTAGATTGTACGTTTTAAAAATAAAAAAACCTTTCACAAATGTTTTATACACTAATATCAATAAATGAAGATTTAAATAAAATGGTTCTCATCATGATAAAAGGGATTTCACAAATTAATAACTAATTAATTTGGGTATTTCTATATAAAAATGAATAAAATGATTTGGTGGATCAAGCCACCTTTCCCAAAAGTATTGCCATTAGTTAGGACCAATGTCCTACAATTTAATTATACCAAAATAAAATGAATTCTTCAAGTAAGCAAGGCTTTCATAACATGTTTCTATCAAACCACTATTTAGAATAAAATGGGACTAATGTCCTAACCTCCTTTCTTAATAATTAATAAAATCACCAATAATAGTATTATAAACTCCTCGATAATGCATTCTTGAAGACACTTTGAGAATAATGATGAAATTAGGTCAAATAGCTTTTTATTATAACATGACCGATATTGAAGGAAAATGCCACCAATGAATTAGGATTAAGGGACCAATGTCCCAATTCCCTTTAGATGGGCCAAAGATCCAATTCGCTCAAATGATGGACCAATGTCCAAGGACAAAAATAACCCGTTTTCACAAAAAGCTTAACTTAGGATCACAAATAAAGTAATAAATACGATCACTCATGCAAAAATGTATTATATGGTCGTTTTTACTGCTTTCATAAATTTTTGTATTAAAAAAAGAAATAATAAATATTGAAACTATCAAGAATGATAAAATATTAATTAAAAGGCAGAAATAAGACCGAGATTCCCGAACCCTGAATCTCATGGGTTTTAATCCTCGACCTAACTCACCAGATGGCTATTCTACTAAAATTGTCTCGTAGAGGGAGATGTTTCGACATATGAAAAAAGTATATAAGAGTGTTGACCCTTACTCATCATGCACTTTTATGAAAAAAGTGAAGTGATCCTTTATTGGAAATGGATATCCTACTAGACATTTTTGATATAAAAAAAACATTATAAATCCCATCTATCTATATTCTTGGCTACTCCATTGGGGAATCATTTTCCTTTATGAGAATCTAGCCCAAAAATGCCTTTAATTAATATCTCATTGAATCTCTAGTGTAGACACTAGGTCTTGAGGCAGTTTTTGTTAAAGTTACCAAATGAGGAAGACTTTTCTCTTACAAAGACAAGGAATCGAAAGGCTCGAGGTCTCTCTGTATTTTTGTGCTTTTCCAAAATGATTTTGGGCTTTCGGTCCCTGTAAATCGCTTAGTAAAGGTGAAAAACACTTAATTTTAGAGACTGAAATCAAGTCACACTCGTGACTCAGTACGCTTGTGACTTGGAATTACACCCCACTTGTTGAGCTTATCACATCCCAATTAGCTGTAAACCCACTCACATTCGTGAGATGCCAATCACACCTGTGACTCAACTCACGACCATGACTGTAGGACTCTATGAAAGTTTAAGATAAGAGAGAAGAGCGGATTAATGCCAGTTTTTTGGGTTGGGCTCTTTAGTTTTAAACTTCTTCTCTCTCATTTTTCATTGTCTTTTATAGATTCAAGCTCTAAGCTTTTATTTTCCAAGTTTTTCCTTTAAATTTTCCAAAATGAAGGATCCATGAACCCTAAAGTTCCATTGTTTGTCCGAGAAATACACTGAAGGTAATGTTATAAAGCTTTTTCCTTTTAGCGCAGTCCTGGCAGTTTGAGCTTATAGATTCATTCTTGAATGCTATAAACTCAGCCTTTAGTTTTTTTTATAGGATTTTGTCTTATCTTGAGTAGATTTAGGTTGTGAAACCCTTTTAAAGGGTATTTGTTATGTGGTAAAAACATGATAGGTTTTTTATGTTAAAAGCTTTATTTTTACTCCGTTTGATTTGTTTTCTTCATAAATCTTATTTAAAAGTTATTTTTATAAGTGTTTTGAGGGTCTTTTATCCTTCTTTGTTTTCTATTTTTTTTTGGGTTTTTAAACCCATTTCTGGACAAGGAGCAATACAGAGAAGGAAGAAAAAAATCACCATTTTGAGGTGACTCACGCCCGTGACTCTAAATCAATTTTCTTCCTTCATAAGAAAGTGAGCCCACTCACTTGCAGTGGAGTCATGGGTGTGAGTTGAATCATACCCGTTGTAATGCTCTAAATTATACCCTGGTAGTATCATGACATGTTTGAGGTAAAATATAAAGTGAACTGTAAGAGTTAAATGCATTAAAGTATAGTACAGGACAAACTAAGCATTAATATAAGAGACGTGGATAATTCAGTAATTTAGTAAAAATGTGATATACATGCATATATGAAGTTGTGGTGTGGAGCTAATGTTTAAAATAAGTTAAATTACATGCTAGTGTATGAATAGAGGAAGTTTTGGGGCTAAATGGAAATTATAAAAAGGTCCAAAAAGTTAGACCAATTAAATGTTGACATGTGTTGTACTAGAGAATGCATGAAAATTCATGCCTATAAAAATCGAGACCTGATTTTGCCTCCAATTCTAGATAAGTCAGTAATGTTTGGAGTGTAACTCACCCTATAGAACTCTAAATGACATGAATTAAAATTATACAAAAACTAGACTCATAGTGGAGTAACTTTCATAAAAAAACTATGCCCGAATTCTTTCTCAATTATTCTCAAAAAATTTTGAACGATTGAGTGATCATTCTATCTCTAACAGGTACCTGGAAATAGTCTCTAGTATTTTGGTCATATCTCTCAATATATAGGTCCAAAGGACTTGATTTTTACTCCATTGAAACCTTAAAACATAGGAGAACAAATATTAAGAAGACACCTTAGCCTAAAAAATTCATTTTTATTTTCTAAAATGCAAACCAAAGTGACCTACATGTCTATCAGGAATTTTTGACGGCCGTATGACACATTTTGGCACCCCACATAAATGTCAAGAATTCCTAATAGACGTTTGATCTCTATTTTTGACGCAAACATGAATTTTTTTATCAAAATAACACCGAACCTTATCCGAACATTCTCGAATGTGTTTGGCACTTGTCTAACACATGTTTAATGATAAATGTGGACCAAATATGCATGAAACATATTATAAAGCATTGAGATATTATTTTGAATAAAGGCATATGCAAACATAAGGTTCAGTTTTATGTATTTTTATTTAACAATAAACTTATGGTAACCACTGTTAATCCTGTATAGTAATTATCTGATCTTAATTAGGTTTACATGGACAAGTTAAGAAGTAATTGATGATTAAATGTATGTGTTTACTTGTGTATGTATACATATACACACATACACACACACACACACATATAAGGGCCCAAATTATACCTTAGTTATCTTAGAACATGTCTAATGGATAATTATGGCCAAATATGCATAATCAGGTAGTTAAGTGTGTTAAGAGACATAAAGGCCACTAAGTTAAAATACAAGGGTAATTTGGTAAATTATTAAAATAAAGTGACATATATACATAAATTGAAAAGTATTATGGGTCATTGTATGAAAATGGAATAATTGTATGTAAATGTGAAATTAAATGGAAGTTAAAGGATTAAATTGTAAAAAAAAAAGGAAAAGTAACCAATAAAGGTTTGACATTTAATTAGTCTAAATTAAGGAAACCAATAAAGGTTTGACATTTAATTCTTCTTTATGGATATTAGCTAGAATTGAGGGATTAGGGATAATATTAATGTGAATTTTATGGTAAATTAGTGAAAGATTCCAACCATAAAAAGAAGGGAAAGGAGAAGAAAGGAGCCAAGGAAGCTTGAAGAGAAGTTTTGTGCATCCAAAATAGGTTTGAATATATTTGATTTCTTGAGTATATGCTTGAGTAAATTGAATGTTTTATAAGTGTACTATGGACTTGGATTGGGTGATGAAATGATGAATTGGCATTAGTTTGCATGAAAATGGATAATAAAGTCAAGAGGAGTTAGTGTATTGAAACTCTATTTTAGGACCTTGATCCCATCACTATGTTTTGGCAATATCTCAGCCTATAAACCTTCAATTAGAGTGATTCTAATTTGAAATAAAACTTAAGAGATAGACCTTTAAATGTCATAAGACACCAAGACCCAGTTTTGAACACAAAACCTTTAAAAAATTGATTAAAGTAACAGGTCTGTTGCTACCAATGTAATGGGAGCAGTCAGTGTTCCCAAGGCTATAACTTCTAGGTTTGAATCCAAATTGGATGGTTTTAATACCAAAATAAACTTAAGACATACGTAACAATTGTCTAGAAGAAAATTTTTGCCTATAAATATTATTTGATAGGTGAAAAAGCCTAGCCAAAATGGGACTTGGAACTTGCCATGTTCCTTGTTTTCAGCATAGTAAGTGATTTTTTTTTTACCATTTCGAACCCAAACTTCACTGAAAGTTTTCGAAACTTATCCAATGCATGTTAAATATTATAGTATAAATATATGCACGTATATCATTCAAAAAAGTATGTGTATACCATTATGAACATGACGATTTAATGATAATTTTACTAAGAAAATGCATGTATATTTATGATTTAATTGTCGAAAATGACTGGAAATAGCTGGTATATATGGTATTAATTGTATATAATACATGTATGTGGGAATGTGCTCAAATAGTGATGTCTTATGAATGTACTAGATATTATTGATAATAAAATGATAATTAAAAATGTAATGCTTGCTTATTAGTCTAGGTTGTGGATAGACAGGCATGCCTATAATGACCTCTGTTGCAGCTGCCTATTATTCTGTTGACACTTTATGTGTTAGAGACTCCACGAGTCTCCCATTATACTGTACCTTTGGGTACCTACTATTCTGTATACCTACGGGTATTTTACGATCCGTACTTTTAGGTACCTACCGTTCTATTTGTACCTATGGGTACCTACTATTTTCTCGTTATCCACAACTATAGAAAATCAGGCAAATAATGAATTATGTTAAATGTTCTGATATGATTATTTATTGAACATCTATCAATGAGTATGATAATAATAATAATTTGGAAGTGATATTCTTTAATGTATTGTAACTGTAATGGCGAAAATTTATGTGTGATTATGTACATATGTTATCAGCATAACTTTTGCATGATCATACATATTTTATGAACATAATCTTTACACGATGAAATATATTCATATAATTATGTTTTGTTATTATCTGTGTGTGGTTAATGAACAATTGTTGTGAGTGGTCATTCGAAATCAAGTGTTTCCCACTAAACGTTATGCTTAGCATAGGTGTTATCCTGTGTAGGTACAAGTGTCAACACCACCGCTAAAGGTATTTCGCAGAGGATTGGGTCGTCCCAAGAATAGAGAAAGATCTTTCATGTAAGTTTTTTTTGAAATTAAATTAATATGTAATATGTATGATAAGAAATATATATGGTTGGTTAGCATTTTCATAAAATATGTGTAACATTGTAATTTTTACATACGTAAAGGAATGCAAAGAAGAAAGGATGATGATATGTTAATATGAGTTATGTAAGGTAAATGAAAAAAAAACAAACAAACAACAAAATAATAGTATGCATAATTATTTTGTATGATTGTGATTGGATCAGAAAATAGTTCTAGCATGTTTTATCGGGTCTCTATACATTGTGGTGTGATACTCCACTATAGGCAGTCCTATATCACGTGATTGGTGTTATAGGTTACCTGTAGGGGCTGTTACAATATATATATATATATATATATATATATATATATATATACATATGTGTGTGTGTGTGTGTGTGTGTGTGTGTGTGTGTGTGTGTGTGTGTGTGTGTATATATATATATATATATATATATATATATATATATATATATATATATATATATATATACATATATTTACACACACATATATATATATACATATACACGCGTGCGCGCACGCGCGCACACACACACACATATATATATATATACATACATATATTTACACATATATATACATGCACACACACACTCGCACGCGCACACACACGCACACGCGCGTGCGCACACATATATATGTATGTAGACACCGGGTCCCGAGGCAGTTCAGACCAAGGTTACCCAGTGATAAAATAAGCTCCTGTTCACAGACAAAGAGATTAGAAATGATGGTTTTCTTGTCAAATTTACTTTTTAGAAAAAAAATAAAAAATATATTAAAAAATAAAAATAAAAAAGAAGGTTGAAAGTGATAGTATTCTCGTCAAAATTGTTTAAAAAAAGATTTTCAGAGGCTTGCGGCTGCCGACGCTCGAGGGCGGGCACCCCTTGGGCGGCAGGCAAGTGCACACGAGTCCCACCCCTTGCCAGGGGCGGGCGCGTGACTTGGGTGCCCCGCATATGCCGACGTGTCGCCAGGCCGCCCCTCACCCTCCCAAGTCGCCCCTCACTGATTTTTATGTGTTTAATTGATTTTTTTGATTTTATTACTAATATTAATTTTATTTGTTTTTGTTTTTTGTTTCAATACTTATTTTTTCATGTTTGAGCACTCTTGTAAGCGAATGAGGAGATCTAGGAGATTTATTTTGGGTTGATTTATTATTTTTGTTGATTTTTATTATTTTTCCTTTATTTTGCTTTTTAATTAATTTGTCATATAATTTGTAATAAATTTATTTATTTTATGCACATTAAAAAAAATTACAAAAATATTTTTATTAATAAAATTGGATGTTTCTAATAAAATAGAACCAATGTCCTAATTTTTTTGCCAATCAAATCTCACTTTAAAAGAAGAGTTAATTTTCTCAAAATGAGATCACTCATCCCTATTTTCTCAATAATGCCTAAAAATAACTCTTTTATTTTTTTTAAGTGTGCATGAAGGAACCAATGTTCCTATTCCTAAATAAATGTCCCGATTTATATATGCTTATTTATTTAATTGACTTTATTTATTTAATTTTCTATTTTGGGGGGATAGTATTTTTTGTCCCAAATTTTTATCTTGTAATTTATTTTTGTAGTTTATTTTTATTTATTTTTCTTTGTAACGTTTTCCTCGATGCTTGATATGCGTTTTAATTGCATGACGTGTGAGAAAAGAGATTGAAAAATTGATTATTAAAAACTCATTTATAATTAACAAAGGCATTAATAAAAGTGAAGTTCCGAATCTTTCTCTAGTTTTGGACCCCGAGATTAGACGAACTTTTGCAATTTTTGTAAATTGGGTGGCAACTCCAAAATACTTCAAAGGTACCTAAAGGTTTCATGGGATTAGATGAACTTTCCCAATGTTCTATTCGGTAGGAATTCCATAATATCTCATGTTACCCAAAATCTAAACGCGAATCCTCTCGGACCCGAAAAGTCAGCCCTCCGAGAAAATTACTAAGCGGGTTCGGCGTGTGCCTCACACGTACACACACACGCACATATATATATAATTAAAATCAAACATATTATGATTGTTGGCAAGTACATATATATGTGCACATGCTTGTCACTATAATATGACTCCCGAATGTTATTAAATATGTCTTGGTAATAAAATAAGTCCTGCTAAAGTCTTAAATGTGGGTAAATAGACATGCCTAGAAGGGTTTTGCAGCTGCTCTTGTAGCACTACGGTGTCTCTTGATTATGAGACTTATGTCTCTCTTGTATCTTAATCTATGCTTCGGCACTCTTAATCTGTTTTTATTCAGATTTTTCTTAGTTTCTTCTACTCTGAATGATTAATTATATCCCCTGATCTAATAAATAATTTCGATACCGGCATTGAAATAAAGTATGATCATGATTCTTATATGGTTAATTAATTAAATGAAAGAAATGACATAAAACATAAATAACATGCCTTATATGATTATCGTGCATGAATGTGGTGACATATGCAAATGTATATGATATGGAAAATGAAAGGAAAGCATAACATGATTATGGCACAGAAAAATACAGACATAAGTACACATGTATACACAAATGTACCACATATGGAATGCTTGAAACATATTTACATGATAATTGTACTACGAAATGCATTAATCTCAATACATATATATGCTTACACATTATATAATTGTTATTGTGTGGTTGGCGGATGACTACTGTGAGTGGTCGTCCAAAATTTAACATTCCCCACTAAGCTTAAAAGCTTAGCACAGGCGTTTATGTGTAGGTCTAAGTGGTAGAATTGCGCATAGGGACAGCCTGCAGGAGTCAAGGCCAACTAAGGAATAGCATAGAGAGTTATTTATGTGTGTTCCTTTTGATATTGTAAAATCCATATGTAAATTATTGTATATGTAAAATGATGTAAAATGTAAACTAAAGGATTAAGCATATGTAATTACAACCTATGGACTATATCATGTATATGTAAAGAAATTTTGTATTATGTGCATGAATAGGAACAATTATTCTTGGCATGACTATAAATGACATGAATTAGATATGTATAAGCATATATATAGTGGTGTGACACCCCCACCTAAACCAATAGCCTGGAATGAATGTGCTAGGGTACCATTGATGATTATACGATTGTTTATGTTATATGTACAGGATCATAGATTCTGTATAAGGGGTATTACACTCATGACTCACTGAATCACGGGTCAAACCTTTTTTATATTTGTTTGTTTATTTGTTGTATTCCTATTTTGTTAAATTATGTATTTTATTTCTTTTATTTCGTATATAACTTATATCTGTGTGTGAACATAATAAAGCAATTTTATTTCTATGTACTCATTTGTTATTTTTAATATATTTGATGTAATAAAAAGGCCTTTTTGTCATAAAAATATTTATATTAAGTAATTAATATTTTTATTAATAAAGCAGGACCCATGTCCTATTTTATGCCTAAAAATCACATGTAAATAATAAGTTTTTAATAATATAAAAAATTTAGTATATAATTAATTAACATGGAAATTTCCTAATAAATTAGGACCACTCATCCTTACTTTTGATCAGAATGCATACGGGGACCAATGTCTCCACTAAAAAAGGGATGATAATGAACTACCCGTTTTATACATATTTATTTAATGCTTAGTGGATTTTTTATGCCATGACTTTATTGCTTTTTATGCCATGATTTTGCAGCTTTCTAATTTGATTGAGTGCACCTTTATTTTCTTTTTACCATGATTATACATGTAAGAAGAGCGACAAAACAATTAATCTAAAAAGCCAAATTATGCTTCATTAACCAATGGTATAAATAAGAGTGAGGTTCCGAACTCTTTTTGGTTTTGGCCTCATAAGGTTTGAACATTATTTTCCAATGTTCTATTGGGTGTGACTCTTTTTTACTGACCTTATGGTGTCCAACAAGATGCATCCTGAGGTTGATTGGTAATAATGAAATAGGGGTACCCAAAACACTGTTTTATGCCTTTTCAAGGCCTGAGACTCGATGAATTGGGTAGAATCCCTTAACTATTGTGAAATGGCTATCTCGGGCGGGTGACCTTTATCTAACTGTCCCTAAAATCAAGATCCAGTCCAGATACAATGGTCCATCCAGAATGATGCGTGCAACACATCTGGTTTCGATACTTATCATTTTTCATCTCATGCATTCATACTCCATTCCATACTTATTATTTTTCATCTCATGCATTCATACTCCATGCATTTGGTGTCCCTGTTACTTTTTAGTGGCATCTTACCTTTTTTCCAATTGTTATGAGGGTATCATTAGGGATGATAATCACCACTCTAAGCCCTCGTACCCAGTGGGTATATCAAATGATGACTCGATTAATCGCTACTCTGGTGATGAGATAGCCATCGACAGGGATCATGCTTGGACGATATTAGACTTTGAGTCGACTCTACCGAAATCCATGTACATAAGCTTAGTCATTTCTCCTTAGAAAATACCATAAATAGGATTAAACAATCATATGCTATATGGATAATTCATATAAAGTGTAATTAAGCATTTTGAAACATGATACACAAGCGTCTTATGTTCCACCATGGTCAAATGCTCGTCTATATGGGTTATCAAAATTGAGTCTCCTATATGTACATATTTTATATAATGTCGTTATGCTACCAGATTTCCATCGCACACATCACGTATTATTTTGCCCCATATTGGCAATTGAATAAATCCCATATAAGATAGTCGAGACTTTACCCTATATTCAGGAGAAATAAGCATGGAGAGGAATTGTCTATGAAATGTGATTGTTGCATCTCCACGCCTATACATCCATGCAATTTTTTTATACTATACATCATGAACAGATTGTATTATGCATCATTTATTCCTGATGTCATACGTTATTAATATATTGTATCATGCATCATGCATGCCATGCCATGCATCATTTTCTCATCATACCAAGCTTCATGGCTAACCCTTTGTGTTTGCAACCATAGATCGACTGAAGAAATCTGCTTGAAAAAAGACTTTGTCTAACAAGTTAGCTAGGAGGTCACTAATGATTTCTAAGTCAACAGGTATTAGTGGGATTTTAGATCTAGCAGGAGTGTCAGGGGATCAGTTTAACTTCATCACTTGGGTTAAAATCTAAGAAGAGTTAATGGACTTTAAGGCATATCTCAAGAAGGACTTGATTGAATCCATAAGGACTATGCTTACAATTGCTTTGCCACCTCTGATTTAGAAAGTGCTTCCTACTCCTACTTCGGCCTTTGGGTCGAACAACCCTAAAGTACCTCCCACTGCTTAAGAATGGGATAAAGGAGTGTCTGATCAGGTTTAGATAGCTAATCTAGAAAAGAATGACTACATTAAAGAGTCTTATTATGCTCTCTCTTTTTCCAAGAAAAAGTTATTCTATGAAAAACAAGGGGCTATCACTACTGAAAAGCTCATTTTCCAAAAGATCAACGACCATTCGGAGTCACTTTCTTGCAAGTTCAGAGGTAGCAAGGAGTTGGATCTTAAAGCTAAAGCCTTGAAGAGGGATGAGGCCATTCCCAAGAAGTTGAAGATGCCCAACTTGCCCATGTTTGATAGGACTTTAGACCCTAGGGTCCATCTTATACAATACTGCTAAGACTACTTCATCACAAGTTTTAGTTATAATAAGGAAAGGTACACCAACAGTGGGTACAACAAGCTAGCTGGCACTAGCTTAATGGCACTCAAAAAATTATTGAGGTTTCAGTGGTAAGTCCTTACCAATACACACAGTTTAACAAGCCTTTGTCATAGATCCTTCAGAACTGGTCTCGTAAGGGGAAAGCTATAACCATTCCCAAAGAGGCACTTGAGAACCCCTCTCTTTGAAAAGCATAAACATGACCTATACTATAATTCCATCAGCAAATAAAGCATGACACTAATGCTTGTTGAACTTTGAGAAATTCTATTCAAGATCTCATAGATAGTAAGTAGGTCCCGAACCTCGAAGAAGAGAGGAAGAATAATGGCAGCAACAAGGGCTATCATAATGTGCCCCCACCTTACATGTATTCCTTAGGTTTACTAGAGTGGCTGGAGTTACAAGACTTGGCTTAAGCTTAATAGTTAAATGTAGGAGCAATTTAGTATGAGGAGTTATAGAATGTTAGGACAGTTAGTGCCATATTCCGTGCCCACGACATGGGCCTTAGTCTCAGAGGCTAAACTATGATGCCATGAATAGGACAAACCAATGCCCTAGCCTATCTTATTCTGATCATACTACACATAAAGCAATATAAACATAGAGTTTATATTACACAATGTGTTCATTCATCTTTCAGCACCATTCATTGTCTAGATTACACATTCATGCTAGTTTTATTCTGGCCTAGCACTTTGTTTGATCAAACAAAGCTATTTTGTCTGTTAAGACAAATCAGTGTCGTCTGATGAAACAAAGTTGTTTTATCTGATCAGATGAAGCCTTTTGTCTGATCAGATAAAACTTGCCTCAGTAAGCCCAAGCCATGAATTTTGTCTGATTAGACGAGGTTTATCAAGTATTCATCTACTTAGACAAAGTTCATGTAGAAAAAAAAAATATCTAACTCACATATCTACTTATACAGGTATGAATGCATGCTCCTTTATCTACCAACACTCATCACAAAGTCCTTAAGACCCACAAGGCATTAATGCATCACACAAAAATGGATAAAATCATCAAAAGGGATGAACTTCATCTGTTCAGATAAGGTTTATCATAAGTTTTGCCTAACTTGATGAAACCATCACCTATTTTCGTCTTATCAAACAAAATCATACTAAAAATACAGCAACATAAAAAGACAAGAATCATATGGCAACAACAAAAATAAAAATACATAAGGAATTTAGGTACCAACCTAGGGCTGCTTATCACGACAAACATGTTATGACAACCACAACACCAACATGAGAGATCCAAATGGAATCCCATTGAACCTTTTCAACTTCTCTAACCTTGAAGCTCCTGGAATGAATCCGATGTTGTCCCAGTCCAGTGCTGCCATTTTTTCCTCACGATGGCAAGTCATTGCCTCAACCTCTAGCATTAAGCCCATGTTAGCCATGTTTCCCTTGGTAAAAGTGGTGATGAGATGGTGTTTGGAAGGAAAAAATGA
Source organism: Excoecaria cochinchinensis (assembly GCA_947683425.1). Lineage (NCBI taxonomy): Eukaryota > Viridiplantae > Streptophyta > Magnoliopsida > Malpighiales > Euphorbiaceae > Excoecaria > Excoecaria cochinchinensis. The sequence continues at coordinate 2,058,873 of CANTUQ010000058.1, forward strand.
AAAAGGAAGAGAAAAATGGAAGAAAAATAAGGAAAATATGAAGAAATTTTAATTATAGAAGGAGTAGAAGTCAAAAAATAGAAGGAGGAAGGAGATAAGGGGCATTTACTCCCATAATCCGGAGAGATGTACCGAATCACATCCTTTCAAATGTGTACGAGAAATGAAACCACCAATCTCCATTTTCCTCGATACTTTGTCTGATAAGACAAAGTGCCATTATCTGATCAGACAAAACATCTCATCTGATCAGACAAAATCCATCCCACTTGATCAATGAGATAAAACGCCTTCGTCTAATCAGACAAATCTGGCTTTGATTAGACAAAACATCTCATCTAATCAGACAAAATTCATCCTACTTGATCAATGTGCAAATTTAGATTCCACTTTATATGCTCTAATACAAGGTGGTAAGTTGATAAGCTTTTTTTCTAAAACTGTGTAGTCACATGCTTGATTTCTAGTAGGAGGCAACCTTTAAATCGTAAGCAATATCCAATAGGTATCACATCAATTGTTGAGTATACTCCAATGCAACAGGCAAACTAATAATTTTTTTTTCAAAACTAGTGCATTAATCGTACACTCTCCAACTATAGGCTAGTTGATAAGCTTTACAGATAAGCCACATCATAAGGTAAATTTTTATAATACCATCAGAACAAGCTTCTAACATTTTAACAGAGAGAAGCATCTTTGAAACCAAAAGGTAAGACCTAAAGAAAACACCAGGTGAGAAGGAAGCACACCCAAACCAGGAAGCTAAACCTAGTGGGACTCGACAACATTACCAACTCTAATAAATCAAATACATGGTAATGATCTAGGTATGCCTCTATTTCTTCAGACTGTGATTGGTTACTTTGCACACCTGCAAGTGTTTACAACACCCATCAAAGTAGGAGAAAACTATATAAATGAGGGTCTGAGTCTCTTATTGTTAGAAAAAATCCTATGATGAAGCAATACTGGATGCCTAGTAGCAAAAATGTCTTTGACCAAGAAATCAAAAGCCTTTTTTACTCATCCTAGATCATCCCGTCCTGAGGGCTAATCCTAACTCATTAGACTAAGAAGTTTAGTCTACTTAGACCAAGGCTTTGGTTGACCAGATTATCTTACCCAAAGATTGGAAAGGTAGGATTATCTTTGCACCCCTTCAAGAGCCTATAAATACCCCAATTTAAAGAATCTCTCCTTTCCTCCCTTTGAGTTTCTTGCACACTAATAAGCTAAAAACACCTCTTTTAAACTTAGTCCAAAGCTTCCGTTGGTAATTTTTTAGAAGTTTGCCTTCCACCCTACATCAAAAACATCCAAAGGTAACATACCTGAGGATTGATTCATATAAGAGAGTGTTTTTAGTGTTTTATGTATATTTTGTTTAAATATGTGTTGATGTATTGGTGAAGTGTTTATCTTCATATTGTTAGCATAAGTGTTTCATATCCAGCCACATAATCCATGTGTGAATGGTTGTGAGATGATTTTCCAAATAAAAATCTCATTTTGAAAATCCCTTTTTCTCATGGTCTTCTTTAATCTTGAGGAGGTGTTTAAAAGTTTGCTTTTGTGTGTTTTGCATACTTTTAATGGTCTATGAATAACCCAGAATAGGTCTAGGCATTTTATAGATCTGTTTAATAATTAATGAAAATCTAGACTGTTTCACGAAGGAGAACCAATTTTGTCTAATCAAACAAAATTGCTTTGTCTGATCAGACCAAGCTCATGACTTGCGCCTAGTTAGACAAGTTTTCAAAAAAAAAAAAAAAACTCCCCAAATATGGATGGACTTAGTCTGATCAGGTGAACCACTTTTTCTGATCAGACAAAGTTCATCCTGGATGGTTTCATCTTTATCTGATCAAATAAAGCCTCATAACGCAGTATTGAGAGAAAGGGTGTTTGCACATTGCTTTTATATTTATATATTATGTCTTGGTATGTTGACATTGTTTGCGGCATGTCTATGCTGACACGACCTCAGCAAGTGTACTGAATCGACAAGTAATATAATGGAGTAAAATTATGACTCCGAGTTATCGTACCCAAGGGACTGAACACGCAAGTTATGAAAATTAAATGTATGCTAAAGAATTCCCAATTAATTGATTTGATTAAATTAACTAAACTAAAACTAATAAATTAATCAACTGCTGTAATGATTAAGCAAAAACAAATTAAGATGACAGTAAAACTAACAAAGATAAAAGTAAATAAAAACGAGAAAAGATATCAAATTATAAAGGCGTTGTTCAAGTTCACTCATCCACCCCTTACCCAAATATGAATAAAATCAACCTATGAATCTTATATGAAAGAAATCGGGATAACCCTCTTAACCCAAGCGTCCCATTCCGGAGCAAGCTATTCTAATCGCATAACATCCCATTCCGGAGCAAGTCATACAACTAGCCTAATCACGGGTCTAAAATCCTAGGTTCGGTTTGCTTTCCCATTCCGGAGTCAAACATCCCAAAACCTCATTATTTCGCTCATCACTCAAATCTTAAATCATAAAATCCTGTCCATTTATATTCCCATTCCGGAGTAGTCTAAACACCACAGCAAACATGATAGAAAATTCTGAGAATAAAATACATTCATGGCATCCAATTAATAAATTCAATAACCAACATAGACATATGGAATAAATCATTTATCACAATTGGAAATTGAACTGAAAAACCAAAATCCATAAACAAGCAATAAACACCAGCAAAATAAACCAATCTTTCATACATAAACTCAACAGATGTTCATAATTCACATCTTAGGTATAGGAGATTCAGAGATCCCCCGAACAACTAAACGACTACTCACAATCCATTACAAAATCAAAAGAGTAAAAGAAAGAATAAACCCTGAAATTCATTGAGAAAATCCCGGTTGAATTGCTCGATCTTCGATCTCTTTCTTCAAATCTTCAATGGAGAAAATAACTAAAATTCTGAAAAAAACTAAGAACTAGCAAATCTCTTGAAATTTAACTATGAAACTAAAGCAAATTAATCTCAATTACTAATCGAAAACCAAAAACAAGAACGAAAATTGAAGTTTAGGACCGAAGAATATCTCTCAAAATCTCAGCTGCAAAGACTAATCACCAAAACTAACTAAAAAAATCGGAACCCTAGCCAAATAGAAAGCTACGAATTTATACTTCCAGAGGGGTCACGGTGGCAATGGATTTGGTTGCCACCGTGACCTATCGGGAATTTCAAATCCTTTTGCGCACAGGAGATTGGTCACGGTGACAATGAATTTCATTGTCACCGTGAGGTCTTCACAGTTTAGCTTCTGCCCATAAATTAATTATCTCACGGTCACAATGAAATCCATTGTGACCGTGAGGTACATGCTGCCTCGATTCTGCCTTGCTAAATTGACATGTCACGGTGACAATGAAGTTTGGTTGCCACCGTGAGGTCTTCAACTTTTGCATTCTGCCCATTTGATAATTATGTCACGGTCACAACCATTTTCATTGTGACCGTGACCCATGCGACTTCCATTCTGCCTGCAATCTCCTTATGTCACGGTCACAACCAATTCATTGTGACCGTGACCTCTTGGGCAAAAACCTACAAAGGCACTTTATTAACATCAAAATGCTTTCTAAAATGAATCAAAACTTCAATTTGGCTAAAATTAACATAAAAGAAACATAAATTAACATTAAACACTACTAAACACCCAAAAATCACACTAAAACACTATAAAAACTAAACACTATATTGAAGTTATCAAAATACCCCACACTTAGATTTTGCTCGTCCTCGAGTAAATGAATTATCCAAATTCCTGAAATTTCAAACTCTAACTCATAATATGAAAACTTAACAACAATCATAGCACCAAGTAGAAGGGTCTTAGTTACAAATTCTCAAATCAATTTATATCAAGTAATTTCACACGTGTGTGTGTGCTAGGCTCAAAACCAAATTTCTCTTTTCAAAACAAAACAACCAATGCATTCCAGTAATTGAGCAAAGAAATTGAATATGCAAATGAATTCGCATATAGGTTTCGTGCTTAAAACTCAGGATAATCATACGCCTCTCCTTTAGCACCGGAACCACAAGGGTCATCTCCACTTAAACAACTCAAACCAAGAATAGAATCAAAAGGACTTATTCCAGGGTTGTAATGTTAGGTTAAGGTGTTGGCTAACAAGAAAAGTTAAAGAATTCAAACTAAGAATTTGCCACTTTACCTAAAATTCAACTAACCAAACTGAACAAAATTGTCCAGATCCTACCTTCAATTCACCCATAATTTCCAATGTTGTCTACTTCTCCATACATAATATGCATTGAACTCAACAACAACAAAATGATGAATTTCCCTTTTAATTCACTTTTAAATCCAATTCCTTAATTATGAGTATATCTTTCTCTACTCAAAGGTACCCCACACTTGAATTTTTCTATATTGAATACATCAAAATTGACCAATAGAAACCACAAAACTCATCAAACTTTCATTATCATTTTTTTTTTCTTTTTTCTTTATTTTTCTTTCTCTTTTTTTTTTTTTTTTTTCTTTCTTCTCTTTTTCTTTTTTTTTTTTCTTCTTTATTTTTTTCTGGGGTACCCAAAGTCTAGAATTTCTTATACCCATCTAATGAGGGAAAGTTTAACACCATACTAAATAATGCCCACAAAATTCAACAATTTTTCTCACACTTCCACTATTTCAATACTAGATACTCTTATTCAACTTTCAATGATATTCCATCCCAATCCTAGAGTGGCCAATTCTTAGAAACGGGTAGGCAAAGGCATTTAGGCTAAATGGTAAAATAATAGTGTAACAAGAAAATTTCGTAGTACGCTTTTAGCATACTAAATCAGCTCAACGGGGCTAGCAATGGAAATAACATAAACAGGTAGGTCTAAAGCTGTTTAAAAGTGGCTATCAAAGAACAAATTGCCTTAATCATGTCCTAAACTTGTTTAAGTTATTATCATGTTTCGAAGGGTGATGAGGAAGGTTCTAATTATCCTACCATTCCTTCACTCAAAAACTCTTACGCACCGGATTTTTCCATTTTTTACAAACAAGCCTATAGTGCATAAAAGATTTGAAATCACAAGATATATGACCGATTGAGATTCTATTTGCTTCTAAAACTTCCAACTACTCGTTTACCAAGATCAGTTTTATTTAAGATATACTATTCTCCAATTAAAGTTCAAAACATTCACAACAGGAATAACTGAGGTTAAGCTAAGCTAAGATAAGGATATTTAGGCAACCGTAATAAAGTGCAGATAAACTAAAACAGAACTAATCGTGCATCATACGTCAATGGAATGGCTGTTAATTATATATATAATGCAAAATTAATGTCTCCTACCCCCCACATACAAAACTTGTTGTCCCCAGCAAGTAATAATATTACAGATCAAAAAGAAAAATAAAAATAAAATAAACAAAAGTCAAAACAAAAGATAAGTGTTCTCCCTGATCATAGATCGGATGATGGTGGCGGTGGGGGAAAATGTGCATCAAATCTGGACGTCAAAGACGCCAATCCATAAAGCACTTGCTCCATCTGAGATTGGAGCTCAGTCTGGGTAGCGGAGATACTATCCATCCGCTCCATCAGAGCGTCATATTGCGCTTGCCCAAACTGATGGGGTGCTTGTGCAGGGGGATCCTGTGGCTCAGCCTCTTCACCTGCCTCTTCACCTGCCTCCTGTGGCAGTCCACCTAGACCCCTCTCCACCCCTTGCAGATATTCATCTCTGGTCGACAACCGGTATCCATCTGCGGTGGTGGCATCCTTGACTATCACTTTCATATTTCGCAGCATCTTATCATCAATGACTGAAATCGATGAAAGAATTTTTCCCCTGCCAAAATCATGATGAACTCGCTTTGCAATCAGAGTCACAAAACCTCCCAGCCCTACTTTCCTGACCTTCCTCGGGTGCCACTGCATTTCTTCTAATTTGTGCCAGAAATGGGTAGCACCATTGATCCGAACACCCCTTACCATGCAGGCAAGAAAAAGGGCTTCGGGCAGGTTTACCTGACCTGCGGAGTCTACATGGCTCAGAAGAGACAGGGAAAAGAAGCGGTGGATAATTCGCAATCTGTGATCAGCCAAATGATGAGCCTTCGTCTTCCCCGAGACATACATGGTGGCAGTGGCGGGGTCTCTGATGGTAGCCCACGCAGTGTCTTTGTCATAGTCGTCAAAAGCATCGTGGGTGCGTGGTGGAAAACCCAGAATTTTTGAAAATTCCTGAAAAGACATGTTATATTGCATTCCCTCTAACCAAAACGAGACTTTACCTGGGTCCTGAGCTGGGTTGCGACCGGGTGTACAAGTGACTATGGATATGAAATCTCTGGTCAAATTCGGGTAGACTTTCTCTTGTATTGAGAAGACCTGTTCCCACCCGATGTTCGCAATTAGGTGCTGCACTTGATCCTTTATCCTAAGCTTCTGCAGCAAGTCGAAATCCAAATAGGTGGTGGGGACGTAGGTGCATTTGGTGAATAGAGCATAAACTTCTTTCTTTGGGACCGGTACCCACTTAGGGACCTTTGAAATATCCACGGATTGTGAGCTTGGGGGTGAGCTGATGGAGCCAGAAGCAGATGCTGTGCTCTTTCTTTTGGGAGCCACTACAGAACATAGAAAAAATCAAGTTCAATAGCATGAGATGGCATCAACAGCAATGTATTTGAAAAATACAGCATATGGGGAAATTGATGCTAACTTTTGGGGCAATCTCCTAATTCCAATTGAATAACATAAAAGATACACGAATGCAAGTAGAATTTAAATGAACAGAAGCTTAATTCAGCAAAATATGTGAGCAATTGCAGTCTTAAACCCACAAAATGCATATTAAAGTTTAAGAGAATTCGAGTTACTGTCAACAGGCAAAATTGATGAATGGGAACAACACTCTCATTCGAACAATATTGCGAAAGAATCTTGGCATTTCACATGGTAGGAATTGGAGAAAAACAAGAAAAGCATTCATTCAAACATTCAGTCGAACACCTGGTATGCAGATAGTTATATGACCAACTTGAAGCTCATAGATCATACTAACAACCCATAATTTCAAAAACCATGCATTACAACACAGAGTAAGCAATTAAAACCCAGCAATTTGCATTATGAACCAAGAATTTTAAGAGAAATTGCAAGTTAAATCATCCACACAGCCATTTGCCCTAACATTCCAACTCAACTCGTTCATGGATTTACCATCAGAGATTGAAATTGAGGATGAAGATAAGAATTTAGAATACCCCCCAACATAAATTCAAAGCTTAAACAGAAGTCAATCCTCAGTGGGGAGAAATAAAGAGATTTCTAACATACCGCTATTGTAAAGACAAGAACAGGGAAAAGAAGAACACGAAAAGAAACTAAATGCAAAATTAGAAAGAGAAAGAAAAGAAGAAAAAATCGAATTACTTACTTGTTGTAGGTTGGCAGAAATCGGAGCCTAAAAGAAAGATTGGTAGTTCGAAAAACAGATGAAGTGGAAGATTTAAATGTTTGAGAGTGCGATGTGCGGGTGAGTGAGAAATAAAACATGAAAATCTGGCATTTTAAAACATTTTTTCGTTGGCCACGGTCACAATGAGTTTCATTGTGACCGTGACATATACTAAATTTGCAATCCAGGATTGAATCGCCATGGGGTCACGGTGACGATGAGTTTCATTGTCACCGTGACATAACCAAATTTGAAAACAGAATTGAATGTGCATTATGTCACGGTCACAATGGAATTTCATTGTCGCCGTGACATAACCCAGGTTGAAAACAGAATGTAACTCACCATACCTCACGGTGACAATGAATTTCATTGTCACCGTGACATGTGCACTCCTCAAAACAGAATGTAACTTACCTGATGGTCACGGTCACAATAATTTTCATTGTGACCGTGACATGTGCATCTACTAGACTCCAGAATGCATCCTCCTTTGGCCACGATCACAATGAAATTCATTGTGACCGTGGACACCTGCACACTTGCACAAATTCATCAATTTTTCTAAATCTCTTTATACAATTGCTTTGAACCTTCTCCAACAAACATAATTTCTCTTCTAAACCTAAAATTTACAAAATGAAACAAGATTAAATTCCTAGACAAAATACCATTAAATGAGAGAGAGAAATAAAGATAAAAAGTAGTTCTGCATTTCACAAGTCCGCAGCTGGACTTTTAAAACCGTCAAGGATCTATAAGAGTGACTATCGTGGAAGCATTATCAAACGAAGATGTAAAATAAGGCTTCACACGATGTCCATTTACCTTGAATTCTGTCTCACCCCTCGGGTGTTTCAGCGTTACCACTCCAAACTTGTTCACAGCTACTACTTGATATGGTCCCTTCCACCTCGACTTCAACTTACCAGGGAATAATCGCAGCCTACTGTCATAAAGAAGTACATGCATCCCAGGCACAACTTCCTTCCGAACTAACTTCCGATCATGCCGCTTCTTGGTGATGTCCTTGTATTTGGTGGCATGATCATAAGCCCAGAATCGGTGCTCCTCAAGTTCATTCAGCTGCAAAGACCTGCACTTTCCTGCATTCTCAAGGTCAAAATTTAGAAATTTCGTAGCCCAATAGGCTTTATGTTCTAATTCCACCGGAAGATGACAGGACTTCCCATAAACCAGCCTAAAGGGGGACATCCCTATTGGCGTCTTGAAAGCAGTCCTATAGGCCCATAAAGCTTCGTCTAACCTAAGGTACCAATCTTTCCTAGAGGAATTTACCGTTTTTTCTAAAATGGCCTTTAATTCCCTATTTGACACTTCTACTTGACCATTAGCCTGAGCATGATATGGGGTTGTGACTTTATGCCTAACGCCAAATTTCTTTAATAAAGCATTAAATTGGTGATTAACAAAATGTTTACCACCATCGCTTATAATGGCTCTAGGAGCTCCATAACGGGTAAAAATATTTTTTCTTAAAAATTCTAACACAATTCGTGCATCACAAGTCCTAGTAGCTACAGCTTCGACCCATTTACTAACATAATCCACTGCTACCAGAATGTATTCAAACCCGTATGAAACCGGAAAAGGTCCCATGAAATCTATTCCCCAAACATCGAATAATTCAACCTCAAGCACATTTGTTAAGGGCATCTCATCACGTTTGGATATATTTCCTACTCTTTGGCATCTATCACAACTTTTCACATAATATTGGACATCTTTAAACATTGTTGGCCAATAAAAACCAGAAGATAGAATTTTCATTACCGTTCTATTCGGCCCATGATGTCCACCAGCTTCTCCACTGTGACAAGCTGTGATGATTGCACTGGTCTCCGCATCTGAGATACACCGTCTTAACACTTGGTCAGCGCATAATTTGAAAATGTAGGGATCATCCCATATGTAGTGTCTCGCATCCGCACGCAATTTCTTCTTTTGCTGCCATGAAAAATCCTTTGGCATAAAGCCCCCTGCAAGAAAATTAGCAATATTAGCAAACCAAGGTACAGAATTTTCACAGGAAAATACAGCACAAATATGCTCATCGGGAAATAAATCTAAAATTTCCCCTTTTTCAATACGATCATTTTCCAATCGGGACAGATGATCTGCCACAAAATTCTCAGCGCCCTTCTTATCCTTAATTTGCAAATCGAATTCCTGCAACAAAAGTACCCATCGAATCAGCCTTGGTTTTGATTCCTTCTTTGCGAATAAATGCCTCAAGGCTGCATGATCCGACCACACCACCACTTTTGCACCCAGCAAATACGGCCTGAACTTTTCAAACGCATATACTATCGCGAGAAGTTCTTTCTCTGTGGTGGTGTAATTTACCTGTGCTCCTGTCAAAGTGTGACTAGCATAATATATGGCATAAAAAATCTTATCTCTTCGTTGTCCAAGCACTGCCCCTATTGCAAAGTCACTAGCATCACACATTAGTTCGAACGGCAAATTCCAATCCGGAGATATAATCACCGGAGCTGAAATAAGTCGTTTCTTTAAAGTTTCAAATGCTAACATACATGCACTGTCAAAAACAAAAGGAGCATCTTTCATAAGTAAATTAGACAAGGGTTTTGCAATTTTTGAAAAATCTTTAATAAAACGCCTGTAAAACCCTGCATGTCCTAAAAAACTTCTTATGCCCTTAACATTTATCGGAGGTGGTAATTTTTCAATTACTTCAACTTTGGCCTTATCTACCTCTATCCCATTCTCTGAAATTTTGTGTCCCAGCACTATTCCCTCTCTCACCATAAAATGGCATTTTTCCCAATTCAATACCAGGTTAGTCTTTTCACACCTCCCTAGTACTAGATCAAGATGCTGTAAACAGCTCTCAAAATCAGCCCCATATATGGTGAAATCATCCATGAATACTTCCATAAATTTTTCTATAAAATCATGGAAAATGGCCATCATACACCGCTGAAACGTAGCCGGTGCATTACATAACCCAAAAGGCATTCTCCTATATGCAAATGTGCCATATGGGCAGGTAAAGGTCGTTTTCTCCTGATCCTCAGGGTCTATTGGAATCTGCATATATCCCGAATACCCATCTAAAAAATAGTAAAACCTATTACCCGCTAACCTCTCTAACATTTGGTCAATAAAAGGCAAAGGGAAATGGTCCTTCCTAGTGGCATTATTTAACCGCCTAAAATCAATGCAGACTCTCAAACCCGTAACTGTACGAGTTGGAATTAACTCATCTAGTTCATTCTTTACCACCGTCATTCCCCCCTTTTTAGGCACACATTGCACAGGACTCACCCACTTACTGTCAGAGATAGGGTAGATAATACCTGAGTCTAGGAGTTTAAGTACCTCCTTCTTTACTACCTCTTGCATGACTGGATTGAGTCGCCGTTGAGGCTGAGCTACCGGCTTGCACTCCTCCTTTGTGCTTTTTCAGCACCTCTAGCAGCATTGTCTCTTCTGCACCTGACAACAAAGAAGAAATGATTACTGGTTTACTCTCATTTTCTAAAAACACATACTTCAAGTGAGAGGGAAGAGGTTTAAGTTCAGCTTTTGCATCCCCCTCTTTAGGATCAATTTTCTCCTTTTTGTCTTCTATCTCCACACTTGCTATCTCTTGTCCCCTCATCTCTTCTTCACATTCTTCTCCCTCCACTGAATGTAGTAGATACTTATTTTCTGAATCAGCTCCCAATTCTTTTTCTTTCATTTCCTCCACACAATCATCTATTACATCCACAAAATATATAGACTCTTTCACATCACCAGATGGGTATTTTTGAGCCTTGTTCATATCTACCACCAACTCCTCACCATTAAACCTTAGGGTAACCGTTTGACCATGAACGTCTATCAACGCCTTGGCGGTATTTAAAAATGGCCTCCCCACAATCAATGGCACCTTGTGGTCTTCTTCCATCTCCATTACCACAAAATCCACTGGAAAAATAAATTTTCCCACCTTCACTAGCAGATCCTCAATCACTCCCTTTGGTCTCCTCACGGACCTGTCTGCTAGTTGGAGTCGCATTCCTGTCTCCCTAAGCTCTCCAAGATTCAGCTTCCTGCATATCGAATAAGGCATTAAGTTTATGCTTGCACCTAGATCACATAAAGCGTTACCATAAAAATCTTCACCAATAACACAAGGAAGAGTAAAGCTACCTGGATCCTCCAGTTTCTCAGGAATCTTGTTCATAATAATAGCACTGCAATTTTCTGTTAGTTGTACAGTCTCATGCCCTTCTAATTTCTTTTTATTAGAACAGAGTTCTTTCATGAATTTAGCATAGTTAGGCATATGAGCTAAAGCTTCAGCAAATGGTAAATTTATGTGCAGTTTCTTAAACATCTCTAGAAACCTAGCTTTTTGCTCATTTTTCTTTTCCTGTCTAGCAATAGCAGGAAATGGCAGTTTATTAATGTCAAGATCCTCTAACTTAGGATTCACTATACTCTTTCCCTTGTCACTTTTAGGAGCATTTTCTTTAACTTCTAACTTAGAGTTAGAGTTACTTACCGTCCGTGTCGGTTCCTCCTTTTCTGATAAAAGATTTTTACCTTGATCCTCTCTCGGTTCCACTTCCTTTCCACTCCTCAATGTAATTGCCTTAGCCTCCTCTTTTGGATTCCGGTCTACATTTGAAGGAAATGTTCCTGGTTGCCTCTGGGACACAGAATTTGCAAGCTGTCCCACTTGAGTTTCCAAATTTCTTATGGAGGCATCCTGGTTCCGGTTCCACTGCTCTTGAGACTTCCATCTAGATTCTTGATTTACCATGAATTGCTGTTGGTTATTCATAAACTGCTGTTGACTGTTAATGAATGTAGCCAACATGTCTTCCAGATTTGGCTTTCTCTCTTGAACAGGTGGCCTGGGTTGATAACCCGGTGGGTGGTACTGCTGCCCTTGGTTCTGAGGAGGTGGATATGGTGGTTGATATGGCTGCCCGTGGTTTTGATGGATGTTTTGGTTAAAGGGAGCTCTTACTTGCGGATTAGAGGATGAAGCATTTGGAATTCCATCTTTCCAGGAGAAATTTGGATGACTTCTCCATCCCGGGTTATAAGTGTTACTGTAAGGGTCATTCCTTCTGAAATCTCCCACAGCATTGACATCACCCATTGATCCTCCACTTTCTTGCCCACCTTGCTCCTGTTCATACCATCCACTCTCTTGGCCCACAGCAGCTACATTCTGCACTTTTAAACTACTCATCTCCTTCCTCGTAGATTCCATCTGTGCCTTCAGCATCGATACCTCATCCACAGCATGTATCCCCTGTCTTCTCGGAACTGCTCTAGGATTAGACCATTGAGCATCATTAGCTGCCATTTCATCCAGTAATTGAAAAGCTTCCTCTGGTAACCTATTCATAAATGACCCTCCTGATGAAGCATCTAATAAGGATCTTGTCTGTGGTGTAACCCCAGAATAAAAAGTGGTCATCAAATGGTAAATTGCTATCTCATGGTGTGGACAGCTTCTCAACAATCTTCTAAACCTTTCCCATGCTTCATGAAAGGGCTCCTCACTCATCTGACTAAAGCCTAATATACTATTTCTGATGTTCGCAGTCTTTGTGGGAGGGAAGAATCTCATCAAAAAATTTTCTTGCAACTGATCCCAAGATCTAATTGACTATCTAGGTAGCATTTGCAGCCATTCACGAGCTTTTCCAATCAGTGTAAAAGGGAACAGCTTTAATCTTACCGCGTCAGATGACACTCCAGGAATTTGAACCGTATCACTGATCTCTAAGAAAATGTCCAAATGTTGTGCAGGATCTTCGACATCTGCACCCGAAAACTGATTTCGCTGTACCATACCGATGGTGGCTGGTTTAAGTTCAAATTGCACTCCCCTAGGCAGCACAATTGTCCTATTATCTTCATTCCATCTAGGCACCGCATAGTCCCTAATTGTCCTCTGCCTAGGGATCTCTTCTCTATTATGCCCCGGATTCTGGTTTTGTGCCCTCAGCACTTGTTCATTTCCAGGAGGAATTTCACCAATAGGAAGCGGATTTTCGTCCATGTTATTAATCCTGTTGGCTCTTAATTGTTGGTGTAAAGTCCTCTCGATTTCAGGATCGTAAGGTGCTATTTGTTCTTGTCTTCTTCTGCTCATACACCCTCAATAACCACCTGAAAAGAATAAAGAATAAATAAAAATAAGATAAAATAAAATAAAATAAAAATAAAAACACACACAAATAATGATCAAGACTTAAAACAACGCCAGTCCCCGGCAACGGCGCCAAAAACTTGACACGACCTCAGCAAGTGTACTGAATCGACAAGTAATATAATGGAGTAAAATTATGACTCCGAGTTATCGTACCCAAGGGACTGAACACGCAAGTTATGAAAATTAAATGTATGCTAAAGAATTCCCAATTAATTGATTTGATTAAATTAACTAAACTAAAACTAATAAATTAATCAACTGCTGTAATGATTAAGCAAAAACAAATTAAGATGACAGTAAAACTAACAAAGATAAAAGTAAATAAAAACGAGAAAAGATATCAAATTATAAAGGCGTTGTTCAAGTTCACTCATCCACCCCTTACCCAAATATGAATAAAATCAACCTATGAATCTTATATGAAAGAAATCGGGATAACCCTCTTAACCCAAGCATCCCATTCCGGAGCAAGCTATTCTAATCGCATAACGTCCCATTCCGGAGCAAGTCATACAACTAGCCTAATCACGGGTCTAAAATCCTAGGTTCGGTTTGCTTTCCCATTCCGGAGTCAAACATCCCAAAACCTCATTATTTCGCTCATCACTCAAATCTTAAATCATAAAATCCTGTCCATTTAGATTCCCATTCCGGAGTAGTCTAAACACCACAGCAAACATGATAGAAAATTCTGAGAATAAAATACATTCATGGCATCCAATTAATAAATTCAATAACCAACATAGACATATGGAATAAATCATTTATCACAATTGGAAATTGAACTGAAAAACCAAAATCCATAAACAAGCAATAAACACCAGCAAAATAAACCAATCTTTCATACATAAACTCAACAGATGTTCATAATTCACATCTTAGGTATAGGAGATTCAGAGATCCCCCGAACAACTAAACGACTACTCACAATCCATTACAAAATCAAAAGAGTAAAAGAAAGAATAAACCCTGAAATTCATTGAGAAAATCCCGGTTGAATTGCTCGATCTTCGATCTCTTTCTTCAAATCTTCAATGGAGAAAATAACTAAAATTCTGGAAAAAACTAAGAACTAGCAAATCTCTTGAAATTTAACTATGAAACTAAAGCAAATTAATCTCAATTACTAATCGAAAACCAAAAACAAGAACGAAAATTGAAGTTTAGGACCGAAGAATATCTCTCAAAATCTCAGCTGCAAAGACTAATCACCAAAACTAACTAAAAAAATCGGAACCCTAGCCAAATAGAAAGCTACGAATTTATACTTCCAGAGGGGTCACGGTGGCAATGGATTTGGTTGCCACCGTGACCTATCGGGAATTTCAAATCCTTTTGCGCACAGGAGATTGGTCACGGTGACAATGAATTTCATTGTCACCGTGAGGTCTTCACAGTTTAGCTTCTGCCCATAAATTAATTATCTCACGGTCACAATGAAATCCATTGTGACCATGAGGTACATGCTGCCTCGATTCTGCCTTGCTAAATTGACATGTCACGGTGACAATGAAGTTTGGTTGCCACCGTGAGGTCTTCAACTTTTGCATTCTGCCCATTTGATAATTATGTCACGGTCACAACCATTTTCATTGTGACCGTGACCCATGCGACTTCCATTCTGCCTGCAATCTCCTTATGTCACGGTCACAACCAATTCATTGTGACCGTGACCTCTTGGGCAAAAACCTACAAAGGCACTTTATTAACATCAAAATGCTTTCTAAAATGAATCAAAACTTCAATTTGGCTAAAATTAACAAAATTAACATAAAAGAAACATAAATTAACATTAAACACTACTAAACACCCAAAAATCACACTAAAACACTATGAAAACTAAACACTATATTGAAGTTATCATATGCCATAATGAGTGTTTATATTATTTAAATAAGTTTTAAGGCATGATTATGTATGTTGATATTTTTTATGAGCTTTATATAAATCTTCATAAATGGTTATATTTAAAGTAGTTTAGTATTTCCATATAATATAGATTGTATGTTTTCAAAATAAATAATCTCTCATAAATGTTTTATACATTATTGTCAATAAATAAATATTTAAATAAAATGATTCTCATCATTATAAAAGGGATTTCATAAATTAATAACTAATTAATTTGGGAATTTTCTATGTAAAAATGAATAAAATGATTTGGCGGATCAAGCCACATTTCCCAAAAGTATGTCATTAATTAGGACCAATCCCTACAATTTAATCATACCAAAACAAAATGAGTTCTTTAAAGTAAGCAAGGCTTTCGTAGCATGTTTCCGTCAAACCACCATGTAGTATAAAATAGGGTCAATATCCCAACTCATTTTTAATAATTAATAAAATGAATCATTTTTTTTTTTTTTTGATTTTGGTCATGGATAATAGTATAGAAATTTCTTAATGACACGTTCCCAAAAGACACTTTGGGAATAATGATGAAATTGGATCGAGTACCTCACTATATGAAATGACCAATATTGAAGGAAAATATCACCAATGAATTAGGATTGACAGCACAATGTTCCAATTCTCTTTAGATGGGATAAAGGCCCAATTCACTCATTTGATGGACCAATGTCCAATGACTGAATAAATAAAGTCCATTTTTACAAAATGCGTAACTTATGATCGCAAAATAAAGTAATAAATATGATCACTTGTGCAAATATGTTGTATGACTGTTGTTTTCATGTATTTTTGTATTGAAAAAGAAATAATAAATATTGGATCTATCAAGAATGATAAAATATTAATTAAAATAAAGAAATAAGACTAAGTCCTAGAGCCTGAATCTCATAGATTTTAATCTTCGGTCTAACCCACCAAGTAGCAACTCCACTAAAACCAACTCACAGAGATAGATGTTTTCACATGTAAAAAAAAAAAGAAAGAGCTGACTCTTACCTATTATGTTCTCTCATGAAAAAAGTATACCAATCTTTTAATGGAAGTAGATATCATATTAGCCATTTTTTATATAAAAGAAAACATCATAAATTTCACTCTTCTGCAACTAGCTTTCTAACTTTAAAGACACAATTGATACGAGGCAAAGTTAAGAAGAAGGGAAAAATAAAAATAAAAAGGATCGGAGAATCTGCAAATTTAATAGTCTTCTGCAAATATGCACCGTTAGGTTAAATTTTTGTTTTCAATTTAACAGTTGTGATTTACTGCAATGCGACAGGATGCCCCAATTTAAAATTGGGACTTTTTTATAAGTGGTGTTTTTGAAAAAAATAATTAGAATTTTAGGATTTGTTAAGAAATATTTAGGGAAATTGGGTGTTTTACATTTTCGCAGCACTGGACACCCCATATCCGCAGCACTTTGCTGCAGAAATGGTTTTTTTTTTTTATAGCTTTACAAATATTGGAAAGCTGCCCAACTTTTTTTTCTATTTTTTTTATTTTTTATTTTATTTTATTTTTAGGATAAAAAAACTCTTACTTTTACTAATACGCATAAAACATTTTTTTACCCAATTTAATAAATAGAATACCCTTTTATTAATATGAAAAAAATATTTTTATTTTACTTAATTTGATAAATAGGATAAAAAATGTAGATTAATAATAATTTATTAAAATATGAAATTAGTAATATTTTGTATAATCAAAATAACTCAAAATATAAATAATACATTCATTTAGACCTGTCAAATATAGCCCAAGCCCAAAAACCCCGCCCAACAAAATAGATTCAAAACCCCGCTCAATTAAAAAGATGCCCATTTAAACCCGCCCAAATCGCACCCTTTAAAACTGGACCCGTTTGAGGCATTTGGCAAAGCCCAATGGGCCTCAACTGCAGTATTTGACAAAAAATAATTTTTCTATTCAATAGTTCATATATGCTGTGTGTACAGTATGCAAAACGTAACTATTCACTCATTGTAATGCAAAATGCAAATTATATATTTGAAAATATAGGGATGATTCTTGCACTGAATAGTTATATATATATATATATATATATATATATATATATATATATATATATATATAACTATTCAGTTAAAGTAGGATTGATTGATTGTGAAAATAAAATTTTTTATTAATTATAAAATTTAAAATTTTATTTAAAAACTAAGTATCAAATCATTTGAACATTTGTATTATTATTATTATTATTATTATTATTATTATTATTATTATTATTATGAGAAATACACTGATTTGAGGGCATTGGTTTTGCAGGAAAGCAGGTGAAGTCTAGTAAGCTTAGTTCAATTGAAAAACAATAATGCCGTACTAAATATTGAAAGTGCAATATTAATTGGTATTTATTAATGAGGGTGAAAAGCCATACGCGTTATGTGTATGTGGGCTCAACAGTTAATGGGTTAAATCTCTTTCCATACCTGTTTGAATATGTAATTATATATATATTTTTATGACATGAGTTTTTCAAAAAAATTAAGCCTGTCATACATGGCCAAAACCCAAACAACCCGCCCAATTCGTTCAGAAAAAACTGACTCAAACCCAATCCAATCCAAGGAATGTCCACTTGAATGCCCACATAGGTCAACCCAAAAACAACCCAACTAAATTTCAACCCGTTTGGGCATTTCTCATGTGTCCAATAGGTTGTTGCTGTCTTTTTTTCTCTTTTATTGTTCTGAATTCTTTTTCTTCTTCACTCTTTCCCCCCGGATAAATGGTACATTCGGGGTAAAAATTACTTCCGAAAACAAAAAAAAATTTATTTGACTATCGGAAAATACTAATTACGGTGAGTCCAGTGGTAAAATTTGGAGTGAAAATGAGTTTAAATAGATCTCCAAAAATCAAAAATAAGAAAAAGTTATGTGCCGTATTAAGGGATGCTTGTTTGACTAAGGTTTGACCGGATTTCTAAAAATAGTAAGTGACCTTCAAAAATTATTTTAAGAGTATGGACAAGTTTAGAATAATATTTAGAAACTTTTGTCAGTGAAAAATTAAATTTACGGTAACAGTGAAAATTGTTGAATCGGACCGAATAGAGTGAACCAGTCCCGAAAACGGATTTTGATTGAGCTAAAATTTTTTGTGCAGTCTTAATTTATTATTTTGAGAATTATGAAATTGACTTTGAGCTCACATAAAAACAAACATATCATCAAATGGGTATCGACCCACATCTCGACTCATTTGGGTGTCTATCCGGCCCGTTTTGCTTATCCGACCTATTTGAGCCAATATTTTTTTATAGTAGTCATTTTAACATCCTGTGATTATATTTAGAATTATTTTTCGTTAAAAAATGAGCCAAATGGATCGATCCACATCTCGGCCCATTTGGACCTCCATACGACCCGTTTGGGCCATCACTTGACCAATTTAGGCCAATATTAGTAGTCCTTTTTACATCCCGTTATTATAACGATAATTATTTTTATTAAAAAAATTGGTCAAATTTTTAGCTAATGGGTCGATGCAACCCGCCCAACCCATTTAGGCATTTAACCCATTTATGACTCATACTTCATTTACGCCAACATTTTTAAGATAGTTATTTTAGTATCCGTTATTGTATCGAGAATTATTTTTCGTTAAAAAAAATGTGTCAAATGAACCGACCCACATATCGGCCCATTTGGGCCTCCATTCGACTCATTTGGGCCACGCAATCTATTTTGGCCCGTTTGAGCCATCACCTGACCTATTTAGGCCAATATTGGTAGTCTTTTTTATATCCCGTTATTATATCGAAAATCATTTTCATTAAAAAAAGTGATCAAATTTTTAGCACATTGGTTGACCCAACCCGCCCAATCCATTTGGTCATTTGACCTATTTGTGATTCATACTTTTTGGCCCATTTATGACCCGCCCATTAATGACCCAACCCAAATCCGCCCAACCCGCCCAATTTGCCATCTCTACATTCATTATCTATATAATAAAAAATAATAATATTTTTTTTAATGAAGTAACATATATATTGACAATAATTATTTATTTTTAAATTCCATTTGGAAATGCTGTTCACATTTTTTTATTTTTTTGTTTTATTTTATTTTTAGGGTAGAAAAAAACTCTTATTTGTACTAATACACGCATAATATTTTTTTTATTCAATTTGATAATTAGGATAACCTTTTATTATTATGTGAAAAATATATTCATTTTACTTAATTTGATAAATAGGATAACAAAAATTATAAGTTAATAATAATTTATTAAAATTTGAAATTAGTAATATTTTGTGCAATCAAAATAACTCAAAATAAAAATAATACATCCATTATGTACATAATAAAAAATAAATAATATTTTTTAATGAAATAATATATATATTAACAACAATGAATTTTTTTAAAATATATTGACAACAATGAATTTTTAAATTTTTTTAAAAAATCATTATTGTCAATATATATATTACTTTATTAAAACAAAATATTATTATTTTTTATTATATAGATAATGAATGTATTATTTATATTTTGAGTTATTTTGATTGTATAAAATATTACTAATTTCAGATTTTAATAAATTATTATTAATCTACATTTTTTTATCCTTTTTATCAAATTAAGTAAAATAAAAATATTATTTTTCATATTAATAAAAGGTTTTTATATTTATCAAATTGGGTAAAAAAACTATTTTACGCGTATTAATAAAAGTAAGAATTTTTTATCCTCAAAATAAAATAAAAAAATAAAAAAAAAGATTGGGTAGCTTTTCCATTTGGAAATTGGAAAGCTGAAAAAAAAATATTGGGGTGTCCATTTTCCAGCACTATGCTGCGAAAATGTAAAATATTTTATTTTTCTAAATATTTCTTAATAAATTCTAAAATTCTAATTTTTTTTTAAAATATTATTTATAAAAAAGTTCCCTTTAAAATCGAGCAGAAATTCATAAGGACTCAAAGTGAAGATGATAATATTGGCTGTATCTTTTTTGTCCTCAATTGGGGAGGAGCAAATTACAATGTCAGTGGGATTTGTGCCTTTAAAAACAATGTTATGTTATAATGGGCTAATTTGCTATGGACCCACATTTCAATTTCATTCAATATTTTTTTGTTGTTTTTATTTGTTTATTTCTACAAGGCATCCACATGAACAAGGTTACATGATTAAAGAAGTATTAATTTCTGATTATGCCTGGTGGTTAAAGTCATAAAAAATTGAAATATTTTAAATAAAATTTTAAATTTAATCATCGTTTTATGAATATAGCGTATATTATTGAAAAATATCTCTGTTAATTATAAATTTAATAGTATTTAATCAAAATTAATTAATTTCGTAAGTTTAAAAAAATTGAATCAGATACAAAAAAAAATTAGACAAAAGAAAGTGATTATTAATTTTATATTGGAACATATGTAAAATTTAGCCTTACGGCTTGTATGGATGACCTAAGGATGTTATAGTATTGTAATTATTATTATTATTATTATTAATGTATTTGAAAATATGGTCTATATGATATGGTCTAATTTAGTAAAATTTTTATAAGAAAAAAAGTAGCAATAATAATAATAATAATTTTGATAAAAGAGAAATAAGATTAGGATTATATTAAATATAATAAAAATTTTCAAAATTAGAAAAAGGATGGCCAAGGGATAAAATTATAAAAAATCATAAATCACTAATTTGGTGGTTTAAAAATTTATACAGAGCTGGAAATTTTTCCAAACAATAACTTGAGTAATGCAATACCATAGCATCTCTAATCATAACATAATCCAAACATAATGGATTAATTGCTCTTTTAGGAATTAATATTATTGCTAGACTTTTCCTTTTCCTTATAAATCATCCATAAATAAAAGTTTATTAGTCTCATTAATTTGAATCAGCATCATGCAAGTTTATAAGTGCTTTATATTCAGAATTTGAATCTAAAACCTCTAATTAGGAAATAAAAAAAATCCTATCATTTCATCTATCGGACTTAAAATTATTATTTAAATTAAATCTTTAATTTTAAGATGAAGTCATGTTCTTATAATTTTAGATAAACTTTTTTATTAATTTGATACATATACAAACACTTGAATTTATAATTTACAATAAGATTTTAACTAAGCAGATAAGGTCATGTGGCAAATGACTTAGACTTGTTATGATTGGACGATGTTAGCACCATCTACCATCCAGACTTTTTGTTTAGGAAAAAAAAAATCAAATTTAGATGATTTCATTTAATTTAGAGGCAAAAAATCAAAATAAAAAAGAATTAGGAGTAAAATCGCCTCATTTGAAATAATTTGAGACTGAAATTTGTCCTTATCATTCAATAGAATAGCAATGAGCTTATTTATGCGTATTTTCGTTATGAGAAAGCCTATTAGATTTTTTTTTTTTTTTAACAATAAAAGCCTATTAGAATTAATTACAAATTTGCAATGCCTATTAGAGAATGTTTTTTTCGCATAGGATAAGAGGAAGCAGACTTCGGACCTAAATCATCCAGCAGATTTTAATTAATTTTACTGTTCCTCGAGGGTGTTCATGGACTGGAGCCCTAAAAAAAAATTAGTCAATTAAATTCGATTTTTCAAAAATACTAACTGATAACTAGTCCATTATTTTTGGTTAACCACTTCATTGGTTTCAGATTTTCGGACTGATTAACCAATATTTTTCAGTTAACTATTACAACTATAAAATACATTCAAAAAAAATTAAAATATTCAAGTTATTTAATATCATTGTTATTAAAATAGACGTTTTTAGTGGAATAAACAACTTTATTTTTAAAAATTAAGATTTAATAAGTAAATAAATTAACAAATTATAATTATTTTAATTAGATTAACGGTCATACTTACTAATCATCAATTAAAAAATTAAAAATTTCAAAATAATTAGAATAATGAAAAAAGCCTAGCAAAAATATTTAAAAAATACAAAATTATTAAAATAAATCCATCCAATACTAGCAATTAATTTTCTCTATTTATATTTTTAATTTGACACACATTATTTTCACATATATTAAAAAAATAGTTTTTTTAAAAAAAAAATTAATTAATATATTAATATCATAAAACTTTTCGAATATATTTTAATTTTAATTAATGAAAAATTGACATCTAAGAAAATAATAAGAAATACTGAATATGATTATATTGAATAATTAATAAATTAACTAAAATATTTTTAAAAAAACTAAAATAAAATTGAAATACTTTAAAATAAATTAAATTAAGGGAATATAAATAATTAAGAAGGAAAATAATGAAATAAAAAAATTATAATAAAAAGAAAAAAAGAGTGAAATAAAATAAATAAATTATAGGGATATTCGTATATCGGTTTCGGTTCGGTTAACCGTTTTATGAGTTTAAAAATAAAAATCAGTCAATTGATATCGATTTTTACAAAATACTAACCATTAACCATAAAATTCGGTCCGGTTAATATATTTTTTGGTTCGATTTTTTGATTAACCAAATCCAACGGTTTTTTTAACCCTCTACTGTTCCTAATGGAAGAAGGAAATATTATTTTAGAAATGCTATGATGTGTGGTAGAAATGATAACCCGTTAGCATATGGGAAACTGCTTTTGTTGGAACCTTTATTTCAGTGACAAGGAACACAAGCAAAAGACATTATAACAAGCACATCATTATTGTCTCCAATCCCTAAGCTGGAGTTGATTAAAGCTCCTTTTCATTCTTCTGTTGACTCAAAATGATGGAAGATGTTTCTCTTGTAGTTTTCTTCTTCTTCTTCCTCTTGTTCGTTGTTCAATGCTCTACTTTTGTATTTGGAATCCTAAGGTTTTACTCAATGAAGCATGTGAAAGGTGAAGGTGTAACTGCCCCACCACTCATTAAAAGATTTTGTTATACTTTTAACATCACATATAAATCATAATTACATGTGGAACCAAAATTCAATCAATTAAGGGCTGAAATTTTGTTTTTTTTTGTTTTTCTTAAAAGATAAATTTAGGCTTGCCAAGAAAATTGATTGTCCGGGACAACGATTCCATGCATCGAGCATTAGACATCGGGCGGTACTCGACATTCTATTTACACCAATCGGATGTTACGCAGTGCTTGATGCATTAGCACAAGAAAGAAAATACTGTTCCCATTTTAATTAGCTAAAGCCTAAAGGGGAGTATGGGAATAATCTCAATTACATAAATGTCAAATTCATCATCAAATATGTTTGCTTTTTCGACATTAGATGAGAGAATTTCTATGAGTCCTTATCTATAGCTAACCTCATGATGATAAAATATGAAATCATGTGATACTAAAAAGAAAAAAAAAAACTCCTGGAAATTTTTAAGATTTTATTTTATTTTCTAAAGATGACTTCATTCAAAGCCTTAGAAAAGGCAAGGACATCATATATAAGTGAAGAATTACAGCCATAAATTACATATTAAGAGTCCCATATCCCTGATCTACTGGAAATTTAAAATATCAAAATACAGAGTTAAAAAAACTCGAAAACTCTTTAACTCCTAAACATGTGGACTCATTTAATGGCATGCTCTCCACACATCGATAAGACAAGTTTAAAATACAATAAACCTGCCTAATTAAGCACAAGAACGAAACTCTTTCACTGCCTTTGGAGATCTAGATTGAGATTTTTAAATCTTCTCTCCGTTTGCTTGAAACTTCACTTGCTGCTAAAAAATCTTCATTTGGCGCAGCAGAGGTATTCCGAATCACTCCAAAACTACGAAATATCATAGATCCAAAGCTTCGAGTGCCAAATATGGTGCTGAAGTAAAGAGAGAAAAGACCCCTAAAAACCCCATTAAAGGACGAACAAATTCACACAGAGTTACAAAAACCTAGAAAAACTAGACAGAGGAGGGGGGGAAATAACTAGTGCCAGAACGAGAAAATACTTTAGATAGAAGAGTAAGATTTTGAAATACAAAACTATGAAATTTATATGGCAAGATATAAATTTTCAACACAGGATTGTCTTGAAATTTTGATCATATAGCTCAAGAATTTGGTAATTTCAAAGCAATTTATTACCATCTGATTCGAGACCATAATCCATCAAACAGAACATTCAAAGCCTAATGGACGTTCTCTTTGATAGTATTTCTCATTCAAAGCCTAATGGACGTTCTCTTTGATAGTATTTCTCATTTTTCGACCGTCAAGTTACAATTCAAATGATATTGTCAACTATTTAGCTATAGCTATACCAGAAAGTATAGCGGACTTTCTCCTCTTACAAAACCTAAGAGCTTTATAACTCTTTTCTTTTAATTGGTAACAGCTTTCTCATTTGACCAAAAAATAAAAAATAAAAAAAAAGGTTAGTAGGCCGTCACAAAATAAAAGAGCTCATAAGGCTCGAAATGAATGATCCATTTACATTATGGGTTCAAGTGCTATTTGTGTATGAGTTTTAAGAGCTAAAAATTACAAAATCCGCATCACAGAAGTATGAGATGCCATCGTAACACAAACACAATTTGTCATTTGTTCTAAAATAATAAAGGAAGGATTCATGATATTGCTAGTTAATTTTTATAAAAGTGACGATTAATACAAAAACAAGACATTGAGGGGTTTATTGGATCCAACTGCTCCGCATAAGCCTTTTTCTCTTGCAAACAAAAATACAAGTGTAACGAATTACAAAAATATATCCTAAGATGAAAAAAGCATTAAGAACACTAATACATAAAATAATTTTGGAGAGGGAAACAACAAAATCATAAACCTATACACTAACAGTAACTGTGAGTTGTAGCATCTGAGACATAAGAGCATGTACAATGGCAAGCATATCACACAGTCTCTGCATGTCAATTTTGTCACCAATAACCAGAAACTTGGATGCTGCCTGGCGCGTGAAAAGTGAAAGCATATCACTATAGAATGCTAGGCACCATATTCCTATAAATTTGAGTGCATGCACTCACAATGCATATGCCTTATTAGTTGGAACAGTACATAAATTTCTTGTTCAAACTATCACTATTTAACATATTAAACACATATTACTCTCTAAATTAATCGACTGTCGAATTAACCCCTAAACTTATTAAAAATATAAGTAATACCCATATACTACTAAAAATTATATGAAATAATCCTGAACTTGTTACAAATATTAAATTACCCCTTTACATGGTTCACACACCACATGAACATAGTTTTCATATACTTCTCATGATGTGTCATGTATCTCTATAAGTAGATAATATGATATTTTTAACAAATTCAAGAGATGTATCTCTATAGGTAGATAATATGATATTTTTAACAAATTTAAGAGAGTAACATGACACCCAATTAGTTAAGGAGGCAATATATTAAAAGTGGGGAATTCTCTTAATATCTTATTATTTGTCCCACTTATCATATAATGAAAATGAAAGAATCACTTATAAACAACTCTCACAGTTTAAAATCTCATAATCTACATCCATGCAATGCAGAGGCAATCGAGTAAAGTTCCAATCTTTAGTCCAGGCTTCTTCATAAACAGAAGATAATATCTGAGAATACAAAATGAATATAGTGGCACAGACAAGAGCATTAACTCATATATCTTCAGTTAGGAGAGAGAGAGAGAGAGAGAGAGAGGGGACCCATAAGAATACTAGAAAATAATATATCCATCCTCACTGAACATGACTCTCCAAATTTTGCCGAACAAAAGTAGCACTGGATTCCTTGGGCTTTCTCCAATAACAACCTTAGTATCAAATCCAATAACAACCTTAGTATCAAAGACTAATTACTGAGAATTCATGCAACTGGACCAATTCACATGGACAAGGCATATAGCACAGACTTTCTCCTCTTCATTACGCACTCACAGAGTTCCTTTTCTGTACCCAATGTAATGGTATGAATCTCTCCAACAACAAGAGATACATGTTCATGTCAGAAAATTCTACTTACTGCTAAATATGAATTCCAGAACCTTACTGAACAAATTAATACACTCCTCTGAAGCCTTCCACCTTAAAATCAAAATATTCAAATCACAATAAAATTCGTCCCAGTGACTGATTAAACATTCCTGCTACAGCTTATAAAAAGTTAAAAACCACACTTAAACCCAAAGCCATTATGATTGCAGATTCCTGTCCAGTTCATTAATAGAAATTGCTAAATTGAGCTAACAAAGTGAGGCTTCTCCACAAATATTACCTGAATAAAAACCAAAATGTGGTGGAAAACTCTTCCTGCCTTCATACACCTTCATTTGGGCAAGTGACATCACATCAATTATTATTATTATATATATATATATATATATATATATATATATATATTTGAAAATACATCTATGTTTTCAAGTCAATAAAAAGGCAGCCACAACTTGTTCAGCTTTTTCACTACTCATTGAGGGTTGGAGTTTGTTCATTCTCCCATCAGAACAAGTGAAGATGTTTTTGAATTTGAATAGATTAAGAGTAAGTCGCAATTTATGAGCTTGAAGAAACTTATTCCAAATGGAATCTATGGCCAAGGGCCTGAACAGCAGAAAAATATCGGGAACCGGTGAAGCCAATGTCACCCAAAATGGCTACGCTATGGAATCAAACCAGAACCTGACTGGATGAACAGGTTCTTCATTCTATTTCAACTTTTAGCATTTAAAATGCACAAACAGTAGATGGATTTTTTGAATATCTAACCAATCCAAGACATAATTTTTTTCATGGACCACGCAATGAAGCAAATGCATTTAATACTAATCGTTTAGAGAACAACTTCAAAAAATGTAAGGAAATGAATAATAACCATGTATACTGGATTCCACTGAAAAAGCAATTAGAGACAGATAGCCATCTGAATAAACATAGGCACAGAGACTTAGACTACTTGTAACTAGCATGCTATGTGAAACTTTAACAAAATCACTATCCAGACGAAATTAATAAAACCAAAATTAAGGACAACTGCGGGAAGAAAAAAAATATATGTATAAGCAAAAAGAAAACCATTGCTATTGCTCCTCACCTAAATTCAATTCCCCACATTATTCTTAGCTGGTTGAACCTGCTCCATCGCGCTGTACCTTCTCCGAGAAGAACTTAGTTGCAAACATGTTATCCAAGAAAAACTCTCTGTATGGATGATTCTTTGGAACAAGCTTCCTGAACTGCTCAAACTTCTTCTCTGCCTCTTCTTTCTTTCTCAAGAGAGTATATATAATTCCCTGACATAAATAAGGCCTAAAATCCCTTGGCTCCTCCTTCACCAACTCCTCATAAACCTTCAAGGCATCAAAATATTTCTCCTCCATCACTCTAATTTGAGCAATTAACAATTTAAAATCCCTCAAATCAGATTTTTTCTTCTCTTTCTTGCATTTATCCATAGCTGATTCAATTCTCTTCATTACTTGATCCAATGATTCACCCGATTCAGAATGGGCCATCACTAGCCCGTGGTAAGCCTCAACACGAAGTGGGTCTTTCTCAAGAATCTCCTCGAACCCCTTTCTTGCAGATTCGAACTCTCCACTATAACTATAGATTTGAGCTTTGAGCAATGGCCATTCATCCTCATTAGGCTCGAGCTCGATTAGACGGTCGACGACTTGAATTGCTTGTAGAAGCTTCCGGGATTTGATCCTCACCTCCATGAGGGATCGTAGCGCTTCAATATCATCAGGATTTTGAGCCAAGTGCTCCTCAAGAGCTCTTTCTTGTTCTTCAAATGATACATTTTCCTTGGAGGATTCATTTGTGGGCTCCACAGTAGGCGGCACGGTGACCGGAGCGGCGATTGCGGGTCTGTTCTGGAGACGTAATAATAATAAAGCAGCAGCTGCAGTGAGAGTGACGTAGGTGGATTTGAGTATAGAGCGTTTAGGGTTTTGAGATGCGGCTCTAATGGAGCAGAATTTTAAAGGCGAGGTTCTAAAGGAGAGGGATAATAAGGGTTTGGAAAAAGATGGACGGTGAGGATTGAAAGAGAGGTGAAGAGGTTGGTGACTGCAGTGCAGTTTAGCAATAGAATCCATAATTCCTAGAGAGAAAATAGCAGAAAAGCCTAAAACCCTGATGATAACGGAAATGGGGAAAGAGGGGGAAAAAGAGATCTGCGCAAAACCCTTTCACATGGACAATGTGTAGGGAAGCTCAAACGATGCCGTTTCTTTCTACGCTGTAACTCAATGTCGTTGGTGCGAGGCTGAACTCGATAATTCTACAGAGTTTATGTGTCTTCAATTTTAAAATATTTCATGCCTTTTTTTGGTGTTCGAAAATTATGAGTTTATTTAATTTTCTTCTAATTCGCCTTTTTAAAAATAAAAAGTTCTTTGAGCTCAAGAAAATAAAATTAACTGAAGTATTTTCATTAGCAAACTTATGAAGTTTAAATAATTTGTACAAAATAAAAATACAAGCTACTGAAATCATTTCATAACAATGATGCTTTAAGTTTGAATTCTTACTTAATTTTTTTTTTTAAAATATACAAATTGAAAGAGATAGTTTGGGATTAAAATGGAGAGACATAGTAACAATGGAGAAAGAAAAGGAAACGGAGTAAAAATTCAAGTGAGTTTTACAATATATATATGAATATACTTTATGTATATATTCTGGATAAATGAGAAATTGAAAATTTAAGTAAATTTAATAAGTTATACAGCCACAATTTAAATTGCAGTAGGAACAATTCATTTTATTACCATGGTGAAAGCTCAACGACGACCTATTAAACCATTAAATATTTCGTGTGCATTTCTCATTTTTAAAGTCATTACAAATTCATAAAGCCTAAAAAGTTTTTATCTGAATAAGAGAGGTGAGACCGATCGGATGAGAGAAACCCTGCAAGAAAAAGTAACCGGTCGAATCAGGCGTAAGTAATCTGAATCTTAAGTTAGTAACTTAAAGAGAGAATGTGTTTTTAGAGAAAGAATGTTCGAGATTCAATATCTGTAGCCATCGTTGGCTGAGCTATTTATATGAGATGATTGAGCGGCACTTGAGTGCCTGGGGAGTAATTACTGGCTATCAGAGCAGGTATTCGGCGGTATAACAGGGAGCAGGTGGTAGGCATGGGCGCTGCCTTGTGTCAGGCGGCTGATGGGATTGACAGTCACATCAGCCGATCGGGCGTGTGCGCTGTCTATGAGCTCGTGCCTGCTGCTTTTGGTTGTTGGGTCTTGGGTCTCGCCAGTTAGGTGGGCCGACTAGATGGGTTTTAGAGCAAATGATATTTGCTGTATTACCACAAATTTTATAATTGGATTTATAAATTACACAAAATTATATTAAAAATCTAATTTTTGAAAGAAAAAAAAATGAATCAACTAAAATAGTCTGTTGTAAAATTTTACTGAGCAACTATCTATTGTTTATTTAGTCTTCACATATCTTTTTTTTTTCTTTTTGCATCATTACAGCATGTAATCTATAAACTAGATATGTAATCTATAAATTTTAGTATTTGGTTCTCTTTCAATTACTGGAAAAAAAAATCACAATTAATGCTTGAATACTAGTTGAAAACCATTGAAAATCGCTTAAAATAAAAATTGCCAGTGATTAAAAAAAACAAAAAAAAAAGGAGATGTTGAAGATCGAGGTTGGGATACAAAGAAGTTTATGTGAGAGTAAAAATTTAAGGAGTTGAAAAATAAAGTATTTTTAAATTAAAAATTAAAAAAAAGGTATATATGAAAGGAAAAAAATAAAGATAGGCATTTGTGAAAAATCCCAAAATTAAATCATATCCAAAAAACTTCATTGTATTCCTCCTGAATGTTTATTTTAAAAAATGCACATTAAATAAAAATTAAAAAAAAAACTCTTGTATATTTCTCCTCATTTCTCATTTCATCCCATATTTTCTCTCTTATCTCAAAATATATATTTTTTTCTTTTCATATTTCTAAACATTTCTTCCCCTCCCTCCCTCCCTCTCTCTTCTAAAACACTAATATTGTCACCATATTGTAACCATTATTGCAAATAATCGCCCAAAAATGTTATTATTGTTCAATTAGGTAACATCCCTTTTTTTTTCTTCTTTGAATCTCTATTGTTTTGTTTTGTTTTTTTGTTATTCAAAAAAATTCTTCATTTTTTCTAAATTATCTTCAAATATATTTTGTCCAATTATAAAACTACTCATTTTTTTTAAAATCTCATTTGTTTATGAAACCTCTTGAATAAATTTTGCTATTGTATAAGAAATTCTTAAATGTGGAATTTCATTGGCAATAATTATGGATGGCATACCAGTTTTTATTCATCATAAAGGCCCAAATGAAATATTCAAAAGAAATTTGAGAATTTTAGGGTGCGTTTACTTACATAAAACAGTTTTTTGTTTTCTGTATTATATTTTCTTAGAAAATTGGAGTATTTATTTTCTGTAGAAAATTTAGAAAACACGTTTATTTATCAAGAAATGAAAAATTAGAATATTTATTTCCTATATATATGTGTATGTATGTATATATACATATACATATACATATGCGTATGCATATCAATAAATGAAAAATTAGAGTAATTATTTTCTATATATATGTGTATGCATGTACATACATACACATAGATGCATATGTATAGGCACATACATATCAATAAATTATAAATTACAGTATTTATATATACACATACATATATATATATATATATATATGTATGTACATACATATATATATATATATGTATGTACATACATACATACATACATATATATAGATATGTACATACATACATACATACATATATATAGATATGTACATACATACATATATATAGATGTACATATATATATATATATATAGATGTACATATATATATATATATATATATATATATATATATATATATATATATATATATATATATATATATATATATATATGTGCATGTGCATATGTGTATATATATATATGCATATGCATGTATGTGTATATGTATATGCATATGCGCATATACATATACATATGCATGTGCATGCATATATATGTGTGTGTGTGTGTGTACATACATATGTGTATATGTGTGTGTGTGTCTACGTACACACACACACACACACACACACACACATATATATATATATATAAATATAAGTACATACATACATATATGTATATGTATGTATGTATGCATACATATATGTATATATGTACGTATATAAGTACATACATATATGTATATGTATGTATGTACATACATACATACATGTCTATGCATACATATACATATATATGTATGCATATACATGTATATGTATGTGTGTGTGAATATAGACACACACATGTATATATGCATTAAAATGATTTAGAAAATTTAGAAAACATATTTTATTAGTTTTCCAATCTTTTCTTTATTTTAGAAAACTGAAAAATCTATTTTCTATTTTCTATTTTAAAAAATTGGCTAAAATAAACATGATCTCTATTTTCTGTTTTATGTGAAAAATTTTTCTTAAAAACTGGACCAGTTTTCTGTAAATGAACAGACCCTTAAAGTTGATTGTATCTTAATTCCACAAGGTTGCAACTTTGAATTTTTCTTGGGTACAATATCAAATCGATTGAAGATTGAATGGAAAATTATACGCATATAATTAATTTAGGTAACATTAGAAAATAATACCTACCTCTTGTAGTGCAGAAACACATTGCGAAAACGTTTATAAGGATTCCGTTTATTTTTGGTCACTGGCCTGACTTTTATCCACATGCGGGATAACAGCAGTTATTTCACAACCTAAAAATCCCTGAAAGATTAAAAAAAAAACTGTGAGTGAGAACGAGCAGTCTTATGGTGTATACGTTTTCTCGTTACTAAATACTAAGATCTACCATCTATTTATAGAGATCCTAAAGGCTAGAAACTTATCTCTATTATAACTCAAACTCTTTCTGAGATAGGATTTGGTATTATTAATCAGATTGAATTACTTAATTCTATCTGGATTGGAACTTAATCGAAATTAGAGTCATGTGCGCACCCAAACTCTATCATCTCCCACTCGCACATGCCGGAACGAATTCCAGTCTTAATCTTCAGTTATACTAGCAGATAGATTGTGTAACCAGTATAGCTCGAGAGCACTAGTGCTATACACCTGTTAGAATTCTAGTCTTAATCTTCAGTTATACTGGCAGATAAATTGTGTGATTAGCATAGCTCGAGAGCACTAATGCTATACACCTGTTAGGGATATATAGCATCTCGAAAACAAAATCATCCTTTTCACATATGCCTAACCCTAAATGGCCTTCTCACATTCACTATTTTAACTTATGATATCATAAAATAATTTTCGTGTTCACTATTATGTTTCTACTCATAGAAATTATAATAGGCATGCCGGTGAACCACGAAACAATTGAATGTGATCAAAAGGCTATCTTCCCCTCTTACTTTATGCTATCCATCATGATTCAACTCGCTTTTCTAGCTAGATCTTTCAGGCCTAAATTTTTCCCCGATCCTCTTGGAGACTAACTAAGCTAGCCACATTGAACCATACTTCATAGATAAGTTAAGGGTTGGTAAAAATATAAATAGGGTCTCACAATAGGAAAAGTTGAGATCAATAATATTATTAAATTCCCTTTCATTTGGTCACTTAAGCACACACGGTATAAAACATGTGTTATGGTATTCTTTCCTTCCCTTAAAGGAGCGCATGTCTGACATTTCAATAATGTATATTTAAAACACCATACAAAAGCGTAAGGTTGCGATGCATTGTAGCACCCAACTTTAGTCCGCTTACTTAAGGACTATTTCTGGCTTTTTAGACAAAACATGATAGTTATGTTTAACTTATCATCGGATTCCATACAATCCTTATTTGAATCTCAATCCAAAGCATACAACTTTATGTATGTCTTTATCTTGCACCTTAACAAGACTAATCTTGTAATTTCTATAAGATGACACTTTTATTTTGAACAGGCTCTCGAGTATTCTCATATTTTCAAAAATCACCTCATCTTAGTTTTTGCCAACTCATTGACAAAATTAAGGTAAACACCCTTGTGAGTGGGCTACTTCTCTGTCCAACATGCTCAATCTCATATAAATAATAGTAAATATTTACACATAAACATTCATACTCATGTATTGCCAATAATGAACTTGGTTATTATTCACAAATAATAACATTAAGGGATTATATAAAAATATAACAGTATCAATTAAATTCTACGCAAACCTCGAGATCTAATGTGTTTCTCAAAATACATCTCTCGTTACAGGTTTACTCAACAGATCTGCATGCGTAGAAATATACTGTAAGTCCACTTCTCCTCGTGCAACGATATCTCTCATGTATCGATATTTAATGTCGATATGCTTAGCCTTACTATAAGTTATCGACGACTGTCTATCACTATAGATTATCACTGGTATGTCTGAGGTAGTTACTCTTAAATGGCTCACAAACCATTTTAGCTAAACTATCTCTTATACTGCAGTCAAGGAAGCATCAAATTTAGCTTCCATTGTTGATAGGGCTACACATGTTTATTTCTTACTACTCCACGAGATGGCACTCTTGCCAAGCAAGAATATGAAATCTGGAGTGGATTTCCTCTCATCCACATCTCCTACCTAATTAACGTTTCTGTATTCTCTCAATGTAGATCCTTTTATTGATAATAGAGAGAATAATTTGCTGTACCTTTAAGGTATATAAGTATCCTTTTAATTGCTTCCATTGCCTAGGTAAGATTGATATCTATTTACCATGCCCACTGCATAGCATATATCATGTCTTGTACACAACATCGCGTACTTAAGACTACCCACGGCACTGGCATATAGAACTTTCCTCATACGTTCATTTTTCTGGCATCCTGGGACACACATCTTTGCTAAGAAATTGATTCTTGGCAATGGGGCTATCTATGGGTTTGCAGTTTTGCATATTAAATCGTTCATGGTATTTGTTGATATATTTCTCTCGAGAAACAGATAACAATCTTCTCGAACGATCTCTTGAAATCTTTAACTTCAAGAATGTAATAGGCATGACCCATATCCTTTGTCTCAAAGTTGAAAGATAACCAATATTTGATTTTATTTATGTACCATTTATTATTTTCAGCTTTAAGTATGTCGTCTATATATAATGCCAAAATGACAAATTCACTTTCAAATTTTTTACTATAAACACAATAATCTTCATCATTCATGTTGAACACATTCGATATGATTGTATGATTAAGTTTCAAGTACCATTGTGTTAAAGACTGTTTAAGGCCATAAATTGAACTCATCAATCAACAAACCTTATGTTTGCTGCCTTTTTTGATGAAACTTATAAGTTGTTCCATCCAATTCTCCATTGAGAAAAGCAGTCTTTCCATCAATTTGATGAAACTCTAGGTCCAAACTCGCCACTATGGCTAGAATCAACCTTATAGACATAAATCTTACAACAGATGAGAAAGTTTTCTCATAGTCAATCTCTTCCTATTGTGTAAACCCTTAGCGACTAGCCAAGTCTTGTATCTTTTAATACTTCTTTCAGCCTTTCACTTCAATTTGAGAATCCATTTATTCCCAATTTGTGTTATTTCAGTAGATCAACTAGTTCTCAAACATGGTTTGATCTCATGGATGCCATTTCTTCTTCCATTAGTTTAATCCATTTTTCCTTAGATGGGCATAAAAAAGCCTTTTGAATATTTTTATGCTCTTTCGTGTCTTGTGGGGTAACCAAAAAGGGCTTCATTCAAGCCTTCAATTTTAAATCGTCGGAGTGGAATACTTATCCTTTTATATTTTTGCAGTTCTAAATCTTAATAAACACGTCTCATATATTCATCGTGATTCAGAATGGTCCCACTGGGATCATGTTCCATACTCCCACTGGAGTCAGGAATACCATATTCTTTCCTCCCACTGGAGTCAAGAAGTCCCACTCGAATCATGGTCTCGAACATCCGGATCATTTGGAGGATGAGG
Source organism: Excoecaria cochinchinensis (assembly GCA_947683425.1). Lineage (NCBI taxonomy): Eukaryota > Viridiplantae > Streptophyta > Magnoliopsida > Malpighiales > Euphorbiaceae > Excoecaria > Excoecaria cochinchinensis. The sequence continues at coordinate 2,094,443 of CANTUQ010000058.1, forward strand.
GTCTTAACCTTCTTCCTCTAAATCCCTTCCACTCGGATGGAGTGATCCTAATAGTTCCTCTTCCTGAGATTAATAGAAAGTGAAATTTTAATTCACTTCGCCCAACTTTGGAAATTTATTCTCTAAGAATATGATGACTTGTGATCTGAATTCTATCACAATGTCATTTTCTTGCTTACCCACGAAAATGTATCCTTTTGATAATTAAGAATATCTCATATAGATACTCTTTTTACCTCTTGGTCTCAAATTTATCAAATTGAGGTATCATGGACGTAAGCATTATAACCCAAAGGTTGTAAATGGCTTAGGTCAGCTTGTTAACCAATCCACAACTCATAAGTTGTGGTAGTGATAGATTTTTAGGGCATACGGTTCAGAACATATGTGGCAGTTAATAAACCATCTCCCCAATAGGAGATAGGTTAATCTGCTTTTGCCATCATAGATCTAACCATATTTAGGAGAGTCTTATTTCTCCTTTCCTCAACACCGTTTTATTGTGGATTTCTAGGAATGAACAACTGATGTTCAATCCTTTTTCATCACATAAAACTTAAAATTTATCTGTAAGATATCACCGACCTCTGTCAGTTCTTAAAGTTTTGATCTTTTTATCTAATTGATTCTCAACTAAACTCATATAAGTCTTGAAGCACCTCAATGCTTCTAACTTGTGAGAAATCAAATAGACATGACCATACCTAGTACAATCATATATAAATGTGATGAAATAGTAGGTCCCATGCCTTGCCTTCACATTCATTTGGCCACATACGTCAGAATGAACTAACTGCAATGGAAATTTGGCTCTAGTACCTTTTTCTGAATGATTTTCTAACTAGTTTTTCCTTTTAGGCAATGCTCACACGTAGACAATTCAACCTTATTTAAATTACCTATTAAACCTACTTTGACTAACCGACTCATTCAATCTTGTCCAAAATGGTTTAATTTAGCATGCCATAATTTCACATCTGTCACCCACAAAGGATGAAATTTAGAACTAGATACATAAATTCCACTCACTCTTGAGTCAGAATAGTGTATCTTTATAGGCACAATGTAGTCTCTTGCATAGTGTTATTTCTTTAGGCAATTGAAATATTTCACTCTTGAAAAGTTTACCTCCTTTTTGCCTTTGGACCTTTCATAATTCTATTCCTTTTGCTTTTTAAGCTCTTGAGCCTTTTTCTTATCCCTACTTTTGAAGTTTTTTTTTATTGTTCTAGTTAGAACTCATTCTACTAGAATGGGACTGTGCCATATGCACTATGGTATTGACTTTAATCGCTACCATACGGTTCTCTATCAAGCTCCAATGACGAACGACATCCTCAAATGTCTTTATGTTGTCCATATGAGTAAGTTGCATCTTCACATGCTACCAACTCTTGGGTAAGGAATAGATAACAGTTTGGAGCTGTTGCTTATCAATCAACTTATGACCAAATTCACTAAGCTCACTTATTTTTTTCCATCTCTCTTAAATGTTTTCGCATTGAATAATCAGACTTTTTCTGATATGTATCAAATTTGATCATTGATAATCGAAACTTAGTCAAAGATAAACCTCTGAACTTTTCCCGTAAAGCGATCCACAGATCCATTACATTTTGATACTTACTGAATTGCTTAGTGATGTTATCATCCTTTTGCACTTAGCAAGATGATTTGAGCAGTGGAATTCTTCTTTTTCCATGCCACATAGGCATCTCAGTCCTACTTATGCTAGGCTATAGTGCCATCATCAGGTTCAGCCATAACTGAACTTGAGAGTTCAAGAGCCTCTTACTCTTCAAGCTCATACTGGATCTTTGTATTCCAGATTTCATAATTATCACCATGTAGCTTCATATCTTTGCCAAAGGCGACAATTGACTTGGAAGCAGTATCCATTAGAATCCTCCGATCTCAAATGGAACAATATTGCACATATTTAAGGGAGATAAGGCAATACATGCAATTTACTATGCATCTAAAATAATAACCTAGTAAAATTTTCTATAAGACTCAAATTCGAAAAAGTTACTTATAGTATCCAATTACCCTTTAAGTCCTAATGTCCAACCTTACAGGTTAAAATTTCATGCATAATAAATCTGAATTATTGGATTATTAAGTTCTCAAACTTATGAGGGAATTTTTATTAAACCTCTACTTAATAAACATGCAATCATTTTACTCATAAAATATTGCAAGACAATTAACAATGAAAATAAACACATTTATTATAAAGTTAAATGCCATCATAATAAATAAACATATTTATTTAACCAATAAATAAAATTCAATAATCCCAAAAATATGACACTCATGTCAAATATCAATAGAAAACATAAATTCTATTTAATAAAAGTATACGCCAACTCAAATTGACACTTATGTCAATTATTGTAGAAGTCCAAATTTCATAAAATCTTTCTTAATATAGGGATTATTTCTTTGACCAACTTCATCAATTCATTAGGCAACTCATAAGTCCATTGATGAAGCCATGGACGATGCATACTATGTCCATTCCTTAGTGTCATCACAGATTTAGAGTTGCTTCTCAACATTTCCCTTTTGGCAACTCTAACCAAAAAGTGAATAACAGATTTTCTATAAAATTTGTTTCCTATGAACTAGGTAGTATTCAATAACTTCTTCAGTTCTGCATGATATTTAAAGGAGTCAGTCAACACTTTAACCAATACTCTATCATCTATTACCATACTCAGACCACGAATCCAAATGCACTCTTGCATTTGTTCTCACTATTGTATCAATATCATTAGTTCAAATCTTCCTTTGCATTCTCATGTTGCTTATTGATTGCACTCTTGCATTTGTCAAAGCAACTTATGCGTAATTTAAGGAAGATCTAGTGTCTTTATTTAATATTTTTTTAACATATTACAGAAAAATTTATACACTCATGTATAAATATACATAATTGAAGCACATTTCAATCAATAAGTAAGGACATAACCTCAAAAATATTTCAAAATATTTTTAAAAATGTCGGAAGGAAGAAAACATATTTTCTACACCCTTTTTATAATATTTTTGAAATTTTTTAAAAATAAAATTTAATTTTATGGTCATAAAAAATTTTTGAAAAAATGACCAAAAAATCATAAATAATTTGAAAATTTTATTTGACAAAAATCAGAGCTGAAACGGTGGTCGAAAACAACTGCACGCGCCCACACATGCCAGCTGGGGGAGAGTAAACGCGCCTCACGTGCATCTCCCTCCGTTCTACCACCTGGCAACACCACATAGTGCCACATGTCGATGTCATGCCACGTGTCGCAACCCTAATAGTCCACCTGGCAAACACGTGGTGTCAGGTGACACATGTCAGACACGTGGCGTGGTCCCATTCGGCCACGTGTCAGTGATGTCACGTCATCACTGACACGTGGCAGGATCTGAGTTATCCACATGTCACTCCCAGTTTTAGACACGTGTCCCGCCACGCCACGTAGCATGGCCACTGCCATCCGTGTGGCATTCTGCCATTGGGCCATGTATCAGCAGTGACGCATCACTGCTGATGCGTGGCTATATATATGGGCCACCGCCCACGCGCATGCACCTTTTGCGTGGTGGCGCGTGTAAGCCACGTGTCTCCTTCCCGGTGGATTCAGGCAATCGGGTTTTGGCCGGTGCGGGGTTTTCAGGGTCTGTGATTCCAATGGTTAGGTCAAAAATTAAAAATCTTGACTTTTAATTTGCCGTTTTAAACACTCATGTTCATCCCCTCGAATCGCAGTGTACACATACACAATTCTCGAGCTGAAATATATACATATATACATATTTTTCACACAAAAAATAAATTTTTTATTGTGTTTTATGCATCATAGATCTAATAATTTTACACATAAAATTTTAGATCTATTTAGCCACATGCCAGGATGTAAAAACAACGGCTCTGATACCAATGAAAGGAAAATTATGTGCATATAATTAATTGAGGTAATATTAGAAAATGGTACCTATGTCTTGTAGCGTAGAAACACATTGCGGAAGTATCTACAAGGATCCCATTTGTTTTTGGTCACTGGCCTGTCTTTTATCCACATACAGCATAATAGCAGCTATTCCACAACTTAAAAGCCCCTGAAATATTAAGACAAAAAACTGTGATTAGGAACGAGCAACCTTGCGGCATATACGTTTTCTCGTTACCAAATACTAAGATCTCCCATCTATTTATAGAGATCCTAAAAGCTAGAGATTTATCTCTAGTATAACTCAGACTCCTTCTGAGATAGGATTTGGTAATATTAATCAGATTGAATTACTTAATTCTATATAGATTGGAACTTAATCCAAATTAGAGTCATAGTCGCACCCAAACTCTATCAAAGATCAATAAAGAAGCCCCATTGGATATAAGATATATTAATAAAGATGGGTATCTACCTTTGAGGTTTAATGAATGTGAGTCTATGATGTTTTACTTAACTTTAAAGAACAAAAATCAGATATGATAATGTATACCCCTGTGCATTATAATGATGGAGAATAATGAGATATGTTATAACTAAAAACTTTAATATATTTGCTATGCCTATTTATACTTGGGTATACCAAGTATTATGGATTATATATGTTGGTATACCCGAGGTATACACTAGGTATGCCTTAGAATAGGATAAATTATGGATTCTTTTTAGTATGCCTATTAAGAGAAATTATGGATTCTATATTTTGGTATACCCTAGATATACCTAAAGTATACTTGATGTATACCTCAAAATAGGATAAAATTATGGATTCTACGAGTGCAATATCTACTAGAGTTATACCTTGGAATTCAAAACTATTAAGGAATTTTCTTTTTGGTATACTTGATATATACTTGGGTTATACCTCAAACTCTATATAAATTATGGCTACTAGTTTTTGGTATACCTGAACTACACCTCACAATCCAAAGTAAAGGTTATTTAAATGTCCACAACTTATACTTGGAGAATACTACATGCATATAGAACCACATCAAACTTTTTTGAATATGCCTTTGTAATTCTTCATTAAAGGAAGCTAAAAATATCCAAAGTAGTATAAAATATTTTCAATTTTGAAGCATGATAGTCAGGGCTATAGTAGAATAAAAACTATGCATATACAATACATGTTCAAGCATCAAAATCTATTATAAAGTTTTGAACTTTGAAGCGCGACAAGTCAAGGATGCGGTAGAATAGAAAAGAAGTTGCTTCTATAATTATATAATACATGCTCAAGCACCCAAAATCTACCATAAAATTTTGAACTTTGAAGCACACCATGTTAGAATAGCAATTGATTATGAAAGAACTTGTTGTCATAACTCCATAATACATGCTCAATCATCGAAGTTATGCTTTAAAATTTTGAATTTTGAAGCGCAACATGTCAGGACAAAAGTAGAATAGGCAAGATTACTTTTACATGATCAATCATCCAAAATCTACTATAAAATTTTGAATTTTAGAGTAAGCAAATCACAAAAGAATACAAGTGCTTGAAATTTGCATAAGAATGAATTTGAATACCAAAAGTCTCCTAATTAGTTTGTTCTCTGCCAATTGGGAACTTTTTCCTCTTTATATAGCACGAGAATTTATATGATTTATCACTATGAAATTTATGATAAGTTATGTGAGTTATGAAATTTCACTACTCTATAGTCCATAAAACAAATGCAAACACAATATAAAGAATGTAAGGATCAAGTAGAAGATCAAAATTCATTATCCCAGTAACTTAAAATTAAATTTAAGATGGCTCAATAGTTACCATACTACAATATTCAGTTAAATTAAACCAAATTCACCAAAGATAAATAGGGATCTTAAAATGAATAAGGAGCATGCTCATTACATAACAATGATCACAAAAGAAATCCTAGCAAATGCAAAAGAGACCTTAACACTTTTAGCACAACTCTTATCTAGAGGAATATCCATAGGAATAATTCTAATCCTACCAGGAACAAATATGAACCCAGAAGAAAATCCTTTAATAATATATTATCCATTGACACGCCAAAGGAGGAGCATAACGGGGATGAACAGATATAATTTTTAGGTCTTGGGTAGATCCGATTCTTAAAGGCTCAACAATTAAGTCGTAGACGATGTTAGAGATGACTATGAAGTAGGTGAGGAGAACGAGGGCAAACACCATCATTGTAACTGTAATGGCCGCAAAATACCCTAGTTGTTTCGGTATGTCATATGAAGTATGTAGGTATATTTATTAAGAGATAAATTCTGAATTTAAGGGTGTTTAGATAATTAATTATAGGGGTGGATTAATCTGAAAATAAAAGAAGGATTTAATTGCAAAAATATAAAGTATGTAAGTGAGTAAAATGACATTATGCATGGGTAAATAAATGGAGGATTAACTAAGTTAATTAACAAAGGATTAAGGTAGAAAATAATGGGTAATTAATTATATGAAGGAGCAGATTTTTGTTAGTGGGAAATGATGGAACATGTGAGAATTTAAATAAGAGAAGTGGGAGCAGATTTTTAGTGGGAATTGATGGAACATTTGAGGAGTTAAATAAGAGTAGTGGAAGCTAATGGGGAACAACTTTTCTTAGTGGGTTTTGCTGTGGATTTATGAAGAGTGGACTCATCATCAATTAGCATTAAGTGTCTAGTGGAAGAGTAAAGTTAGTGGCTAGTGGAGTTTCCATTTTCTGCATCTTTGTACATAGATTGGAGCCTTCTTTAGTCATTATTTTGTGAGAAAGAAAGAGAGAGGAAGAGCTGAAATTCGTATGTCTTAGAGAGCCATTCTTTTGTACTTGTTCTTCAGCAAATTAAGCTCTCTTCTCCCTTCAAAAAACTCTGCCTTGAGTGAGTGTAAGTTGGAAGGGTTGAATGCATATCATTTAAGAGCAAAGATCAAGGATTTATAAGGTAAAATGATGGTATAATCATGCATGTAAAATTCTGTTTCATCAACCTATTCTTAGTATGATTTTTATGAGGTTATTATGAGGATATTAATGCTGGAAATTTATGCTTAATAGCTGAAGAAAAGAGGAGGATTAAAGGCAAAGCAAAGGTTGGGGAAGCTAGTGAATAACAGCCCCATTAGGAGCTTAGGAGTGTGAGGTTTGGGAACTAAATTAAAATGTGTTGCATGTGTGACTTGTATGTTTGAAATTGATGAATAAATGAATATGTGATGCATGTTGGTTTGTGTCTATAAAAGACCAAGTTAAGGTAAGAAGAAGGTAAGTTTTGTTGTTTATTTTACCCTTAAAATGTGTATTTTGGATGTGTGAAAGATTCTGGTTATATGTGTCACATGACCTCTGTGTAGTAATTTAATCATATATAAAGTTTGGTAAATCCAAATTCAGTGATTCTTGCACCATTAGAACCACGATTTCCGTACGTACAAAAGTCTAAGAGGGACCAGGAACCAGTTCTGTCTCTAAGAGCCTTAAAAACGATAAAATCCGACATGAACCTACCTAGTCAGGCTCACTGGAACAGTCTGTATTGTTTAATTTATATCTGATGATTTAGAAGTCCAATTGACCTGAAACTTGTCTCATTGGAAAGATAAGACGTAGGGAAACAATTGTTAAGAAGACAACTTTGCCTAAAAATGACGTCTAGGGGTCGGTTTTCGCGATGCAATATGAGTGTAAAACCCAGTCTCGTAGGGCTCCCAAGGTGAGCTACTGTCGCGATCGCGACAGCGTCGCGACCTCGCGACAGAAAAATGCTTAAAATGAATTATATTTATGTTTTAAAGCATATGGTTGGCATGGGTCAAGCCCATAACCTTCCCCTCAACTTATTATGCATGTTTAGGGTTATTAAATGATCACAAAAGTAGTTATCATGGGGAGAACTTATGAGCATGATTAAGATTTGTAATTTACTTAATAAATTAACAATATACATATGTGTGAAAGCGATGTTATGCTCAAATGATGTGTATATGCTTATGACATGATGATTCTTGAACTTAACTAAGTGATGTAAAGAGTTGATGGGTTAAAGTGCATTTGTAAAAGAGAATGTGGTCATAAATGATATATGTGCTATGAAGATTGATCAATGTGAAATGAATGACATAATTAAACAACTTAAGCCTGCCAATCAAGTATTGGATAGGTAGGCATGCCTATAGAGGGTCTCTGAGCTACAGCATAAGTAAGTTAAAGAAAGTTTGATTCTGATGATATGATTTTGATTGAATCCTTACTGGATTTCAAGCTATGTAAGAATGAATAAGAAGGGTACCCATAAGTATGAAAGTTCTATATGATGAATGTGCCCAAGGGGTACCAAGATATATGAAAATTCTATCTGAAAGAAGTACCTTCGAGGTACCTATATTCTGTTTATAAGAAGTACCTTTGAGGTACCTATATTCTGTTTGAAAATTACCCGTTATCCATAACTTTGAATTGCAGGCAAAATAATCGAATAAATAAAAAGAAAAGAAAAGGGCGAAAAAAATAATCTGATAAACATAAAATAAAGCTATGTGCATAAATTATTTGGATGGATAATCAATTGACATGATAAATATATTAAAGAAATGATGATATGCTAGAAAGATAAATATTATGAATTGATGCAGTATTAATTGGATGAAATGAGATGCTAGCATGTTAACCTATTTGTTGATGAGGCATGTTTTTGTAAGTCATAAATGTTGTTGTATAATATTGCCTGTTATGTATGAGTTCCCCACTAAGCGTAAAACGCTTAGCACGGGTTTCTTTAATCCGTGCAGGTAAGGAAGTAGGTTCTCGAAGGACGACTCCGCAGGTCAAAGGTCAACATTAGGCTTTGTGTAGGTTTTTGGGGTTATCATTTTGGGATGTGTATGTTGTTCTAATTTTATAAAATAATGATGAAAAGTCTATGATGTACAAAGTATGTTTCGGCAAGTAAGTCTAAAGATAATAACATAGTATGTGCAAAATGGAAAGTAAGTAAAGCTGTATGCTCATGTGATATATAAGTTTATGTGTAACGTACAAGTATGTTGGCATGTAACTATAAGGATAACAACCTAGCCTGTTTATGGTGAAATATATGTTTATGTGTGCTGCATGTGGATGACATGAATAAGTATAGATAAAAATTTATTTGTACCGGTTTTTATGATCACCTTAAGTTCAGCATATGTAAGTAATTTTGCGTGCGCGGTCACTTCCTATCGTTATAGCTACATCAGCTTTAGCGAGTGGAACTGGGCGTCACAGTAACACCTCTACTATTCTTGCTGGTAAGTTAGGACACATTGCATTGGATTCTATCCATTATAGGTTTTGGTTCCACATCCCTCAATTAGATTTCATATGTACACACCTAAGTTCAAAATGATATTGTTAAACTAATATATACTTACCTTACTTTATAAGTTCTTATTAATTTTTTTTTATACTTAGCCTACATTTTAAGTGTGTAGACATATACAATATACAAGCATAATCTTAGTCTAATTTCATAAATGTATAAGTAATTTTAATCGTAATCTTATATACTAAGTTCACATGTACACACCTAAGTTCAAAATGATATTGTTAAACTAATATATACTTACCTTACTTTATAAGTTCTTATTAATTTTTTTTATACTTAGCCTACATTTGAAGTGTGTAGACATATACAATATACAAGCATAATCTTAGTCTAATTTTATACATGTATAAGTAATTTTAATCGTAATCTTATATACTAAGAGTTTGGAAAAATAAACATATAAGGGTTTTTTAAATCTCTATCATTAACAAACTTTATGGCGTGCCTTATTATACTTATTTGATTCAAACATGAGACATCAAATGTTAAGCTTCCTATATATCCCTTTACAGGAAATTAGAGCCACGTAGTTCTATATTTTTAATTATTTTACAGACTTGATATGACAGTTTCCAAGCAAGGCTATATCTATGCAAATATTTTCATGTATCTTTTCACATACCAATACCATTTTACATTTCTTTTACCATTCTCACTGTTATAGACATGAATGCTCATATATTACATGAGAACACATATTACTATTACCAAGATCATATAAACAAATCATATAAGCACTCATTAAAATTAAAATTTATACAATTCATAACATTTATCAAGCCACTAGCCTTAAACATTCTCCGTACTTGATTTTCCATACATTATCCATTTGAATCTTTATGTTGCTCCAATGCACTTCCTTGATTCTCCTGACATATGCATTCATCACTTTGAAATACTTAATTTGTGCCTTTATATTTTATATATGAACACACACATTTAACAAGAATCACAAGCTATTGGTGAAATTCTTAAACCCAAAATTTCAAAATCATTTTATGCATTAAAATCTTTTTGGTGGAACTTTTGTTCTCATGATGAGAACTATCATCATTGGATATCATCTAAACAATAGAGTCCCAAAACATAGTGTCTACATATGATATTAATAAGATATAATATTGTTAATACAAACAGACTAGCACATGATTTGGTCTTAGATTAGGTCAAGTAATAGTTTTCATAAGTTGCAAGTATAAAGATACTTGAAGTTAACATGTGAATGCTTATTTAAAAAGCAAGTACATTAAAGACCTGATAAGATAATCTTAATATGGATACTCATTCTATATCACATAAGAATCTCTGCATATTAGTGGTGCAAGTGTTCCTAAACTTGAGGTCATCATGGTAATCTCAAGAAGGAATTAATTTACTTTTACTCCTTCCATGAGTTATACATGGCTCAGCAATTGGGTATAGCATGAACTACTTGGAGGTAGTTAAATGAGCAATTTAGGAATCACCACCCTAGATAAGAGTGGGGAATTTATCTCACCATTCTTGTACTTTTTTATCCAGGAAAACTTTGGCCAAAGTGGAGCAAGGTGAATGAAATTCACATGGGCATTTTTGAAATAATGATAAAAGTATGAGAACGAACTTGTTTAGGTTGTAAAGAGCTTGACACTAATCCATACTTTAAACTAAATGAGATATATGATGGTGGAAGAAGTAACTACATGAGAATTAGATATAGGGAACATTCATTACCACCGACTTATTCTATCATTTTAGTAGTCATAATACTTGACTAAAAGCCTCCCATGACTTGTACTAGGTGGTAAGAAAATATCAATGTGATTTGTAAATGCATCTTGTACTACTAACATGCACAGAATCGCAAAGGGTCACACACATAAAATAATTAAAGTTTAAGATAAAATACAATGTATGTGTTGGACATATGATGTCGGGAGAACTCATTATGTAAGAGAAAATAAGTTTTAGGGCTTAAATATAAGCACCATAAAATTTATTGGGTTTAATTATAATTAGATTAACTAAGTTGGAATTCTATAGATCCCACGACCGTTTATTAACATGAACGGGTATTGAGAGTGAGAACCAATGGCCGTTCATCTTGCGTTGGATGTTATAATTCAATAGGATTGAATTATCACAGTACCAGTGGTCATTGAGGCAGAACCAACAATAGTTAAATTGCGTCAACGACCATTGAGTTTGTCCAAAAGGCATTAGAAAGTCCAAATGCCTATTAAGCAATGTTATTGAAACCGGACCGGACCGGCTGGTTCGACCGGTTTAGCCGTGAACCGGCTGTCCGACCGGTTGGTTTGACTATAAAAAACCGGTTTGAAAAAATCGGATTGAACCGAAGAATCGGAAAAAAATGGGTTTTAATCTAAATTTCATAAATGTTGCCGTTTTGTTAAAAAAAATAAAAAGAAAGGGGGAAATTAGGGTCTTGGTCAGCCTTTTCAATTTTTCACTTTACCTACCTGCTATCTTCATTTTCCTCTCTTTATTTGCCGCCGCCCACTGCAACTCGTCTCACCATCTCACTGCCTGCTCTCTTCAGTTCAATCGATGAGTTTTTCTCATATTTTTTATTTTATTTATGATAAATTCAAAAGCAACATACCCACTATTATTCTGATTACTAAAAACCGGAGGACTAGATTATGTAAATTGATAGAAGAAAAAATTCACCCCTTAAGCATTCCATGTCTGTATCTCAATCTACTAAATTTTCAATCATTTGCTTTTGATTTTTATTTTTCCAAAACTAAATTCTCCAACTTTGATTTTGTTTGAAGTAATCCAACTTTTGTTTTATTAATTTGATCAGCAAATTTTTTTTTATTCAGATAAATCTAATGTTGACAAACAAAACTAGTTATTAACACTTATCTTGGATGAAGAAAAATTCAAAAAAATTGGTAGACAATTTGCATAATATAGAAATAAAAATATGAAAATATTCACTTAATAACCAAGAATGTAAACTGTTGAGCATTTTCTATAGATGCTAATTATACCGCAAGTATACGGTGTACCGCAATAGTACTTAAGATGTCGATCCCACGAGGAACGTTTTAACACACTATTACTAATTGATTTTAATCTTGTTTACAATGATTAATTAATGGTAGAGTTGATTTTAATCTAATCTAATATGTAAACTAAATATACCTAGTTAATGATAGTCAAAAGAAGATAAAATAAATCATGAAGAATTAAAGATAATGAACTTGATTCTATCAATTTGATTAACATTTTTCATCTTTTTATGCAAGCCAAGTTAGAATAAATTTTTAACTCACTCTCTCGACATGAATTAAAATGCCTAAAACATACAATTAAAATTCTAACTCACAATTTTCATTAATGAATTAGAGGTTTCTAATTACATATTTTAAGAATAAACACTAACCTATAGCAATTATCTCAATATACCGATCTCTCGAATATATCTTAATAATGAATCTCTATTAGATGTCAGATAAAGCAAACTCTCGAATTACTTTAACTTGTAAAGATCATGCAAAAGATACTAATAGAAAATCTGCATTCAAAGACTATAAAAGTAGATGGAAATAGAAAGAATAATAATATGCAAATTCATTGAAATTATATTCTTAGAAATAGTGGAGAAGAATTAAAAATAAGAGAATAAGATAGAAGCCTTTCAACTCTTTTCTCAATCTCTTGAAATAGATTTTCTTCTCCTTGATCTTCTTCTTCAAATCATAAAACTAAATAGAAATTTTACTAAGAAAAATCTGTCTTGCAAAATACAAAAAAATTACTTAACTAAAATTCATCCTCCTAAAATTACAGTTAAACTACATATTTATAGATAATAATTTAAAAATTGTGTCCCTTGATAATGGTTGCAAAGTTTGGTGAAAATAGGTGACTTTTCAAATGACTTTTGGCTCAAAACTGCCCCAACGGTCGTCTCTGTCGCGATCGCAACGGTGTCGCGATCGCGACAGAACACGCTTGCCCATTTTCTTCTTTCTTTCCTTCTCACAGTTTTCTCTTCCCTCTCTGGCCAGTCACGAGACGTTACTCCCCATCACGTGGCGTGACTCTCCGTGTGTGGCGTGACTGGCGCTCACGTCTCGCCTCGTCGTCTCCTTTCTCTTCTCCTCTTCTCTCTTTCCCTTTCTTTCCTGGCCTCTCTATGTCGTCACGAGTCGCCACCTTCGCTCACATCGCGTGACGCTTCTCTCGCAGCTCCTTCTCTTCTTTTCCTCCTTCCTCTTCGTTCTTCTTGATCCAGTCACGTCACGTTACCACTGCTCACGTCGCGTGACCGCTTGTGTGAGACGTGACCCGCTTCTCTCCTTTCTCTTCTCTTTCTTTATCTGGTTCTTCTCTTTATTTTTCACCTAAAAACAACAGGAAACACAAAAACATGCAATCTAATACAAATAATCATAAACTAACATATCACATCAAATTTACACACAATTTCATAATTAATTACATAAACTCATACAAAATAAATACTAAATTATACCTCAATTAAGCTCCTATCAAATTCCCCCACACTTAACCCTTGCTTGTCCTCAAGCAAGAGAAAAGAAATAAGTAAATTCAACAGCCAGTAAACATCATTACAAAACACTGTTCATTTAGCATATCTAATAGAATTAAAAAGAACCAAATATCTCATACACTCATAAAAAGATCAGTAAGTCAAAATTTTAAAATATGCATCCCAAATTCAACAAATTACTTAACTTTACTAATACCAACATAAAGAGTATGAAGTCTATCAAAACTAATCATGACTTAAAAGAAAGAAAATTAACCATAAAGTTAAAATTCTCAAGCAACTAGCTGCACTTAGGACATTTTGAGCTCACTTACCCTTAATCCAATCTCATGGCATTTTTAGACTTTGCTTGTTTTTCTTTTCTTTTGATTTTTTTTTTTGTTTTCTAGCAAGAGAAAGTTATATGGGTGCGTTTTACGCTCCATCCCATACATTTACAATTTTGATATATATCTTGCTTTCTTTTTCTTTTTATAACTTAAGTGGGTGCATTTTATGCTCCATCCCACTTTTAACTTTTCTTTTTTATTTTGAGTCCTCATCCATTATTGAAAAGAAAAAAGGGTAAGTATTATGGCTATAGTTTCCTTAAACAACTAGAAACTGAAAATTTTAAACTAAATGAGTAAATTCTAACTTTAAAAACATGGTTAGGTAAAAAGACTAAATAATCTATAATGTTGAAATAAGTAAAACAAAATAACTTGAAAAACTTAAAATACATGCTAAAAAATTTTGAAAAACTGATAAAAATGAGCATAGAGGATAATTGACTTAACAACCTATATAATATACCAAATAAACAATGCTTCATAATAAAGCTTACTTAAAACTTAATTGAAATATAAAAACACACAACAAACATAACACATACATAAACATATAACACAATAATCAAACAAGCTAACTCACTCCCCCACACTTAGAACCAACATTGTCCTCAATGTGTAGGAATGACACACAAAAACAAGTAAAAGAAACAAATAAAATGAAAAGAAAGAAAAACTCCCCTATCATGGTGAAGGTGGAGGCGATGGAACCACAAAATCAGCTTGTATCATGAAATTATCAAACTTGTACTCCAACCTCCTTTGACGTCGCTCAATGGAAGAAAGTTGCTCTTGCATATCAGATAACATCGATGGAATGTTATGGCTAGATGAGCCAACCTCAGGAGCAGAAGCCACAGCAGCTGGAATATCGGCCATCTCTTCATCGTCACTTGCTCCCTCCTCATCACCACCTTCTTCTTCTTGTGCTTCTACTTGTGGCTCAGAAGTTCCAGCAATATCCCTCCAACATGATCGAGCACGAGATGGAATTTCCTGAAAATTATTACCAACAACTTCTCCACGAACTAACACATTCTTATTAAAATAAAGGCAAGGAAAAATGCGATAATAAGCATCAAGATCCACATTTAAATTGCTTGCAATACTAGAAATAACATGCCCATGAGTTAAAGGTGAATTATGCTTATGAACACATTGCAACAATTGACTAACTATCCAAAAAGGCCAACAGACATCCTTACGTCTATGTACACACCACATCAAAAACAACTCATTATATGAAACTCTATTGAATTCAGACCTATTAAAAACTAAAGAAGCTAAAATCCTATGCAAAATCCAATATCTCAAATCTTTAATAAACATGGATTTAGCATCCCTAGCCCTATAACGTGTTTGCAAATCAGTCAAAAACGTCCAAAATTCATGTGGCTTAAAAGATTTAGGTGGATCAGTTAAACCAGTTTGAGAAAATCTAAACATCCTATTCATCATAAAATAGGTTAAAGTATAAGGTTTACCAGCCATCCTAAAATCTAACCAATTTTCATTATTATCATTCTTTTTCAATGTGGTGTAAAATTCTAAAACTAAATCAGGACGCACATCTTCATGCATAGATGGAAATTTCAACAAGCCACAGACTCTTAACATGTTATTAACTACATCTAACATGCCAATTTGAATAAGCAAGGAATCAGGAAAATACTTACATTGCATCAAATGCCTACCACGAAGAGTTAAATACCTACTGCCTTCATCCACAGAAAAAATGGGAAATAATGCACCATAATGAGCAGCAATATTCACCTCTTCAGCTTCCTGCTCAACCCTTGAAGATGATGGGTTTTTTGTTCTCACCATTATGGAATGTGTTAATAGTGAATGCAAAATATAGGGAAGTAAATCTGAAGACAATGCAAGAAATTAACAAGAACAGAGATGTAAAAACAGATATGAAAAAGGGAATGTAAACAGAGAAGAAACAAAGAAACAAAGAAAAATGAAATGAAATGAAAAATAGAAATGAAAAATAAAATGAAACAAAGAAAAATGAAAAGAAAGTTACAAACCTAAAAAGAGAATGAAAATCCCGTAATCCCTAAGTCTATTGAAGAAAAGAGAAGAGAAGAAATAGAAATGGAATGCTAAAATGAAGAACGAGAAAAACGAGAGGAAAACAGAAGATGGAAATTCGAAAGTTCTCTGTGGAAGAAGAAAAAGAAGAAATGAAGAATAAAAATGGCTTATGAGGGTCTTGTACTCATGACCTGCGCTGGAGATAATAAAACTAACAGTTGAAATGAAATAGAAAAGGAATAAAATGAAAAGTCACGACTTTAGGGTTTTAAATTTAAGTTTCCCGCTTTTAATTCTTCTTTTTCTGTGTTTTAATGCTTAAATGGTAATATTAAATTAATGTGATTGAAATTAAATCCTCTAAATCAGAAAAGAAAACAAAACAAAACCAAATAATGGAAAAATAAGAAGTAAAATAATAAAAGAAAAGAAAACTTTTAAAATGTACCTGATTCTCCACATCACTCGTCACGAGTCGTGAGACAACGTCACGACTTGTGATGCGCTTACTTACCTGGATGAAGTCAATCTCCTCAGACCATCACGTCACGTGAATATGCATCATAAGACGAGCCCTGCCAAAATCGCTTGCTGTTGCGATCGCGATACTTGCCGCGATCGCGACAGAAGCAACGTCTGCAAAATATTTTTTTTTATTCATTTATTTATTTAATTTATTTATATATTTATTAAACAAATCTAAGCTTACTAAATTAGCTATCATTTAAAAAAAAATGTGTTATTAGCATGAAAATCAATAATACCATAAATAAAACTATATAAACAAATTTAAAATAAATTACAAAACCTAAATAAAAACGATATAACTAAGTAATCTAAATAAAAGAATGAGACATATCATGGCTTAATGTGCTCCCTAGGATTCTCCTTAGTATTACTTGGAAGGCATCCTAGATTTCTAGAAGGTAAGGAATTAGCAAGTTGGCCTATTTGAACCTCAAGATTATGAATAGTAGCAGCATGATTTTTAGCAATTTGATCAATTTTTTCTTCAAGTTTCTTTTGACTTTCATCTTGAGAATGCATCTTACAATTAATTTCTTCAATGAACTTATCAATTTTAACCTCAAAGGCCCCAAACCTATCTTGTGGTTGTTCGTATCCTACACCTCTATTTTGGTTGTTAACATTATTATTCCCCCATGAAAGGTTAGGATGGTTTCTCCAACCAGCATTATAAGTGTTAGAATAAGGATTTCCACGACCTTGGCTTTGAAGAAAATTAACTTGTTCTTCCTTATTAACCATGCCTAAAGTGCAATTATCACTCTTATGTCTTGTTAACCACACACATTGCATGCATTTAATGAATTACCACCCATACTTAGACTATTAACTCTATGATTTAATGCTTCAATTTGGGCTTGTAATGCAACCATAGAATCTACTGAATGTACTCTCCTAGCATTAGAATTATTATACTCCCTTACTCTTTCAGGAGGCCACATACAGTTGTTCATTGCCATCTGCATCAATTGTTTTTCTCATCAAAGAACCTCCAGCAGCAGCATCAATAGTCCCCCTTGTGGTTGGATTTACACCATTATAAAAAGTCTGCATTAAAAGCTCCCTTGGAAGGTTGTGGTGTGGACACATCCTTTGCAATTCCTTTAATCTTTCCCAAGCCTCATATAATGATTCATTATCATTTTGAACAAATGTAGTAATATCCTTTATGATTTTTGCAGTTTTGGCTAAGGGAAAGTATTTTGATAAAAATGCTTGGGCCAATTGGTCCCAAGTGGTTATAGATCCCCTTGTTAATAAATTCAACCAAGCCTTTGCTTTATCCTTCAAAGTGAATGGAAAAAGCCTAAGCTTGATTGCATCAGCCGAAACCCCATTTATCTTAAAGGTATCACATATTTCAAGAAAGTTGGCCAAATGAGCATTTGGATCCTCATTTGCCAAACCATAGAATTGAATACTATTTTGAATCATTTGTAACAATGAAGGCTTAATTTCAAATTGATTGGCATTTATCGTTGGTCTTACCACTCCTTGTTGAGCACCACTCAAAGCAGGTGTGGCAAAGTCCATGAGTCTAGGTGGATTTTCTTCAGCCATGATAATTGATCTCCTATTTTTGTTCTTCTTTCTATTTGACTTCCGGTTACTTGACAAGAATCTTTCAATTTCAGGATTTAAGGGTTCAAGCTCTTCTAAAGAACTCCTTGTACTAGGTATGAACTTCTAAATCCTGTAAAACAAAAACACAACACAAAATTAATTTAAACACACAAACAAATTAAAACAAACAAAATATTGTAATCCAAAATCATAAATCAATTTTCATAATGGCAAACAACCGTTCCCCGGAAACGGCGCCAAAAACTTGTTGAGCATTTTCTATAGATGCTAATTATACCACAAGTATACGGTGTACCGCAATAGTACTTAAGATGTCGATCCCACGAGGAACGTTTTTACACACTATTACTAATTGATTTTAATCTTGTTTACAATGATTAATTAATGGTAGAGTTGATTTTAATCTAATCTAATATGTAAACTAAATATACCTAGTTAATGATAGTCAAAAGAAGATAAAATAAATCATGAAGAATTAAAGACAATGAACTTGATTCTATCAATTTGATTAATATTTTTCATCTTTTTATGCAAGCCAAGTTAGAATAAATTTTTAACTCACTCTCTCGACATGAATTAAAATGCCTAAAACATACAATTAAAATTCTAACTCACAATTTTCATTAATGAATTAGAGGTTTCTAATTACATATTTTAAGAATAAACACTAACCTATAGCAATCATCTCAATATACCGATCTCTCGAATATATCTTAATAATGAATCTCTATTAGATGTCAGATAAAGCAAACTCTCGAATTACTTTAACTTGTAAAGATCATGCAAAAGATATTAATAGAAAATCTCCATTCAAAGACTATAAAAGTAGATGGAAATAGAAAGAATAATAATATGCAAATTCATTGAAATTATATTCTTAGAAATAGTGGAGAAGAATTAAAAATAAGAGAATAAGATAGAAGCCTTTCAACCCTTTTCTTAATCTCTTGAAATAGATTTTCTTCTCCTTGATCTTCTTCTTCAAATCATAAAACTAAATAGAAATTTTACTATGAAAAATCTGTCTTGCAAAATATAGAAAAATTACTTAACTAAAATTCATCCTCCTAAAATTACAGTTAAACTACATATTTATAGATAATAATTTAAAAATTGTGTCCCTTGATAATGGTTGCAAAGTTTGGTGAAAATAGGTGACTTTTCAAATGACTTTTGGCTCAAAACTGCCCCAACGGTCGTCTCTGTCGCGATCGCGACAGAACACGCTTGCCCATTTTCTTCTTTCTTTCCTTCTCGTGGTTTTCTCTTCCCTCTCTGGCCAGTCACGAGACGTTACTCCCCATCACGTGGCGTGACTCTCCGTGTGTGGCGTGACTGGCGCTCACGTCTCGCCTCGTCGTCTCCTTTCTCTTCTCCTCTTCTCTCTTTCCCTTTCTTTCCTGGCCTCTCTATGTCGTCACGAGTCGCCACCTTCGCTCACGTCGCGTGACGCTTCTCTCGCAGCTCCTTCTCTTCTTTTCCTCCTTCCTCTTCATTCTTCTTGATCCAGTCAAGTCACGTTACCACTGCTCACGTCGCGTGACCGCTTGTGTGAGACGTGACTTGCTCCTCTCCTTTCTCTTCTCTTTCTTTATCTGGTTCTTCTCTTCATTTTTCACCTAAAAACAACAGGAAACACAAAAACATGCAATCTAATACAAATAATCATAAACTAACATATCACATCAAATTTACACACAATTTCATAATTAATTACATAAACTCATACAAAATAAATACTAAATTATACCTCAATTAAGCTCCTATCATAAACCAACTAATAAAATTTAGAATTCTTCTCATAATGGGTTTCAACGTTCAATATAATATCATCTTAATTAATTTTATAACAATTATACTAATTAATAATATTTTAAAAAATAGAAAAAAATCAGGTTGAACCCGGTCGAACCACGAACCCTCAGCCTTACCGGTTTTATATCCAGTCCGGTTTTAATAACATTGCTATTAAGAATGCATGAATCGTGATTGTATACAGAAAGTGAGCTAGACCTATGCGTACAAGCCAATCAAAACATGCTTTTTAAATCTTGAACCTATTTTGACTAAAGAGGAGTATAAATACCCCTTAAAGTCAGAATTAGGGTACAAAATAATTAAGATTATTTTAAGTAGCCTAAATGAATTGTCAGAGTATTTTTTCTTCTCATTTTTCTTTGTGATGAATTAATTCTACTAGTCCACAAATTAATTTATCCATTGCTATTCCCTATAAGGTTTTTGGACAATATTATGGTATGGATACACTTGGACGTGTTCGAGAACTGGACACTAGTTGGTTTATGACAACCTAGTAAGAAGGAAATTCAATTGTACAAACAAAATTCAAAGGTAAAAATTTTTGAACTTAGCTTTGGTGTTTTGTAATTATTTTGACAAAGATCAAATCCCTCTTTAGATTATGGATTATTAAGTTTTTTTTGTTGCGAATGTGTGAGGTGCATGAGACCCGTTAATTCATTCGTTGTATTAAAGCCATAGGTTCTATCAAAAGAATTGACAATTATAGAAATTAGAAATTATTTATTTAATTGTGTAATTGAGTTCTAAGATTTATACCTATAGACATCGGGTCCCGAGGTAATTCAGATCAGAATTACCCAATGAGGAATATTGATACATATTTTACTAGTGGAGACCTGAAATGCTAGTTTCCTCTTTTGAATTTCATAAGTTTTGAAGTTTTTCTATAACCAAAATTCTTTTGCGCCTTCATCGGATTTGAAAAAGAGTAAAAAAAAAAAGATATTTTCTTAGTGATGGACATCTGTCCCTCATAAGGGATGCCCGTCCGTCGAGTGTGAGGAGCACCCGTCCTTCGCTGGGATGGGCCTCGTAGGACAGCTGGACTTGTGGTGACAAATGCGTGAGGGATGCCTGTTTGTCACACACTTGGTGCACCCGTCCTCTTGTGGTACGGGCTGTGAGTGGCAAATCCAAAATTCTTGCCTTCTCGTAACCGACGGCCTCGACGTCCGTTGGTCATGATCTGAACCCAGATTTCCAGATTTCCTTCAACGAAAAATCTGGGAATAGCTCTTAATTCAAAATCCTGATTTTTTAAGATAAGTTTGATGGATTTAGGATTTTATCCCTAAAGATAAATTGAAATTTTTTTGATTTTATCCTTAAAGATAAATTGAAAAGTTTTGATTCGATCCTTAAAGATAAATCTAAGCCTAGAAAATAAAGGGTTTTGGGGGCTATAAATAAAGAAGAGAAATAAGGAGAAGGGGGAGAAGAAAAAGAGAAAAAGGTTTTTAGAGTGAAAAGAATTTCTGTGAAAATTATTTCTTTGAAGTTGATTTTGATCTCTAAAATCGAGATATTCATTAAGGAAGAGAAATTAATCTATTCTTGATCGATCTCTTGAATTTTTCATTTGTTTTAGAGAGAGGTTTGAGAGAGAAAGTGAAAGGCTTCACTTATTTTCAAATTGCTTTTGTGAAATTCCAAAGGTGGATTCTATGCATTTTCTTGTTCTTTAGATATCAAAATGCTGAGAGTAATATTCTAAGCCCAAGGTTTATTAATTGTGCCTTAAGTTCAAATATATGGCATGAAACACATATTTGATTCAAAAATGTGAATTAATTGTTTTGTCTTATTTCTTATTGTTTTGCATGCTAAATCTTCTATATAGGTTGTTTTTGGCATGATTGTATGAAAATGGGATAAGAATAGTGCATTGGAATAAGCTTGATGTGTTTAAAATGGAGCAATTTCGGTTATTTTGCCTACTAAAAGTGACTGACAGGAAGAAGACCCGACCGACGCTCGTCCCTCAAGCAAGGGATGGGACATGGCAGAGTCCTTTTCCTCCCGTCTGTCGCTTTCCCCTTGGCAGTCCTCCTATAGGCCCTCCCTGACTTTTATCTTCCCCTCTTTTGTCTATTTTTCTTAAATTCTTTTCTTATTTATTTTAATGCCATATTTGCATGCTATGTTCTAATGTGTTATTTTAATGTAAGTAATATTATTCTGCCATGCTAATATTTATTTTTATTTCTTTAGTTTCAGTATCATGTCTATTCATATTTATTTTTAATATTCATATTACTTTGCTAACATTTTGCTTCCTTTGACCCTAAATTGAGCATCGCTAATGAGCAAAAATTTCGATGATTGAGGGATTTAGAGACATTGGCTTGGTTCATTCCTTTACTTTACACCTTTTGTCATTTATTTTCCGTTTTCCTTTTCTTTTCATTTTATTTGTTGGGACAAATATACATATAGGGTACTTGAAAAATCTATTCACAAAAATAGGGTTCTTTCCAAATTAATTCTCAAAGTAGGGTGAATAGTGCCCATGGACCTGATGCCACAGCTAACAACTGCGACATCAGGCTTCTCAAAATTTTTTATTTTCAAAGCTGCAGAGCTCCAAGCTCTGCAGCTTTTAAATTTACTTTTTTTATATAGGAAAAGTTGCCGGTCTGGCAAACTGGCAGCTTTTCCTCTTTTTAAAATTTTTATTTTTTTATATTAATTATTTAAAATATTATTGGCCCAACAATAAAAATAATAAGAGTGTTATTGTTTTTAACATAATTTAAGAGACTAAAATTATTGGATAATGAAATATGCTCTGTTTGAAATTTATTTTATTCTTTATTTGTCATTTACTCATTAGAGTAATTTTTTTATCGATATAATTTTATTCTTTATTTTTTTAGTGTAATTTTTCTCAATAATCAAAGTAATTTTTTTATTGTTTAATTTCATTCTTTACTCATTGAAATTATATAGTTGAAGTAATTTTATTTTTTTTATACATTCTTTACTCATTAAAATTATATAGTTGAAGTAATTTTATTTTTTTTATAAAAAATAATCAAAGTAATTTTTTTATTATTTAATTTCATTCTTTACTCATTGAAATTATATAGATGAAGTAATTTTATTTTTTTATAAAAATATAATTTCATGTAAAAATTACGTTAAAAAAAATAAAGAATGAAATTATATGGTTAAAAAAAATTACTCCAATGAGTAAATGACAAATAAAGAATAAAATAAATTTCAAACAGAGAATATTGCACTATCCTATAATTTTAGTCTCTTAAATTATGTTAAAAACAATAACACTTAATATTTTTATTGTTGGGCCAATAATATTTTAAATAATTAATATAAAAAAATAAAAATTTTAAAAAGTGGAAAAGCTGTCGATTTGCGACCGGCAGCTTTTCCTATATAAAAAAGTAAATTTAAAAGCTGCAGAGCTTGGAGCTCTGCAGCTTTGAAAATAAAAAATTTTGAGAAGCCTTATGCTGCAGCTTTCCGTTGTGGCAATAGGCCCATGGGCACTATTCACCCTACTTTGAGAATTAATTTGGAAAGAACCTCATTTTTGTAAATAGATTTTTAAGTACCCTATATGTATCTTTGTCCCTTATTTGTTAGGGCTGTATTCTGCCCCTTTTCCATTGTAAGTTAATGTTTTTACTGCTTTATTTATCGTTTTCTCTATTGTTTTTCTTGAATGATTGAAATATGCTTTAATTTAATTGTATAAATTGCATGAGAAAAGATATGGAAATTCAACTTAAATACTCATTTATAAACTTTAACCAAGGTATAAGTAAGAGTGATGTCCCGAACTCTCTCTGGTCTTAGGCTTCACGAGGTTAAATGAATCTTCCCAATATTTTATTAGGTGGTGACTCCAAAATACTTTTTTGTTGCCAAAAATTGATGTAAGAGCAATGTCCCAAACTCTCTAGAGTCTTAGGCTTCATGAGGCTAGATGAACTTTCCCAATATTTTTTTGGGTAGCGATTGCAAAATACCTCTTATTGCCAAAAATAGACGCACTCGTAGTTTGATCATCAATAATTGAATAGGGATAATTCCCCATCTATTGTGAAGTGACCAATCCTTACAAGTTTAATGAACCTTTGTCGGACCCTAAAAGCGGGCCTCTAGGGATGATCGGGTTCCACACGCATCACAGTGGTGACTCTATTGGGGACCTAAAGACCTTGCTCCAAAAATGCCTTAGTTAAAATTAAATATAATTGAGTTTTTAAACTTAAAAGTCTATCCCTTTTCAAAAATTGCATTGTATTCATCTTAGAGCTTTAGATTTATGCTAGATAATCCCTTTCTTAACCCCCATACATTCCCAAAGCATGACCTTACGTTCACTTAATGTAGGAAAGTATTAGGGATAATCACCAGCCCAAGCCTCATACCATTTGGTATATCAAATGATGACCTGATCGGTCGTGATGCTCGTGATGAGCTAGACCCATTGGCAGGAATTATGCTTGAATAATCATAAAATATCATCACCTTAACTAAAGCCCATGTAATGACGATAGACACTTTCCCTAGGTAATATCAACCGTAATACTATGATTGCTATGTGGGCTATTACATATTGAGCAATTCAACCAAATTAGGTGGTCACTCATCAAAGGCTTTCATGCCTCAGTGGGCCTATTCTAATTTATTTGAATTGTTTGAATAAGCAATGGCTAAAACTCATATGTATTAATTAAGAGGGTGCTGCCGATTTTTCACCGTGCATCATACGCCTCCATTGGGCTCCTTGATAACCCTTGGACTAAGCCCACTTAGAAAAGAAATCGTATGACCTCTTGAGAGGGACTGATAAGGTTAGAAGGATCTATCTACTTGCTTGTAGTTATGAATTTTGTATAAAGCACAATCACTTATTATATGTCATTCATGCATCATCCTAACTGTGTGAGCTTTGCAACCACCATAGATTTGTCTAAGTGGTCTAGGGGTCTTGATGGTCGATTGATTAGAAATCCCTTCTTCGAGTTGCCAAAGCGTGTATTCGACTGGGGTTTGGAGTCACTTTCGAATAGTAGTGTATCATTCTCTTCAGAATACTTAGTAGAATTAGGTATGACCAATTTACCACAAGAGACTAATGTAACCCATCCATACCCTGATTGCCGAAGAGATGAGCAGAAGGTCTCAAGAAATTGATAGAAGGCTTGACGAATTCGAGACTTATGTGATGCCAATAATGGGGAATCTCATTGCTATATTAGCACTGCCTGCTTGGTAGCAGCATGCCATGGCGAAAGGTGAACAAGATCCAATTAAGGAAGCTCCCCCAGTGGTAGCTACAGTACACCCACCAATTATTGAACCCAGGGTTACAGTACCTGTAGAGCAAAGAAAGATTGGGGCTAGCTGTAGTGAGGTGCAAGGCCCCTAAGATAGAGGAAATGATATAGAAGAAAATGGAGGAAAAATTTAAAGCCATGACTCGCATGTTGACTGTGGGAAAAGGGATAAACTTTGAAGACAAAGAACTGGATGGTGAAGATCTAATTCTCCAAAATTTTAAAATGCCCGACATTCCAAAGTTCGATGGCAACTTTGATCCATCAACGCATATAAAGTAGTATTTGCTAGTGATAAAGGGTATGAAATTGATAAGGAAGTAAAAAATAGAGTATCTGTACCTTAGTCTTATAGAGCCTATGATTGATTGGTACCACGGGCTGGATAGGAGGTCAAAAGAAGATTGGGACCTATTGACCGAAGAGTTCCTCAAATGGTACGATGGCAACATAAGGATGAAAGTCACTTTAAAAGACCTAGAACTTCGACAGCAAAAGTCAAGGGAATCATTCCATGAATACCTCACAAGATGGAGGAACCGGGTTGTGGAGATAAAGAGAAAACCTGATACTCTAGACCAAATCAGGTAATTCATCAAGAATGCTAGCCCGTACTTGAAAGAAGGTCTAAAAATGAAGGGGCTGAAGGATTGAGAATCATTAAAGGACATTCCCATATAAGCCGAAGGAGAATATCTTGCGAAAAAGGCGAGCAGTGAGGCATATGCCAAAAAGGGGTGTGGTAATCAGGGGGCAAGCAAGTCTGCAAGCTCCAGTAATTGTAATAGAACGAGCAAGATAGCTGAGGTTTCAACGACAAAAGCGAGTCAGAGGTACTACTCGACTTAGGTCAGTCTCTATCATGGGTATTAAAGATACTGATTAAGGAGGGAAAGTTACAACCACTGCCACCTAGACTAGCCAGAACCTTTGGACAACTGGGACACAAGGAGGATGAATATTATACCTGCCATTAATATACTGACACTTAACAAATTATTGCAGAACATTGAGGAATAAGATCTAGGATCTTATTGACAATAAGCAGATCACTGATCTTGAGGAAAGAGAGAAGAAAAAGAAATCTGGTTATAATGCTGTCCCCACACCAATTTTCATGATCAAGTCTAGTATGTCCAAATGGTATATTTTTAAGGATCTATTTGGAAATGAATATGTGGCCATTACTCGCCATGAGCAGAAGGTGAATGACAACGGGCTACCTATAGCTACAATCGATTGCTGGGAATCCACTAGTGAGAGTGGAGAAGAATAAGAAAAGGATGAGCCCGCTGATCTATGGGACTCAGAAGATGAGAAGGAGGAGAAGGTTGGAGTGGCTCCCCGAAGTGGAAGGGTGGTTTCAGAAGTAGAGAAATAGTAGGACCCAGTGTCCACACCTGTAGAGAAAGGGCTAGAGGAGAATCAGATTATTAGACAATTAAAGAAGACACATGCTCAAATATCTGTATGGGATCTGCTCAGACAGTCACCCTTACATAGGCAAAAGTTGGTTGAAGCCTTATGTGAATCCACGATAGCTACAACTATCTCCCCTACTGAGTTGCTGGATCCAATAAAAGGGAATTTAGGAGAAAATCTGGTGTATTCTGATGTTGATTTACAGGCCGATGGTGGAAAATATAATTGCCTATTCTATATAAGGGCGCAGATCAATGACAAACACACCGCTTGCGTGATGGTAGATGATGGGGCTTCCATAAATATCTATATAGCATTCCCCACTTTCAGACTGAATGAGAGCGTGTTGAGTAAGTCTGACGTTACAATCATTGCTTATGATAATTCTAGAAGGTAAATGTCGGAGACTTTTAAGGCATTTGCGAAGACTGGGCTAGTTGAGATAGAGGCAAAATTCGTGGTCCTTCCAATCCTCGCCAATTTTTTAGCTTTACTTGGGAGGCCGTGGTTTCATAAGCTAGGATGAGTGCTATTAAAGATTCCACTTAAAGGGCAAGTTGTGACTATCAGGGCTGCTAAGGAGAACCAAGTTTCTATTTTGGAGATCTCCAACCAACCTTTCAATGGCTTTCATGTGGCCATGATTAATGAAGAGGGAGATTTAGTAGAAAGCCTCAAAATAGTCAACATGATGAAGCAGATGCATTTCCTCCCAAGGGCCGATTTGGGTAAGAATTCTTAAGGATCGCAATCAGCCATTACAACGAGTGGTTAGAATGACCGAAAGGGCCTAGGATATAAAGGCACGACTATAAAAAGCAAGAAGAAACTAGGGGAAATCCCTCACATTATGGAGAGCTTTATATCGGCAGCATCAATTTGTGCTTATTCTGGTGAATTTGAGCCTCAGTGGTTTGACGGGAAGTGTAATTCCCTGATATCCACCTTGGAAGGATACCGGAGCACTACGCGCACAAATACATATACATATAAAGATACATATACATATACTCAATTAAGATAAGAATAATAAATACATTTAATCGAAAGATAACAAATCCACAGATAAATAATCATATCGTTTTATAAAAAGATTTGTAAACATTTATCATATACATATACAAAATCGTTCCTTTACAAAATTACATTTCCAAAAAAAAGTCAAAGTCCATATACAAAACTTATATCAATACAAAATGTAGCGAAAGACAAAAAGAACTCTAACTAAAGACTTCTAGTGGCTGACCTGCAGATGTCCGACTCTAAACTAAATCTGCCACCTACTGTGACGCGCGCCGCCCTTCCGGACCGCCCGCACGTGGGCAATCGGGGCATTTGCGGGTCCGTTGGCATCTTGCAAATAAATCGCAAGTGCGTCTATGTTGGGCAACAAGGAGGTATCATGGAGTCGCCATCCAATAGGACATTGGGAAAGTTACTCTCGCCTCGGAAAGCCTAAGACTGCGCTTGGTATCCATTTTGGGCCAGCTAGAGGGGTCTTGGAAGGTGAACTTCTCACCCTAAAGGGCCTAGGATTAGCGCTAAAGCCTCGTGACCCAAGAAGTATTTTGGAGGATAACCTCTAACCTCTCGAGTCCAAAGACCAGAGCTGGGTCCGGGATTTCTCATCTATTTCTACCTCAATTAGTTTATGATCAAATTTTAATGTCATTAATTCGCTCTCTCTCCACACTATGCAGTTTAATTGAAAAGCGCATCTATTCACATTTTGAAAGCGATAAATGATCAAATAGATAATAAAAGCGATAAATTACAATAATACAAGGAGCGAAATACAACTCCCTTTTGTAAATGTACGGATCATACATAAATCGGGACATTGCTTATTTCGAGGACTTTGGTCCTTGCATGCGTCGTTATTAAAATTGAATGTTTTCATTGTGATGGTTTTATTGAATGAAATAGGACATTGGTCCAGTTTTATGTAAACCTCATTTTATTAAATATAAAACCATTTGAGTCATTTTTATACATCAACGGGATATGAAAGGAGCGCATCCATGTACATAAGATAATCAATAAGAGAAATGAAGCAAGAGGATTAGGAAACTAAACCGGATGAGATCCTCCAAACATGGTAGATAGCCGCTCAAGCTCGGGATAATCCAGGAGGGCCGATATATGCTCACAGAAAGTTAAGAGAGGTTAATATACATAAAATTAATATATAAGAAATCAAAGAGACTGGATAGGGATGAAAAATGATCAGAAAATGGAGACAGAACCCACCGACGGCCTTTCCTGGTTGACCGACGGGCGTCGGTTTGGTTATCCGATATGCCCGTTTGTCACTCAAGAATGGTCATCTGTAGGTGGGTGACCGACGGGCGTCGGTCATGAAGATGACCCGTCAGTCACCTCTGTCTCCGAAAAACAGAAAGGAAAAAGAAGCCTTTCGAGGTCAAAAAGCAAGTTTTATCCAAAAAGGAGATGAGAGAGTCAAAATGAAGGAAAGTAATGACAGGTATTCAAAAATTTCACAGAATGAATAAATAAATAAATAAAAAATTAAATATGAGATGAAAATGGAGAGAGAATCCGGAATATTTACCCTCAGATAATCACTTCAGGTGAGATTCTGGTGTCGGTTAGATCCCCGCGCGTTCCACGAGAAACAGAAAATGAAAGATTAAAGAGAGAAAATGAGATATTTCACCTCCAATCCTTCAGAAAATCGATTTTGGAGTCAAAATCTAAAGAAAGCTAATTAGCTTTTAGTTCCTTTGATTGATTTGATCCTTGATTCAATAAAGTTCTTTTAGAAAAAAGTGTTTTTGGAAGAGAGAGAAAATGTGCTTGAATTTTGGCAGAGTTTCCTCTTCTGAAAATTTTTCCAACCCTTTTGAAATAGAAATCCGGACCTTATATAGCCAGACACGACCGACGGGCATCGGTGTATGGGGGCGGGCGTTGGAAGAATCCTACTGATATAAGGACACTTCCGACGGCCCTGCCATATCCACCGACGGGCGTCGGAACGGTTGCATGCTCCGGGAAACCAGGCGGCTTCTGACAGAGGCGGTGATTTTCCGACGGGCGTCGGAAAATACTGCAAGCCGTCGGTGACTCGAAGCGACGGGCTGCCTCCACAGACGGGCTGGCCGTCTGTGGAGGACAAAAAAGCTTTTTTACTTGAAAAACCTCCGTTTTCTCCCCCTCTACCCAGGAATTGTAGAAAAACCTCATTTCTCACGGAACGCGGGACTAAAACCTCCAAATTCGGCCTCCCGTACAGGCTCGAACATTGATTTCATCATAGGGTAACCTCTGATCCAGACCGCTCCGGGACACGGTGCTTACACCTACACAGAAAAACAACCCGTGCTAAGCGATAACGGTTAGTGGGGAGGAACAAAACAACCATAGATATGCATATACAAATAACTACAATAACAACTTATAGACTTATCAAAGTAATCAAACATGTAAACAATATTCCACTCATACTCATAGAAACTATTCATATGCATCTATAATGATCATAGCATATCTTATCATATTCAAATACATATCTATAATCATGTAACATATATCCATATCCATATCACTATGAACACATATAATAGCCATACATAATAGCCACATATAAAAGCCTCTTGTAAAAGTTTCATGTAATAGCCTGATTATTCACTACTTAGTGGATAAGATTACTAATGATACTGATAGGACACAGTATCTAAGCATGTAGAGACATAAGTCTCGAATAATATATAATCATGTATACTGGAGACCGGAGTCTCTTATAATATGGATCCAAATGGGGTCAACTAATATAACCCAAACGGGGCCAACATGTAACATCTAGCAGCTGCACTCACACACCGACCCTTAATAAGCGCTTATCTATCCACTATTGTGACCATCAGGCTCAAAATAACAACTCAATTATGCTCTAGTATTACTATCATATAACAGAGAATAATTCAAGTATAATCACCTAATTCATGTATACATGTATACTGACTAATTTTAGAGACATATAAATCATGTACAGATCTCAATATGAACATGTAACTAAAAATCAAGTAATCTGTATACATATAAAATCATATGCATTTATATCAGATAAAAAATTATTAATCATGAACATATAACTTATAATTAAATAACCCATAATAATACACATGCATAAGCCAAATGATGAACCATGTAGTAAACCCATGTAAAAGAAGCTTGAAAACCATTTTCGAAAAATAGGGTTGGCAGGCAGATGGGTTACTGTTGCGCTCGCGGCAACAAGTCACGCTTGCGACAGTAACCAAGAAAGCACTAAGGGAGAAACAGACTAGCACGAGTCGTGCATAACTTCACGACTCGTGCTTGGCCAACCATCCAACGTCATGAGTCGGATGCCTCCCTCCGTGTCGTGCACGCCACGCTTAGCAGAGCCTTCCTGCCGAACGGGCTCCCACGCCGAGCGGCTCTCATTCTGAACGGCTTATCTTCACGACTCATGAAGAACTTCATGTGTCTTGAAGACTCTCATGCCAAGTGACTACTCTTCATGACTCGTGAAGAGCTTCACATGTCGTGAAGAGCTTCACATGTCATGAAGAGTCTCATCCGAATGGGATAATCTTCACGACTCGTGAAGAACTTCATGTGTCGTGAAGAGTAATCTGCCAAGCGGCTCTTACTGAATGGGCTATTCTTCACGACTCGTGAAGAACTTCACGTGTCGTGAAGAATTGCAAGCCGATCGGATCTTCTATGAGAGAACGAAAGACCTAGATCTATCGCACTCGCGACATAATCATGTTTTCCTATTCTAAGGGAAAATGCAAAAAATAGAGCTTATAGAAATCAAATCCAAACTTACCCGTAACCACATATCATGCAAAAATCATGTAAAACTTACCTCCCATGCCTTTAAAATGTGCTTATAACAATAATAGTTCAAATTACACAATATTAACACACATCTAAATAACATATACAGAGGTTGCAAAACCCAGAAATCCATCTCATGTTCATGTACATGCACTTCAAAATTGACATGCAAACCATTATAACTCTAACATTTCAAATCATATACACAAATCTATCATACCTATGCATTTACATGTACCAAAACACATAAATGACAGATATTTACATATCACACAATAATCTGAAGAGGAATGGACAAACATTCTCAAACGTACACAGCCAAACACAAAGCTCCTAAACCTGGAAATGGAGCTCAATCCCCTATCTTCAAGATACTACTTTTCCTTTTCCTTTATCTTTCCTCCTCTCTTCAGACCCTTGCACAATTTAACCAAAATGAAACCCAATTAACCCATGCAATCAAAACCATATAACCATAATCAACCCAAAGGAAGAAAAGGAAGAAGAAGATGAAGCAACCTCATATAAATTCCAGCTACTTACCTCTTGGAACAACTCTTGATCACAAAAACCTAGCTCAAACGTGAAGAACAATGTAGGAAAGAGTAGAGAGCAGAAAAATGAGAGAGATGAGGGAGTGAGAGAACGAAAAAAGCAAGGAAGAGGAGAAGCTGGTGGCTTCCACGGGAAGCAAACCACTTTCTGCTCTCCCTCTCTCTTCTCCCTTTTAAATCTCATTAATTGTTCTCACCTACCATCCACATGTCCATCTCTCATTGGACCTCTTATTCCACTACCTTGACTTTCTTTCTTTTCTTTTTGTCCTCAATTCACTTACACATTTACTCAATTACCCTTTAAATGTCCAATTAAACATGTAATTTTCAACTAGGCCATTTTTGGGATGTTATAGGAAGATCATGCTAGGTTTTGAAAATAATCAAGCCCCTGGAAGGTTTCTAGGACGAGAAAGTTATGACCCAAAGTACTGTCTGGAATCAGGATGCACTAGAAGAGGTTCTTACTGATAGGCTATTAGCCACCAGGGTAAAGGGCAGGGAAAAGGTAGAAGTGGAAACACTAGTGATTAGCTTAAAGATGCAAGAGGAGAAGATTTCACCGGAGGTTGTTGAAGAACCCACAAAGAGAAAGGATGTTACTGAACCATCGGCTGCAACATCCGCGTCATTGAAAGAAAAAGAAGATAGTTATTTAGATGTTCTTTTTATTCCCCAACTATTTAATAATGATGTTTTCAGTTCTGATTTTATTAATAAGATGAATAACTTTGCTTATTTGTGCGATAATTCTCATGATTTCACTGTGCATAATCACGATCATGACTCATTCATATTTGATATTAACTCAACTAATACTACTCCATTTAATCTTAGGACTTTGGAAAACCCAAAGGAAATCTTGATAGCATCTAACATAACTCCTGAAGAGAGAAAGAATTTTAAGAGAATATTAAAAAAATATGAAAAAGTCTTTGCCTGGACCTACGAAGATGTGCCAGGAATCACTGTGAAATCGCTGAACATGCCATACCCACGTACGCAAATCACAAATTGGTTGAACAAAAACTCAGAAGGCTCAGGCTAGAGTGGGTAAAAAAGGTCAAAGAAGAGGTTTAGAAACAGATTGAGGCCAAGTTCCTTATAGCGGTTCACTACTCGACTTGGTTAGCTAATATTGTTCCTGTGGCCAAAAAGAACGGGAAAGTTCGTGTACGTGTAGACTACCGGGATTTGAACAAGGCTTGTTCAAAAGACAACTTTCCTTTGCCTCATATAGACGTTTTGATTGATAGTGTTGTTGCTTGTTGTATGTATAGCTTTGTTGATGGGTATGCCGGATATAATCAGATTCTTAACAAGGTAGTGGACTGAATTAAAATGGCTTTCATTATCGAGTGGGGGACTTTTACTTACAAAGTGATGCCTTTTGGATTGAAGAACACTAGGGTAACCTATCAAAGAATGGCTACTAAGATCCTTGATGATTTGATTCATAAGGAAGTAGAGGTTTATGTTGATGATATGATGATCAAGTCAGCTACTCGAGAGAGTCATTTTGAAGCTCTAGAGAAGTTCTTTCAGAGGATCGACAAGTACAATCTTCACCTTAATCCCAAGAAGTGCATATTCGGGGTTACCTCAGGTAAGTTATTGGGTCACATTATAAGCCAGAGAGGAATCGAGATGGATCCCGATAAGGTTAAGGCCATTAGAGAGATGCTGGTGGCCCAAAAGGAAAAGGAAGTTAGAAGTTTCTTAGGTAAGTTACAGTACATCAGCCGGCTTATTGCCAAGCTTACTGCAATTTGTGAGCCAATTTTTAAGCTCCTCAGGAAAAATCAACAAGTGATATGGAATAATGACTGTCAAAATGCTTTCGATATCATTAGGGAATACTTATTAAACCCGCTAATTCTAAGGCCACCTCAGCCGGTTAAACCTTTAATCCTATACCTAGCGATAGAACAACTCCTTAAGTTCCATGATATCTTAAGAGGATGAGTTCGGAGTGGAGTTCATAGTGTATTACCTTAGTAAGAAGTTTCTTCCTTATGAAGCCAAGTATGTTGAGGTTGAAAAGATTTGTCTAGCGATAATTTGGGCTTCCAAGAAATTAAGACATTATTTTCATTCTTACAAGGTACAGGCCATTACCAAATAGAATCCCCTTAGATATCTTCAAGAAGCACTATCTTTGTTAGGAAAAATGGGAAGATGGTTGTTATTGTTACAAGAATTTAACATCGAACACATCACTAGGAAAGCTATCAGGGGTCGGCTGTTGTAGAGTTCCTAGCAAAACATCCCATTGAACCAGATCAGATCGAATATAACTTTTCAGATGAAGAGGTCATGGCTATAGCAATACAAGGATGGCAGATGTATTTTGATGGAGCAGTTAACAACAAAGGGGCCGGGGCATGAGTTGTCCTCGTAACTCCAAATGGAGTCTAGCTTCCTTTGGCTAAAAAGTTGAGATATAAGGCTACTAATAATGAAGCTGAATATGAAGCTTGCATTTTCGGGTTAGAAGAACTTTCAGCTTAGGGGCAAAGACCGTAGAAGTATTTAGGGACTCATCATTGGTGATCCATCAAGTTCAAGGAGAATGATCCATTAAGGAAGAGCGGCTGTTACCATATGCAAAGTACTTAAAAATGTTAAGTAGTCAATTCAAAGTTTGTACCTTCCATTATGTTCCTAGGGACGAGAACCAATTGCAGATGCACTTGCAACTTTAGCGTCCATGTGGGATAACATAGAAGGAGTAGTTATAAAGCCGATCCTAATTACCAATTCGGATAGACCATGTTTTGAGATTGAGAAAATACTAGACATCAAAATTACTGATGGAAAACCATGGTATTAATATGTGCAAAACTACTTAGAAAAGTCAGAGTTCCCAGAAGAAGCCACTGAGAAGGACTAGAGGATGATTTGCAAAATATTTACCCAATTCGTAAGTGTAGACGGGGTATTGTACAAGAGGCAAGCCGATGGGATCCGGTTACGGTATTTAGACGAGAGAGAATCCAAAAAGGTTATGGAGGAGATGCATGGTGGAGTCTGGAGGGATCACATGAATGGTTTGACATTAGCCAAAAAGATCATACGCCAAGGCTTCTTCTGGCTCACTATAGATACGAATTGTTCCAAGTATGTGAAGTAGTGTCAGTTATGCCAGCAATATCCAAATTTGAGGCATTTGCCTATTTCAAAACTATGCAATCTTACATCTCCTTGGCCGTTCGTAGCCTAAGGGATAGACATCATAGGAGAGATACATCCGATAGCTTCCAATGGGCATTCATATATCGCAGTCGCTATTGATTACTTCGCTAAATGGGTAGAAGCAAAATCTTTCAAGAAATTGGGAGCTCGAGAAATGTCCAGATTTATTGAAAGACACTTGAGATGCAGATATGGTCTTCCGCATCACGTTGTGTCTGATAAGGGCAATTCCAAGCTAAAACTAAGAAAATGCTCTAGAAATATGGTATCCAATACCATACATCCTCTCCATATCAACTATACGCCAATGGGGCAGTTGAAGCAGCTAATATGAATATCAAGAGGATTTTGTCCAAAATGGTTCAAATGTACAAAGACTGGGCAGAAAAGTTATCATTCGCACTATGGGGTTACAGGACCATTGTCAGGACCTTAATGGGGGCCACTTCGTATCCTTTGGTTTATGGAAGTAGAACTTTAGTTATTGAGGGTAGGCCAAGTTGCCAAAAGTGGGTTAGGCACAATAACGATTGCTGCACTTGAACCTATTGGATGAAGATTAGATGCAGGCTTATTACCACAATCAGATCGACCAAAAGAGACTTGCTCAGTCATTTGGGAAGAAGGTTAGAAAACATCCATTGAAAGAAGGGGATCTAGTCTTTAAGCAGATGAGGCCAGGTGTTACTAGATATTCGAGGCAAGTTCAGGCCGACTTAGGAAGGTCCTTTTATGCTGAAGAAACTACTATCAAAAGGAGCAACGATCTTAACGGATAGTGATGGAAATAAGTTCAAGGAACCAGTTAATGTCGGTAGACTAAAAAGGTTCCATGGCTAAGAACAAAAATCAAAAGAAGAGAATAAATGTCCCGTAGGTCGAAAATAAAAAAAAGGCGGCCTTGCTAAAATTGGACGCCCCGTCTGGGTGAAAACTAAAAAAGACATCCTGGGGCAAAAATTAGGTGTTGAGAGAAAATGTTCAATCAAGAAAACCCGAGAAGGCTGATTGGAAATAGGAGTTTGATGTTTACAAGATCTATCCCAAGATTAAGTGTAGAGTCGTATTTTTGAGTTTTACGTCAAATGATCATGTATAATGAAATCATGTTGAAATATACATAATTATGTAATGAAATGCAAAGAAGAATGATTCAGCTCATATGTTCATAGTTATTTAGTTCTATTAGAAAAAGAAAAACATTGCTCTTTATTAAGTCTATATAACTATCCTCTGCTGCTCTCGCTTGCCAGATGCTTGAGCCAGTTAGTTTTATTGTTAACTGTAGGGCTAGTCACCTACCTTTTGTATTTGATTAAAGTAGCAAAATCGCAAATCTCAACCCTCGAAATGTTTATCTTCACAGACAACTGCGCCAAGAGGCCATGATAGCTAGAGATGAATGCAGTAGACAGAACACCACCTTGGAAAGACAATAGGCACCTCATAATGTCCTGTCATCCTATGAACCGTCGAGCATAACGAGCGGTGATATAAAAAGTGGCTTTACAAAATCCATACAACGGAATAAATCTTGAAGGGGCATTCTAAGTCGCATAATGGGGGAATAGCCATAATTAATATGTCTTCTGATGCTAACTTAGATGAAGTAGTAGATAACATTAACGTAATTAATTATATGATGGTATAATATGGGTTATTAGTACGAGTTTTGAGTTAATGATTACGCGGGTTTTAAACATTAACAGTATTCAAATAGGACTAGCGAACTTCTATTTGAAATATTGAAAGAAACATAATGATACTATAAGAGAGTACATACAAGTATTTATATAAAGTATTGACGAAATGTAGTAGGAAATAAGAAAAGAGTTTAGAGTTATGCATAGGTGAACATGTATGACTTGTATGTAATTGCATAAGATATACATTGTTTATTGTATAAATGTAAATGACTATATATTATGTGTATGTAAGAATGGTGCGTGACATATGAGGGCACATAGAATAGCAGAATAAATCTTTATACATGTGAT
The DNA here is from genome assembly GCA_947683425.1 of Excoecaria cochinchinensis. Lineage (NCBI taxonomy): Eukaryota > Viridiplantae > Streptophyta > Magnoliopsida > Malpighiales > Euphorbiaceae > Excoecaria > Excoecaria cochinchinensis. Next base: position 2,131,948 of record CANTUQ010000058.1, read on the forward strand.
AAAGTTAAGTGATATTTAATGAGTTTATACAATGTGTATATTATGTGAGTTAGAAGGAAATAGAATGATAACATTAAAGAATCTTTTGTTTCAATATTGAATATTAAGAATACTACCTGTGAATCTTATATTGTGAATTTGCAAGTGATCATGATCATTATATGATCATAATAATTGTTCGTGTATATGAGAAATGTGATACTGATATGAAAATTATAAGAATGGAAATAAATATAAATATTAGCATGCGTAAATCGAGTCATGGATAGATAGGCATGCCTATAGGGTCTATTGCTGTAGCCTATGTGTTTGGACCGTGGTTTGGTCCCTATGTGTTTTTAGATCCTGTTGGATCCCTATGTGTTTTTGGATCCCGAATTGGATCCCTATGTGTAACTGTACCCTTGGGTACCTATGCTTTGCAACTTGTTATCCGCTACCTTGGTAATGCAGGCAATAATTAAATAAAAGAAACATGGAGATAAGCATTTCGTATACATGTGACAGTAAGTAATGATTATTGTGAAAGATATATTATTCTGAATATGTGATGTACCTTCGGGTACCTATGTGTTATTTTTTTTTACTGCAGGCAACAAATGAATAAAAGAGTAGTAAGTGTACAACATTAATTAAAAGTTAATAATTGAATGTGCTTGTATGTGTGAATTCTGAATGTATATTATAATAAATGCTTAAGTAATTTGTTATGCATGAACTCTTTGATATTGTGTTTAAGTGGTTGTGGTGAAGTGTTAAAGTGATGAACATGAGAGGTAAATTATGATTTATGAGTGACTCTTTGATAATTGTAAAAGGTTACTGTTAGCATATTTTATAGGTGCCAATTCCGCAAGTATACGGTGTACCAAAATAGTACAAAAGATGTCGATCCCACGAGGAATGTGATTTTTACACACTATTACTATTTGATTTTAATCTTGTTTACACTGATCATTAAATAGAATGTTAGTGTTTATCTACTTAATCATGCAACTAAATTTAATCTAGTTATTGATAATCAAAAGAAGATAAAATATATAATGAAGAACTTAACATAATGAACTTGATCCATCATTCCAATTAATAATAATCATCTTTTCATGCAAGCCAAGTTGGAATATATTTCTAACTCATTCTCTCAACATGAATTAGAATGCTGAAAGTATACATTTAAAGAACTAACTCCTAATTCTCATTAGTGAAATAGTTAACTCTAATTACATACTTTAAGATTATTTACCAACCTATAACAACTATCTCAACATACTGATCTCTCTAGCTATGTTTTGATGACAAAAATCTATTAGATTTAAGTTAAAATGATCTCTCGACTCTATCTTAACTTATAAAAATCATGCAATTGTACTAATAGAAATTCTGCATTCAAAGACTCTTAGAATAGATGGAAATAGAGAATAATAATAACATTCAAATTCATTGAAGTAATATTCATTAATTTACAGAGAAGAAATAAAAGATAAGAGAATAAGAAAGAAATTTCTCAACCCTTATCCCAAACTCTTGCAACAGATTTTTCCTCTCCTTTATCTTCTTCTTCAAGACATGAAACTAACTAAGAAATTTTACTAAGGAAAAGAAACTGTTCTTCAAACTGCAGAAAATAACTTAATAAAAATTCTGTATATATTTTCATTTACAATTGAAAGTAATATATATAAACATCTAAAGATTATATTCCTTTAAGTGTCTCTTCAAAAAGTTGCAAATCTTAGTGAGAAGTCATGCCTTTTCAAAGCATTGTTTGAAAAATTATGTCCAACGTTCCTCTCTGTTGTGCTCGCAACACTGCGCACTTGAATCTTCGCTCACTCTCCTCACGCTGGCTTTCTCCGTGCTTTGTCATGACCTCGCGATGGGCTCTCTGGTCGCAACAGATTCTTTCTCTCTTTCTTCCTCCTCCTTCTGCTCTCTTTCTTGGTGCCTTCTGTCGCGCTCGTGGCAATGTTGCGCTCGCGACAGAACCTCCTCTCTTTAGCTCATTTTCTTCTCCTTTCTCCTCTTTTCGCCTACACACACAAAACTCACACAAACACATAAAACATACCCAATTCTAACACAATTAACTACACATAATTAATATTTCACCCATAACACATGGATTAAATGTGAGCTATTTAGGCTCATATCAGTTATGTTTTAAAGGAAACTGTAGAATAAACATTTCGCATGCGTGTAGCAATAATGATTAATTGTGACAACTGTATTACTTTATAACGACACATCATGAGTCTATGATTATTAATATGATTTAACGGTAAAGATATGAACATATGAATATGAAAAACAAATATAGAATATTAACTCTACATAGAGTATGCCAAATAAATAATAGATTTTGGAATTGGTAAATGTTTAAGAATGTTTCTGTGACATTGTATGTGGTATGTCTAAATAAATGTATAAGGAAAATATTAATAATTTGGAAGAATATATGATAAATGATTGACATGGCAATTGATATTATATGAGATTGGTTTTATGTGAATACTTATGTATGACTTTTGAGAGTGTAAACTGTTGAGCATTTTCTATAGATGCTAATTATACCGCAAGTATACGGTGTACCGCAATAGTACTTAAGATGTCGATCCCATGAGGAACGTTTTTACACACTATTACTAGTTAATTTTAATCTTGTTTACAATGATTAATTAATGATAAAGTTGATTTTAATCTAATCTAACATGTAAACTAATTAAACCTAGTTAATGATAGTCAAAAGAAGATAAAATAAATCATGAAGAATTAGAGACAATGAACTTGATTCCATCAATTTGAATAACATATTTCATCTTTTTATGCAAGCCAAGTTAGAATCAATTTTTAACTCACTCTCTCGACATGAATTAAAATGCCTAAAACATATAATTAAAATTCTAACTCACAATTTTCATTAATGAATTAGAGGTTTCTAATTACATATTTTAAGAATAAACACTAACCTATAGCAATTATCTCAATATACCGATCTCTCAAATATATCTTAATAATGAATTTCTATTAGATGTCAGATAAAGCAAACTCTCGAATTACTTTAACTTGTAAAAATCATACAAAATATACTAATAGAAAATATGCATTCAAAGACCATAAAAGTAAATGGAGATAGAAAGAATTATAATATGCAAATTCATTAAAATGATATTCATAGAAATATTGGAGAAGAATTAAAAATAAGAGAATAAGTTAGAAGCCTTTCAACCCTTTTCTCAATCTCTTGAAACAAATTTTCTTCTCCTTGATCTTCTTCTTCAAAACATAAAGACTAAAGAGAAATTTTACTAAGAAAAATCTGTCTTCCAAAATACAGAAAAATTACTTAACTAAAAATTCATCCTCCTTAATTACAGTTAAACTACATATTTATAGATAATAATTTAAAGATTGTGTCTCTTAGAGATGTCCTTTGAGAATGGTTGCAAAGTTTGGTGAAAGAGGGTGACTTTTCATGTGTCTTTTGGCCCAAAACTGCCCCAACGGTCGTCTCTGTCGCGCTCGCAACGGTGTCGCGATCGCGACAGAACGCGCTCCTTGTTTTCTTCTTTCTTTCTTCCTCTCTGTTTTCTCTTCCTTCTCTGGCTAGTCACGACTCGTTACCTCCCATCACGTGGCGTGACTCTTCGCGTGTGGCGTGACTGGCGCTCACGTCTCGCCTCGTCTCCCCTTTCTCTTCTCTTCTTCTCTCTTTCCCTTTCTTTCCTGGCCTCTCTCACGCGTCACGAGTCGCCACCTATGGTCACGTCGCGTGACTCCTCTCTCTCAGTCCTTCTCTTCTTTTCCTCCTTCTTCTTTGTCCTTCTTCTCCAGTCACGTCACGTTACCACTGCTCACGTCTCGTGACCGCTTGTGTGAGACGTGACCTGCTCCTCTCTCGTGATCATCTCCTTCTTTATCTGGTTCTTCTCTTCAATTTTCACCTAAAAACAACAGTAAACACAAAAACATGCAATCTAATACAAATAAACATAAACTAACATATATCACATCAAATATACACAATTACATAATTAATTACATAAACTCATACAAAATAACTACTAAATTATACCTCAATTAACTTCCTATCAAATTCCCCCACACTTAACCCTTGCTTGTCCCCAAGCAAGACAAAAGACATGAGAAAATGTAACAGCTAGTAAACATAATTTCAAAGCAATGTCCATTCAGCATATACACTAGAGTTGCAAAGTTCAACTATCCCAAATACTCACACATATCAGTAAATCAAAATTCAAAATATGCATTGAAAATTCAACAAGTTTTCTAACTTTACTACTTCCAATATAAAGAATATAAAGTCTCAAAAACTAAACATGAATCAAAGAGAGAAAATTGATCATAAAAGTTAAAAATCTAAGATTGCTAGTCACCTTTTAGGACAATTGAAGCTCACTTACCCTTAATCAAATCTCATGGCATTTTTAGACTCTTTTTCTTTGTTTTTTTTTTAAACATGGGTATAACTTTTTATTGATTCCCATGTATAGCAAGAGAAAGTAATATGGGTGCGTTTTACGCTCTATCCCATATTTTTGCAATTTTGGGTATAATATCTTGCTTTTCTTTTCATTTTATGACTTGAGTGGGTGCATTTTATGCTCCATCCCACTTATTTTTATTTTTCTTTTATTTTTAGTCTTCATCCATTATTGAAAAGAAATCAGGGCAAGTATTATGGCTATAGTTTCCATAGGCAACTAGAAACTTAAAATTTTAAACAAAATGAGCAAATTTTAACTTTAAAAATATGGTAGGTAAAGAGACTAAATAATCTATAATGTTAAAATAAGTAAAACCAAATAACCTGAAAAACTTAAAACACATCCCAAAAATTTTGAAAAACTGAGAAAAATGAGTATAAAAGATAATGGACTTAACAACCTATACAATATACCAAATAAACAGTGCCTCATAATAAAGCTTACTTAAAAGCCTAATTGACATATAAAAACACACAACAACCAATGCAAATAACATATACAAAACATAGACATAAACATTTAAAATAATAATCAAACAAGCTAACTCACTCCCCCACACTTAGAACCAACATTGTCCTCAATGTGTAGGAATGACACACAAAAAACAAGTAAAAGAAACAAATAAAATGAAAAGAAAGAAAAACTCCCCTATCATGGTGAAGGTGGAGGCGATGGAACCACAAAACCCACTTGGATCATGAAATTATCAAATTTATACTCCAACCGCCTTTGACGTCGCTCAATGGAAGAAAGTTGCTCTTGCATATTAGAGAACATCATGGGAATGTTATGGCTAGATGAGCCAACCTCAGGAGCAGCAGCCACATCTGCTGGAATATCAGGCATCACTTCATCTTCACTTGCCTCCTCCTCACCTTCTTCTTCTTGTGCCTCTAATTGTGGCTCAGAAGTTCCAGCAATATTCCTCCAACATGATCGAGCACGAGATGGGATTTCTTGAAAATTATTACCAACAACTTCCCCACGAACTAACACATTCTTATTAAAATAAAGGCAAGGAAAAATGCGATAATAAGCATCAAGATCCACATTTAAATTGCTTGCAATACTAGAAATAATATGCCCATGTGTTAAAGGTGAATCATGCTTATGTACACATTGCAACAATTGACTTACTATCCAAAAAGGCCAACATACATCCTTACGTTTATGTACACACCACATCAAAATCAACTCATTATATGAAACCCTATTGAATTTAGACCTATTAAAAACTAAAGAAGCTAAAATCCTATGCAAAATCCAATATCTCAAATCTTTAATAAACATGGATTTAGCATCCCTAGCCCTATAACGTGTTCGCAAATCAGTTAAAAACGTCCAAAATTCATGTGGCTTAAAAGATTTAGGTGGATCAGTTAAACCAGTTTGAGAAAATATAAAAATCCTATTCATCATAAAATAGGTTAAAGTATAAGGTTTACCAGCCATCCTAAAATCTAACCAATTCTCATTATTATCATTCTTTTTCAATGTGGTATAAAATTCTAAAACTAAATCAGGACGCACATCTTCATGCATAGATGTAAATTTCAATAACCCACATAATCTTAACATATCATTAACTACATCTAATATGCCAATTTGAATAAGCAAGGAGTCAGGAAAATACTTACATTGCATCAAATGCCTACCACGAAGGGTTAAATACCTACTGCCTTCATCTACAGAGAATATGGGAAATAGAGCACCATAATGAGCAGCAATGTTCACCTCTTCAGCTTCTTGCTCAACCCTTGAAGATGATGGGTTTTTTGTTCTAACCATTTCTGAATGTGTTGGTGTTAACAGTGAATGTGTTATTTAACAGAGATTGAAGAATAGAAGGAAACAAAGCCAAATAAAATGGAAGAAGAAAATTTACAAAACCAAACGCACAAAAAGAAAAGACAAATAGACAGAAGAAAAAGAAATAGAAACAGATAATAAACTACAAACGAAATATAGCTTTGTTATGCAGGAAAAATACCGAAATCAAGTGTGTTAGGGAAAAGAAGAAATGAAAAATTAAATGAAACAAAGAAAAAGGAAAAGAAAGTTACAAACCTGAAAAGAAAATGTAAATCCCGTAATCCCTAAGTCTATTAAAGAAAAGAGAAGAGAAGAAATAGAAATGGAATGCTGAAATGAAGAACTAGAAAAACGCGAGGAAAACAGGGTATGGTAGTTCGAAAGTCTCTGTGGAAGAAATAAAAAGAAGAAATGAAGAATAAAAATGGCTTATGAGGGTCTTGTACTCGTGACCGGCGCTGGGCAAAATAAAACTAGGAGAAAAATGAAGAGTTTTGAAACGTCACGACGTTAGGGTTTTGAAATTTAAGTTCCCGCTTTTAATTCTTCTTTTTCTGTGTTTTAATGCTTAAATGTTAAAATTAAGTTAATATAATTGAAATTAAATCATCTAAATCAGAAAAGATAAGAAAAAAATCTAAATAATAGAAAAATAATAAGTAAAATACGAAAATAAAAGAAAATAAAAAATTAAAACGTACCTGATTCTCCACATCAGGCGTCACGAGTCGTGAGGCAACGTCACGACTCGTGATGCGCTTACTTACTTGAGCGAAGAGCTTCAAGCGAAATCCTCAGACCGTCACGTCGCGTGAAGATGCATCACGAGAAGCACGCCATGCAAAAATCTCGTTCTGTCGCGATCGCAATACTTGCCGCGATCGCGACAGAATACAACGTCTGCAAAACATTTTTTTTTATTTTTTTTATTTTTTTATTTTTCTATTTAATTTTTTATATATTTATTTAATTAGCTATCATTTAAAAACAAATGTGTTCTTAGCATTAAAATCTACATTACAAAAAAAATAAAACTACCTAAACTAATCTAAAACAAAGCACAATAAATTTAAAAAGAAAATATAACAAAGTAACCTAAATAAAAGAACTAGATATATCATGGCTTAATGTGCTCCCTAGGATTCTCCTCAGTATTACTTGGAAGGCATCCTAAATTTCTAGAAGGTAAGGAATTAGCAAGTTGGCCTATTTGAACCTCAAGATTATGAATAGTAGCAGCATGATTTTTAGCAATTTGATCAAATTTTTCTTCAAGTTTCTTTTGACTTTCATCTTGAGAATGCATCTTACAATTAATTTCTTCAATGAACTTATCAATTTTAACCTCAAAGGCCCCAAACCTATCTTGTGGTTGTTGGTATCCTACACCTCTATTTTGGTTGTTAACATTATTATTCCCCCATGAAAGGTTAGGATGGTTTCTCCAACCAGCATTATAGGTGTTAGAATAAGGATTACCACGACCTTGGCTTTGAAGAAAATTAACTTGTTCTTCTTTATTAACCATGCCTAAAGTGCAATTATCACTCTTATGTCCTTGTTGACCACAAACATTGCATGCATTTAATGAATTACCACCCATACTTAGACTATTAACTCTATGATTCAATGCTTCAATTTGGGCTTGTAATGCAACCATAGAATCTACTAAATGTACCCCCCTAGTATTAGAATTATTATACTCCCTTACTCTTTCAGGAGGCCACATACAGTTATTCATTGCCATCTCTTCCAATAGCTCATATGCTGCATCAATTGTTTTTCTCATCAAGGATCCACCAGCTGCAGCATCTATAGTCCCTCTTGTAGTTGGATTTACACCATTATAAAAAGTCTGCATCAAAAGCTCCCTTGGAAGGTTGTGGTGTGGACACATCCTTTGCAATTCCTTGAATCTTTCCCAAGCCTCATATAATGATTCATTATCATTTTGAACAAATGTAGTGATGTCCTTTATGATTTTTGCAGTTTTGGCTAAGGGAAAATATTTTGATAAGAATGCTTGGGCCAATTGGTCCCAAGTAGTTATAGATCCCCTTGTTAATGAATTCAACCAAGCCTTGGCTTTGTCCTTCAAAGTGAATGGAAAAAGCCTAAGCTTGATTGCATCAGTCGAAACCCCATTTATCTTAAAGGTATCACATATTTCAAGAAAGTTGGCCAAATGAGTATTTGGATCCTCATTTGCCAAACCATAAAATTGAATACTATTTTGAATCATTTGTAATAATGAAGGCTTAATTTCAAATTGATTTGCATTTACCGTTGGTCTTACCACTCCTTGTTGAGCTCCACTCAAAGCAGGTGTGGCAAAGTCCATGAGTCTTGGTGGATTTTCTTCAGCCATAATAATTGATCTCCTATTTTTGTTCTTTTTTCTATTTGACTTCCGGTTACTTGACAAGAATCTTTCAATTTCAGGATTTAAGGGTTCAAGCTCTTCTAAAGAACTCCTTGTACTAGGCATGAACTTCTAAATCCTGCAAAACAAAAACACAACACAAAATTAACTTAAACACAGAAACAAATTAAAACAAACAAAATATTGTAATCCAAAATCATAAATCAATTTTCATAATGGCAAAACAACCGTTCCCCGGCAACGGCGCCAAAAACTTGTTGAGCATTTTCTATAGATGCTAATTATACCGCAAGTATACGGTGTACTGCAATAGTACTTAAGATGTCGATCCCACGAGTAACGTTTTTACACACTATTACTAATTGATTTTAATCTTGTTTACAATGATTAATTAATGATAAAGTTGATTTTAATCTAATCTAACATGTAAACTAATTAAACCTAGTTAATGATAGTCAAAAGAAGATAAAATAAATCATGAAGAATTAGAGACAATGAACTTGATTCCATCAATTTGAATAACATATTTCATCTTTTTATGCAAGCCAAGTTAGAATCAATTTTTAACTCACTCTCTCGACATGAATTAAAATGCCTAAAACATATAATTAAAATTCTAACTCACAATTTTCATTAATGAATTAGAGGTTTCTAATTACATATTTTAAGAATAAACACTAACCTATAGCAATTATCTCAATATACCGATCTCTCAAATATATCTTAATAATGAATTTCTATTAGATGTCAGATAAAGCAAACTCTCGAATTACTTTAACTTGTAAAAATCATACAAAATATACTAATAGAAAATATGCATTCAAAGACCATAAAAGTAAATGGAGATAGAAAGAATTATAATATGCAAATTCATTAAAATGATATTCATAGAAATATTGGAGAAGAATTAAAAATAAGAGAATAAGTTAGAAGCCTTTCAACCCTTTTCTCAATCTCTTGAAACAAATTTTCTTCTCCTTGATCTTCTTCTTCAAAACATAAAGACTAAAGAGAAATTTTACTAAGAAAAATCTGTCTTCCAAAATACAGAAAAATTACTTAACTAAAAATTCATCCTCCTTAATTACAGTTAAACTACATATTTATAGATAATAATTTAAAGATTGTGTCTCTTAGAGATGTCCTTTGAGAATGGTTGCAAAGTTTGGTGAAAGAGGGTGACTTTTCATGTGTCTTTTGGCCCAAAACTGCCCCAACGGTCGTCTCTGTCGCGCTCGCAACGGTGTCGCGATCGCGACAGAACGCGCTCCTTGTTTTCTTCTTTCTTTCTTCCTCTCTGTTTTCTCTTCCTTCTCTGGCCAGTCACGACTCGTTACCTCCCATCACGTGGCGTGACTCTTCGCGTGTGGCGTGACTGGCGCTCACGTCTCGCCTCGTCTCCCCTTTCTCTTCTCTTCTTCTCTCTTTCCCTTTCTTTCCTGGCCTCTCTCACGCGTCACGAGTCGCCACCTATGGTCACGTCGCGTGACTCCTCTCTCTCAGTCCTTCTCTTCTTTTCCTCCTTCTTCTTTGTCCTTCTTCTCCAGTCACGTCACGTTACCACTGCTCACGTCTCGTGACCGCTTGTGTGAGACGTGATCTGCTCCTCTCTCGTGATCATCTCCTTCTTTATCTGGTTCTTCTCTTCAATTTTCACCTAAAAACAACAGTAAACACAAAAACATGCAATCTAATACAAATAAACATAAACTAACATATATCACATCAAATATACACAATTACATAATTAATTACATAAACTCATACAAAATAACTACTAAATTATACCTCAATTAACTTCCTATCAAATTCCCCCACACTTAACCCTTGCTTGTCCCCAAGCAAGACAAAAGACATGAGAAAATGTAACAGCTAGTAAACATAATTTCAAAGCAATGTCCATTCAGCATATACACTAGAGTTGCAAAGTTCAACTATCCCAAATACTCACACATATCAGTAAATCAAAATTCAAAATATGCATTGAAAATTCAACAAGTTTTCTAACTTTACTACTTCCAATATAAAGAATATAAAGTCTCAAAAACTAAACATGAATCAAAGAGAGAAAATTGATCATAAAAGTTAAAAATCTAAGATTGCTAGTCACCTTTTAGGACAATTGAAGCTCACTTACCCTTAATCAAATCTCATGGCATTTTTAGACTCTTTTTCTTTGTTTTTTTTTTAAACATGGGTATAACTTTTTATTGATTCCCATGTATAGCAAGAGAAAGTAATATGGGTGCGTTTTACGCTCCATCCCATATTTTTGCAATTTTGGGTATAATATCTTGCTTTTCTTTTCATTTTATGACTTGAGTGGGTGCATTTTATGCTCCATCCCACTTATTTTTATTTTTCTTTTATTTTTAGTCTTCATCCATTATTGAAAAGAAATCAGGGCAAGTATTATGGCTATAGTTTCCATAGGCAACTAGAAACTTAAAATTTTAAACAAAATGAGCAAATTTTAACTTTAAAAATATGGTAGGTAAAGAGACTAAATAATCTATAATGTTAAAATAAGTAAAACCAAATAACCTGAAAAACTTAAAACACATCCCAAAAATTTTGAAAAACTGAGAAAAATGAGTATAAAAGATAATGGACTTAACAACCTATACAATATACCAAATAAACAGTGCCTCATAATAAAGCTTACTTAAAAGCCTAATTGACATATAAAAACACACAACAACCAATGCAAATAACATATACAAAACATAGACATAAACATTTAAAATAATAATCAAACAAGCTAACTCACTCCCCCACACTTAGAACCAACATTGTCCTCAATGTGTAGGAATGACACACAAAAAACAAGTAAAAGAAACAAATAAAATGAAAAGAAAGAAAAACTCCCCTATCATGGTGAAGGTGGAGGCGATGGAACCACAAAACCCACTTGGATCATGAAATTATCAAATTTATACTCCAACCGCCTTTGACGTCGCTCAATGGAAGAAAGTTGCTCTTGCATATTAGAGAACATCATGGGAATGTTATGGCTAGATGAGCCAACCTCAGGAGCAGCAGCCACATCTGCTGGAATATCAGGCATCACTTCATCTTCACTTGCCTCCTCCTCACCTTCTTCTTCTTGTGCCTCTAATTGTGGCTCAGAAGTTCCAGCAATATTCCTCCAACATGATCGAGCACGAGATGGGATTTCTTGAAAATTATTACCAACAACTTCCCCACGAACTAACACATTCTTATTAAAATAAAGGCAAGGAAAAATGCGATAATAAGCATCAAGATCCACATTTAAATTGCTTGCAATACTAGAAATAATATGCCCATGTGTTAAAGGTGAATCATGCTTATGTACACATTGCAACAATTGACTTACTATCCAAAAAGGCCAACATACATCCTTACGTTTATGTACACACCACATCAAAATCAACTCATTATATGAAACCCTATTGAATTTAGACCTATTAAAAACTAAAGAAGCTAAAATCCTATGCAAAATCCAATATCTCAAATCTTTAATAAACATGGATTTAGCATCCCTAGCCCTATAACGTGTTCGCAAATCAGTTAAAAACGTCCAAAATTCATGTGGCTTAAAAGATTTAGGTGGATCAGTTAAACCAGTTTGAGAAAATATAAAAATCCTATTCATCATAAAATAGGTTAAAGTATAAGGTTTACCAGCCATCCTAAAATCTAACCAATTCTCATTATTATCATTCTTTTTCAATGTGGTATAAAATTCTAAAACTAAATCAGGACGCACATCTTCATGCATAGATGTAAATTTCAATAACCCACATAATCTTAACATATCATTAACTACATCTAATATGCCAATTTGAATAAGCAAGGAGTCAGGAAAATACTTACATTGCATCAAATGCCTACCACGAAGGGTTAAATACCTACTGCCTTCATCTACAGAGAATATGGGAAATAGAGCACCATAATGAGCAGCAATGTTCACCTCTTCAGCTTCTTGCTCAACCCTTGAAGATGATGGGTTTTTTGTTCTAACCATTTCTGAATGTGTTGGTGTTAACAGTGAATGTGTTATTTAACAGAGATTGAAGAATAGAAGGAAACAAAGCCAAATAAAATGGAAGAAGAAAATTTACAAAACCAAACGCACAAAAAGAAAAGACAAATAGACAGAAGAAAAAGAAATAGAAACAGATAATAAACTACAAACGAAATATAGCTTTGTTATGCAGGAAAAATACCGAAATCAAGTGTGTTAGGGAAAAGAAGAAATGAAAAATTAAATGAAACAAAGAAAAAGGAAAAGAAAGTTACAAACCTGAAAAGAAAATGTAAATCCCGTAATCCCTAAGTCTATTAAAGAAAAGAGAAGAGAAGAAATAGAAATGGAATGCTGAAATGAAGAACTAGAAAAACGCGAGGAAAACAGGGTATGGTAGTTCGAAAGTCTCTGTGGAAGAAATAAAAAGAAGAAATGAAGAATAAAAATGGCTTATGAGGGTCTTGTACTCGTGACCGGCGCTGGGCAAAATAAAACTAAGAGAAAAATGAAGAGTTTTGAAACGTCACGACGTTAGGGTTTTGAAATTTAAGTTCCCGCTTTTAATTCTTCTTTTTCTGTGTTTTAATGCTTAAATGTTAAAATTAAGTTAATATAATTGAAATTAAATCATCTAAATCAGAAAAGATAAGAAAAAAATCCAAATAATAGAAAAATAATAAGTAAAATACGAAAATAAAAGAAAATAAAAAATTAAAACGTACCTGATTCTCCACATCAGGCGTCACGAGTCGTGAGGCAACGTCACGACTCGTGATGCGCTTACTTACTTGAGCGAAGAGCTTCAAGCGAAATCCTCAGACCGTCACGTCGCGTGAAGATGCATCACGAGACGCACGCCATGCAAAAATCGCGTTCTGTCGCGATCGCAATACTTGCCGCGATCGCGACAGAATACAACGTCTGCAAAACATTTTTTTTTATTTTTTTTATTTTTTTATTTTTCTATTTAATTTTTTATATATTTATTTAATTAGCTATCATTTAAAAACAAATGTGTTCTTAGCATTAAAATCTAAATTACAAAAAAAATAAAACTACCTAAACTAATCTAAAACAAAGCACAATAAATTTAAAAAGAAAATATAACAAAGTAACCTAAATAAAAGAACTAGATATATCATGGCTTAATGTGCTCCCTAGGATTCTCCTCAGTATTACTTGGAAGGCATCCTAAATTTCTAGAAGGTAAGGAATTAGCAAGTTGGCCTATTTGAACCTCAAGATTATGAATAGTAGCAGCATGATTTTTAGCAATTTGATCAAATTTTTCTTCAAGTTTCTTTTGACTTTCATCTTGAGAATGCATCTTACAATTAATTTCTTCAATGAACTTATCAATTTTAACCTCAAAGGCCCCAAACCTATCTTGTGGTTGTTGGTATCCTACACCTCTATTTTGGTTGTTAACATTATTATTCCCCCATGAAAGGTTAGGATGGTTTCTCCAACCAGCATTATAGGTGTTAGAATAAGGATTACCACGACCTTGGCTTTGAAGAAAATTAACTTGTTCTTCTTTATTAACCATGCCTAAAGTGCAATTATCACTCTTATGTCCTTGTTGACCACAAACATTGCATGCATTTAATGAATTACCACCCATACTTAGACTATTAACTCTATGATTCAATGCTTCAATTTGGGCTTGTAATGCAACCATAGAATCTACTAAATGTACCCCCCTAGTATTAGAATTATTATACTCCCTTACTCTTTCAGGAGGCCACATACAGTTATTCATTGCCATCTCTTCCAATAGCTCATATGCTGCATCAATTGTTTTTCTCATCAAGGATCCACCAGCTGCAGCATCTATAGTCCCTCTTGTAGTTGGATTTACACCATTATAAAAAGTCTGCATCAAAAGCTCCCTTGGAAGGTTGTGGTGTGGACACATCCTTTGCAATTCCTTGAATCTTTCCCAAGCCTCATATAATGATTCATTATCATTTTGAACAAATGTAGTGATGTCCTTTATGATTTTTGCAGTTTTGGCTAAGGGAAAATATTTTGATAAGAATGCTTGGGCCAATTGGTCCCAAGTAGTTATAGATCCCCTTGTTAATGAATTCAACCAAGCCTTGGCTTTGTCCTTCAAAGTGAATGGAAAAAGCCTAAGCTTGATTGCATCAGTCGAAACCCCATTTATCTTAAAGGTATCACATATTTCAAGAAAGTTGGCCAAATGAGTATTTGGATCCTCATTTGCCAAACCATAAAATTGAATACTATTTTGAATCATTTGTAATAATGAAGGCTTAATTTCAAATTGATTTGCATTTACCGTTGGTCTTACCACTCCTTGTTGAGCTCCACTCAAAGCAGGTGTGGCAAAGTCCATGAGTCTTGGTGGATTTTCTTCAGCCATAATAATTGATCTCCTATTTTTGTTCTTTTTTCTATTTGACTTCCGGTTACTTGACAAGAATCTTTCAATTTCAGGATTTAAGGGTTCAAGCTCTTCTAAAGAACTCCTTGTACTAGGCATGAACTTCTAAATCCTGCAAAACAAAAACACAACACAAAATTAACTTAAACACAGAAACAAATTAAAACAAACAAAATATTGTAATCCAAAATCATAAATCAATTTTCATAATGGCAAAACAACCGTTCCCCGGCAACGGCGCCAAAAACTTGTTGAGCATTTTCTATAGATGCTAATTATACCGCAAGTATACGGTGTACTGCAATAGTACTTAAGATGTCGATCCCACGAGTAACGTTTTTACACACTATTACTAATTGATTTTAATCTTGTTTACAATGATTAATTAATGATAAAGTTGATTTTAATCTAATCTAACATGTAAACTAATTAAACCTAGTTAATGATAGTCAAAAGAAGATAAAATAAATCATGAAGAATTAGAGACAATGAACTTGATTCCATCAATTTGAATAACATATTTCATCTTTTTATGCAAGCCAAGTTAGAATCAATTTTTAACTCACTCTCTCGACATGAATTAAAATGCCTAAAACATATAATTAAAATTCTAACTCACAATTTTCATTAATGAATTAGAGGTTTCTAATTACATATTTTAAGAATAAACACTAACCTATAGCAATTATCTCAATATACCGATCTCTCAAATATATCTTAATAATGAATTTCTATTAGATGTCAGATAAAGCAAACTCTCGAATTACTTTAACTTGTAAAAATCATACAAAATATACTAATAGAAAATATGCATTCAAAGACCATAAAAGTAAATGGAGATAGAAAGAATTATAATATGCAAATTCATTAAAATGATATTCATAGAAATATTGGAGAAGAATTAAAAATAAGAGAATAAGTTAGAAGCCTTTCAACCCTTTTCTCAATCTCTTGAAACAAATTTTCTTCTCCTTGATCTTCTTCTTCAAAACATAAAGACTAAAGAGAAATTTTACTAAGAAAAATCTGTCTTCCAAAATACAGAAAAATTACTTAACTAAAAATTCATCCTCCTTAATTACAGTTAAACTGCATATTTATAGATAATAATTTAAAGATTGTGTCTCTTAGAGATGTCCTTTGAGAATGGTTGCAAAGTTTGGTGAAAGAGGGTGACTTTTCATGTGTCTTTTGGCCCAAAACTGCCCCAACGGTCGTCTCTGTCGCGCTCGCAACGGTGTCGCGATCGCGACAGAACGCGCTCCTTGTTTTCTTCTTTCTTTCTTCCTCTCTGTTTTCTCTTCCTTCTCTGGCCAGTCACGACTCGTTACCTCCCATCACGTGGTGTGACTCTTCGCGTGTGGCGTGACTGGCGCTCACGTCTCGCCTCGTCTCCCCTTTCTCTTCTCTTCTTCTCTCTTTCCCTTTCTTTCCTGGCCTCTCTCACGCGTCACGAGTCGCCACCTATGGTCACGTCGCGTGACTCCTCTCTCTCAGTCCTTCTCTTCTTTTCCTCCTTCTTCTTTGTCCTTCTTCTCCAGTCACGTCACGTTACCACTGCTCACGTCTCGTGACCGCTTGTGTGAGACGTGACCTGCTCCTCTCTCGTGATCATCTCCTTCTTTATCTGGTTCTTCTCTTCAATTTTCACCTAAAAACAACAGTAAACACAAAAACATGCAATCTAATACAAATAAACATAAACTAACATATATCACATCAAATATACACAATTACATAATTAATTACATAAACTCATACAAAATAACTACTAAATTATACCTCAATTAACTTCCTATCAAATTTCCCCACACTTAACCCTTGCTTGTCCCCAAGCAAGACAAAAGACATGAGAAAATGTAACAGCTAGTAAACATAATTTCAAAGCAATGTCCATTCAGCATATACACTAGAGTTGCAAAGTTCAACTATCCCAAATACTCACACATATCAGTAAATCAAAATTCAAAATATGCATTGAAAATTCAACAAGTTTTCTAACTTTACTACTTCCAATATAAAGAATATAAAGTCTCAAAAACTAAACATGAATCAAAGAGAGAAAATTGATCATAAAAGTTAAAAATCTAAGATTGCTAGTCACCTTTTAGGACAATTGAAGCTCACTTACCCTTAATCAAATCTCATGGCATTTTTAGACTCTTTTTCTTTGTTTTTTTTTTAAACATGGGTATAACTTTTTATTGATTCCCATGTATAGCAAGAGAAAGTAATATGGGTGCGTTTTACGCTCCATCCCATATTTTTGCAATTTTGGGTATAATATCTTGCTTTTCTTTTCATTTTATGACTTGAGTGGGTGCATTTTATGCTCCATCCCACTTATTTTTATTTTTCTTTTATTTTTAGTCTTCATCCATTATTGAAAAGAAATCAGGGCAAGTATTATGGCTATAGTTTCCATAGGCAACTAGAAACTTAAAATTTTAAACAAAATGAGCAAATTTTAACTTTAAAAATATGGTAGGTAAAGAGACTAAATAATCTATAATGTTAAAATAAGTAAAACCAAATAACCTGAAAAACTTAAAACACATCCCAAAAATTTTGAAAAACTGAGAAAAATGAGTATAAAAGATAATGGACTTAACAACCTATACAATATACCAAATAAACAGTGCCTCATAATAAAGCTTACTTAAAAGCCTAATTGACATATAAAAACACACAACAACCAATGCAAATAACATATACAAAACATAGACATAAACATTTAAAATAATAATCAAACAAGCTAACTCACTCCCCCACACTTAGAACCAACATTGTCCTCAATGTGTAGGAATGACACACAAAAAACAAGTAAAAGAAACAAATAAAATGAAAAGAAAGAAAAACTCCCCTATCATGGTGAAGGTGGAGGCGATGGAACCACAAAACCCACTTGGATCATGAAATTATCAAATTTATACTCCAACCGCCTTTGACGTCGCTCAATGGAAGAAAGTTGCTCTTGCATATTAGAGAACATCATGGGAATGTTATGGCTAGATGAGCCAACCTCAGGAGCAGCAGCCACATCTGCTGGAATATCAGGCATCACTTCATCTTCACTTGCCTCCTCCTCACCTTCTTCTTCTTGTGCCTCTAATTGTGGCTCAGAAGTTCCAGCAATATTCCTCCAACATGATCGAGCACGAGATGGGATTTCTTGAAAATTATTACCAACAACTTCCCCACGAACTAACACATTCTTCTCTTCAATTTTCACCTAAAAACAATAGTAAACACAAAAACATGCAATCTAATACAAATAAACATAAACTAACATATATCACATCAAATATACACAATTACATAATTAATTACATAAACTCATACAAAATAACTACTAGATTATACCTTAATTAACTTCCTATCATAAACACATGTATATGCTTCACGTTTACTTTTGATATGCTTAAGAAGGAATCAGTATGTAACTTTAAATGTAATCATTTGCGTGTATTTGTTGATAACTGTTGTGAGTGGTCGTCCATATCATGTGTGTTCCCCACTAAACTATTAGCTTAGCATGGGTGTTTTATTTCGTGTAGTTATCGAAGATAAGAGTAACGTCCGGGACATTCCATAGTCTTGCTTGGCCAACAAATCCATAGGAGTTTTTGTATAAGCTTTGTATTATGTGTCTTAATGCGTTGTAAACTGTTATTGTAAACATGTACGTAAATTAATGTTATATTGTAAGTATTGTATAGGGAACCAGCTTTTGTATATGTAAAGTGAATTTGTGAACTATGTTAATTGAGTAAAGTGAAATATAGATTTAATGAAAATAAAATTTATTGTTTTGATTTTGAGATGAGTTATTGAATCAGCTTGTTGAGCTCTATAGCACCATCTCTTGTATTAGTGTAAACTTGTCACGTTATAAAGCGGTTTTCTACATTCAGGTAAGGGATGTTACAGATAATCACTGTGATCTTCATGCCGACAAAATGGAGATAATCACATCATCATCAATCATGGTCTTCATGCCGATTAAATGGCAATAATCACATCATTATCAAACGTGGTCTTCATGCCGATTAAATGGCGATAATCACATCCTAATCAACTGTGATCTTTTTGCTGACAAAATGGCGATAATCACTATGATCTTCATGCTGACAAAATGACAATAATCACATCATCATCAACCATGGTCTTCATGCCGATTAAATGGCGATAATCACATCATTAATCACATCACCAATGGTAAGAGCTGTATCAGATATGTGTCTCTTTCTTTCACTCTAAATTTTGGCTCGCCTAGGTACCAGTGCACTAGCCTTCCCAAAATTGGAGGCAACTGTAAGCATTGGGTCCCGAGGGAGCCCAAATCAGAGTTACCTAATGAGGAATGTTGATACCCATTTTACAGGTGGAGAGCTGAAATGCCAGTTTTTGCCTTTAAATTTTACAAGTTTTGAAGTTTTTCTATAACCAAAATTCTGTTGTGCCTTCATTGGACTTGAAAAATGGTCAAAATCACAAAAAAAAGACATTTTCTTGGTGACGGACGCCCATCCCTCATAAGGGATGCCCGTCAGTCGAACGTGAGGAGTGCCCGTGTAACACCCCCTCCGTCGCCCCCGTTGGAAGGACGACGGCGGGCGCGCTACTCGATGTCCACTCACTACATACGAACATATATGCACTAAGTAGAAGCATTCACTATCAATAATAATGGAAAATTATAAATCTCATATAATCAAAATATAGTTATATACAATATCCAAAATATTTCATCATAACTCTTTTACAAAAATAATATAAATACAAAAAGGTTTACAGGAGGAGACAAAAATAAATAACTCTACTCCTATGTGGCCAGCCTGTAGATGCGTGACACGAGCAAACTCCCAATAACCTGCTACCTACACAGGACAAGAACCCGTGCGAAGCGATAACGCTTAACGGGGAGGAACAAAACACAACAGAACATTATGCATCACTATCATGCATCAACATATAGAATTCAATAAGTACCAGAGGACAGAAGTATATATATGTATTAAGAATCACTATATGAAATCAGAATTGAAAATAGAAAGCATGAAGCAATTACCATAATTAAGATCACGCGATAATCAAAACACTTCACTAAACCATTACCAGACACTTCACACAATAGCCTGAATTTTAATGGTGGAGGATACGGGAACACGGTACGGGAGACCGAAGCCTTAAAACAATTTTAATACCCGAAGGTAGCGTAGGAGACCGGAGTCTCAAAATAATTTATCACTACACGGAAAATGGCCATCTCGGAGGTCGACCGCTTCGCCCAAACGGGGCGGACACGAGCAGCTGCACTCACCAACCCTTCTTAAGCATTCTTAATTATCCACTACCTTGACACTTCAGGCTCGACGACTCACTCTCAATCACAACACATACTACACAAGTCTCGAATCAAAACTCCAACATCATATTAATTCACTACAACGACACTAGTATCATAATGTCAACAAGACATAAACTCAAATATGTACCATGCAATAGTAAGAAACCGTGCAAAGTGGGATAAAAGAATCACATTCAGGAAATAGGGTAGGCAGGAAGGGCTTCTGTCACGATCGCGATAGGTGTCGTACTCGCGATAGAACACAGGATACCTCATCGCGGGCTCGCGCTAGGAGGCGCGCTCGAGACGAAGCATGCTCGGCAGACTCACACAAAACTGAGCTCTGTCGCACCCACGACAACGTCGTGGTTGTGACAGAGACCAGTTACTTCCTCCTCGCACGCACACTCGGCAGCATGCTCGCGTTGAGGATTATCCACTGAGCTCTCTATCGCCCGTGACAACGTCATGATCGCGACAGAGGGCTCTCCAACAACAAGGGACCAATCCACACTCTGTCGCGCTCGCGACAACGTCGCGATCGTGACAGAACCCAGATTTGCCCAAAATCTGCATTTTCCCTGCTCTCCTATACACTCCACCTCCCAAAACACTTATTCAAACATGCACAAACACTTACCTTGTTGATCCCATGCATACAAATCATACTCAGGTCCAATATACACTTAACTTGAATAAGAAATCACAACAAATTCTCCAGAACACAAGGAGCACACTTTACCCTAGCACAACTACTTCACTACAACAACATACAAATCACTACAATTAAATCTTGCTAGATCAACGCTCCAATTAATCACATACATGCAATCACATGAGAAATTAGCATTTAAAATCTCTAATAACGTGTAACCACAATACACATCTGATCCAAAGAGAAAATAGGGATAAACACACTCAAACTTAAACCACAAACAAGGCTCCCAAACCTCTTGAAATCTAAAACCCAGCTGATCTTCACTCTTGAACCTTCTCCTTGCCTTTACTCTTCTTCTTGCCACTCGATTCTTCAAAAACCCAATCAAAACACACTCAATTAAGCCATGTATAACACATCCAAAACCAGAAATTAAGGAATAAGAAGAAGATGAAGATTCCCAACTCCAACCCCAAGCGCTTACCTTCAAAAACCCAGCTCAAAACTTTAGGAAGCCCCACTCAAAACTCAAGGAAAAACACAAGAGAGGGGAGATGAGGGCAGAAAATAGAACCAAGAGAGAGAGAGAGGACAGGAAAAAGAAGAACAAGGGAGGAGGGAGTAGCTTCCACGGGAAGCTTCATTCAAAATCTGCCCTCCTTTGCCTCTCTCCTCCTTTTTCATTTAATGCTCACCTACCCCAAGCCAAGTGTCAAGCTCCTATTGGTTCCAATAACCAACTTGACTAATTCCTTCTATGCACCAAACACAATACACACACAATCATCTCCTACATAAATATCCACAACCTTGTTACCAAATCCAAATTCCACTAAATCACTTCTCATAAAACACTTTACATATATGGCACCATACACACCACCCACACTAGATTAATCCCAACAATTACCCGACTTCCATACACCACATACACACCATATAATTTCTCCTCTTAACATACTTAATTAATTCCTTTGCACTAAAGTCCTTATTATCCAAATTTTCTCTTGTTAAAATTACTGAAATACTTTAAATATTCCGACTTACCATGCAGATTCCAATTAGGCCCTTTTTGGGTTGTTACAGCCCGTCCTTCGTTAAGACAGGCATCATGGGATGGCTAGACTTGTGGTGATGGACGCCCGTCCCTCACATATGGGACGCCTGTCCCTCGCATGCTTGGTGCGCCCGTCCTCTTATGGGATGGGCTGTAAGTGTCAAATCTGAAATTCCTGCCTTCTCGTGATCAATAACCATCCCTTATACGAGGGATGCCTATCAGTCGTGATCTGAACCCAAATTTCCTTCAACGAGAAATCTGGGAATGTCTCTTAATTCAAAATCATCATTCTTTGGGATAAGTTTGATGGATTTTAAGATTTTATCCCGAAAGATAAATTGAAAAAGTTTTGATTTTATCCCTAAAGATAAATTGAAAAATTTATATTTTATCCTTAAAGATAAATCTAAGCACTGAAAATTAAGGGTTTTTGGGGCTATAAATAGAGAAGAGAAATAAAGAAAGAGGGGAGAATTAGAGTGAAAAGAATTTATATGAAAATTATTTCTTTGAAGTTGATTTTGATATCTAAAATCGAGATATTCGTTGAGGAAGAGAAATTAATTCTCCTTTCTTGATCAATCTCTTGAATTTTCCATTTGTTTTAGAGAGAGGTTTGAGACAGAAAGTGAAAGGCTTCACTTATTTTCAAATTGCTTTTGTGAAATTCCAAAGAAAGATTCTGTGCATTTTCTTATTTTCCAGATATGAAAACGCTGAGGGTAATATTTTGGGCGCAAAATTTATTAATTGTGCTTTAAGTTCAAATATATGGCATGAAACACATCTTTGATTCGAAAATGTGAATTAATTGTTTTGCCTGATTTCTTATTGTTTTGCATGCTAAATCTTTTGTATAGGTTGTTTTTGGCATGATTGTATGAAAATGGGATAAAAATATGTAGGAAAGTGCATTAGAATAAGCTTGATGTGTTTAAAAATGGAGTAATTTGATTTTTTTGCTTACTGAAAGTGACCGATGAGAAGAAGACCTGACCGATGCCCGTCCCTCAAGCAAGGGACAAGACGTGGTGGATATAGGTTCCAAAGAAACACAAGTGGGGGGGAGGGGGATAAATTGAGTGTTTCAAACTTTTCTGGCTATATTTATAATGAAATAAAAATGCATGGAAATGCAGAATTCTGACTATGAACACAAAAATGCTATGCAAATAATGTTAAGGTTTTTGCAAGTTCCTTTTCAAACAAAATATTGAATATAATTCTTAAAAGTGTGTATGTAGAATTTATTGTGAATATATCAAGTATTGTATTAAGGAACAATTTTGAAAACACAAATTCCAAAATATGAAAGCAGAGTAGTAGAAATGCAGAGTTTAAAAAAAGGGAGCAAAAAAACAAACACAAATAATTTATAGTGGTTCGGCCAACTTGCCTACATCCACTCCTCAAGATTCACTTCTTGAGCTTTTCTCTCCACTCTTAACTCTTTTAAGGGAAAGAGTTAAATCCAATATATAATCCTAGATTTGTATATCTACCTACAATCTTTTTCCAAAGTAAAAGATGTAAAACACTTACTAGAATTTTTTTCCTAGGTTCTAGCCAACCCAACTCACAATCTTTTCCAAATATAATTTCCTCACAAATAATTACAACAAAATCTATTATCAAATTGAGGAGAATATGTAATGAGTGAAGTGTAAAAGATGTGGAAAGTGAGAGGAACAAAGTTTAAGCTTTTCTCTTAAGAGACAAAAATTCTTTTCCAACTTTTCTCTAACCTTCTAATAAGTGAAACAATATATATTTATACTCAAAAATTTAGTTTTAGGTTGTTGAAACATAAACTAGCCATTTTTAGCCGTTGGAGGACAAAACAAGGAAAACGGACTAAAACTAGCTGTTTATTTTGTCCTATAGTGAAGTCCAATTTTTTTGTCCAGAAATCTAATACTAGCAGAAATTCATTTAGAAAATTGATGCAGAAAGAAATTCATTTTCTAAAGAATCATTTTCTGACAGTTTTGCTCAAAACTCATTTTCTGACTTAAAAACATTTTTATGCAACTTTTAATCTATAAAATGCATGTATGAATGAAAATGATTTGCCTCAATTTTATTTTATAATTTAGTATCCTCATTCCTAACAAACTAAGGCATCTCACCAATTTGTCTTCTTAAGTCCATGCTTGATATATCTTGATCTTCAGAATATTGATATTTTGCATCAGAAAAATATGTAAAAAAGTTCCTGCAGAAATTACTTAGAAAAAAATTCACAATAAAGTTTATTTAAGATTTGATTATCATCAAAATTAGGATGTGGCCTTGAGCCAATAATGTCCCCTTTTTTGATAATGACAAAACCTTAATGAACTCCACTTAGAAGTCTATCTAGGTTAGTCTAAAAAGCTCCCCTTGAATATATGCATGGGGGTATATACAGAGATAAAACTTTATATAGAAAGATAAATTTCCTGTATTTTATGCTATAACTATAATCACCACTAAGTATTAGTTATGCATTATCAGTAATTGAAGCACATGCATTTAAACACATCCAAACATTCAACACTTAGAAGTCTATCTCCCCCTTTTTGTCATCAAGCAAAAAGGAAGAAGCAAAAAAAAAATATCATAGTGTTTATTAGAAAACCAACAGCATATCCCAACAAAATATCCAATAGAAAACCAAATATTCAACAGGTAAAAAGAAGCAGATATATTAAGGATCAACATCCATAGGGTGAGCACTGCTACCAGGTTGTTCGGGTTTGGGTGGATTCTTCATCCACAAGATAGCATTCACGGTGGATTTTCGACAAACATGAGTAAGAGGAGAGTCCTGGGTGGGAATAACAGGTGCCACAGCAAGGGATGGAGATACACTAAGGGCTATATTAGTTTCAGCAGTAGGAGAAGAAATTAGAAGTGGGATAGTATCAACCAACTTACCAAACACTTTGCTTAATTGTTGAAATAGCCCAGATGCTGAGCGTACTTGAGATTCAAATTCCTTTAGCTAAGCATGATTG
Organism: Excoecaria cochinchinensis; assembly: GCA_947683425.1. NCBI lineage: Eukaryota > Viridiplantae > Streptophyta > Magnoliopsida > Malpighiales > Euphorbiaceae > Excoecaria > Excoecaria cochinchinensis. Next base: position 2,157,137 of record CANTUQ010000058.1, read on the forward strand.
AAGTAGGTGGAAGTTGATGCTTCAGCCTGAGGAAGATCAGATGCAACAAGTGTCTAGGAACTAGAGGATTTCTCAACTGCAATAGCAGGAGGACTTAAATGAGCAATCTCACCAGAAGGAGTCATAGATCGTGAGCCAGTTAGAGTATTTTATGAGCTTTCGGCTACAGGACTATGAGCAGATTTTTCACCAATCTTTTCTGTAGACTTAGCATCAGAGTCAGTATCAGAATTAGCAGATGATTCAAAATTCTTACCAGATTGTGCTTTGCTGGATGATGAACGAAAATGACTAGTTACAGATTTCTATGGCTTAACTTTAGTCTTTGGTTCCTTAATAGCAATTCCAGCATAGGATTTCATCTAGGAGATAAATTCTAGATATCTGGATTTCAGAGCATCATCCATTTTCACAAATTCTACTATCTCTTTTCCTTTTTTAGAATCAGAAGTAGTCTTTTCAACAAATTTATGTTTACCAGTTTTAGGTTTCTTCCTAGTATCTTTGTAAAATAAAAAATTGACTTTTTCAATTTTAAAATGCTCACCCACCGTACTATCATTTACCAACTTCCAGTGCTCAAACAACCTAGTTAGAATTAACCCATAAGGTTTTTTTTCATCTACAGACTGAGTTGCCATATAATTAAAAATCAAATATGGTAGATTAAAGGTTTTAATAATGTGATAGTGCCACAAAAGCACAATGTCAAAATCTGATAAGTAAGACATACTACCAACTCGAGGAGTAATATAATGACTAATGCACTTGTACAAAATCTTAAATTAGGGCAACATATTAGAAGGCCAAGGGTTTTTTAGAAGCACTGCTACCATCGCTTGAAATTCTAGTCAAAAACTTATCTTTATCAAGATCAATAAACTCAAGCAACTTGCTGTCATTTCTATTACTAACAGAACCTTCAAAATTCATGGAAAATACCTTTGCTATAAGAGCTGGAGTCACAGTATAAATGGATCCATTCAATATTACCTTAAAGGGGTCAATTTCACTCATGGTCACTCAACTTATCACTTATCGCACAAAAGTAACCGACTTTTTTTTTTCTTACTTAAATGTCACTGAACTTCTAACATTTTTGCAAAAAAGTCATGTTGATCGGAATCCGGTGAGACTTGCCGAATTGATGATATGGCATATGACATGTGGCAACGAATAGTAAATATATGACTTTTTTGAAAAAATATTAGAAGTTCAGTAACATTTAAGTTGGAAAAAAAGAAAATTGGTTACTTTTGCGCGATAAATGATAATTTTAGTGACCGTAAGTGAAATTGATTTAGATGTAGCATTTGTTGTAGATATTGTTAAACGACATGTAGTTTCTGACATGGCATGCCATGTCATCAATCCGGTAAGGGTCCTTGCCGGATTATGGTCAAAATCACTTTTTTGTAAAAATGTTAAAAGTTCAGTGAAATTTAAGTAAGAAAAAAAAAAGTGGGTTACTTTTGCGCGATAAGTGATAAGTTGAGTGACCGTGAGTGAAATCAACCCCTACCTTAAAGCTATCAGCGGAAACGTCAAATCTTGAAAAATAGAATTCTATCACCAAATCAGGAAAGAATGAACTTCTCTGAAAAGAGAGAAATCTTTTCCATCTTTATTTATCAGCATATCGAGCAGCATCTGGAGCAGCTTTTAGAAGATCATCCTAAATAATTATCTTCTACGGTAAGAAGACAAGGGTTTTGAATGCCGGTGTGGTAGATTTTATCAGTTGGGTCTCAATGATGGCGAGTTTGGCTAAAGTTAAGTTAGGATTTGGGTCACCAGTTGATTTACCGGACTGAGTAAAGATGGACAGGGATGGAGATCGCTGGGGATTTTTCTTTTCCATGGTTTTCGATCTACCCATTTTGCTAGTGCTAGGGTTTGTGTTTGAGGGGATAATAGAGATAATTAAAAGCAAAAGAGGAATAACAAAGTATATGAAAAATGAGTAACGCACTTAAGGCAAATTTAAAGGGAGACTTACAAGATAAGGAAGTTGAAAGGACTGGATAAACATCATATGCAGAGAGATAACTTCCATAGGGAAACTGCACTTTTGCAGTTATTGAGAGGCGGGAAGAGAAAATCAATCGAATATATTAAATTGCCCCTTGAAATTTTAAATCAACACAAATAAATAGTAGGAGAAAATATGACAATTTACATATTTTTGTTAACTGCAGCACTCGATCCATAAAATCACGTTCATTATATGTCAGAAAAAAAAAATTATAGTCACTCGAATTTCAAGATACAAATAAATGATAAATCAAATATATTTTGTTAGCTTAAACACTTAATCATCACGTCAATTTAATTGCATATCAGATAACAAAAAAAATTGAATCACAGATTTTCACACTGATTTCGAAATTAACCAGCAGATTTTCTTATCAGAATTTAGCTAGAAATGTACCTTGACAGAAAATCAATTTTTTGATATACCCATTCCCAGCTTTCTTCTTACTTGACAGAATCTATCTTCTTTAAGAAGTTTAGTGAAGATGTCCGCTATCTGATTTTTAGTAAGAACAAATTCTAGCAAAATATCTCCCCTTTGCACATGATCACGAATGAAGTGATGCCTAATTTCAATGTGCATTATTCTTAATTGCAGAATAGGATTTTTGGTCAAATTTATAGCACTTTTATTATCACAAAATATTGGAATATTGTCAAATTTTATCTCATAAACCTTTAATTGCTGTCTGATCCACAAAATTTGAGCTACACATCCACCAGCTGCTATATATTCTGCCTCTGTTGTAGATAATGCCACAGAATTTTGTTTTCTGCTTGACCACGTGACAAGTTAGTTTCCATAAAATGACAAGCACCTGAAGTAATTTTTCTATCAATTCTACAGCTAGCATAATCCTCATCTGAATATCCAATAAGATCAAAATATGTGTTCTTTGGATACCAAAGTCCCAATTCCTGAGTTCCATGAAGATATTTCAGAATTCTTTTAACTGCAGATAAGTGTGATTCCTTTGGAGCTGATTGGAAATGCGCACATAGACATACACTGATCTGGTCTTCTTGCTGTTAAGTATAGCAACAACCCAATCATGCCACTATATAATTTTTCTTCAACATTTATGCCCTTTTCATCTTTGTCAATCTTTATGGTTGAGCTCATAGGAGTGCTAGCAGATTTTGCATTAGACATCTTGAATTTATTCAGCAATTCCTTTTCGTACTTTGCTTGACTTATGAAAATACCATCTACACATTGCTTAATTTGGAGTCCCGAAAAGAACGTTAACTCACCCATCATGCTCATTTCGAATTCCTTTTTCATATTAGCTTCAAATTTTTTACACAAGGAAATGTTAGTAGATCCAAAAACAATATCATCAACATATATTTGAACAATTAAAATACGGGAAGTTTTATGCTTTATAAAAAGAGTAGTGTCTATTTTCCTCTATTAAAACTATGAACAACAAAGAAACAACTTAATCTTTCATACCAAGTTCTAGGAGCTTGTTTCAATCCGTATAAAGCCTTTTTAAGTTTGTAAACAAAATTTGGATGTTCAGAATTTTCAAAACCTGGAGGTTGTTCAACATAAACTTACTCATTCAATAAACCATTTAGAAAAGCACTTTTAACATTCATTTGATATAATATAAAATTTTTGAAACATACAAATGAACACAAAATTCTAATTTGCTTTTAATCTAGCAATAGGTGCAAAAGTTTCGTCGAAATCTATACCTTCCTCTTGATTATAGCCTTGAGCCACTAATCTGGCCTTATTTCTGACAACATTACCTTACTCATCCAACTTATTTCTAAACACCCATTTTGTTTCAAAAATAGAACAGTTTGAGGGTCTAGGAACCAAATTCCAAACTTTATTTCTTTCAAACTGACTCAACTCTTCTTGCATGGCAATAATCTAATTTTCATCATTTTGATCATAAATATAATTTTTAGGTTTAAGTTGAGAGACAAAGGCAACATTACCACAATATTCACGCATGGCTCTCCTTGTCATCATTTTTTGGGAAGGATTAGTTAATAGATTATCTTTCGGGTGATACTTGTGAAATCTCCAATCTTTAGGCAATTCTGCTAGTTGATCAGATTGCTGTTCCGTCTGATTTTCTGGCACATTATTTGTCTGAACATCTGAATCATTTTCTACATCCTCATGTTGTTCTAGATTTCTGTCATCTGGATCTAGCTGCTGATCTGTTGACTTCTCCGTTTCAGCATTCTGTTGATCTTTATCTTTTTCTTTCTCAAAACCTGTTTCATCATCAGAAAAACTTCTTTCTCCAGAATTGATTTTTGTGAATCAAATTTAACATTTATTGACTCCTCTACTTTAAGTGTTCTTCTATTAAAGACTCTATATGCTTTAGAATTTAAGAAATATCCTAAGAATATACCTTCATCAGGTTTTGTATCAAATTTAGCTAAGTTATTCTTATCATTAAAAATGAAACACTTACAGCCAAAAGGTTAAAAGTAGCTGATGTTCGATTTTTTGCCCTTCCACAGCTCATATGGAGTTTTTTCCAACACTGATCTGATAAGAATTCTGTTTAGAATATAGTATGTAGTGTTGATCGCCTCAACCTAAAAATACTTAGGTAGATTGTTTTCGTTTAGTATTGTTCTGGCCATTTCTTGAAGAGTTCTATTTTTTCTTTCTACTACACCATTCTGCTAAGGTGTCCTTGGAGCAGAGAAGGTGTGATTGATTCCAAAATTGTTACAGAAATCTTCAAACTTCTTATTCTCAAACTCTCCACCATGATCACTTCTTATACTTGTAATCTTGTATCCTTTTTCATTTTGAATCTTCTTACTCAATTTTTTAAATGCCTCAAATGCTTCATCATTATGAGCAAGAAACAATACCCAAGTATATCTAGTATAGTCATCCACCACATTTAACACATAAGATTTCCACCAATATTTGAAGGATTTATTGGACCAAATAAATCCATATGAAGAAGTTCTAGAGCCTTCTTGGTGGAAACACCACTTTCGAATTTATGAGAATTCCTCGTTTGCTTCCCAAGTTGACACGCTTTGCACACATGATCTTTATCAATCTTCATTTTTGGCATTCCATTCACTAAATCTTTTCTGACCAGCTTTTCTATTGCATGAAAACTAGCATGACCCAATTTTCTATGCCATAAAATACTTAGATCTTCCTTTGAAATAAGACATTTAGCCTCACTTTTCTTGATATCTTCTAGGCTAACTAAATAAATATTTCCAGATCTTTGACCTTTTAGCATAGATTTTCCTGTTTCAACATCTTCAACTCTACAGTGATCTACTTCAAAAATTACTCTTCTCTTCTTGTTACAAGGTTAACTTATGCTTAATAAATTGTATTTCAAGCTTTTAACAAGAGAGATATCTACAATAACTGGATTAGAACTAATAGATCCAGTACCAATAATTTTCCCTTTTTTGTTATCACCAAAACTGACAAAACCACTTTTAGATTTTACTAGTTTAGAAAACTTAGTTCTATCCCACGTCATATGCCTAGAGCAGCCACTGTCCATATACCACTTTTCTGTTTTTGCACTCCTTAGGCAAATCTACAATGAATTCAAGTATTTTTAGGTACCCAATCCTTCTTGGGTCCTTCATGGTTAGTAACAACAATTTCAAAATTTTTAATCACCCATTTCTGTTTGACAGAATTAGCATTCTTCTTATAATAACAGAATTTTGATATGTGTCCTTTTCTGCAGCAATAAAAACATGTAACAGAAGAGCTAATTGCCGTTTTACCATAAGATAGAACTTTATCAACCTTGTTCTGGATGTAATTTTTCTTGTGATAACTCTTTGATGTACTTGCATGAACAAACTTTGTATTTATATTTTCAATAGCATTACTGTTACACACACAAATATGTTTTCCTTTAACATTGCATTTTTCATGTAAGGATGTATATTTTCTTTCCAAATCAGAATATTCAATTTTCAACGTAATTTCTGATTGCTTAACATTTTTATGTTCCAAATTTAATGCTTCAGAATTTTTTTTTTCATTTCAATATTCGTCTTTTTAAGCATGCAATATTTATGATGCAATTATTCAAAATAATCAAGTATATTTTCATATTCACTACCATTTTCAATTGAATCAGAATTCGAGTCAAAATCACTTACCTCAGATTTTTTTCTAAGTCATCAGCTGAAGCTTTCTGCTCTACATCAGAAGATGAATTCTACTTTTCACGATCAGATATTGCCATCAGACCAATGTCATCAGAATTTATAGATTCTGGTTCACTTGTGCTTGATTCTTCACTATCACTCTATATAGCTTTCATAGCCTTCTTTTTGAATCTTTTCTCCTTTCTTTTTAAATTCGGACACTTGGATTTGATATGACTAGGTTTGTTGCATTCGTAGCAGATAACATCTGCAGCAGATTTTGAGGAATTTTCTGCCTTGTGATGAGAAAATTTCTGATGCTATTTTCTATAGGACTTCTTTTATTTTCTGTACAGCTTTCTGAACTTCTTAGTAATCAATGCCAATTCATCATCACCTATAGAATAATCACTTCTAAATTCTACTTTAAGAGCAATAGCTTTCAATTTTTTATCTTTTTCTTTTTTTGCATCTTAAGACTTAATTTAAAGTTCATGTGAAATAAGAAATCTACAAACATTATAAAAATTAAGAGTACTGAGATCCTTATTTAAAAGAATTGAAGCTTTTGCTTCCCACCTAGGAGTGAGACCTCTAACAAGCTTTGCAATTTTATCACGCTCATTAAGTTTCTTACCAAGAGCTTTAATTTTATTAGTTTGTTTCACATACCTGTTGATTACCTCAGAAATTGACTCTTCTAGTTTCATTTTGAATCCTTCATAATCTATTATGAGAACATGAAGTCTAGTATCTTTAACTTGATTCATACCTTCATAAGTTGCTTGTAGCTTGTCCTATATTTCTTTAGCAGTATCACATCTAGAGACTCTGTTGAACTCATTAGTTTGCAATGAGCATAACAGGACATCATAGCTTTAGAATTCAGCTGAACTTGCTTCTTTTCTACTTCAATAAATTCTTTTTTAGTTTTCAGCATAGTAGCAGTAACGGAAGCTCATTCTTCAGTTGATTGCTTTCGTGGAGGCTCATATCCATCTTCAATGATATCCCAGCAATCCATATCTTGGGATTAAATAAAGTGCCTCATAACAACTTTTCAGAAAGGATAATTTTTACCATTGAACATTAAAGGACGATGAATAGAATGTCCTTCTTTGAAAGGAGTAGCTATGGGAGTATCAACCATCTTTAGGATCACTCAAGGATGTTAAGCCTTAGGGAAATAGAGAACCGCTTTGATACCAAATGTAGGTCCCAAAGAGACACAGAGGGGAGGGTGAATTGAGTGTCTCAAACTTTTATGGCTATATTTCTAATGAAACAAAAATGTATGGAAATGCAGAATTCTGACAATGAACATAGAAATGCAATGCAAATAATGTTCAGATTTTTGCAATTTCTTTTTCAAACAAAATCTTTAAAATAATTCTTAAAAGTGTGTATGGAGGATTTATTGTGAATATATCAAGAATTATATTAAGGAACAATTTCGAAAACACAAATTCCAGAATATAAAAGCAGAGTAGTAGAAATGCAGAGTTTAAGAAAAGGGAGGAAAAAAGCAAACACACAGAATTTATAGTGGTTTGTACAACTTGCCTACATCCACTCCTCAAGATTCACTTCTTGAGCTTTTCTCTCCACTCTTAACTCTTTTAAGGGTAAGAGTCAAAGCCAATATACAATCCTAGATTTGTATGTCTACCCATAATCTTTTTCTAAAGTAAAAGATGTAAAATACTTACTAGAATTTTTTTTCCTAGGTTCTAGCCAACCAAACTAACATCTTTTACAAATATAATTTTCTCACAAACAATTACAACAAAAGCTATAATCAAATTGAGGAGAATATGTAATGAGTGAATTGTAAAAGATGTGAAAAGTGAGATGAACAAAGTTTAAACTTTTCTCTTAAGAGACAGAAATTCTAACCCAACTTTTCTTTAACCTTCTAATAGGTGAAACAACATGTATTTATACTCAAAAATTCAGTTCTAGGTGTTTGAAACATAAACTATCCATTTATAGCCGTTGGAGGACAAAACAAGGAAAATAACTAAAATTAGCCGTTATTTTTGTCCTGTAGTTAAGTCCAGATTTTTTTGTCCCGAAATCTAATACTGGCAGAAATTCATTTTAAAAATTGATGTAGAAAGAAATTCATTTTCTAAAGAATCATTTTCTGACGAAAACCAGTTCTGCTCAAAACTCATTTTCTGACTTAAAAACATTTTTATGCAACTTTTAATCTATAAAATGCATGTATGAATGAAAATGATTTGCCTCAATTTCATTTTACAATTTAGTATCCTAATTCCTAACAAACTAAGGCATCTCACCAATTTGTCTTCTTAAGTCTATGCTTGATATATCTTAATCTTCAGAATATTGATATTTTGCATGAGAAAAATATGTAGAAAAGTTCCTGCAGAAATTACATGGAAAAGAATTCACAATAGAGTTTATTTATGGTTTGATTATCATCAAAATAAAGATGTAGCCTTGAGCCAATAGCAGAGTCCTCTTCCTCCCATTCGTCACTCTCCCTTTAGCCGTCCTTCCTCCTATAGGCCGTCCCTGACTTCTCTCTTCCACTCTTTTGTCTATTTTTCTTAAATTCTTTTCTTGTTTATTTTGATGCCATATTTACATGCTATGATTTAATGTGTTTTTTTACTGTAAGTAATATTATTTCGCCATACTGATATTTATTTTTATTTCTTTAGTTTAAGTATCATTTCTATTCATATTTATTTTTAATATTCATATGACTTTGCTAACATTTTATTTCCTTTGACCCATAATATTTTTTTTAATTGAGCATCACTAATGAGCAAAAATTTCAACGATTGAGGGATTTAGAGATATTGGCTTAGTTCATTCCTTTGCTTTACACCTTTGGTCATTTATTTTTCGTTTTGCTTTTCTTTTCATTTTATCTATTAGGGTTGTATTCTACCTCTTTTTCATTGTAAGTTAATGTTTTTACTACTTTATTTATCGTTTTCTCTACTATTTTCCTTGGATTATTGAAATGTGCTTTAATTTAATTGTATAAATTGGATGAGAAAAGAGATGAAAATTGAACTTAAAAACTCATTTATGAACTTTAACCAAGGTACAAGTAAGAGTGATGTCTCGAACTCTCTCTGGTCTTAGGCTTCACGAGTTTAGATGAACCTTCCTTATGTTTTATTGGATGGCAACTCTAAAATACATTTTTGTTGTCCAAAATAGACGTAAGAGCGATGTCCCAAACTCTCTCTAGTCTTAGGCTTCATGAGGCTAGATGAACTTTCCTAACTCCAAAATACCTCTTGTTGCCCAAAATAAATGCACTCGTAGTTTAATCATTAGCAATCGAATAGGGGTGATTCCCCGTCCATTGTGAAGTGACAAATTATCATGAGTTTAATGAACCTTTCTCGGACCCTAAAAGTGACCCTTCAGGGACGATTGGGTTCTACACGCGTCACAATGCCTAAAACTAAAATTTAATTTTGATTAACAAAGGTTGTTGATTGATTAGTTAATGGTTAATTAATGTATAAATAATCTATATGAGATACTACATGAATTTAATTAGTGTTTATGTTACATTTATTTACTATAAAGATGAAGATCGGTGTATGAAATTTTGGTCTTTATGCAACAAAAATCATAAGAGTTTACAATCGCAGGTTAGACTTGGAAATATTGCTTAAAATAGGCATTTAATTAGATTGAATAGGTGTTAGTTTGCACTAATTACAATCTCAACTGGATTTTGCTTTAGAGAATGACTGTTGGGATATGTCGTATAGCCAAACTCCATACATAATCACCAAATGAGCATTTTAATAGTTGAACGGCCATTGGACTGATGAAAAATCAATATCAACGAGCATTTGGATTATTGAACAATAGCTAGAATTGGTTTTATAGAATATATTTGATACAAAACCTCTCAAGGGGCACTCATTATGAATGAACGGCAATTGAAAGTTCTTAATGTACACTAAACAGGCATACATATAGATGAATGGCCATTGAGTGTTTTGATCTTCTAAAATCAACTTGTTTCAAGAGTTAAACGAGAGTTGATAATTCTTAGCAAAATTAATTTGATTAATTAATTGAATTAATAAATAATTATCAATTATTGTATTAATAATAAAATAAATCACATAATTAAGTTAATATGATTTTCTTAATTATTACATGTGAACTACTTGGCATTGACACATAGACCTGGTTGTCAAGAGTTGCGTAATTTACACAGTTACATATATTGAATTCCTGATTTTATTTTCCTTCATTCCATTATAGAATGCATATAAGAGATGTATATTGGCATGATGATTAGTTATGGTCTGAACCCAATATGATTGAGCATGTACATTACTTTACTTTCGACCCATAAGGACTTTCATGTCTGGCCATATTTCTTGTAATTTTCTTTTCATATATGTTATATGTAATTAGATTACATAGGAATAGATTAGGAAAGAAACACGAAGGGCAAAGAGATGATGGGCCAAATAATCCAAGAAGAAAAAGATGTTGTATTATGCTTTTTCTTTATGTAAAATCACGCATTCTACCTAGGTTTGACCTATTAGTCTCCTTTTTGACTCGAGGAGACCAATGTAGAATTAAGTATGTAACCATATCAATTGTTTATGCTTTTATTTATGTAATAAATAGGAAGCATACCAATGTATGCCAGCCATGTATGATGAGACTAATACAATAAAGCCCCTCAAAAAGATATTAAAGATAATTGTCTTCCATTAATATGAATTGATCCAGAGTTTTTTTATAGTAATAGGTTGTTGAGCATACCCAAGCCAATGCTTCATAGAATATTTTCAAGCCATATTAAATAGGTCTATCTTAACTAGTCCATTAGTTTGTTGAGATACTCAAAGCTAATGGATCTAGAGGGAAGATTTGAGAAATGCCTATAAGGTATATACATGCATTAAGGGTTAATGACTCAATGTTCAGTAGTTGTATAAGATACAATTTACATGATATGTGTAATGCCTTAACAATTTCGGTGTTGTCAATAGTACCACAATAAACCAAGAATTTACTAAGGGTTAGCTTTTGACGTGAGAATAGTTAATAGTCAACCCTCACTAAATAATTAATTCATAAATGAAGTTTACTAAGGTGATTAAGTCAGATTAATATCAATTATGGATATTAATTAAACCAGGAGGTTTAATGATGAAAGTTTATAATGGCCAGTTAATAGAGATTAAGATTTATCTAGGATCATTAAATAAATAAAAGTTTATGAAGGGAGATATATGTGAATTATAGCCACAAATATGTAACCATTTAAAAAAACAACAGAAGGAAAAATGGGAGACAAAAACACAATTAGCTCCTACCCTCGTTGATTCACTAAGGGCGACTATCAACACCGATAACACCATACCATCAATGGAAACCTTTCTCAACCGTTGTTCTTCCACTACAGCGACCATACACGATCTCCTCTTCCATCTTTGACTTGCTTCGCTAACTCGTGACTTTCTCTTTCTTATACATAATGATTCTGTTCAACTTTTTGACCAGCTTTGGCACCAAATGATGACACGAAAACCACCTGCAGTCTCTTGATGGCCAGACAATCTTTCCCATATCCTTTGTTCCTCCTCACTTATTGCCGGTGAGGAGATTAGAGTTGAGAGTGTCGAATCATTCCAATATAGGTTTCAATAAAACCAAATTATTTTTGGGTGAGTGACTACTTTTAGAGGGATCTTGGTGGCTCGAGCTTAATCTAGGCAATGAAGGTACTTCCTCGGGAATGTTGTGGTGACCATTAACTTGCGAAATAGGTTTAACTACAAATTAAACGAGATGTAATTTGTAGAAATTCAACTCTAAATGGTAAGTGTATCATCAAAATTATCTCTACTTAATTTCTTTAAATAAAATGTGCAAATTAGGGAAAAATCTTAAATACTGTTGTATCAAGATTAAGTGAGCTTGGTCGGGTGATCTTTAGATCTATATTTTGTTTAATTTAAAAAGTTTAGGAAGGATAAATTTACAGGGCTATTGCATACTGTCTCTTCTTTATTGTGTTCCTACTTTAATTCTTTTAATTAAATTTATCTTGAGTATGATTTGGAAATTGGACAAAGATTGTGAGCTAATTTTTGGTTTGCCTAATTAAAAATGAAATTGAGAGGAAGTTCTCAATTTTACCATGAGTTTGAGTGGTGTGTATAATTATTTAGCGTTTTAGTAGGTATGATTCAGTTAGGCTAAAGGTGCATTTTTGCCCCTATCGTTTGCCAAAATAGGCAAATTTACCCTTAACGTTTATTTTGATGCAAATTTGCCCTTATCGTTTGTAAAATGGGAGATTTTTACCCCTACAGTTAATTGCCGCTAACTTTGACCGTTAATACGTTAGTTGTCTGCTAGTGGGACACGTGTTATATATCCACTGGACACATGAATCAAACATTTGGGTGCCAAAGGTGTATTTTTACCCCTAACATTTTTTCAAATGTACAAATTTGCCCCATCATTTGTAAAATAGGAGATTTTTGCCCCTACCGTCAATTACTGGTAATTTTGACCGTTAAAACGTTAGTTGACCACTGACGGCGGGGGCAAAAATCTCTAATTTTACAAACGTTAGGGACAAATTTGCCCCAAAATAAATGTTGGAGGTAAATTTGCTCATTTTGACAAACGATAGGAGTAGAAATGCACCTTTGGCCGATTCAATTATGAAGGGTTTAAGATCTATTGATGTGTTGTGCTAATTTGGTGAATGTATGAAAATTATTCAATTACTTAATTGAGTAAGAAATATGGAAGTTTGATTAGTGGTCTAATTAGTAAGCTGGAATTGTTTAAGTGATATGAATTGATGTTGAATCAAGTTGAGTTCATATGTTTCTTGCAATAAGCTATTCTTATTTTGCTTTAATATTTCCCTAGGTGATTCTTATTCATATTATTATTTCCCTTGCCTAACTTAAGAGACTTTGGTGAGCAAATTGCATTTTGTTAATGATACTAAAATTAATTATAAATGGTCTCAATTTTAGAAAATAACATAGGCATGATTCGGCCTAATGAAGTCTAGTAGTGTGTGTGTATAATTTCTTAAATTGCAATTATTAGATTAGATGAAAAAGAAATATGTGAAAGTAATTAATTATGAAATTTTGGTTGAGAGAATTATTTTATGTTTGTTGATACGAGTTATAGAGTGGGTCTAAGAAGTTAGATAATGCACTCTATTATTATTGAATGATTTGGGATATGACTTGCAAGATTGAATCATAAATGCACCGAGTTAGTAAATCTAATGCTAATAAATTGAAATAGCTTTTGGAAATATAATACGTGTGTTTAAAACTATTAATAAGGCGCAAATGGGGATCAAATGCATGAGATTTGGAAATGGACATTTGTGATACCATGCCTATGATGATAGAGATGATGAAAACAATAAGTACCACGAATATGCAATTCTAATATATGTGATTATGAGATTAAATTATGATAGGTGTAATAATGTATTTCTGTAGAAGTATGGTATTACTTATATGCATATGTAATGATTTTATACTGCCCCTAGTAAGCTAGAAGGAAATGGAGGTATGGGTCTAAATAGTTATATAATGCATTATATTATTATTGAATGTTTTGGAATTAGGAGATAATGATATGACATGCGAGCTTGAATTATAAATGCACCGATTTAGTAAATCTAATACAAATAAGTAAATCTAATACAAATAAATTGAAATGGCTTTTGGATATGTGTATTTAAAACTATTTATAAGGCACAAATGGTGAAATGCATAAGATTTGGAAATGGACATTTGTGATACCATGCCTATGATGATAGAGATGATGAAAACAACAAGTACCACGAATATGCAATTCTAATATACGTGATTATGAGATTGAATTATGATAGTTGTAATTATGTATTACTCTAGAAGTATGGTATTACATATATGCATATGTAATGATTTTTATATTTCCCCTATTAAGCTGGAAGGAAATGGATGTGCGGGATATAATTTGCTAGCCATAGGGATATCGGTATCGTATTAGTTAGTTTGGCTCAGTGTAATTAAAGTGAGTTTGAGGGTCATGTTCTGATCTGAGCTCCTTAATGTAGTTAAAGCGAGTTTGAAGGTCATGCTCTGATCCGAGCCCCTCAGTGTAATTAAAGTGAGTTGAGGGTCATGTCTCAATCCGGACCCCTCAGTATAGGATTGAAGTACCCATGCTCCGATCCGAGTCGCTTTAATCGAAATTGGTTTCATATCTCTCAGTATTAGATTGAAGTGCCCATGCTTTGGCCCAAGCCTCTTCAATCCAATTTGGTGAATCCAGTCGCATTAGTGTAGGACTTAAATACCCATATTCTGATCCGAGCCGCTTCAATCCAATTAGGCTTAGAAGGCCTTAATCCCATGTATCTGACTCAGTGCGGTTCCATCAAGGTTATTGATCGATGTCCGGCAAGTGTATCGAATTGATAAGTAATATAGTGAGTATAATTAAAGACCCGTGAATATCGAACCCAAGGGAAAAGGGATTGTTAAGCTAAATATCTAAGGTTGAGTGGAATTAATCTGAGATATCCCCAAGTTTGATGGAGAGAGGTTCTAAACTATGCAAGAAATTAAAATTACAAAATAATAATTAAATAAAAACATGTTCATCAAAAAATCAAACAATGGTGAATTGAATGTTTAGGGAATTCTATCCCCATAAATTGCAATTGGACATAGGTAAAACAAAATAAACGTGTAATTCTAGACAACCTATCTAAACCCAAGCCTACAAAATTTGGATTCAGCTATTCTAATTAATAAGCCTGTCAAATTTGGACCCAATTCATTGATTAGCATAAGTTCGAGTTACTAAATCCTAAATTTGAGATAATCTACCAAATCTGGATTCAGCTACCTCAAACCCATTTATTCCTCATTATTATGATCTTAATAAAATCAACAGACATAAACCCAACCTACCAAATCTGGACTCAACTAGATAAATAAATGCGAATCTTAAAAGAACGGAGCATTTACACATACAATAATTTTTGAATTTAGCTCCAATCATCATCATAAATGCATATATTACAAGAGAAATAAAATAAACCATGAAAATATTCATTAAACCCAAATATCCAAATACAAAGTATGATTCAAGAATTCCTAAGCATGAAGAACTACTCTAACATCAAGAATATAATCATAAAATATAAAAAAATTAAAGTTTAGAATACACTCTTGATGAGAGAGAAAATAGATCTTGAAGTTCTTTCTTCTTAAATCTTGAAATCTCCTTGAATCCCAAAATATAAATCTAAACTAATTTAATCTAAATTATTTACAAACAAAATTGAAATTTAACTTAAATCTAGTCTAAAAACAACATTTAAAGCGAGAAAATAAAATCTAAAAAAAATAAAAATAAAAGTCTCCTTCTTTAATTCTAAATTTACTCTATCACTACTCTCTATTTCATTTGGAAGATGAAACGGCGCCTATTTATATTCTGCAGAAAAGCACAGCTGTGTTTTGGAAAACACAACTGTGTTCTTGAATAAATTATGCAAGATTAGGTCTGCGTGGTGCGCATTATTTGGTGAAAACTGGGTTACACAGTTGTGCTTTTGGAAGGGCACTGTAACACCCTTATACCCTATACGTATACTGCCGTCCTAGCGATACTGTGTGATTACCATAATCGTTTAATAGTTATTACTTATTGAATCTACGGGTTAATTTTTTTTCTACATTTATTATAATATACACTAAGTTCACTCAACACTTTAACCACTTATCCAACTTTTACATACCACTTACTCATTTACTTTACTTAGTTATGATGACCTATAACTGTCCAAATTACTATTCATTTGGTAAAAATTTCGGCAGTAAACGGCTTATAATTTTGCACTACCCAAACCTGCAAATTGAAAGTTCCACCGCCCCGGCAAGGGCACAACAATATAATTATCCTATAACCATTCATCCCATCCGCCTTTCATCACACAGACATAATAAAATTCCACACATATAAAATATATATATAATATTACATGCCAACTTCAACTACTAATAAAGTGTATATACATGCCACAAAATATTTTATTACACATACAAAATAGAAAATATATCTCCTTCTCCTGGCTTGCTCCCCGGTCTGATGTACGCTGCTCCGAACCTATTGGGTACCTACACGTAGTTAAAAACAACTACGTGCTGAATATTAAGATGCCCAGTCGTGGTTACCAATTTATAAATTTCCTAAGTAATTTTATTTAATAAACATGCTATAATTACATATTCTTATTATTTTCACTTATTATTATTATTATTATTATTATTATTATTATTATTATTCAATTCACTTATTAAGCCACTTAATTAATCTCAAATTGATTTATTCCATCATTCAATTAATCCCATAACTATGAATTTAATCACTTAATTACACTTTTATTCACTTAATTATACTATTTATTTCATTATCTCACTTAATTATTTATTTTTCCATTAATTACATTTCAATCTTTTTATTCCACTTTTTATTTTCTTAATTACATTTTTACCCTTATAATTTTTCCAAGGTTTCCAATTTTATCTTTATCTTTTCTATTAATTCCATTCATATCCCTACTTTTCACTTAATGCCACTTATGTCCTCATTTTTACACTTATTCCAATTTTATCCTTTTCTTTTTCATTAATTACCTTTATGTCCCCACAATTACACATATACCATTTATGTCCCATATTTTACCATAATTACACTTATATCCTCACTAATATACATAATTACCAAAATGCCCTTGTTTATTCATTTTTTTACTATTAGCCTTATTTAATTCCTTTTTGCACATTTATCCTTATTTAACTTATTTAATTATAATTTTACCCTTTTCACTTTATTTTTCCACTTTTTAACTTCCAATTTAGCCAAATTTCAATTTAGTCCCTATTTTATCACTTTTTCACTATATCACTATTTTAACACCATATTTTATCAAAATTACCATTTTACCCTTCCACTTACACTTTTAACTTATTTTCACCAATTTTTACCAATTTTTTTATAAAATTACCATTCTACCCCTAAACTTTCTATTCACTTCATTTTAGTTCTGTTTTCACTCATTTTCATCAATTTCACTATTTTTACCATTTTTATCATATATTTACCAATATGCCCCTAGTATGGACCCGGTAGAAAATCTACTGACCGAATATGCGGGATATGGGCCCCACAGACCCATTTCACTATAAAATAGTCCAAGTAGAACCATTTTCACTACACTGCACTGCACTTTACACTGAATATCATTGTACACTGTGATAAGCCCTCATTGGCTTATCAATAATGAGTCGCCATGACTCATACCGCGGTATGGAATCCCTATGGCTAGCCAATTATATCCTGAACTAGATTTCACTACCAGACAACTACTAAGGCCAATATCTTTTCAAAATTCATATAAATATCACATTATAACAATATGTAATATTCATCATACATCTTATTTTCACTTACCATTTTGCACATACACTCATTTATCATTATATAATCACCTTATGATATTACATTACATATAACATCAAATTACATACACTTAAATTCACATATACCATTCGGTCAATCCTTTCAATTTCAATATCATGCACTATAATTTCTCTTATTCATTCCATTACACTTATTCCATGTTGTACATGTTATATATATCATTATTATACCAAATATCATTGTATATTACACTTTATTTCCCATTATATCATCCGGCCTCACTTACACTTCTTCAATATGATCTCTTTTAATTCTCTTACTCACTAAATCATACAATACACCAATTATACATGTTATAAATATCATTTTCATGCTTCAAACTAACTTAGCATTCAATTAAATCCCATATGTTCAATTCGGCCACTATTAAAGTTTTCATACTAATTTGATTTAATTTATTCTAACCACTTTTATACACTATATTTAGTCCCTTAAACATGAATATCAAGTTAGATTTAATTAATCCTATCATTTTCACATACCTAACCTTAGACATAACCTAAAAATCAACACATACAATAGGAAAAGTATAGATTTAGAAACCACAAACCTTTTTTCCAAGCTCCAGATCACCTCAAGTTTGTTTCTCCTTTCCTTTGGCTTGAGAAACACCCTCTTTACTTTGATTTCCTATATAGGCCGAATACAAAATCACTCATAACATTAAAAACAAGCTTCAAATGAAAAATATAACCTCATAAACGTGTTTTATAGACCCAAAAACCTTAGGAGGGACCAATGAAACAAATTAAAAACCCTTGAATCATAAACCCAAAAACTCACCCTAAACTTTGCTCACTTAATTTCTCCACTTCCAGTGCACCAAATGAACTCAAACCACTTCCAAAAAGTTGTAGAGGAGCTGAAATTTAGTTAGGGAGCTAAGATTTGGGGAGAAATTGGAGTAGAAGAGATAAAAATGGAGGAAAGAGAGAGAAAAGTGGTTATGTTTTGAAGGAAGACGAAGATCCCGACTTTGGCTGGATTTATCTAGAGAAATCCAACCATTTCTCTCTTTTTATAGTCCCCTTATGAACCTAACTGGTTCAACCGAAGTGGTCCGACCGATTTAAACCAATATTTCGATTTTTCGGTTCATTTGCACTTTTCTTACGAATCTATATGTTCCACTCATTATTTTCACTCCTAACCAATTCCATTGATCTTAAAACATCAAAAATAGGCTCCTTACAAATTTTCAGCTCAATCGGAGTTCATTTGGATACCGGTTCACTTAAATCGGTTCGATTCGATCAATTTTTCTTCTACCATAAAATACAATTCTAAAACTGTCAAAATTCACAGATAACACTCCCACTATCTTATTTTACATACTTAACATATATTGGGCCATTTAAACATCTAATAACCCCTTGGTCAAACCTCGGTTCAAATTGAACCGAACCGGAGGCCAACTTCAGAATGACTTTCGGAGGTCGATTTAGCTCCATTTTCAGTTCCGATTTCACCACTAGACTCCTTATGACCCACAGATCATTTTTGCGAAATTAAAATTTTTCAGGCGCCGGACAGCCGGGTTCGCTGTATAGCCACCCCTGGTGTCACCTGACTCATAATCACTATAATTTTAATATACTTAACACTGAACTCCGACACTGGTAAACTCACTTCCTACACTGTTTGACACTGCGATTATCATGGTAACACTAGAATAATGCACTGATACTTCTAGACTGGTATTTTGAACCATTACAGGCACAGTGCTGGATTGCTGTACGCTGACCCTCATTGCCCGTGTTGGAGAACACAACTGTGTTTTGGGTTGTTCTCGGCAACGCATAACACTGGATAGTACAGCTATGCTCTGTAAAAGCACAGCTGTGCTTTAGGCAAAATCTGCCCTACTTCACCAATTGCTCCTAAAATCAACCCCGCACCTTGAATTTAGCTCTGGATTAAAATAAATTGTCCTAAAACTTATTAAAAATTATAAAAACATTAAAAACTATTAAAATGACAGAAACTAACTAATTAAGACTAAAAATAAATAAAGAAAACACATAATTGTGCCAAGAAATAACCTAAAATGTAAATATAATTGCAACTTATTAGTTACCATGGGTAATAAATCTATAAATAAATAAATAAATAATTTACAACTAATTAACTTTGAATGTCATAAATTAATTACTTATATATGCATATAGATAATCGAATGGTATGTGTAGACACTGGGTCCTGAGGTGACTTTTATCAGAGTTACCTAATGAAGAAAATAGTTCTTTTATAAGGATAAGAAATCAAGAGGTTCAGGGTCTTTCCACATTTTAACACCTTTTCAAAATGATTTTTGGCTTTTGAGCCCCACGAATCGCTTGGTGGGGGCAAAAACTCAGTTCTGGGTGTTTGAACTCTAGTAATACCCGTGAATTTATGAGTCACAGCCGTGACTTGGAGTCGCACCTATTATTGATGTTTTCACAGCCATGACATGGAGACTTCTAAAAATTAATCTATAAAAGGCATTCAGATGGATGGAAAAAGGGTTCTTCCTTTTAATTCTTGGTTATTCTCCATTTGAGTGATTCTTCAACTTCCATTCTCTTTGCCTTTCAAGGTTTTGAGCTCCAAGCTTCCTTTCTCAAGTTTTGTTCTAAGTTTCCGATTAGGAGAGATCTTGGAACTCGAAGTTCCATTATTTGTCTGAGAAAAGGACACTGAACGTAATATTTCAAAGTTTTTCTTCTTATTAACTCAATTTCTCGTTGTTTGAGTTTATACATTCACTCTTGAATACTGTAAGCTCAACCTTTAGTTGCTTTTAAATCATTTTATATTATTTTGGTTAGATTTAGGTTGTGAAACCCTTTTATGGGTATCTGCCATGTGATAAAAGTATTGTAGGTTTTTTGTTCTAAAACTTGTTTAAAAGTTATTTTTTTAAAAGAGTTTTAAGGGTTTTCACCCTCTCTTTTTCATTTGCATTTCCTGGGCTTTTAACCCATTTTTAAGGTAATGAATGATATAGAGGAGGAAAAAGAATGCCATTGTTCTGAATTGACTCACAGCTGTGACTCACTAAGTCACAGCCTAAACTTGTTTTCTCCCTCCAAAAATTATATGCCTAGTTATCTCAGTGAATCACAAGTGTGAGATAAAGTCACGCCTATGACTTTAAGTTATGGGTGTGAGTTGAATTCTATTGTGTGACTCGCTATTCATAGACCAAATTTCATTATAAAACTCCTCTTTGCATTTTTGCTTTACTTTATTTCATTTATCTTATTTTGTTTGTACATAACTTATGCTCTTGTGTGCAATATGGTTTATGTAGTGAATCAATTTTACTTCCATCTACTTATTTATTACTTTTAGACTATCAAGTGTAATAAAAGATTTTCTTCCACTTAATGGAAAATATCATGTAAAAATATTTATATTAAATAATCATTATTTTTGCTAATAAAATGGGATCAATATCTTATTTCGTGCCCAAAAATCACATGTAAAAAGTAAGCTTTGATAATGTAAAAGATTTTATACATAATTAAATAATCCAGCAACTTCTTTGATAAATCAAGACCAACGTCCATGTTTTCAGCCAACAAATTCACAATAAATGCCTCTTCATAGATTGCGTGCGGGGACCAATATCCTCACCCAGAATAACCCATTTTATGGATGCTTATTCGATACCTTGTGGATATTTATGCCATGATTTACAACTTTCTGGCTTGATGGAGTGTGCCTTTATTTTCTTTGCCATGATGATACACATGAGAAGAGGGATCAAATAATTAATTTGAAAGTCCAATTATGCCATATTAACCAAGTGTATAAATAAGAATGAGGTTCTAAACCCTCTATTGGTTTTAACCTCATAAGGTCGGAATACCATTTTTTGATGTTCTATTGGGTGGCGACTCTTTTACACCTGCCTTGTGGTGCCAAAAAGATACATCTCGAGGTTGATTGCGAAGAATGGAATAAGGGTACCCCAAAACGCTATCTGATGCCTTGTTTAGGTTCCAGACTTGGCAAATTAGATCGAATCCTTAGACAATTGCGAAGCAACCAACCATCTTGGTTGGGAGACCTTCGCTTGGCCATCCCTAAAAGCGAAAGTCAATCCAGATAAAATGGTCAGCCTGTCTGCACAGCGGCAAATGTGCATCCCAGTGGCGACTCCACTGGAGACCATGAGACTTTGCTTTGAAAGTACTTTTGGTTAATATGATATAAATAGGCTTAATATTAATAAATTTTTCTCTTTTTGAATTTGCATTAGAATCATGCTAGAGCCTACGTTAGGCGTCCCTCTTTTTACCTCGGTGCATTTTCGAAACACAATCCCATCTTCACTCAATGTGGGGAAGTGTTAAGAATAATCACCAGTCTGAGCCTTGTAACTTTTGGTATATCAAATGGTCACTCAATTGGTCGTTATGCTCATGATAAGCTAGAACCGTAAGTAGGGACCAAGCTTGGAAAGCCCTAAAGTTGTACAACTGTACTGAGGCCATACAATGGCATAGATACTTCCATTAAGATAGCTAATAAGCTTCATAATAATCTTTGCATTGTTTGTTATGTGGGCCCTTATGTATTAAGCAAACCCGAACAAGTCTAAATGTCTATTTATTAAAGGCTTTCATGCTCGGGTAAGCCCATTTCGGTTTGTTTGGATTGTTCAAATACATAAAGGCCTAACCTTTTGCATGTGCTTTAAATAAAGAGGTGTTATGCTACCGGATATCTGTCATGCATCATATATGTCCATTGGGTTTCTTATTAACCCTTAGACTAAGCCCACCGAGAAGAGAGACTAATTGGACACTATGGGGAAGAAATAAGGTTGGAAGGATTTGTATGTGAGTGTCAATGCTGCATTCATGTTCATGCGTTACACTTTGTACATGCATCATGCTAACACCCTAGTTTTGAAGCCATCATAGATCACTTAGCTCCTAGGTGGTTTCGAGGTTAAAGCGGCATCCTCTTTAAGAAGGTCTTCCCATAATAGTCAGTGTCCTGTGCATCAAATAAGAGCTTAAAACTAGGTTTTGATTTAGGTTCAGGTAGTACATCTAGAGTAGTTTCTAGAATACTTAGAGGGTTTGAGTATGTTTGATCCCACGGCACTTACCGGTACCTCTAACTCCCAAGACTTAGATAAGAGGATGGAAGATTTTGAAAGGAAGATCATGTCTACGCTTGCTAATCTTTCAGCTAGCCTGGCTTGTAATTTTGACACTTTGCTAGTAGCATCGGTAGTTGTACGAGTTGTGATAGGTGCTTAATTGATATAATTTTTAGCATGTGTTTTGTGTAAATTATAAAGTTAAAAATGTAATTATGTATATTTTCCATGTTATTCATGTTAGTTTATGATTTTATGTGCTTTGTAGGTTGATCTATATGAAAATGGAAAGAATGGAGCATAATTAGGAAATAATAGATAGAACTGGGCAGAGATCAAGGATGCACACAAGTCGTGAATGGGAGTCACGACTCGTGAGGACACAGGTACAGAAAGGAGGTTGAAAAAGAAGAGAAGAAGGAGCTGTGAGAGTAGGATCATGAGTCGTTAACCTCAATCACGACTCGTGATGATGCAGAGAGAGCAGGGTGAGAAGAGGAAAGAAAAGAAGAGGAGAAGAAGAAAGAAGAAATGAGACGTGAGCCAAAGTCACGACTCACGCAAAGGCTCATGACTCGTGAAAGGAAGTCACGAGTCGTGAGGCTGTAGAGAGAAACCAAAAAAGCCAGCGAAGAAAAAAAAAGGAAAAAGAGGGGAGCTCCGTGCACTGTCGCGAGCGCGACAGAACTAGCCGTTGGGCAGTTTTCTTTGAAAAGCCATCTGAAGAGGCACCTAACTTCATCAAGCTTTGCAACTATTGTGAAAGGACATCTTCAAGGGACACAATTCTTAGCATTTTATAAATATTAATGTCAAACTGTAATGTAATATACATAATTTTTATTAAGTTATTTCTGAAGATTGAAGAATAGTTTTCTTTCTCTTAAGTTAAATTTCTTAGTAGTTTTTCATGTTTTGAAGAAGAAGATCAAGGAGGAGGAAAATTTATTACAAGGGCATGAGGAAAGTGCACAAGTCATCTTTCTCACACTGTTATCTATTATTTCTTCTCTGTTATTAAATGAATTTTATTTCATGAATTTGAATGTTATTATTATTCTCTACTTCCATCTATTCTAAGAGTCTTTGAATGCAGAATTTCTATTAGTACAATTGCATGATTTTTATAAGTTAAGATAGAGTTAAGAGATCATTTTAACTTAAATCTAATAGATTTTCATTATCAAAACATAGCGAGAGAGATTAGTATGTTGAGATAATTGTTATAGGTTGGTTAATAATCTTAAAGTATGTAATTAGAGTTAACTAATTCACTAATGAGAATTAGGAGTTAGTGCTTTAAATGTATACTTTGAGCATTCTAATTCATGTCGAGAGAATGAGTTAGAAATATATTCCAACTTAGCTTGCATGAAAAGATGATTATTATTAATTGGAATGATGGATCAAGTTCATTATTTTAAGTTCTTCATTATATATTTTGTCTTCTTTTGATTATCAATAACTAGGTTAAATTTATTTGCACAATTAAGTAGTTAAACATTAACCTACCATTAATGATCATTGTAAACAAGATTAAAATTAAGTAGTAATAGTGTGTAAATTCATCACATTCCTCGTGGGATCGAGATCTTTTGTACTATTTCGGTACACCGTATACTTGCAGAAATTAGCACCTAGAAAATATGCTAACAAGTTTTTGGCGCCGTTGCCGGGGAATGGATGATTTTTGCCATTATGAATCTTGATTTATGATTTTGGATTACAATATTTTATTTTATTGTGTTCGTTTTGTTTGACTTGTTGTGTTTTGTTTTTGTTTACATAAAATTTGATAGTTCATGCCGAGTACAAGAAGCTCTCAAGAAGATCTTGAACCATTGAATCCTGAAATCGAAAGATTTTTGTCAAGTAACCGCAAATCCAACAAGAAGAAGAATAAGCATAAGAGACATATCACAGCTGAAGAAGGAACTCCACCAAGATTGATGGACTTTGCCACACTCGCATTAAGTGGTGCTCAATAAGGCGTGGTAAGACCTACGGTAAACGCTAATCAATTTGAAATTAAACCTTCTCTCTTACAAATGATTCAAAATAGCATACAATTTTATGGATTGGCAAATGAGGATCATAATGCTCATTTGGCAAAATTTTTAGAGATTTGTGATACCTTTAAGAGTAATGGGGTTTCGGCTGATGAAATTAAGCTTAGGCTTTTTCCTTTCACTTTGAAAGACAAAGCCAAGGCTTGGCTGAATTCACTTACGAGGGGATCTATAACCACTTGGGACCAATTGGCCCAAGCATTTCTATCAAAATATTTTCCCTTAGCCAAAATTGCCAAAATCATAAAGGATATCACTACTTTTGTGCAAAATGATAATGAGTCTTTGTATGAAGCGTGGGAAAGGTTTAAGAAATTACAGCGAATATGTCCACACCACAACCTTCTAAGGGAGTTATTAATGCAAACCTTCTACAATGGGGTGAATCCTACCACAAGAGGCACAATTGATGCTGCAGCTGGTGGCTCTTTAATGAGGAAAACTACTGAGGCAGCATTTGAATTGTTAGAGGAAATGTCAATGAATAATTGCATATGGCCTACTGAAAGAGTAAGGGAGTCTAATAATTCTAATGCTAGGGGGGTCCATGCAATAGATTCTGTGGTTGCATTACAAGCCCAAATTGAAGCATTGACTCATAGAGTCAATAGCCTTAGTATGGGTTGTAATTCATTAAATGCATGCAATGTTTGTGGTCAACAAGGGCATATGAGTGAAAATTGCAATTTAGGCATGGTTAGTAAGGAGGAACAAGTTAATTTTGTCCAAGGCCAAGGGCGTGGGAATCCTTATTCTAACACATATAATCCTGGTTGGAGAAACCATCCTAATTTATCATGGGGTAACAATAGCAGTAACCAAAATAGGAATGTGGGATATCAATAGCCACAAGATAGGTTTGGAGCATTTGAAGGGAAGATTTATAAATTCATTGAGGAGATTAATTTAAGATTAGTTCTCAAGATGAGAACCAAAAGCACCTTGAGGCTAAAATTGATCAAATCACTAAAAATCATGCTTCATCTATCATAATCTTGAGGTTCAATTGGGCCAATTAGCAAGTTTTTTGCCATCTAGAAGTTTAGGATGTCTTTCAAGTAATACAGAAGAAAATCCTAGAGACCATATAAAATCCTAATATATATGTCTCTTATTTAGATTGCTTAATTATATTTTCTTTTTATATGTGTTTTATGTTATTTTAAGTTATTGTATTTTATATTGTGTATTTTTCTATTATTAACACATTTTTTTTTTTAATTTTACAGTTAAAATAGTAAGATTAGGTGTTGTTTTATTTATTATTAATACATAAAAAAGGGTTTTTGCAGACGTGATATTCTGTCGCGAGCGCGACAGAATGTACCAAGTTTGCGCTTAAGGCTTCTGTCGCGATCGCGGCAAGAATCGTGATCGCGACAGAAGGCGATGCTAGCAGGGTGTGTGACTCGTGATGTTAATTCACGAGTCGTGCAATGATTTCCTTGGTAAGGAGGCAGCTTCACGAGTCGTGAAGGTGCCTCACGACTCGTGAAGCATGACTAGATATTCAGGTACGTCTTTTCTCTTTTGTTTTATTTACTTCTTATTTTTCTATTAATTTGCATTAAATTTTCTTTTTACTCAGAATGTTATGTCTTAGTTTCAATTAAATTAACTTAATTTAAACCTAAACCCTAAAAACACAAGAATAGCAATTAAAGAGGGAAATTTTAATTTCAAACCTAACTTCGTGACTTTTCAAATTCTAAAGTTCCCTCTTCTATTGATTTCCTTTATCTTTTCACTTTTACCTCTTCGTTTTAATTTTTCTATATCGTGTCGAACCTCACGAGTCGAACACCCATCAGATCACCGTTTCATATTCTTTATTTTATCTTCCTTCACACATATTTTTCACGCATTCATACTCTGTTTTTCCTTCGTTGTTCTCCTTCTTCATATCAGTATTCTATTTCTTTTACATATCTTCCATTTTCTTAGAGTTTACGTGATTCTCTTCAATCTTGGTTTCTCAAACGTATCCATTTTCCTCTATGTCATAAGTTTCTTTGGTAGTCAGACTCTATTTCGTGTAACTTTCCTTCGTTTTAACTTCTTATTTCGTTCGGCATTCTTTCGTAACAGACATTAACTTTCCATAGGAGTTTTATTTCTTGCATATTTTCATTTCTTCTCTGTTCATACTTCATCTCTGTTTACATTACATTTTTATCTTTTAACACATAAAAATGGTGAGAACAAAAAATCCATCTTCTTCACATACTAACCAGCAAGACAGGAAGCTGAAGAGGGCAATATCGCTGCTCATTTTGGTGCTCTATTTCCCATATTTTCGATAGATGAAGGTAGGAGATTTCTTACCCTTCGTGATAGACCATTGTTGTAATGTAAGTATTTTCCCGATTCTTTGCTTGGACAAATTGGCATGTTAGATATTGTTACTGAAATGTTGAGATTTTGTCGCTTGTTAAAATTTGCAACTATGTATGAAGATGTTCATCCTGATTTAGTTTTGGAGTTTTACACTACGTTGAAAAAGAATGAGGATAATGAACATTGGTTAGATTTTAGGTTGGCTGGTAAACCATATACTTTTACCTCTTTTATGATGAATAGGATGTTTAGGTTTTCGCAAACTGGTTTAACTGATCCACCTAAATCTTTTAAACCTAATAAATTTTGGAACTTTTTAACTGATTTGCTAACACCTTATAGGGCTAGAGATGCTAAGTCTATGTTTATTAAAGATTTAAGATATTGGATTTTGCATAAGGTTTTAGCTTCTTTAGTGTTTAATAGGTCTGAATTTAACAGAGTTTCATATTATGAGTTGTTTTTGATGTGGTGTATCCATGAACGTAAGGATGTATGTTGGATTTATTGGGTTTTTACTCAATTGTTGCAATGTATTAATAAGCATGATTCACCTCCCACTTATGGGCATGTCATTTCTAGTATTGCAAGGAATTTAAATGTGGATTTTAGTGCAATATATCGAGTTTTTCCTTGTCTTTATTTTACTAAGCATGTGTTGGTGCGTGAAGAGGTAGTTGGTAATAATTTTCTGGAAATTCCACATCATGTTCGGTCGTGTTGGAGGGATCTTCTAGGAACTTCTGTGCCACAAGAGGAACCGCAAGAAGAAGAAGTTGGTGATGAAGGGGGCAGTGACGATGAAGCTATGCCTGATGCTCCAGCGGATGTGGCTGCAGCACCTAATGTTGGATCATTTAGTCATACCATACCCGACATGCTTGACCAGAGTTTATAAAATCAGTTTACTATGCA
This sequence comes from Excoecaria cochinchinensis, assembly GCA_947683425.1. Classification (NCBI taxonomy): domain Eukaryota; kingdom Viridiplantae; phylum Streptophyta; class Magnoliopsida; order Malpighiales; family Euphorbiaceae; genus Excoecaria; species Excoecaria cochinchinensis. The sequence continues at coordinate 2,185,277 of CANTUQ010000058.1, forward strand.
AGATCAGCTTTCTTCTATAGCGAGAAGACAAAGGCGTTTGGAGTATCGGATGGATCATTTTATTGCTCAGTCGGGATTTGAGGTTCCATCGCCTCCACCTTCACCATGAGCAGGGAGTTTTTCTTCTCTTTGTTTTATTTCTTTCTTTTATTTGTTTATTTTGTTTCATTTCTTCAACTTAAGGACAATGTGTGTTCTAAGTGTGGGGGAGTGTGAGTGTTTGTTTATTTTTGTTTTGTATGTTAATTGTATGTTTGTTTGTATGTGTTTATTGTTCAATTAGGTTTTGTAGTAAATTTTATTATAAGGTATTGTTCAATTGGCATGTTATATAGGTTGTTAGTCATTTATCTTTTATGCTAATTTTTATTAGTTTTTCAAAGTTTTTGGTATGTGCTTTAAGTTTTTCAAGTTATTTTCTTTTACTTCTTTCAACATTATAGATTATTTAGTCTTTTTACTAACCATGTTGTAAAGCTAGAATTTGTTCATTTAGTTAAAAATTTTAAGTTTCTAGTTGCTTAGATGAAACTATATTATTTCATTCAATAATGAATGAGGACTTATAAAAAATAAAAGAACATCACAAGTGGGATGGAGCATAAATGAGTTTATGAGTTTATTCATGTTAGTTTATGAGTTTATGTGCTTTGTAGGTTGATCTATATGAAAATGGAAAGAATGGAGCATAATTGGGAAATAATAGATAGAATTTTTGCAGAGATTAAGGATGCACACGAGTCGTGAATAGGAGTCACGACTCGTGAGGACGCAGGAACAGAAAGGAGGTTGAAGAAGAAGAGAAGAAGGAGCTATAAGAGTAGGATCATGAGTCATGAACCTCAATCATGACTCGTGATGATGCAGAGAGAGCAGGGTGAGAAGAGGAAAGAAGAGAAGAGGAAAGAAAAGAAGAGGAGAAGAAAAAAGAAGACGCGAGACGTGAGCCAAAGTCACGACTCACTCAAAGGCTCACGACTCGTGAAAGGAAGTCACGATTCGTGAGGCTGTAGAGAGAAACCAGAAAAGCCTACGAAGAAAAAAAAGGAAAAAGAGGGGAGCTCCGTGCACTGTCGTGAGTACGACAGAACTAGTCGTTGGGCAGTTTTCTTTGAAAAGTCATCTGAAGAGGCGCCTAACTTCATCAAGCTTTGCAACTATTGTGAAAGGACATCTTCAAGGAACACAATTCTTAGCATTTTATAAATATTAAAGTCAAACTATAATGTAATATACAAAATTTTTATTAAGTTATTTCTGAAGATTGAAGAATAGTTTTCTTTCTCTTAAGTTAAATTTCTTAGTAGTTTTTCATGTTTTGAAGAAGAAGATCAAGGAGGACGAAAATTTATTACAAGGGCTTAAGGAAAGTGCACAAGTCATCTTTCTCATACTCTTATCTATTGTTTCTTCTCTGTTATTAAATGAATTTTATTTCATGAATTTGAATGTTATTATTATTCTCTACTTCCATCTATTCTAAGAGTCTTTGAATGCAGAATTTCTATTAGTACAATTGCATGATTTTTATAAGTTAAGATAGAGTCGAGAGATCATTTTAACTTAAATTTAATAGATTTTCATTATCAAAACATAGTTAGAGAGATTAGTATGTTGAGATAATTGCTATAGGTTGGTAAATAATCTTAAAGTATGTAATTAGAGTTAACTAGTTCACTAATGAGAATTTAGGAGTTAGTGCTTTAAATGTATACTTTGAGCATTCTAATTCATGTCGAGAGAATGAGTTAGAAATATATTCCAACTTGGCTTGCATGAAAAGATGATTAATATTAATTGGAATGATAGATCAAGTTCATTATTTTAAGTTCTTCATTGTATATTTTGTCTTCTTTTGATTATCAATAACTAGGTTAAATTTATTTGCACAATTAAGTAGTTAAACATTAACCTACCATTAATGATCATTGTAAACAAGATTAAAATTAAGTAATAATAGTGTGTAAATTCATCACATTCCTCGTGGGATCGATATCTTTTGTTCTATTTCGGTACACGGTATACTTGCGAAAATTAGCACCTAGACAATATGCTAACAAGTTTTTGTTCATTTAGTTAAAAATTTTAAGTTTCTAGTTGCTTAGATGAAACTATAGCCATAATACTTACCCTTATTTCTTTCAATAATGGATGAGGACTTAGAAAAAATAAAAGAACATCACAAGTGGGATGGAGCATAAAATGCACCCGTAATTTTCAAAAATAATTAGCAAGATGTGTATCCAAAATTGAAAAAAATATGGGATGGAGCGCAAAATCACCCGTAATTTTCAAAAATAATTAGCAAGATGTGTATCCAAAATTGCAAAAAATATGGGATGGAGCGTAAAACGCACCCATATTACCTTCTCTTGCTATACATGGGATTAAGTCAAGAAACATACCCATGTAAAAGAAAAAGAAAAAAAAAGAAAAGAAAGAAAAGTTTAAAAATGCCATGAGATTGGATTAATGGTAAGTGAGCTCAAAACTGTCCTAAATACAGCTAGCAACTTTAGAATTTTTTACTTTATGATCAAATTTCTCTCTTTAAATCATGTTTAGTTTTTTTGAGACTTATCCTCTTAATGTTGGAATTAGTAAAATTAAGTGACTTTTTAAAATTTTAATACATGCTTTGAAATTTGATTTACTGATATTTTTGAGTGTTTGAGATATTTGATCTTTTCAATTCTATTATATATGTTGAGTGGATAATACTGTATAATAATGTTTACTGATTGTTGAATTTTCCTATTTCTTTTGTCTTGCTTGAGGACAAACAAGGGTTAAGTGTGGGGGAATTTGATAGGTGCTTAATTGATACTCCCTCCGTCCCACTTTAAAAGGCTATTATCCTTTTTTTACGGTAATTAAGAAAATAATTGAAATACATCAATTTCATAAAAAAATAATATAAAATGACAAGAATGTCCTTATTTATTACATTGGGAAAAGAAAAAGTAAGTGATATATATTTAATAAACAATATAATAAATAGGGATAAATACGTAAATTTCTTTCTTAAATTGCGAAAAGAACATTTGGAGTGGGACAAATAAAAAAGGGAAAACAGCTTTTTAAAGTCGGACGGAGGGAGTATAATATTTAGCATGTGTTTTGTGTAAATTATAAAGTTAAAAATGTAATTATGTATATTTTTCGTGTTATTCATGTTAGTTTATGAGTTTATGTGCTTTGTAGGTTGATCTATATGAAAATGGAAAGAATGGAGCATAATTGGAAAATAATAGATAGAGTTGGCAGAGATTAAGGATGCACACGAGTCATGAATGGGAGTCACGACTCGTGAGGACGTAGGTATAGAAAGAAGGTTGAAGAAGAAGAGAAGAAGGAGCTGTGAGAGTAGGATCACGAGTCGTGAACCTCAATCACGACTCGTGATGATGCAGAGAGAGCAGGGTGAGAAGAGGAAAGAAACGAAAGAAGACGCGAGACGTGAGCCAAAGTCATGACTCACGCAAAGGCTCACGACTCATGAAGTTGAACCAACTATTGTTGGGGGGACTCCTACGGTAGTTACTGTTGCACTTTTACCGGTTACTGATGTGAGAGATATGCCACCATGGGTCGCACTAGCTAAACATGAGAGGGACAGGGAGTTTATACATGGTGACCTTGAGTTTGACTTCATTGTCAGCAATGATGATGAGCCCCAGGGCTCCCAGATAATAAGGAATAGGGCCCTTAAGATGGAGGATCCAACCATCAAGTAAATGGAAGAGAAACTAGAGGCCATAGCTAGAGTTCTTAGCTGGAAAAAGGGATCAGCCCCTAGGATATAGATTTAGATAGTGAAGAAATTATACCTTACCGGTTCAAAGTGCCTATCCTGCCTAAGTTCGATGGCATGTCCCATCTGTACACATTAAAAAGTATGCTCTAGTGATGAAAGGTACCACACCCACTAAGAGAAAAAAGGTTGACTACTTTAGCTTTAGTCTTGTGGGTCCCCCTATTAACTGGTACCATAGGATAGACAGAAGGACAAAAGAGGACTTGGGAAGGGTGATTGTAGAGTTTCTGAGACAATATGACTGTAGTACACAAATGAAGGTGATGTTAAAGGACTTCGACTTGTTGCAGTAAAAGATGGATGAGTCCTTCCATGAGTATCTCACTCGTTGGAGGAATAGGGTGATGAAGATGAAAACTTAGCCAAAAAACTAGGATCAAATATAATTGTTTATTTGCAACGCCAGTCGTACCTAAATGAAGGGCTCAAAATGAAGGGACTAAAGGATTGAAAGTCGCTAAAGGGTATAGCCATAGAAGCAGTAAGGGAATACTTAGCAAAGAAGGCAAGCTCTACGGTTTCAAGCAGCAGGAGCTATAATAGCAACCATAAAGGGTATGGTAATTCTGGGTTTGAAAAGAACACCAACTGTAACAATAGTGGTGGTGGCAATGGTAGCAGAACAACTGAGGTTTCAGCCACGGAACAACTTCAAGGTACTACTCTAACTTGGGCAAACCATTGTCTTGGTGCCTGGCTCGTTTCATGAGAAAAGGGACGTTACAGCCTTTGCCTGCAATACCAACCAGAAATCAAGGATAGCCCAAACAAAGAGCAAATTGGTATTACACTTCCATCAGCACATAGGTCATGAAACAGCTTAAGGTCAGACCTTGAGGGATTACATCCAGGATTTAATTAACTGCAAACTGGTGAGCGACACGAAAAAGAGCGGGATAAAGTAGGGGGCCTACACTGCTGTATCGCCATCAATTTTCATGGTCAGTTCAAGCTTGCCCGAGTGGTATGTCCTTTAACATTTGCACGAAACTGACAACTTGGCTTTCACCTATATAGCTCAAAGGGATGTTGAGGGGTAGGCGAAAGAGGTTTAGGGAAACGAGGTCAGTTCAAATGCAAGCAGGAGCCCACTAGTCAGTGCGAACAAGATAGAAGCACCAATCAACCTGGTGGACATCTGGGTCATTGACAGTGAGGCAAAGTTCATTAGGAGAAAAGATAGTGATAAAGAACAATTAAGGGACTTGTAGGAATTAAAGGAAGAGGAAGTAAAAGAGGAAACAGGGACGGTTGAGACTATCACACGAAGCCGAAGAGTAGTGCTAGAAGTTGAAAGGTAGCCTACACCGGTTATACCCGTAGGGGAAGGGGCATTAGAAAATGGACAGATTCTTAAACAAGTGAAGAAGATACCAATATAGATTTTGATTTGGAAACTTTTGAGGCAATCACCCGCTCATCGGCAAAAGTTGGTATGTGTGAATCAACTGTTGAAACAACTATCTCCCTGTCAGAGCTATTGTAGATGGTAAGGGGGGATGTAGAAGAGAGAATTACTTTTACTAATATGGATTTGCTCGGCGAGGAGTAGGAACACAATAGGCCTCTATACATTTGAGAAAAAGTTAATAGCAAACACACTTCCTATGTAATGGTAGATGATGGCACCTCCATCAATATGTGCCTATTTATAGCCATGGTTGCCTATAGCAATGACGAATATATATATATATATGATAATTGAAAATGGCAAGCCACTAGTACATTTAAGCGATGGCGAAAATGGGACCCCATTGTGACAAAAGTGGAATTTACAGTGCTACCAATCCCGGCCAACTTCTCACTCTTGCTAGGTGGGCCCTGGTTCCACAAACTGGTAGGTGTTCCCTCCACTCTTCATAAGATGATCCGAATCCCCCGCAAAGGTGGAATAGCAACCATTATAGCTGTAAGGGAAAATCAGGTATTTATGTTGGAAATCACCAACCAACCTTCAATACCGAGGAAAAAAGGGAAGAATTTGAGAACCCACGACTCGACTTGCAGGCTAGACAACTGACTCAGTACTTAAATCAAATTCTCATGATATAAACTTTCGCAAAACTGCATTAAACAAATATCGAATAGCTCTTAACACTATTCACTTCCATATGCGTATATCTTATTATCAATCTCACACTTCATCATTAAATTCATACAAATTGTATAAACATATATAGACACATGCTCACCTGGATTGCCACATTATTAGTCTCCATATAATTAAGCAATTCATAAGGTTAAAGCCTTAAATCACGTTTATCATAATATATAATCACTCATATATCCACATGAACCAATATAACATCATTAGATATCTTCAATAATGATACATTCTAGTAACATCTATGTCACATCAATTCATGGATCATGTAATAATGTTAGACAAATGCTTCAACCACACATTCATTAAACATATCACATTTATACATATTCACTATAAACATATAGTCATACTCTTACACATCTCATTCACTTCAATCCCTAAGTTATACATCTTTACTTCGTTATTTTATTATTAATATTAATCCTAACCATGTATAATTTCCAAGTGATCACTATTCTTATACTCATTTAATAGTCCTAAACATGCATCAGGTAATCCCAGAAAGTTTTGGCGCAATATGGGTTCAATTTGTGAAGAAAAACACATAAAATAGTTAAAATAGATGGGGTCACGGTGGCAATGACTTTGTTGTGACTGTGAGGTCCAAAAATATGCATTCTGCCTTCTCTCAACATTGGTCACAATGGCAATGAATTAGTTGTCACCGTGACATACCAAAATTTAACAAAACAAAAGCTAAAATTCGGGAATGCTTTACTACCCAATTTTAAAAAGCCTATATCAACATCTAATCCTTATTTCTAGACAAAAATCCCTCTTAACATTTGTTCCCTAGGATTTTAAGTTTCAAATGAAACAAATTTTAGGTCATTTGGACATCTAAAATGTTAGACTATACAACCTTAACTGCTCAAATGAGCTGTAAAGACACCTCTGTTTTGTCCACTTTTGAAACACTTAGAGCTATAATTAGCTCAACCATATCTCTAAGACATTTTTATATGTCGATCTTAGGTTTCAGCTTCATTTTAAAAAAAGTAATTTGGAGCATTAAAACTCAATCTATTGGCAAAACAGTCACCAAAGGTCAAGAGAGACCTACACAAAAACTTACTTTTCAAGCACATTTTTCCTACTTCATGCATATGACTTCTAAATTCAACCTTAATGACATTTTTAACCAACATAATCTCATAATCATTAATTCATATATAAGTTAACTTACATAAGACACAATTATCATCTCAATTTGTTTAAAACTCAAGGAGTTATGGCCCAAGGAACATAACATGCTCTAAAAGGCCCTCCTACAGAATTAGTTACACTTTAATTCACTTTTGTAGACTTTAGAGCCCTCAATTCATCATGATCATTTCTAAAACAATTATAGACACATATCATAAGAACCTAATCCCATCAACCCCATTCATTTTTATAGCCATACAACTCAAGTTATAACAATTACAATTAAAGTAGGTCAAATAGACCTCAACTCAATTTTACACTTCTAGCTTATTAACTACAAACTAACCTATTTAGCATCAATTCAGCATCACACTCATAATACACTTCCCTAACTCAATTATGCACATCACGTCATATACACTTTCTTAGCAAAGTTCATTCATTAACATAAACACAGCATTTCACAATTCATCCGAAATTAGGGTTCAATCTTAGGTCAATCAGCTCATGACATTCATTATCACTCAACATGTTCATTTCTTCAATTCAACACACCACAAAACACAATTTACACACTTAGTGTACACAAGCAATCAATTAACACACACACAAACAATTAGTTCCCAAACCTTAATTTCCTTAGCTCCACTTATGCTCACTAGGCACCATGATCATCATTCATCTTCCTTCCTTTTTCTTGCTAACTCACAGCCACCACCACATGCACAATCAAATTCCCAAGTTGAAACAAAGTGATCAATTTCCATCTCAACACAGAAATGAAGGAGTAGAAGAGGATGAAGAACAACCCAATTAAACACTTACCTTGCTAACCCAAATACTTCACTCTATTAATCACTCACTTGATCACCCAATAGAAATTATGGAATTAGAAGTTGAAGGAAATGGATCAGGAAAGAAAGAAGAAGAAGAAGGAGATAAACTTTGAATGGAAGCAGCTGAAGATCGAATGCAAAGAATGAAGTTTTCTCTCTCTTTCAAAGCTTATATTGCATGTAGGAGGATGAGGTGGCAAGAACAGAATTTGACAGCTAGATTCCACCATTCAAATCCTCCATTGGATGTCAATGCTGAGTTGGCAAATCTAGCAATTGCCACTTATAATTCACTCCCACAATCTTAATCAAGATTAACCTAATTGATCCCCACTAACTCTTGATTAATCCCTCTTTAATTTAATCATGCACATTTACCCATAAGTCACTTAAACTTATTTATTCTCTTCAATTAAGTCCTCAATTCTCAATTACTCTTAAATCCAAATTAGCAAACTCACTATTAAATTCACCCAACTACCCTAGTCAAGCCAACATATTACTAGGGTCAATTTTGGGTCATTACAGCTCTCCCCTTCTTAAAAGAATTTCGTCTGCGAAATTCAAATTCGATCCAACAATCAAGGTTATTTTCCTCTATTAAGGCACTTCCAGAAAACCTTATCACCAATCAGAAACCCAAACGCATATACTTTATATTTAAACACTTTTACTTTCATACTCTTATTACACAATTCCTTAACACATCAAATTTACAAAATATACCAGTTACTTCATTCACTCATGCTATTCATTTTCCATCCAAAATCTTATTTGCAGTCGCTTATATAAACTTCGCAACTAACTTCCTCTTCTTAACTTTAATTACTCACACTTCATACTTTCATTAACAAACACTTCGCTCTTCCTCAATAGTCCTTTTTCTAACACTACACATTGTATGTACATCCTGTCAGCTTTCTCTTCGAATGAAACACATACACAAATGTTTTGCACACATGATCAAGGGATACGAATGTATTTATGATGATATATGTATGCAAAATGATTCAAAAATGTAGTTTATACAATGTTAATGCACTTTTCCCATCCCCATGTTTCAATATGCTCATGTTCAAATAATTCTATTGAGATAGCTGACAGGCGTACAAAATGTCACCACTTTATCTTATTTTCCACATCATCATAAATTCTAAAATTATCCATACCCAGAATTAATTCAAATTCATGGGATAACACTTCAATCAAATCGACAGATAACTTTTTACTTTGAATCACTTAAAAACTATTCTCATACACATTATACACATTTACACTATACCCCAAAGGAGTATTCACATACGCATCACAATCAAAATAATAATCACACACTTTAACACATAACTCTTTAGAGAGCAGAAGTACTAGGTATCACTTCCGGTTTATCCTGGTCCTCACTCGCCTCCCCAACAACATCCCGTGCTGGAACCATTGGAGAACCGTCGACTGATCTTAGTATGATACCACTTTCAAGCTGATTACCTCTACCCCGATTAGTTCTTCTACCACGAATCACTGCAGATGCACTAGATCCACCCCTACTTACTTCTTGCTAACTTCCACACAACTCATAAGCCTTAGGGTAATTCACTAAAATATGCGCAGTGCTTCCACAACGAAAGCACCCACCAGTTAGCCATCTGCATTCTCTTCTATGACGCTTACCATAATAAAAACATTCCAATGTAATCCCCATTCTCTTATAAGTTGAACCTCTACCAGATCCAGATGCAACAAAGGGTCCTTGTTGTCTACCTCTGATAGTAGGTCCCTTACCAAACCTGACTTGAGAGGTCTCTTGTAAATCACCAGACCTTTTTCCTGAAAAGATATTGCTCCTCGAGTTTATTGGAACTCTAGATGTAATCATTTGATCCAATGCTTTTACAATTTCTTATGATGTTTTAAGCAAAGCCTCTAAGAGTGCAACTGGGATATCGCTGACATCACTCACTGGTTCAGATGGAAAGGACTGGCGGTTCCAAATCCCTAGGATTACCACTTTCAGAAATCTCTTTCTCTGCTTCTCGAGAAGAATCCCTCGACATTCTAAGAAAAGTAAAGACATCCGCATCAGGCCAACACAAACTATACGCATTTCTATTCTACACTAGTCCAAAAATGACTAAATCTATGCTCTGATACCACTAACTATAACACCCCCTAACCACCCGTAGAGCTTTACTATGATGGCTATGGAGTGTCATAATACATCACATGTGCATAAATCAGTATTCTATACAAAGTTCAGGTTAAATAAATTTCTTTTAAAAGCAATACTCATTTATACTTTGAAAGTCCATGCTTTCCATTACAAAACACTTAAAGTCTTACATCAGTATTCGCTTTACAAAATACAACTTCTTAATACAAAAACTTCAGTTGTCTTACACATGCCAACTATAAATACACATTTCATACTATTACAAAATAACCTACATATACAGCGGTTCTTATGTGTTGGCCGTTGGCGATGTAGAATTGTCTTCCAAAATGCTATATTCAAATACCTACATGGATAAAACATCCATGCTAAGCAATAATGCTTAGTGGGGAAAAATAATAGAATATGGATGAACACTCACAGTAATCACTAATACCAATCACATGCTCAAGCAAAATATATAAATATAGACAGTTCTATTAATTACTGTGCACTCATCCACAAATACATACAAGCAACTATTAATATCCTCAACCCATTATATAATTCTTTACTTTGAATCCTAAATTCACAAATATTCATTTGCTCATTTTCTTTTGTATTTCTCTATTCATTCATTGCGAATTCGTAACTCTTATCTTTTACATGCGTCATATATATAAGTTCATGTATGTCAAAATAACTATTAACACTTGCATATGCATAATCACCCTCAACATATTATGAATACAATTCCGATCACTGTATAGTATATTCAATCCCTAACAATAACACACACCCATCAATTCATATAAAGTTTATAGTCATTATCATGCTTGCAAATCATAGCTTACCCGATACCACATTTTATACCCATTAAATATTAAACTCACATTACACAATAACAATTATCAACACCAATATATATATATAGAACCTATCCCCATCAAATTATAATCACAAAGTTAACAATCAATCACTGGCTTATAAGCTACTTCCTAATTTGCCTGCACTTCTATAGTAGTGGATAACGGGTTATCACTCTGATATTCGTAGATACCTTTAAACTAGTATCCGTAGATACTGAAATATTCAATGGCATTAGTACCCGTAGGTACAGAAATATTCAATCACTTTAGTACCCATAGGTACTCAATTAATCAATCGCATTAGTACCCATAGGTACCCAATAATCAATCACATTAGTACACGTAGATACGAAAAAATCCAATCACCTATCCATAGGTACTCAATTAATCAATAGCATTAGTACCCGTAGGTACCCAACAATCAATCACATTAGTTCCCGTAGGTACAGAAATAATCAATCGCATTAGTATCCATAGATACCTTAATATCAAATATACAATCACTCGCTTTTGGGGAACCTATTCCAGGATTACCCCTGTCCTAAACGGGGTCGATTAATAAAAAATCACTCGCTTTTGGCTACAGCTCTTAATACCCTATAGGCATGCCTATTTATCCACAACTTGACTTGCAGGCTAGACAACTGACTCAGTACTTAAATCAAATTCTCATGATATAAACCTTCGCAAAACTGCATTAAACAAATATCGGATAGATCTTAACACTATTCACTTCCATATGCGTATATCTTATTATCAATCTCACACTTTATCATTAAATTCATACAAATTGTATAAACATATATAGACACATGCTCACCTGGATTACCACTTTATTAGTCTCCATATAATTGAGCAATTCATAAGGTTAAAGCCTTAAATCACATTTATCATAATATATAATCACTCATATATCCACATGAACCAATATAACATCATTAGATATCTTGCATAATGATACATTCTAGTAACATCTATGTCACATCAATTCATGCATCATGTAAAAATGTTAGGGAAATTCTTCAACCACACATTTATTGAACATATCACATTTATACATATTCACTATAAACATATAGTCATACTCTTACACATCTTATTCGCTTCAATCCCTAAATTATACATCTTTACTTCATTAGTTTATTATTAATATTAATCCTAACCATGTATACTTTCCAAGTGATAACAATTCTTATACTCATTTAATAGTCCTAAACGTGCATCAGGTAGATCCCATAAAGTTTTGGCGCAATACGGGTTCAATTTGGGAAGAAAAACACATAAAATAGTTAAAATAGATGGGGTCACGGTGGCAATGACTTTGTTGTGATTGTGAGGTCCAAAAATAGACATTCTGCCTTCTCTTGACATTGGTCACAATGGCAATGAATTGGTTGTCACCGTGATATACCGAAATTTAACAAAACAAAAGCTAAAACTTGGGACTGCTTTACTACCCAATTTTAAAAAGCCTATATCAGCATCTAATCCTTATTTCTAGACAAAACTCCCTCTTAACATTTGTTCCCTAGGATTTTAAGTTTCAAATGAAACACATTTCAGGTCATTTGGACATCTAAAATGTTAGATATGACCTATACAACCTTAACTGCTCAAATGAGCCGGCCAAAGTAGAGACACCTCTGTTTTGTCCACATTTGAAACAATTAGACCTATAATTAGCTCAACCATATCTCTGAGACATTTTTATATGTCGATCTTAGGTTTCAGCTCCATTTTGAAAAAACTAATTTGGAGCATTAAAACTCAATCTATTGGCAAAACAATCACCAAAGGTCAAGAGAGACCTACACAAAAACTTACCTTTCAAGCACATTTTTCCTACTTCATGCATATGACTTCTAAATTCAACCTTAATGACATTTTTAACCAACATAATCTCATAATCATTTATTCATATATAAGTTAACTTACATAAGACACAATTATCATCTCAATTTGATTACAACTCAAGGAGTTATGGCCTAAGGAACATAACATGCTCCAAAAGGCCCTCCTACAGAATTAGTTACACTTTAATTCACTTTTGCAGACTTTAGAGCCCTCAATTCATCATGATCATTTCTAAAACAAATATAGACACATATCATAAGAACCTAATCCCATCAACCCCATTCATTTTTATAGCCATACAACTCAAGTTATAACTCTTACAATTAAAGTAGGTCAAATAGACCTCAGCTCAATTTTACACTTCTAGCTCATTAACTACAAACTAACCTATTTAGCATCAATTCAGCAACACACTCATAATACACTTCCCTAACTCAATTATGCACATCACGGTATATACACTTTCTTAGCAAAGTTCATTCATTAACATAAACACAGCATTTCACAATTCATCCGAAATTAGGGTTCAATCTTAGGTCAATCAGCTCATGACATTCATTATCACTCAACATGTTCATTTCTTCAATTCAACACACCACAAAACACAATTTACACACTTAGTGTACACAAGCAATCAATTAACACACACACAAACAATTAATTCCCAAACCTTAATTTCCTTAGCTCTACTTAAGCTTACTAGGTACCTTGATCATCATTCCTCTTCCTTCCTTTTTCTTTCTAACTCACAGCCACCACCACATGCACAATCAAATTCCCAAGTTGAAACAAAGTGATCAATTTCCATCTCAACACAGAAATGAAGAAGGAGTAGAAGAGGATGAAGAACAACCCAATTAAACACTTACCTTGCTAACTCAAAAACTTCATTCTACTAATCACTCACTTGATCACCCAACATAAATTATGGAATTAGAAGTTGAAGGAGATGGATCATCAAAGAAAGAAGAAGAAGAATAAGGACATAAACTTTGAATGGATGCAGCTGAAGATCACATGCAAAGAATGAAGTTTTCTCTCTCCTTCAAAGCTTATATTGTATGTAGGAGGATGAGGTGGCAAGAGTAGAAGTTGATAGCTAGATTCCACCACTCAAATCCTTCATTGTATGTCAATGCTGAGTTTGCAAATCCAGCAATTGCCACTTAGAATCCACTCCCACAATCTTAATCAAGATTAACCTAATTGATCCCCACTAACTCTTGATTAATCCCTCTTTAATTTAATCATGCACATTTACCCATAAGTCACTTAAACTTATTTATTCTCTTCAATTAAGTCCTCAATTCTCAATTCCTATTAAATCTAAATTAGCAAACTCACTATTAAATTCACCCAACTACCCTAGTCGAGCTAACATACTACTAGGGTCGATTTTGGGTCATTACACAATAATTCTCAACTCCAATACTAAAGTTATCCTCATGATAATCATAACTTCTTTCAATAAACACATGCTCAATAATATAACAATATTATATAACATCATATATGAACATATTATGTACTATCTCATTTCCACATATATTACAAGTTAAAATCATACATTGGTCATATAAATGCTCACTTCTTCATTTATGTACAAGCCAAAATATAGTTTATATTTTTTTTACAATACTACAAAATAATCTTTAAACTAGTTCCTTACAGATCCTCTATCCCTTTCTGGCTCGTCTTTAATTAAAAGTTACATATAGAAAAGCTACACGCTAAGCTAATCGCTTGGTGGTGAATACTCAATTTATATTTCCATGCAGTCTTACTCATAAATAACACAAACATACCAATAGGCATGACATAAATTATGCATAAAATTTCCCAAACTAATAATTACATAAATAATATATATTAATCATGTCATTAATTTATAGAATCATTTACCTCATCGAATGTGCGGGGCTATGACTTTTAAAGGTTCAAGCCACATGAAATCTTTGTCTCATTGTTTTTTATATTACTGTGTGGAAATTGCCTTTAGTTTCACTGTACGGTGTAGGAACCATCATCGAACCCACTATGGTGTGGAAACTATCATTGATTCCACTGTATAGTGTGGGGAGCCATCATTGGACCCACTACGGTGTGAAAGCCATTATTGGTTCCACTATATAGTGTGGGAGCCATCACTGAACCCACTATGGTGTGGAAACCATCATTGGTTCCACTGTGTGGTGTGGGAGCCATCATTAGACCCATCGATTACAGTGTGGAAATTGTCATTGGTTCTACTGTGGTGCGAGGCGCCATGATCGCTGAACGGTGCCCTTATGGCTAGCCATATACATCCATAATATTTATCATATGCATCGCTCACATTTTCAAACATTTCAAATTGAGTTTTCATATCACTTCCTAATTTTCTTTTAAGCCTATTACATGAATATATATTATATCATAACTATAACATACATATGTTATTCCACTATATGCATTTAGACCATATACATTTAATATGCAAACATTCACACACTAATATATGTATTATATAACTACACATAATGTTCACACCCATTCTTAAATCATTTATCTACAGCATCATGTTTATTGAGCATAATTCTTCTCTTATAATCCTCATAATGTACGCCATGTGCATATACTCTCACATTTATCAAGTATGCTTTGCATCATTCATATCACATTTCCTTGTGTTTCATGTATACATAATCATGCAGTAAATTTAGACACCTTAAAATATTTTAGTCTAACTTATTTTTACAAAGGTCTCGTATTTCTATATTATTTAGCTATAAACATTAACATTTTCATGCCTATAAATCATTTCTCATGATATATATTCACTCTCATATCATTCACATATATTCTTAAGCTAAAATACAATTAGTTTATTTAATCATGCTCAAAAATAATAACGTGCATTCATATGCATATCTTCTTTATTACTTTTATTTAGATAGACATATATACAAGTTCAAACGCATAATCTATTAAGCATACCTAGTAAAAATCCTAACTCATTCGCCTAATCGCTGAATGTTTTTCTTCACCTACTACTTAATTTAATCTTTACATAACTCAATGATTAATTTACTCTGACTATATTCACATAATTCATATAACTCTTTAGCTATATTAGTTCAAGAATACATATATAATTACATGTACATTATATATATAACCATCCTAATCAATTTCGTTGTGTTTCATATTATGTAGGTTATACCTCGTATCACTCTCATTTTTAAATTACCTTAGCATGTGCATTAGTATCATTATCATACACCTGACCGCTCTTTATAGTCTATTTATTTCTCAACATAAACGTTATTTATGTCACATTTATTTGTATATTGTCAAACACATAAACTCAACGTATAATTAACCAAAATTTAAAATGAACTTGGCATTCCATACCTATATAATTCGTCTAACTAATCATATTCATCAAGACATCTTGTTTTGAAATGACACATAATTCATTTTACTACTATTCAAACCAATTATGGAAGCTTTAAATTAATTTAAACATAATTCATACATTTGATCATATCTAGGCCAAACATAATGAGCATAAATTAAGTAACATCATCAAATTACATTTAATAACCAAATTAAATATTATGTTAGCTTTAATTTATATTTAAATCCATAAGACATTTACCTCTTTATCAAACTGTAAGTAGTTCCAAAAGTCTAATTCCAACATAATGCATATTCTCAGCGAAACTTGAGAAAAGTCACAAATACAAGTTCAATTATCAAATTAAAAGCCATGTTATTATCAAAGTATTTCTACTTACCATAATTAAATCTCTAATAAACAAAGTGTCAATTAATCTAAAGCTCTTACACATATATATAATACCCACAACTAACCAAAAATTCTGGAGAAAGAACACAAAACAAAATCATATTATGAACTTCTCCATTGCACACACATTCCTCATTAAACATCATTCATTTGTGCCAGTTTAACTAAAATTGTCAAGTTGGAGACGCTTAAAAGACTCCTACAATCTGACCAAATTTGCAATTTCATAACTATTCTCAATTTTTGTTCAACCAAACATTTCATTTATCTTATTATAACTTTAAAATCTTGTTAATCATATTAAGTGGCCAATTAGTCTAGCATTTTCCCGAACTTATTATTAGACATAATGTATTTATGTTAAGAAAGTAAATTTCACAAGCGTAACTAGCCAATTAATTATGAAATTTAGTTCATATAATATCTAATTTAGAGATTTTAATACTAACTTACTGATAAACTAAGTAATTGTCAATTTCACCGCTTTTAAAACACATATATAGTCATAATAATTGAGTAAAAAACAAGTTTAATGGGATACTTACTAGTTCGAATTGAATTATAAAAATTTTAGTTTGATTCGCACAAGTTAGACTCAGATCAGCGGCCACCGGTCATCATCGTCGGAGCCTCAACTAACACCACCATTGCTATCGTGAAGCTCAGAGTACCAGGAACCCACTACCGGTAGTCACGCGCCCTGACATGGCGTGGTTTGGCCAAAATCATCGCCGGAAGAGCTCGGTACACCCAACACCAATCTATTCATAACCGGCAAGTGAGAGTGATATATAGGTGTAAGGAGGAGCACCTGATCACCAAGAGTTCGATAATGGTGCTCGTTTTGCTATCTAACACCGGAGTTGGCCAAAATTTGAAGAAGAAATATAAGTTTTGAGGAGAGAGAAAAAGAATCAAGGAGAAGAAGGAGGAGAAGGAAGAGGCCGGTGGTGGCGGTGATTGGCAAGACGGCGATGGCGGAAGGCTGCTGCTGTCTCGTCTCTCCTGTTTCCCCCCTGCTCCTTTTGTTCTCCCTTTTTCTCATTTTTTGCCTTCTCTTTTCCCCCCTCTTTTTGTTTTTTTACCCCCATACTGATCTAGAAAAATCTCCTAATTTCCTCTTTTTTCCCGATTCTTTCTTTTCTTTTTCTTCATCTAGAAAATTTTAAAACTCTAAGGAATATTTTATTTATTAGTTACTTATATATATTAATTTGTTTCAATTTAATTACTTATTTAGGTATATAATTTATTTAATTAAAATTATTATTCATAATGCATTCATAATAATTAAATTTTTAACCCTCAAACTTGTGGTCAAAACATTATTTTTTCGTCTAAGAGTTATAATTAACTAACTCAAAATTTGGGGCATTAAAGTCTGGATCTATGAAGACATGCCAGGAATTGATAGAGACATCGCCAAACATGCCATTCCGACCTACCCAGATAGCAAGCCAATCAAATAGAAGCTTCAAAGGCTTCAACCATAATGGGCAAAAAAGGTGAAGGGGGAAGATCACAGATAGATTAAGGCCAAGTTCTTGGTAGAGGTTCAATATCCCACATGATTAGCCAATGTAGTTCCTGTAGCTAATAAGGATGGGAAAGTGTGGATGTATATGGATTATTGGGACCTAAAACAAGCCTACTGTAACACCCTGTTACCCCCGTTGGAAGGATACCGGAGTGCTACTCGACACTCACTCATAAACATACATACATCACAGCGGAAGCATACAATAAAATGATAAATCTTATAATCTTAACATATATAATACAAATATAAATTTATACAATATCCAAAAACTTTTACATCACTATACCCAAAAAGAATTACATAATTTACATAACTAAAAAGATATACAAAAAGAAATACATGAGGAGTACAAAATAAAACAAAACTCTACTCCTATGTGGCCAACCTGCAGATGTGCGACTCGAGCGGAACCAAAATCCTACCACCTACATGGGAAAATAACTCATGCTAAGCGATAACGCTTAGTGGGGAGGAATAAAGACAAAAGAGCACTATACACTAATATCATGCAAATACATATATAAATAAGTATCAACAGACTGAATTCTCTAAGTAGCAGAAAACTGAGATACATAAGCCATATTCACTATAAGAAAGCAGAGCTTAATAACAGTATGCATGAAACAAATATACTAACTGAAATCACTCAATAGTCATAACTAAGCAAAGTACCAACATTTCAAACAATAGCCTGAATTTCAGTGGTTGTGGATACGGGAACACTACACTAGAGGGGACACTGCGAGCAGTATCAAAAGTGGAGACCGAAGCCTCAACACTATCACTAATCACTGGACCCTAAGTGGGGTCCCGATTAGGGTTATCGCAAGGCCTAAATGGGGCAACATAGGCAGCTGCACTCACTATTCCTTTATAAGCATGCTTATCTATCCACTACTATGACACTTCAGGCTTAACTCACTCACTCAAAGCATATCACTTGACCGTACCCAAAATCACAAGTCAAATCACCATGACATCATCAATTATTAATACAAAAGCTAGGACAATAATATCATCAAGGCATGAGCAAAACCATGTGCCATGCAATAGTGTGACACCATGTAAAGTGGAACAAGAAGACTCAATTCAAAAAATAGGGCAAGCAGGAAGGGCCTCTGTCGCGATCGCGACGTGCATCGCACTCGCGACAGAGCACAGGGTACCCCATCGTACGCTCGTGTAAAGGTGCGCTCATGACGAAGCACAGCTCGGCAGATGCTCACTTTACCAAGCTCTGTCGCGCTCACGACAGAGACCGGGCACTTCCCCTTCGCATTTGCCCTTGGAGGCACGCTCGCGCTGGCCGAAGCTCGGCCTACCGAGCACTCTGTCGTGCTCATGACTTACATCGCGCTTGCGATAGAGGGCTCTCAGCAACAAAAAGCCCATTCTGCAGCACGACAGAGATAAAAATTACCCTGAATCTGCACTCACTGCACTTCTTCCTATCTCAACCAATACTCAAATCACAAGAGCATGCAAACCAGAATTTACACTAACTCATGCTATTTCACTTCCAAAACTTTACATGCAAATCACTACAACTTGAATCATGCCAAACCAACAATCCAACTCAATCAAATACATGCATTTACACATAATTTAACACTCAAAATCACCAAAAAATTAAAGCATAACACACAGATGATCCGAAAAGAGAAGAGGGCAAAACACTCCTAAAACTCAAAATGAAGCTTCAATCCAACCCTTCAAGATCCAACTTTTTCCTTCCCTTTGCTCTTCCTTCTTTCCTCCGATTCTTGCACAAAATCCAGCCAAATCAACACTAAATCAATCCATACACTCACTCCTCTAAAACCAGAAAATAAAGAAAGAATAAGAGACCTAAATCACAACCCAAGCACTTACCTTTTCAAAACCCTGCTCAAACTTAGAAATCCTACTCAAAGATTGAAGCACCAACTCATGGAAAGATGAAGAGCATCAAAAATGATAAGAAAGAGAAGAGAGGAACGGGAATTGAGCAAGCCAAGAGAGAAATTCAGCTTCCACGGGAAGCTAATCCCCTTTTCTGCCTCTCCCTTCCCTCTCTCTTCCTTTTGCGTTAAATGCCCAACCACCAAGTCCATATGGCAAGAACCGTAGAATCCAAATCTTTGACTTTCTCTTCATCCTTGGCACCATACACATTTCTCACTAGATAAACTCTTCACTTAACACTTTAATTAATCTTGCAATAGTCCTCAATTACTCAAATTTTCACGTGCATAAATTACTGAAATACCCTTAATTTCTTGACTTAGCATGCAAATTTCGACTAGGCCCTTTTTGGGTCATTACACCTACCCTCAAAATGACTTCTCATTCCCTCATATAGACTTACTGGTTGATAATGTCGCAATAAGTATGATGTAAAGTCTGCAATGTGAACACATAGACTTTTTATTCCCTCAAATAGACTTCTCGTTCCCTCACATAGGGCATGAAATAGATTAGTATCTACAATGTGAACTTTGAAAATTGTTTGATATGTTTTGGTGTTTAAAATAAAGCCTACTAGAGTCTTAGATATGGGTAAATAAGCATGACCAAAGAGCTTTTAAAGCTACTCCTGTGATACTACATTGTCTTTTGAAATAGAGACTTATGTCTCTCTTATTTCTTGTTAGTGCTATGGCACTTCCTGATTATGATATGCAGTTGAGGCTTATGTCTTTCATGTTAATACCTAATTGGTATCTGCTATTGATATCTAGTATGGGTATCTCCTATACCCGTTATCCACACCTATATAAAATAGCAGAAATTCAGTAGCTATTTTGTATTTCTATTTTGTTCAGTTATATTCAGATCTTGTTTGCTAATTATAACTTTATGCTAGATAACAATTTCATTATTCAGGAAGGAAAGGAAATTGAATATAATGACTAATAATGATTATGTTTTTTGCTTGAATAACTTATTATTTGGATTATGCATTACATGTGTGTATCAGTTAGATGACTTCTGTAAGGAGTCATCATCATGTATTATTCTCAATACTAAGCATTATTGCTTAGCATGGAAGTTTTCCTCTATATAGGTTATGAAGCTAAGGATTAGAGTTTGGGAGAACTGCAAGGCCAAAGATGAAAGATTATTTGTGTTGTCATTTTGAAGATGTTGTACTAAACTTTGACGTAAGAATTTTGTGATGTATTAACTTTTTATAATATTTATGATTTGGCTTGTAAATCTAAGTTTGAAACTTATGTAATTATAATGATATAATGTTATGAATATGTATGTATTTTTGAACCTGAACAAGTAGTGAATGACATTGATAGCAAAATAGACGATGCTATGTTGCAAAATCAATTTATGTTTAAAAAACTTTAATTTGCATGGAATTAATTAATTGATTAAGATAATCCTATTTCCTGTTAATCATACACTTTCATATCCTTCCAAGGGGTATGGAGGCGTTACAATTTGGTGGTATTAGAGCACGGGTTAGGCGATTCTTGCCTAAACAGAGTTTGAAGATTATCTATATGTGTAAGAATGAGTTAAATGTTTGACCAAATATTATCCTATTGGTTTGTCCTTTGTTTTGTTTATATATTAAAGTATGGAGAGATCAAAGGAAGCAGTAGATAAGACTACTGAAAGTAATCATTAGATCACAACCATCTACACCTAATCCTTCCAGGTCATCTAGAGCGTATATATTACCACTAGTTCCAGGGGAAGCTCTATTAAAATTATCACAAGATATTACCCTGATAATGCAACATTTAACTATATATAAGGCTCTTATTAATGCACTGAAAGCATAAAGCTAAAGAATTTATAGGTACATCTCTAGAAGAGTCTGAAAAAGCCGAGTTCTGGCTTAAAAGAGTGGAAAGAGTACTTGAGGAAATCAATTGCCCTTCTTACCAAATGGTGAGTTGTCTCATTTCTTCAAGGGACAGCGTATGACTGGTGGAAGCTAGTTTTAAGGCATCCTTAATTGCCTGAACTTGTGATATGGAACTTCTTCACCTAGGAATTTAAGAGATAGTTTGTTACTGAAAATTATAAAGAAGAGAAATGGAAGAAATTTCTGAACCTAAGGCAAAGGAATATATCAGTTTTTAAAATATGAGAAGGAGTTTAGTCATCTCAGCAAGTATGCTCTTGAACCTGTACTCACTGAGGCATTTTGATATCATCAGTTTAAGGATGGCTTGAATGTGTAACACCCCGAATTTTATTTACCTGAAAAGTGCATAAATGTCTATACTAATAATAGAAGAAAGAAAAATTAAAATTTGAATTTATGCATGAAATTGGATTTAATTGAAGTAGTATAAAAGTTCTGGGGGCTAAATGGTAATTTGTCAGATTAAAGGGAAATTTCCCTCAAAACTACGTCGTTTTAGGGGATGGGAATTCATTTCCCCTTTGCCTGCATTCCAAGAGGCTAAACCTCCTCTTTTCCTTTTTTCTTTTCCTTTATTATTTCTTTCTC
This sequence comes from Excoecaria cochinchinensis, assembly GCA_947683425.1. Taxonomy (NCBI): domain Eukaryota; kingdom Viridiplantae; phylum Streptophyta; class Magnoliopsida; order Malpighiales; family Euphorbiaceae; genus Excoecaria; species Excoecaria cochinchinensis. Next base: position 2,207,838 of record CANTUQ010000058.1, read on the forward strand.
TTCTTCTTCCTCCTCCATTCGTTGCATCTTTGCCATCGGCCTCCCTTCACCGTAGCGCCGCCATTTTTGCCTGCAGCAGCTCTGGCGTTCTTCACTCCTCTCCTCTGTATGGTAGCAGCTCCTCCTCCCTTGCTGCTCTTTCTCTTTTATTTTGGGTTTCACCAAATTTTGCCTCTTTGTTGCCATTTTCTCCATTAAATTAAAGGTAAGCCTCAAATCTTCCTTTAATTAATGAATTATGGCATAAATTTGAGGAGAAATGGGAGCAGACCCATAGTTAGGGATTTTAGAATTTTGGGAAAAATTTAGGGGGTTTAATTATTAATTTAAGTTAATTAGAATTTTGAGTAAATCATTTATTAAATTAGCTTAAAATTCTGAATATTGCATATTTTAGTGAGTTATTTATGTTGAATTATTGGTTTTATGAAGAAAAAGAAGATGAGATGGGTATGAAGGAGAAAGAAATGGAGAAACAATGATGATGGATTGATGGTTTGAGGCAGAAATTTAAGAAATTGGCAAGAAATTGGGTAAGTGTTCAAGCAAATTCATTTTTCTTTGCATTTATGTTTTATGTAAATTAATTATTTTGAGTATTAATTAAGAATTTCATGAAATTGGTATTAAAAATATTAAATTGGGTGCTAAACTAAATTTTATATGTGATTAATGTTGGTTTTTGACTTAACTTGAATTTTTATTAATTGACATGAAATCTAAATAATTGCTTAAATTTTTGCTAAACAAGCTAAATTGCTTGAATGATTTAATACTTATGTTTAAGAATGAAAATAAGCTTGTGTAGCAACTAAATGAAGAAAGTAACTGCAAATAAAGTAGAATTAGTTTTGAGTTAAATTATTCTTGAAATAAGAATTAGCATTATTTTTGCATATTTAGGCTAAATTTATTGAAATTGAGAATTATTATGGTGAAAGTAAGCTCAAACATGTTAATTTCCTTAGCTCAATTGTGCATGAAGTAAGAACTAAGAAGGTGTTTGTATAAATAAGTTAGAATTGATATGTTGAGATTGCTTGTGATGAAATGTTGGAGGAAATTATAATTTTGAGGTTGTTTAAAAGATGATTATGAGCTATAAATTGGGTTAAATTAACTTAAATTGATGTTATAATATTATGTTTGTAAATTAGAATATATTTTATTTGCCTTAAATTGATGTTATAAGATTATGTTTGTAAATTGGAATATATTTTATTTGCCCTTAGTAAAACCAAGTAGGAATTGGAGGAATGTGATAAGGTTGGCATGCCAATTAGGGGAGTTTAGCAGTGCTATGACGTTGAGTAAAACCGGACTGGATGGCTCCGAGAGCTCTGTTCCAGTATAGTATATTGAATTTGAATTATGGATTGGATGGCTCCAAGAGCTCTATCCACATATGTATATATATGTGTATATAATGATAATAATAATGCAGTAATATTGGTAGTAAAAGAAGTAAAAATGGACCGAATGGTTCTGAGAACTCGGTCCCGTATTAGAACCCCGTTTATCCGGCTCGACACAATTCCTGCTGGATTTTCACTTGGGCAAACATAGAAAATAAGCAAATACAATATAAAAGGATAAAAACTGCAATTGGAATAGTTAGTTTAAAATTAAGTTGTAAATTAGTTAGTCATTATTTAGTAATTTATAAATTAATATCATATGTACATTATCTTAATTTCGTGCCATGATTTTTAATGTTGTTATGTTTGTAATTAAGTGAACATTACTTGTATTTGAAATTGGTGAATATTAAACGTGTTATAATTATATATATACCATATTGTGTGAAAAATGGAATTGTTTGAGATTCAAGGATTTTGCACCTGCATGCCCCAAGCGCATATGCCATAACCTGGTTGCTTCTAACTCCTTTTCACCAGTAGAAGCCACTGCTGTTGTGCCAATAACAGTAGTACCTTGATAGTGGTACAATCTTTTATTCTTTCGAATTCCCTTCAACACCACAAGTGCACCAGAGATTATCTTCATTACTCCGCCTTTTGCTCGTACCTCGAAACCCTTTTCTTCTAGAGCTCCCACGGAAATGAGATTTTTTGACAAACTGGGCACATAACGAACATCCTTCAAGATTCTGATTGATCCATCATGGTTTTTCAAACGAATGGAACCAATCCCATGTGTGGTGAGAGAGGCATCATTTGCTGTATAAACAACTCCATCTTCTAGTTCTCTAAATTCATAGAACCAATCCTGATTGGGACACATATGATGACTGCAGCCTGAATCAAGCAGCCATACACTAGAAGAGCTCGTTGACGATGTAACAGCAAGTGAGAAATCTGAGTCTTCATCATTACACTCAGTTACATTTGAATCTGCAACAGCCTTTCTCTTATCAGGTTTGCCCTTATATTTTAGCCTAGGACAATCTTTCTTCCAATGCCCTTTTTCTCGATAAAAGGCACATTCGTCTTTGCCCAATTTGGGCCTCGACTTCGATCTCCCTTTCTTTCCTCTAGTCTGGCTCTGCAACCGACCTCTCACTACTAGAGCTTCTGTAGCTCCACTTGTGCATTCTTTTTTGTTCTTCTTTCTCAGTTCATAACTATACAAGGCAGCACAAACTTCACTGAGAGTCACAGCAGCCTTCCCATGAAGTAGAGTCGTTTCAAGAAACTCAAACTCCTCAGGAAGCGATCCCAACAACATCAAAGCCAGATCTTCATCTTCAAATGTCACATCCATATTCAATAAATCAGCGACTAACTGATTAAAACTGGTGATGTGATCATTTATTGTGGTACCCGCAATATAATTGAAACGAAACAGTCTTTTCTTCATGTGGAGCTTATTCTGACTGCTCTTCTTCAAGAAATTTTTCCTCCAGCGCCTTCATCAATTTACTTGCAAAAATTTCTTTCGAGAAAGCATACTTTTACTCTCTAGAAAGACACGATCGAATTGTACCACACGCCAAACGATTAAGTTTCTTCCATTCTTTCTCATCAACATCATCTGGTTTCTTTTTTTCAAGGGCAACGTCTAGACCTTGCTGAAAGAGAGCGTCTAGAACCTCACTTTGTCACATGCCAAAATGACCCGTACCATCAAAAATTTCCACCGCAACTCTTACATTTGCCATCATATTGGACGAGGAAGAAGAAGTGGATGGATTTGTCATTTCAGCTACAATTATTATTCAATAGCTGTCGATGCGGAATGCCAATAACCCAAGGAAAAATCTTTTCTGATGTGGAAGATCAGCCTACGCTGCAACCACAGAGCATACTAAAAAAGAACCTAGGCTCTGATACCAATTGTTGTGGAAACTCGGGTTGATTTCCACCAAATTCACCTCGAACACTATTGAGTAGGTGAATAAAGCATAAACGATTGTACTGAAAAATCACACAAGGTAAAATTCCTAGAATAGAATTTTTCTAAGTAATTTAACAGCACAATAATTCACTAACAAGAAATGAGGAAGCGAAGGGCTACTGTTGGTGACGAGAACCATGTTCATGATGTAACCAATAGTATTGAAGGTATTGATTTTATGGTATCTCAGCAAAATATCAATTTGGAAAGTGTTGATGCAGTTGATGATAATACTCAAGACCTTCTAAATACTGATCATGAGCAAAGTGTAAGATCTCAAGCTAACTCTCGTGCTGAAGCTTCTTCAAAACCCAAGAATACAAAGAAAGCTAAAATTGATGATGAAATTGCACTTTTGAAAGAGGGACTGGATAATGTTTCCCAAGCTATTGCAAATTTAACAATTGAATTAGTCAAAACCGCAACACTTCCAATTTCAGAGAATCAAGTGTGGAATTTACTGGTTGAGTTAAATGTTGATGAACAAAATCGATATGCATGTTATCTGTATCTTGGTCAGAAGCCTGATATGTTGAGGGTTCTTCTTAGATGTCCAATGGCACACCGCGGGGACTTGTTATTTCAAATGATGGGAGAAGCTAATGCACCAAGTATCTAATTTAGTATCATGTATTAGAACCTAATTTATGTAGTTATTTATTAACATCTGATGAAATTTTAACTAATATATTTATTTTGTATGGCAGTATATGCCTGTTTATTTTGCATGGCAGTGTCTGCCTATCTATTAAATAGCTTATAGCCAGTAAATGTGGGCCTTTTGCTTCGTTATTTATCGTTATTATTTATTATTCATTTATAATTACTCGTTTCCACAAAGATAGGCCTAAATAATTTATATTAAACAATTGCTTTGTGTATAATATTTATATATTAACTCGCTATCGGGTTCATGTGTGAATATAAAAATGTTTTGTGTATAAACCACCACTAATTTATTTATTTTTTGGTGGAGACATATACACCTTCTCATCAATATGACCATGCAAAAAAGCATTATTTATGTCTAGTTGATGTATTGCCCAACTTTTAGCTGTTGCCATTGCTAAAAGAACTCTAACAGTGACCACCTTGGCAACAGGTGAAAAACTATTAGTGTAGTCAAGTCCGCTACAGGATTAAAGTATACTTCAAAATATTGTGACTTCAAAATGGTAGGTTAAGTTAAAAAACTATTTTGTGTATACTATTTATACTTTAACCCGCTACCGGATTAAAGTATACTTCAAAATATTCACCTTTTGGTGATTTTCTTCTGTTTATATAGTTTAGTGTTTGTTGTACCTTGAATTGTCTCTACATTATTGAAAATATTAAAGTTAAATTTCAATGACTTTTTTAGCAATTAAATTGGTGATTCGTTTTGCTTTATGTGTTCAGTGATAGTCATGAAACTGCTCACTTAAGACAAAATGGCGTGGCATGGCCATGTTTTTGTCATATATTGATTTGGTTTTGTTTTTCATTTTTATTTTTTTTAATATTTATAAAAAAATATAATATTAATTATATAAATAAATAAATTATGATCCCAATAAATAAATAAATTATTTATAATATATAATTGTAAATTTATGTATAATTTTTTAACATATTAGAAGTATAAAATTATTATTATTATAATGACATTTTTGTAATTTTATATACTTACCATTCTTTTAATTACCTCCGCATTTTTATCTACTATGTCCTACGCTTCTATTAAATACCCTTCCCTCCCCCACATTCAAACAGAGCCTAAGAAAAAGCTAAGGGGAAACACCCGCCGAGGAGATAACTTTATTGCTGAGATCCAATTCATGCAAGGAAACCCATGAAGCGCATATTGATGCCCGTAAACCTGAACCTTCATCTCTCTCTCCGAATGCCCAGAAGCGAAAACCTAAACTCTCTTCATTACTCGAAATTAAACACAACGGCTAATGCAAATGAACTGTTCGATGAAATGCCTGAGTTAGATGTTGTTTCAGCGACATATATAATTAGGCGGTTTGCTAAGCAACACCAATACAAAAATGCTATTTATTTTTTCTCAAGAATGCTTTTGTTGGATATCAGGCCGAATGAGTTCACTTTCAGCACTGTAATTCACTCGTCAACTGCATTGAAGAACGTTTATCTAGGGAAGCAATTTCATACATCTGCAATGAAAATGGGCCTTCACTCTATAGTCTTTGTGGGCAGTGCAATTCTAGATTTCTATGCCAAGTCGAGTACAATTGAAGAAGCTCGGACAGCTTTTGAGGATATCCAAAAGCCAAATGTTGTCTCTTACACGACTTTGATATACGGGTACTTGAAAAAGGGAAGGATAGAGGATGCCCATCAGCTATTCCAAGGGATGCCTGAAAGAAATGTTGTCTCTTGGAATGCGATGATTGGTGGTTGTAGTCAAATGGGTCACAATGAAGAGGCTGTAAATCTCTTTGTTGAGCTTATAAGAGAAGGGTTGATACCTTCTCAATATACATTTCCTTGCGTCCTTAGTGCAGCTGCTAATATTGCAGCACTTGGGATTGGTAAAAGTTTCCACGCTTGTGCTTTCAAGTGCTTGTGTAACTTTGATGTGTTTGTTGGCAATTCTTTGGTCAGCTTTTATGCCAAATGTGGAACCATGGAAGATAGTCTCTTGGCTTTCAGTGAACTTCTTGATAGAAATACTGTCTCTTGGAATGCTTTGATATGCGGTTTTGCACAGAACGGAAGAGGAGAGGATGCAGTAGACTTCTTTGAAGAGATGAGAACTGCTGGTTTTAGACCTAATAGTGTTACACTTCTTGGCCTTCTATGGGCATGTAATCATGCTGGTCTTGTTGACAAAGGTTTTTGGTACTTCAATCAAATAAGGCTTGAGGATCCCGGCTTCATGAGACCTGAGCACTATGCTTGTATGGTTGATTTACTCTCTCGCTTCGGTCGTTTGAAAGAAGCTGAGCAGTTTCTTCATGATTTGCCTTTTGATCCAGGGATTGGGTTCTGGAAAGCATTGCTCGGAGGCTGCTGCATACACTCAAACACGAAATTGAGCGACTTAGCTGCACAAAAGATACTGGCCTTGGATCCTGAAGATGTTTCATCTTATATAATGCTGTCAAACGCCTATTCTGCTGCAGGTAGATGGCAGAATGTGTCAATGATAAGGAGAGAAATGCAGGAGAAGGGATTGAAGAGGGTTCCAGGGTGTAGTTGGATTGAAATTAGAAGCAAAGTTCATGTCTTTGTTAATAGTGATAGGAGTCATCACCAAAAGGATGAAATTTACAGTCTCTTGAAGTTTTGCATTGAGCAGTTGAGAGATGTTAAATTTACTAGATTCTTACTAGATTATTAACCTAACATTGATTTATATGTGAGAAAATGATTAGAGCGATTGAAGTTTATAATGAAGTTGTAAATAGGGGACTAAAGCGTACACCAACCTCCTCCTCTTAAGCACCATGACTAAACAAGTTAAGCCTATTGCAAAATGGGTTTGTTCATTTTTCTTTTTTCTTTTTTTTGAGCATTAATGGGAATTTGTCTATTTTTTAGCATAGAATATCAGAAATGGATCGTCTATTTCTTGACATTCAAATTCCAAACAAACATTTGTATTGTATAAATAAAAGGATGGTTGTGGTTAATGTGGGTTTCTGGGCTGGCAAAATTTACTATGGGGCCTTGAAGGCCCATAACCCTATACTTGTCAAAATTCAAAAATGAAGGAATCACAATGATCCTCTTCATTTCAATCATCAATAAAGAGGTGGTGGTGGTGGCGGTACCCGCAAAAATCAGAGACAAAAAATAAGCAATGGGCCCCACCTTCCCAACCATTATTTCAACGCAGCATTAGTCCTCACTGTCATCTTCTCTCTCTCTCTTTCTCTCTCTCTCAACAATGCTTGCAAATTTCTGTTAGGTTTTCAAATTTTCTTAGTTTTGCCCTCGATTTCTTTTTTGAATTTGCAATTCTGTTTCTTCATTTTAATGGTTGTGAATTAGGATAAAATGGATCCACCGATTAGTTGATATATCAGCGAATTGAAAGAAATGGAAACGCAGAGGATAACAGAATTGCCACACAGGAACATGGATAAACGTCCAAGGAAGAGGCCTCGTCTAACTTGGGATGTGCCACCTCCTCTCCTTCCACCTCCTAAGGTTTCTATATGGGTTGATTTTATGTCTTAATTGAAATTAACTTGCTGTTTTGATGGAATAGTATGGTCCGTAATTGACCTGTATCGATCAGCCAAAAAGATTTGGACTTTTATATCTAAATGTTGTTGGGCATGTATTACAGGTTCTCTCAGCTATGTACTATGTCCAGGATTTAGGGAATGGAGTTTTTCCCAATTATGCGTACCCAAATATGTTTTGTAGGGATGCTCCAGTTCCTCGTAATGGATCCCCTCCTTGGAGACCTGATGATAAAGATGGGCATTATGTGTTTTCTGTTGGCGAGAATTTGACATCTCGCTGTAAGTCTACCATATATGCTACAACATTTATCTCTTCTGCTGCATAGTTGTAACATATATCTTTTGTGTTTTGATACACTTTAAATTAAATCTTAATTATGGATTTTAGTTACATTATTGAATATTGCTTTCTTTAAGCATTTAGTAATTTTCGCCTGGTGGGGGTTTAAATATCTTGTTCTTCAACGATTGAAGTCTTGACCTTTATAAATGGAGGTCCATTCTCTGAAGACAGAGATGCCCTGAGGGAGTTTAGGTAAAGGAAAAAGATTCGTGTGGGACATTCTCTCAGGCAATTCACATTATATATTCCCAACCACCAATCACTAGGTTTTCTTGGCATTCTACATGGTTAACTCGTTATTTTTCAGAAATTTTTGTATGAAATGGATTTCCAAGTGTGAAGTATGTTAATTTGCTCAATTAGCAATTTTCATGGGCAAAAGATTGTATATAAGTCCCACAATTGTCATGGGTCAACACCGATTCTCATGCTTTAATTATATTTATTGCTTTTACTTTGCCTGCTGATTCCTTCTCTTCTTCTTTAATTTTGCAGACAGGATTCTTAGCAAAATGGGTGAAGGTTGGTATTTTCTTGGCTTTTGATATTTTCAGATTCTAGATTATTTGTATTTCTTGGATTTAATGAAGCGCAATTCCTTTTAAGTTTGAAGAATATCGTCATCCTTCTTTTGCTTCTGAATATTGCAAAGCATGGAGAGCGGAGGCATTACATATGTCTATTGGCTTTCTTACTGGAGTTGTATTTTGGTTGCTCTGTTGCCATAATCCCTTGTTGGTATTCTTACAGGGACATTTGGTCAAGTCTTGGAATGTCTTGATAATGAGAAGAAAGAAGTTGTTGCAATAAAAATTGTTCGATCGATACACAAGTATCGTGAAGCTGCCATGATTGAAATTGATGTCCTACAGAGGCTTGCTAGGCATGATGTCGGTGGCACTCGGTAAGGATTCCACCTTATCTGTTTTTACCTAACTCCGTAAAAATTTGAAGTAAATTTTGGTATAAGCAGTTTCATTCCTTGCAGTTGTGTGCAAATACGGAATTGGTTTGACTATCGTAATCATATATGTATTGTAAGTATATATTGGTGTTTCTGATTTGATTACTTTGAAGGGCAGTAGATGTTCCTGCATGCCTTCATTTCTGTGAGTTAAAAGAACTTGCAGATGGATTTAAATGGTTTCAACAGGTATTTGAGAAGCTTGGCCCAAGCTTATACGATTTTCTCCGCAAGAACAGCTACCGTTCATTTCCTATTGACCTTGTTCGTGAGTTTGGCAGACAACTTTTGGAGTCTGTTGCATGTGTGTGGAGAATTCTTGTACCATTTTTATCTATTTTTTTATCAACGTGATGCTTAAAGGAAGCTAGATATGAGCATAAAGAGATTCTTCACTTTTTCATTTTTATTATACTCTTTTGACCCTACAGTAAATGTTGTTCGACTTTTACTACTGCTCTGTGATTGTGGTAATCCTCTTTTCTCATAGTTTTGCTTGTTGCTTCAATTTCTTTTGCAGTTATGCACAAATTACGATTGATTCACACTGATTTGAAGCCTGAGAACATTCTACTTGTCTCCTCTGATTATATCAAAATGCCAGATTACAGGGTATCCTTTCTATAGCTTCTCCCTGTTTAGTTTTCCATTATATGTGCATTATGCATTCTGTCATCTCATGCTTTGCATGTTTATGCGAAAGAATTTAGCATTTAAATGGGATCAATTGATCAATTTTGAAACATAAGCTTTTGTGACACTCAAATAACTTGTGGAGGTGGGTGGATGGGGTGGGGGGTGTGTGTGTGTGTCTGTGTGTCTTTGTGTGTGTGTGGTGAGGGTTGACAAAGTGAACAATTCATAAACTTTCAAATCCTGTAGCTAATTATTTAAATTCATTATGGTTAATTGGTTACTATGCAGTGGGTGAAGATGGAGCTTCCTTTTATTGTATTTTTATCTTTGATCATATGTTCCATGCTATATTTGATTTCTATTTTTCCTCTTCATCTCTTTCTCCATCTTATTTTGCCTGATACTGATATAATTCACCTGATATTTTTTTTTCCATCTCTTCCTAATTTCTTGCTGTTGATTAGTTTCTTTCACGGTCCACCAAGGAGGGCTCCTATTTCAAGAATCTGCCCAAGTCAAGCGCTATTAAACTCATTGATTTTGGGAGTACTACATTTGAACATCAGGATCACTGTTATGTGGTGTCAACACGGCATTATCGTGCACCAGAGGTTATCTTAGGTAAGTCTTGTGGAACTCTAGTGTTTTAATGCATCTCTTGCTATTGATGGAAATTTTGTGCAGGTCTAGGATGGAACTATCCCTGTGATTTATGGAGTGTGGGCTGTATACTTGTTGAACTATGTTCTGTAAGCAACTTTAGTTCATATTTTTGTTCTTTGCATTCATTTACTGTGGACAAAAATTTAACACTATACTATTTATGTTGAATATTGATTTTACTGCCTGGAGAAAAAGGGTTTAAGGATCTGCTGTTGTGGAGATATTAATTTTTTGCAGAAGCACGAGTTAGTGCTACACACACAAACACACACACACATATATACATATGTATATGTAATGTACATTTATGTGTGTATGTGGTATAATTAGTAATTACTTATGTATAGCTCCTTATTTTTATTTTTTTCTGGTTTCTTCTGTGATTAGGGTGAGGCACTATTTCAAACACATGAGAATTTGGAGCATCTTGCAATGATGGAAAAGGTTTTAGGGCCCATACCGCAACAAATGATGATCAGAGCTGAGTAAGAGAGATGGCATTTGTCTTTATAGTTTTTCTTTTCTGCTTCTTCGTGGAAAATTACTAACGCTATACCTTTTTGCAGCCGTCGGGCTGAGAAATATTTCAGGAGAGGAACGCGGTTGGATTGGCCTGATGGTGCAACTTCAAGAGAAAGCATGAGAGCCGTCTGGAAATTACCCCGTTTGCCAGTATACTATTCACAACTTATGTCTTTTTTAAATTATTCTTCTATTATTATTTTTTTTGTGCGTGTCGAAATATTCATGCCACCAATATGTGTGACCCAAAGGACCTAGCATCAGTGATGGACCATTTTGGTAGTGGGTGATTTATTGCAGCAATCTGATTTTAAGGATAGTCTGAAGGCAGTTCTGAAGTACTTAGGATCATCTTCTTCAATATATAAGTCAATATGAAACCTGCTATATTTTCACTTCAAAAAAGGAAGGAAAAAAGAAAAGTTACCATCATCTATTTGTTGGCATATATTACCATTTTCATTGGAAAATGTTGAGTGTAGCTTATCTTTGTGATTTTGTTATGAATATGATTTTATGCCTTGATAGTGGATAAAAACATACATGTATATATACATATATGATTGTGCTTTTTGTTATACCTTTACTTTGTTCTTCTTGAATCTATTTTGACCCCTTTCCGGGGATGCAGAAATAGTAGTTTAGGATCCATTACTTGTCCAAGGCCTTTTGTTCTTCTTGACATCCATTATTTGGCATAAATCTTTTTGGTTCGTAAAAAGAAACAGTTTGAAAAGATTCATTAGTCTGAAATGAATTTTTAGATCTATAAATTTATCAATATAAATTTTTTAAAAAAGAACAAATTTTGGCTGTTAGTTAAAGAAAAATTGTGAAATGCTTTTTTATATTTTTCTTTCAATCTCTTAGTCAAGTGAAGGGTCATTTTGTTTTTTTTTTTGGCAGAACCTGATTATGCAGCATGTAGATCACTCTGCCGGTGATTTGATTGATCTATTGCAAGGGCTTTTACAATATGACCCAGCAGAGCGGCTAAAAGCCAGAGAAGCTTTAAGGCATCCATTCTTCACTGGAGTTATAAGGTCTGGCTACCCATTATAATTAGATGCATCACTCTTGGAGGGAGGAGTGTTAGTTAAGCAAATCACATGAACAAAGAGATGCCAACCAGTGCTTAATATGGTGGCAAAATTGTTTCCTTGTGAGCTCCCCTATGGCAATTCTAATTCATCTCTATACATATATAGAATTTACACTTTCTTTTGTTTTGGATAGTGCTAACTACCGTCTCATTTTTTTATTATTAATATTTTTTTAATCTTGTCTTTCACGGTAGCTTAGCACTTCTCTTTGTTTGGTAATGTTCAGTGTTTGTGTGCGCTTAGCACTTCTCTTTGTTTGGTAATGTTCAGTGTTTGTGTGCGCCCGAGAGAGTCACAACATTTATCTTGTAATTCCTTTTCTGGTTCATGGTTTTCTTTATTAGGACAAAAAGAAAACGTGTTGCTGTCTGGCCCTCTTCAAAATTTTCCGTTGTGATTATAGTATATTTCTGTTGGGAGGAAATTATAGAAGGAAGCTATGGATGCATTGAAAATTGGTAGCAAAATGCCTGAATTAAGGAAAATGGGTGCGAAATACTTGCGTTGCCTGCTTTCACATCTTCAGTAGAATCCATCCATTGCTTTTCTCTGCCTCTATCATCTCCAAGCCCTATTTTCCTTCATATTCTATTTACATCTTTCAATTTTTTGATCCCAATATGAAACTTGATCTGAATCTGATTCGGAAAAAAAAACGCATACATTTGAACCTGACCTTCGAGTTCAATTCAGACTTGTAATTTGAATGGATCCCTTTGAAATGGATCTAAGCGTGTCAGGCCATTTTGTTTTGTTGATGCGTAAAAGAATTTTTACTATGATACAATTTTTTGTTCATTTTATTTGAAAATAAACTTATTAAATTTTTGTAAAACAATGTTGTTTTGGCTTGCGAATATTTTTGAAATAATACATGATTATTTTTTTTTTTCTGAACTATCACTATTTAATAGATTCTCTTTGAATTAATAAGTATCAAATTATCTTCTAGAACTTGTTAAAAATGTTATATTTCCCTCATACATGTGGCATTTCACGAAAAGTATTTAGTGACAATGGGTTAATATGATACTTTTAAATAAGTTCAAGGGGTAATAAGATATTTTTTTTTATAATTTATGGGTATTACTAGGAATTGACATAGACTGGTTAACCAATCAATAAGCCTATTTTTCAAATCTAATCCATTAATATTGATTTTTTAAAATTAAAGTTCAAGTCAACTTTATTAATAATCGGTTAATCGCTAAATGTAGTCGGTTAACCATTGAAAAATTAAATATATAATGTTACCCAATACTTCATAATAAAAAAAATGTATCCATAAAATTGAAATATAAATTTTAGAAGTTTTAAACATTAAATTACAAATAAAAATTCAAGCAATTAAAATTTAATGTCAATATAAAAAAAATTATATAAATGCTCTACAATAAAAAAAATAATGTGAATTTATCACTCATCAATATTGACAAGTGGATGATTTTTGGTGATTAAGATATAAAATATACTTATATTTATATAGAGTAAAATAATAATAATTAAAATATAAAAATTGTCATCATAAATAATATTTATTGGAGAAAATTATATATAAGGATCAACTAACCGTTAACTAACCGATTAATTAGACATTATAATCCAAATTCATTAACAATAATTTTTAAAAATTAAAATCCACGTCCGCATCTAATTGGACTAGTGAACTGCACATATCAGCTTGAATTCGGTTTTAACTACCAGTTTAATGGTTTTTGGAATTTTTTGTCCAGCTCTAGGTATTACTTCCTTTTTTTAATAAGTTAAGGGGGCTAATATGACATTTGATTAGTTTAAGCAATGATAGTTTGTGGAAAAATCATATATTAACTTTTTTTTTTTAAAAAAAAAATTCATGTGATCTTGACATAAATGTTCCTGAATATAATAATAAAAAAATGCACATACCAAGAATTCAATGAGCATTAAGTAAAGGTGAGTATAAACCGGTTAACCGATTCATGAATAAAAAAAATCCGTCGATTAATATCGATTTTTTAAAAATATTAACCATTAATCAATCTGTTATAATTGGTTAAGCAATCTATCGATTTTGGTTTTTTGGATCGGTTAATCAATATTATTCGGTTAACCGTTACAATTATAAAACGCATTCACAAAAAAATTAAAATATTCAATGTATTTAAAAATAAAAATTAGAAACCAAATATAACTCAACATAATGTTCAAGGTATTCAATATTAGTTTACAAGTACTATTTTGACAAAAAAAAATAACAAAAAATTTATTGCAGGTATTCAATAAATAATTTAATATTTATATTGTAACAATTTTAAAACCCTACTGTGTTTCCTCCTTTTTTTACTGTGAATATCTGCACCTACCACCATATGTCTAAATTCACTTAAACTATTCTTCATTATTCTTCTTCCTCCTCCACAACCTCTCTTTTGCCACCTCTGTCTTTTTCGGTCTCCTCTGACATGCATCGGCCCCAACAGCCACCATCACTTGCTCTCTCTTCCACCACCTCTGTCTTGCTCCGCCATCTCTATTGTCCTCTTCACCATGTATTTTCTTTTATTTCTCTCTCTTCTACCCAAGATCTTCTCTTCCATATTTCGGTCAGCTCCGGTGTCAATAGGTGACACAACTTGCACTGATAAGCTCTTGGCGATGAGGCGAGTCCGATGACACCTTTCTTCAACTGTCACTCGTCAGAAATTAGTAGATCGGCGACTTAGATCTAACAAATTCCTACTGTTGTTCTTGGCGATGAGGTGAAGAAGGTGAAAATGGTGGGGTGGAGGAAGTTGTGGAGATGGCAGAGAGAAAGGGAGGAAAGGGAGCAGAGAAGGTGGGACCAGCGGTGTATATATATATATATATATATATATATAGCTCTTTTCACCATAACATTGCCTATAGTAAAAGGTATAGCAAACATACATTTGTCTTTACATTTTGGAGGTAATTTCTTTTGAATCATGACAGAGACATTTTCTCTTATACTCACCTTTTCATTACTAATTAGCTTTTTCTTATTAGCACACAATTCTTTAAGAAATTTAGCATATTGAGGCATTTGCTTCATTGCATTAAGTAAAGGAATATTTACCTTAACCTTATGAAAAATCTCAAAAATATCATTCTCTTCCTTTTACTTCTTGGATTTTACTGATCTTCCCAAAAAAGAGGGGCTGAATGATAAAAATGGGGGGTTGTTCTGAAATTTTCTCCTCGGATTGTCCATCTTTCACAATTTTCATCTCTTTTTATCTTTTTTCTCATTTTTCTGGCCACTCTTCTTTGGCAGAGATTGTTCTACCTCTTTTTCACTCCTCAAAGTGATTGCACTCATATTTTGCATTCGATTAATAATTGATTATGAAGGCAATCTCCTTTGAGCCTTTAATCTGCTTATTAAAATTGCCATTTTACTCATCTATTTTTTCAAGTTTTGAATGCTAACCTTTTTTCTCGTGTTGAAATTGTAAAGTGTTAGTAGCAATTGAATTGATAATTTCTTCAAGGGACATGCTTGATTCTGAAGAATTTTGCTGTGATAGAATGGGCTGTATCAGCTGAAAATTCTGAAAAATTTGTGGCATTCCCCCATAACTGAAGTTTGACTGACTCATCCATCATGGTTTGTCAGTATTTGCATATGGGTCATAATTCCATTATGGTGAACCTAAAAATCCTTCATGTTCATAAAAATTCACTTGTTAATAAGCTCCAATTTGTTGCTTATTTTCTATAGTTAAATTTTGAACCAAAGATGTTAGTTCTAAAATTTTAGAGTCAAGAGGACATAAAGATTCAACCATTTAAAAAAATTAAAATAATAGACACCAATCACTGGCAATGACACCAAAATTTGATGGCTGTCGAAATAAAATTTCTACTTTTAACTAAAATTAACTTGTAATTAGTGATGAGCAAGGTCGAATCCACATTGATTGGTCGAGTCTTAATTCTTTAAATAACTAGAAATAAATAAAAAAAATAAATGGAGGATTTTTATGGATCAAGAATCTAAGAGATAAATTTAATTAATAATAAAAATAATGCAGAAAAATAATTAAAAATAGAATTGATGATGAAAAATTCCAGTTAAAAGTATTCGTGACACAAGATTCAATTTTACTAATCATGGATGAAAAGATAACTCTAAAATCATATAATGGACCTGTTATAGTCGTTGGCTTAATGCTCTCGATCAATTTTTATGTATTAATAGGCTAATCAAATAAGACTGTAATTAATCTATAACCAATAAACAACATTTTATAAGCGAATTTTATGAACTAGAAAGGCCCGACTTAAGCCAACCAACCTCTTAGCGAGATTGATTCAAACCAAATCATACATTTACTTAATATAACAACCATTTTCAGTGTTATACTAATTACCACTAGTTATTGAATCTACCAAATGATTACGGATTTGACATTTTCAATTAGTTGTATGCTATTTAATTATATGAACAATGAGATTTTATTGCACAAATAATAAATAACAATAGAAATGGGATTTCTCTAAACTACAGTAAATAACATGAACATTATAGAAAATTAAAGATAAAAATAATTATGAACAATCTCACAGTAATTGATTGAATCCTGCTCTTAAATTAATCTTTAACTAGAATTAAAGTGTTTAGCCACTCATGGCCATAAACAAAAACAAAGTAAAAATTGAAAGCTAGAAAAATATCTTATTACAGAGTTGGAAGAATAGAGGAAGCAGCAGTAGAAGTATTGTTCATGTTTTTCTTTTTCTCCCTTTTAAAAGAAATCTTAAATTTAGGAAAGTAGTTTTAATCCTAGTCAAACTAGAAAAATAAAAATAAAATATTTAATGTTGTGGAATATTCCTATTTGGATTACTACTTTTAATCCTAATTAGACTCTAACTTTACTAATATTATATTCCTAATCAAATTCTATTACTGAATTGTTCACCAAGTCTTTGTACCTATAAATATGTTAATTGTGAGTTATTAAATACACACAATAAAATTATCAGAGAATATTTATTTCTCATTCTTCTTTATATTTCTGCTTTGATTTTAACTTTTATTTATAACAAGTTTTCAGCACGATCAAATCTCTACCACAAATTTTGATAATTGGAAGTTGGTGGTTTACTACAACCCGGCTCAAAAGAATTAAAGTTTTAATTTGCAAGAATTAAACGGTAAGTAAATTTAATTTTTAAATTTTGAATTATTTTAATTCTCATGAGTTAACGATATTAATTAATATGTTGAAAAGAAAAAATAGAATGGCATTGTCCATTGGCGTTGGTTTTGCTGTGGACATTAACATGATTTTAAAAATTTATTTTGCATAATTACAGATTGATCATTGCTTCACTATACTTTGATCCTATATATAATATAAGATGAATATATTTTATGTAAAGTAATATTTTGATTTGTTATATTTATACTTTTGTCATTTTATTATCTTAATGGGTAATACAAAATAATTTTGAAGGCTCCTGAAGAGTTATAAAGTCATTACCCAAATACAATTATTATATGGAGTATTATTTGTCCTATATGTCTCAAAAAAACTTACTATTTTAAAAGATATTCACTGATATAGATATCATTTTGAGATTGAGATTAGAATATTGAAATATGTATATGACAACAAATAGAAATATTAGTAACCTGAAGTTTACTAGCTGTTATACAAAGATTAGTAAACCCGAAATTTACTAATTAATTGATACTAATATCAGTAAACTTAAAGTTTATTGATAAATACAAATATTAGTAAACTTGAAGTTTACTGAGTAATTGATATTAATATTAAGAAACTTGATATGTATCAATTGATATAAATATTTGATATAATAAAAATAGTAAACCTGAAGTTTACTATCAAATGACAATTGATTACTTAGCATGATTGGATTGACCATCCCAGATCAATTATAATGCATAAATTATTGAGAATTCATATATATTAGACAACTAGAAGTTTCTTTAATTCAATTTAAGAAATTTTCATAAGCTACTCGTTCTCAAGAAATATTAGTAAAGTATTACTAGCTAATAAAGAGACTGAATTCCCTTCATTCTTTAATGAATAAAGATAATATATGTGGGCCCACTATCACCATGTTAACCACTCAAATGTTTTATAATTTTTAAAAGATATATCGATAAAATGGTAACATGTGTGTTTATTATCAACTCACAACTTATAGTTTGTGAGATTATTCAAATTAAGTGAACAACTTTCAGATTATACAATCAAGATATTTTTCTTGATAATGCTAGTGATCGTATGTCACAAGTAAATGATTGTTACAAGCCCGTCTCAAAGGTCTAGTAAAATGTTTATTAAATGCCTCTGATTAATTGTTAGATATTTTTAAGAGAACAATAGTACTCCTATTTTTATATAGGGATATTATTGCTTGAAGCAATACTTACACGCATTATGCCAATAAAAATTATTAAATTCCTCTATTGCAATTTTTAGTTAAAAATTGCATTTTTATTAAATAGTTTTTCTAATATCAGGGGAAGTAAGCAGCTGAAAAATAAAACAATAAATACATTACGTGTAATTTAGATCCTTATATCATGAACCTGAAGTTCAAATTATGATGCTAATGTATTTGTTAGTGTGTAAAGATTTATTGAATCTCATGTGTATCGGCTGCAAATGCTCCAATTCAAAGTAATGTCCTAGTAGGACAATTTGCCTTGTAGGTAAATTATTTGATTCCAAATAAAAATAAAATCTTTGAATAGCAAGGAGCAAATAAATCAATATGGTCATATTATAGAGGCAGGTACTCTTGAAGAAACAAATGGTATAACTAATTTCAAAACCCCAAAAATAGTTCAAGTACTTGAAATTAAATAAGAAATCTCAATATATTATGTCATTGAAAGGAACCGAAAGATAAAGTTGTCGATAATATTTCTACATAAAAATATTGATGTTGATATTTTTAACATAATGAGGATCTTAAAATTAAATATGTTGAAAAATACAGATACTAATTTCATTTAGTTTTATAATATGAATATTTTGGATCTGTAGTTCAAATATTGAAAAATATGATGCCAATGGGATATGCATGATATTCATGCAATGTACAATGAAGTCATAAAACATGACTTATTTATGACATTTATTGCAATGAATTGGCATCTATTATGAAGAGATATGTTTTCTTATAATAGATATGGATGCAATAATTTTAAAGTATTTATCAATCTGGCAATATATTAGTATGTAAATAATTGATGTTATTTGCCTATTTTATAATGAAATTATTACATAAAATTCATGAATGATTTATCATGCCTGAAGTATATAAATATTTCTAAAAAATTTGTATTTAATACAAATATGAATTAAAATTTATGTATATAATTTTGAAGTATTATAATGTTGCATATTATCATGATTTATTTATGATTTTAATTGTTATTGAAACTCTTGAAGAGTTTAAAATACTTTAACAAATTCTAAAAACTAAAATTTTTTATTGACTTGAAGATTAAACACTATTTAATTAAAAATATAATTATAGATAAAGTAATTACATGTTTATCAATTATCTTCCATTGAGTACCCCAATAGTTATAAAGTCACTAGATATAATATATTTCTTGATTATATATTATTGCTATGATGTATTATGTAATCATGCATTATAAGGTAATTGTCAAATTGTTACTTAAAATTACATGTTGTTTTAAAAATTCTAGTTTTCTATATAATCATATATTTTTATTTGAAAAATTCGATTATTTTCATTTATTTGTAAGTATTACTTTAGAAATATTTGAATTAAATTACTAAATGCATTCGTTTGTAATAGTTATTATATGATTATGTTGTATACGCATCATGAAAATTATTTTGTCGCATTTGTTTAATTCCCCGAAGAGAATGAAGCAATATAAAAATTATAGCCATAGAAATGGTATTTTCAAGAAATGATAATTATTATTATTGTATTACTAATTTTCACCACCAGAATTGGCTGATAATTAAGAGAAAAAATAAGAATGGTTAAGAAAACCATTTGACAATGCATAACTTATCCATGATATGATATGAAAGTATATCTGTCACGTACCTATTGTAGTATGATCATATTATTAAGTTTTATAAATTCTCCATCTTAAAGAAATCAAAGATATGGAGATAAACTTGTACATGCTTGTGAAGGTACAACATATAATTTTACAAACACTACAAGAAATTTACTGTTTCCCGACAAAAAGTCGAAAATTTCCGTCGGGAAATGAATTTGCCTACAGAAATTATCGACCCCTAGGCTGTAGGCAAAATTATAGACAAAAAAAATTTTTGTCGAGAAATTTTCCGACGGAATAGCAATTTACCGACGGAACAACAAATTTCGTTTGAAAATTCCAGACGGAATAATAAATTTCGTCAAAAAATTTGCAAAATTTTTAATATTTTAATTTTTACTAACGGAATTTTCCTTCAATAATCTATTTGTAATTTAAAAAAGCTAATAAAAAAAATTAAATAAAACATAATGTCTAGTTAGCACCCTACTTTATATGATGCATGATCCTTTCTACAGATAGAGCTGGGTCGTAACATCACAAGCAAATTTATGGACCTACTAGTTTCATGGAGTAGAAAACAACTTGCACAACCTTTCATTGTAAGGTGGCCAAAACACTATTCCATCAAAAGACAACAAGAAATGTGTGACGCGCGCCGGAACCAGCAAGACCCTCTTCGGGAATCCACTTTTAGGATTCGAGGGATTGGTTCGCGTCTTTTTTGATCTTAGGTGTTATGAGATATTTTCGGCACCTCCTTTCACAATAGAACATTGAAAAGGACCATCCATCGCCATAACACCTTTAGGCACTTTTGAGGTATTTTGGAGTCGCCGCCCAATTTACAAGAAATTGGGAAAGTTTGACCTCTTATCGGTCTAAACCAGAGATGGTGTCCGGAACTTCACACTTATTGGTGCCTTGGTTAATTATAAATGAGTTTTTAAATTATAAAATTTTATTTTTCATCTCACACAATTAATGCAGTTTATTAAAGCGCATATCAATCACATATGAAACGATAAATAAAAATAAAAATAAAGATAAAATTAAATTACAACAAAACTAGGGGCGGAATACAACCCCCATTGTAAATAAAATATAAATCATGCATAAAACGGGGTATTTATTAATGTTGAGAACGTTGGTCCCCTCATGCACAATTAAAGAAAATCATTTTAAAGTGACAATTTATTTTTGGATAAAAAAACTAGGACATTGGTCCCATTTTATTAGAAAACTCAATTTTATTTGTAGAAATATTTTTGTGTGATTTTTGATTAAGCGTGCATAAAATAAATGGTTCAATTAATTATTACATGCCCAATAACTCAATAAAACAAATAAAGGAAAAATAACAAGTACAATAAAAAAATAACAACTCCTTGGATCTCCTCCTTCATTCGTACGGGTGCTCAAACAGGGGAACACAAGTATTTGACACCGACAACAAGCATAAATAAACTTAATGTTAGTAATCGAAACAAGAAAATCAATTAGACATTTATAACAACGCATAAATTAAACGAAACATGCATATCATGTGATAAATACATTAAATGACATATTAAAATAAATTAACAAATTAATAGATAACTATTTAAAACACAAAGTAATAATAATAACAATAACAACAACAACAAAAATAATAATAACAATAATAATGATAATAATAACGATAAACGATGATAGTAACAATAAATAACACTAATAACAATATACTAACGACATATATAATGATGATAATAACAAAAAATAAGTAAATAGGTAAATAATAATAATAATAATAATAATAATAATAATAATAATAATAATAATAATAATAATAATAATAATAATAAGGATGAACAATTAAAAGAAAATTGGAACAAATAACAACATTAAAAGTTAGATCTACATCTAAGAACAATATTAAAGGTTAGATCTACATCTAAAATAAATCAACAACAAATATATAGATCTACATGTTTACTAATTTAAATGTCAGCAAAAATGTTGAAAACAAAATTAAATCAAGAGATCGAGTCTAGAATGTTTACCCTCAGATTTGACTGACTTTAGGCCGGATGTTCGAATGCTTCGGCCCCACACGCTTCACGAGAAGGCAAAATATCAAAAACGCAAATTTTTAATATTTTGCTCTTGAAAAGATGAAAAAAGGAATTTTTAGAAGAAAAATCGGATCTTTTTTAGAGAGAGCTCTTTTTTTTCTTTTCCCCCCTAAGATTTTTCAATCCCAAGTCTTTTGCTCTTTTTTTTTCAAATGAAATGAAATCCTATTTATAGGCACGATCGACCGACGGGCTGCCCGCCCGTCGAAAGTCATCGATGGGCTGCCCATCGCTCGAGTCACCGACGGGCAGACCACCCCTCGAGTGACCGACGGGCTGGCCGTCTGTGGAGCAAACATCCAAATTTTAAGTTAAAAACTCCCCCAAAAATTTTATTTTATTTTATTATATATATATATTAAAAAAAATGCGAATGAAAATCCTTGCTTCTCGTGAGCGTGAAGGGCCAAAATTCCCGAACTCTATCCGTTCTTTTAGAAATGGGCATCATTTTCGTCATCGGGCAATCTCTGATCTAGACCGACTCAGGACCCGGTGTCTACAGTTGCCCCCAATTTTGGAGAAGCTAGTGCATAGACACCTAGGTGATCCAAAATTCAAAGAGGATGAGAGAGGGGATTACATACCTGTGGCGGAGACCCTGCCTTATTGCCGGGAGTTGGATAAAGAGATGCCTCCTCAGAGGGCTTTGGGGGTCTGCCTCCTCAGAGGGCTTGAGATTTTGAAGTGGTAGTGCCGTGGTCGTGCTAACCCTCCTTAGAATGGTAGTGCCGCCATCGTGCTAACCCTTCGGTGTTTTGATAAAGAGATGCCTCCTCAGAGGACTTGAGATTTTGCCTTCTCAGAGGGCTTGAGATTTTGCCTCCTCAGAGGGCTTTTAGATTTTGCCTCCTCAGAGGACTTGGAATTTTGCCTCCTCAGTGGACTTTGAGATTTTGCCTCCTCAGAGGACTTTGAAATTTTGCCTCCTCAGAGGATTTTAGAATTTTGCCTCCTCAGAGGACTTTGAGATTTTGCCTCCTCAGAGGACTTTCGGATTTTGCCTCCTCAGAGGGCTTTGAGATTTTGAGATTTTGCCTCCTCAGAGGACTTGGAATTTTGCCTCCTCAGAGGACTTTGAGATTTTGCCTCCTCAAAGGACTTTCGGATTTTGCCTCCTCAGAGGGCTTCAAGATGCTTTGCCTCCTCAGAGGGCTTGAGATGTTCTGAAGTGGTAGTGCCGAGGTCGTGTGCTGACGTCGTGCTAACCCTTCTGTTGACTTAAAGTGGTAGTGCCGAGGCCGTGTGCCGACGTCGTGCTAACCCTTCTGCTGATTTAAAGTGGTAGTGCCGAGACCGCGTGCCGACGTCGTGCTCTGCTGATTTGAAGTGGTAGTGCCGAGGTCGTGTGCCAACGTCGTGCTAACCCTTCTGCTGATTTGAAGTGGTAGTGCCGAGGCCGTGTGCCGACGTCGTGCTAACCCTTCTGCTGATTTGAAGTGGTAGTGCCGAGGCCGTGTGCCGACGTCATGCTAACCCTTCTGCTGATTTAAAGTGGTAGTGCCGAGGCCGTGTGCCGACGTCGTGCTAACCCTTCTACTGATTTGAAGTGGTAGTGCCGAGGCCGTGTGCCGACGTCGTGCTCTGCTGATTTGAAGTGGTAGTGCCGAGGTCGTGTGCCGACGTCGTGCTAACCCTTCTGTTGATTTGAAGTGGTAGTGCCGAGGCCGTGTGCCGACGTCATGCTAACCCTTCTACTGATTTGAAGTGGTAGTGCCGAGGCCGTGTGCCGACATCGTGCTAACCCTTCTGCTGATTTGAAGTGGTAGTGCCGAGGCCGTGTGCCGACGTCGTGCTAACCCTTCTGCTGATTTGAAGTGGTAGTGCCGAGGCCGTGTGCCGACGTCGTGCTAACCCTTCTGCTGATTTGAAGTGGTAGTGCCGAGGCCGTGTGCCGACGTCGTGCTAACCCTTCTGCTGATTTGAAGTGGTAGTGCCGAGGCCGTGTGCCGACGTCGTGCTAACCCTTCTGCTGATTTGAAGTGGTAGTGCCGAGGACGTGTGCCGACGTCGTGCTAACCCTTCTGCTGATTTGAAGTGGTAGTGCCGAGGCCGTGTGCCGACGTCGTGCTAACCCTTCTGTTGATTTGAAGTGGTAGTGCCGAGGCCGTGTGCCGACGTAGTGCTAACCCTTCTGTTGATTTGAAGTGGTGCCTCCTGAGAGATCTTGGGTTAATTGCCCCCTGAGAGGTCTTTGGTTGATTGGTTGATCGCCCCCTAAGAGGTCTTCGGATAGTTGCCCCCTGAGAGGTCTTGGGATGATTTGAGAATTACCTCTTCAGAGGACTTTAGTGATTTGCCTCTTGAGAGGGCTTTGATTGACGCTTGGATTTGATGATTGAACTGACTTCTGGATCAACGTTGTTTTGATTGCTTGTTTGGATTGATGTTGTCACTTGCCTTTCGTCGGTGTTGGCATTTGATTCTTTCTTTCTGCAAGACTTAAAAGGCAAAATATGCAGGAAAAAGTGGTGAGCATGCACGTGAGATGCATATGTATGCAGGAATGCAGGATAAGAATTTGTCTAAGTGGATTTTGGAAGTGACGGCCGGTTTGACCGTAGTCTTTGGTAGGATCAATGCCCCCTAGAGTTGCTTTTGAATTTCATGCCTTTGGGGATTTCGAGGTTCTTTTCTGATACCTGTAGTCATTGTTTGAAGGTAGTGCGTCCCTCGTGGATTTTCACACTAGCTTTTCTTAGCGGGAGATGCGTCCTTGCCGGATTTTCACATAACCCTGTGCCTTATTTTTTGCCTGGAATGGACCCAACCCAATCCAGCAGCTTTTATTTTATTCATTTTTTTGTAGGGCAGACTGCCTGTTGCCAGGTTTTCACCCTGCCCTTTGGCCTAACTTTTGCTTAGAGCGCCAGTCACGGTTTTCATCTCTAATGGCCCTTTTTTTTTTTGCGCGAGAGAAGTTGGAGTTGTTGCGAAAGGTCTTTCGGGTATGATTGGCACGTGCTTATGTCTCAGATATTGGTTGTATGAGCTTGGTTCTTTATCGGAAAGGTGCTGTAGGATTGGCTTCACAGTAGGTAGCAAGATGAGTTGGCTGAAGTGCCTGAGTAGCGAGAATGGTAGAGGGTAGATGATAATAATGTGCTGGTTTTATATCGAACTCGGACAACTTTGAGTGTGCAAGATGAACTGCCCTGGTTATGCCAATACATCTTTGCATAAATGCATATATTTCAATCTGATTTTATAACACATGATCACTATTTGGCATTAACTCGAAAAATATGAGACCTCATCTAATCTCGAGATAGATCTTGAGAGCATCAAACTCCTGTTATCAATCAGCCCTCGCGGGTTTTCTTGATTGAATATTTTCTCTCTTTTTTTTATTTATTTAGCCTCTGCCATGAACCCTCATTCAGTTTGTCAGTATTGGTTGAATTTGTTTTCATCTTCGTCAGCCGGGGGGACTGCTGCTTCTGAGAGTGGCTCCTCTTGGTATCAAAGTCTTGGTCTTAGCCCTTGTGCAGGCTGGTTGAGGTGATGGGTTCCTTATTTGGGGCTTGAATATGAAGTTTCACGTTTGGCTTTTATTAGCTTTGGCGGTTCGAACCCTGGGATGGCCTCTCAATGGTTGGGATAGGGTGACAGGTTGGGCTTAGATGATCTGGGATACTTTTATCGATTTTTGTGGTTTAAACCCTGGAATGGCCTTTTAACGGTCGGGGTTGGATGGATGGTTTGTGAATTAGCCTTCTAGGTCCCTTTCAGATTTCTTTTGGGCTTTCCCAATAAATCACTCCTTATCATTAATTTTCTTTCTATTAAGCACATCAACAACTCTAGCAGCAGCATCCGCATTCTCAAAGTTGATAAATCCAAATGGGATTTGAACAAAACTCGCCCCCAAATAGCATTCCCTTGCAAGCTTTGTTCAAGTCATGAAGTTACATGTACGTGCACTTTTCATCTTAACCACTGGGACCGTTGTGGTTCAATCTAGTCAAGCATTGGGTTTTAGCAAGAAACTTGGCGATAAGGGTTCTGGATGGTCAAGGGTCAATCATAATTGATTTTGAGGGTGCACATTTCAAAGGGGGTCAGGAGGAAAGAGGTCATATGGTTTTGTCCTGATGGGTCATATATTTCTCGTGGAGGTCCTGAGTTTTATTCATCCAACTTTCGATATAGATTTCGGGGTTTGATCTTATTTGGTAGCGCCATACACAACTTAGATGTTGTGGATGCAAAGAAATGGCTTTCAAAATTTGGTTCATCGTCATGTTGGCACATGGAAGTAGTACTGATCTCAAGAACGTCCTTATCAATTTTCAGCATGTCACACCAGGTCCTGGCAGAGGCTCTTTTTTTTTATTATTTTTTATCTCTCAAAATTATCCTCTCCTCAAGAGTTATATCAGATGCTATCAAGATTTTATTTGGATTCCCCAAAGTTCCGAGACTAGATGGAGCCGTAATAATTGAATTAGTGTCAAAATGAATACATCATGACCATGTGAAATAAAATCATTAGGAATACCATACAAATAAGCAACTTGTTCAATTTATTAAAAATAACCAAACTGTCATAAGTAGTTCTTGAAATGAAGAGAATTAAGGCATCTAAAAAAAACATGAACTTCTTTCCCACTCTCCCGACAAGTGTCAGCGACTTATTCATATCCATGTAGCTCCTGCAAGATATGCCATTCCGGTGGATCAGATCCGATCACATATTTGGTGGAGGGATCGCATTATAGCCTGGCTTGTTCTTACTCTCCCTCTTCTCAGGATCCGTGATCTGTTTGGTGTCAATAAGATCTTGGATCTTATTTCTCAAAGTTCGACAGTAATTAGTCGAGTGCCCAGTGTGTTGATGGTAGGCACAGTACTGATCTTCTCGGTGCCCTGGTTGCCCTTGACTCATAGCTGGCCTGTGTGGTAATGGTTGCAGCATGCCTTCTTTCATTAATCTCTCCAATATCCAGGATAAAGGTCGACCCAAATCTGAAAAGTGCCTTTGACCCACTTTCGTGTTTGGCATTTCCATCCTCTTTGCCTTACCCTTACTGTCGTTGCGGATATCCAGGTTTTTATTCTGCAGATCACACATCCTCACTAGATCCCCACCTTCCTTGGGCACCGTGCTACATCCTGGAGTAGGCTTTTGGCTGCTCCTTTGCCCAACTAGTGGATCAAATGGTTCCTTGCCTCTAATCTCAAGAGTAAAATGGGACGCTACAGTCGCCGCTGTATAGGTTCCCTCGACAGTGTCCGACCCTACTCGGCCTAGGGTAGTTGCCATAACTTGAGCTTGAAGAACTAGTGTCATGGCATCCATTCTCTCTTGAATCATGGCCAACAGCCTCTTTTCGAGTTCTTTGAACCTTTAATCCATCTCTTGGGTAATTAAGGCATAAGTCTCTTCAATCTGCTGTCTCATCCCCCTCAGAGTCTCATCCTCTAACCTGGGTGCTCTCCCCCTCATAGCTTGTTGGACCATTGGCTCTTCATCTTCCTCCTTTACCATAAAATCCTCATTAGGATTGGGGATCCTTTCCCCTCTTGGCTCGATGGGTGCGGCAGCTCTGTGCTCATTGACAGGTTGATGGGCAGCAACTCCAACGAGAGGAGCCTCCCCACCAATAAGTGGTTCGGCTTGCTCTCGAGGAGGGACCACCGGCGCTTATGGAGCAACAGGCGGCTGTGGAGTAATAGGTGCTTGTGGAACAGGAGGGTGAGTAATTCTTTCAGCCATAGCTCCCATCATTTCTAACATTCTTCGCTCAAAATCTTCTAACCTCCTAGCAAGGTCTTGAGTGGTCAAAGTTCCAGTCTCTTCTGCCATTGAGGATGATTCACTTGTTGTGGAGAGTGACTCAGAATCCCAATTAAGCACTAATTCTAGCGATCCGAAGGGCGAGTCCGTACTTACTAGCCGACCGTCAAGACCTCTAATCCACTTAGATGAATCTATGATGGCTAAAAATTTTAAATTGTTAGAATGATGCATGGATGATATGTACAATACATGATCGTGAATCATGTAGGTGGTCCTGGATGAGCGAAAGATCAATAAATTACAGTGATATAATGCGATGCATGTAAAATAATATGCAGATAAAAGGACACACACAAAATGAGATGCATTTTTTTTATTTTTTATTTTTTAATTTTTAATTTTATCATAAAAACATGCATGACCGACGCATACAATGAATGGTCGTGTGTTATGCAACATAGACAAACACATGCAAGCAAGTAGATCCTGCCAACCTTATTACTCCCGCACACGAGGTCAAATAGTCTCTTCCTAGGTGGGCTTGACCCATGGGTTAACGGGGAACCCAATGGGCGCATATGGTGTACGGTGGAAAACCGGTAGCATAACACTCTTAATTTAAACCACATGCGCATGGATTTTGGCCATTATATATTTGGACCTCTCAAACAGACTAAAATGAGCCCACCGGGGCATGAAAGCCTTTGATGAGTGCCCGATTAATATGTTTGAATTGATTTGATATACAAGGGCCCACATAACAAGCATTGTATTAAGGTACATGTAACCTATGGGAAGTATTTATTGCCATTATATGAGCTTTGGTCAAGGGTGATGATACTTTAAGGCTACCCAAGCATGATCCCTACCGACGGGTCTAGCTCATCACGAGCATAACGACCGATCGGGTCACCATTTGATATACCACTGAGGTACGAGACTTGGGCTGGTGATTATCCTTAACACTTCCCCAAATTGAGTGAAAATGGGGTCGTGCTTCAGGAACGCACCGGGATTAAGAAAGGGACCAAACTAGCATAATTCTAAGGCTCTAATGAGATGCAATGCAATTTAGATGAGAGATGAAATTTCAGTTTTAAAAACCCAATTATACATTTTAATCAAGACATTTTCAGAGCAAAGTCACAAACAGTCCCCAGCGGAGTCGCCACTGTGACGCGCGCCGGAACCAGCAAGGCCCTCTTCGGGAATCCACTTTTAGGATTCGAGGGATTGGTTCGCGTCTTTTTTGATCTTAGGTGTTATGAGATATTTTCGGCACCTCCTTTCACAATAGAACATTGAAAAGGACCATCCATCGCCATAACACCTTTAGGCACTTTTGAGGTATTTTGGAGTCGCCACCCAATTTACAAGAAATTGGGAAAGTTTAACCTCTTATCGGTCTAAACCAAAGATGGTGTCCGGAACTTCACACTTATTGGTGCCTTGGTTAATTATAAATGAGTTTTTAAATTATAAAATTTCATTTTTCATCTCACACAATTAATGCAGTTTATTAAAGCGCATATCAATCACATATGAAACGATAAATAAAAATAAAAATAAAGATAAAATTAAATTACAACAAAACTAGGGGCGGAATACAACCCCCATTATAAATAAAATATAAATCATGCATAAAACGGGGTATTTATTAATGTTGAGAACGTTGGTCCCCTCATGCACAATTAAAGAAAATCATTTTAAAGTGACATTTATTTTTGGATAAAAAAACTAGGACATTGGTCCCATTTTATTAGAAAACTCAATTTTATTTGTAGAAATATTTTTGTGTGATTTTTGATTAAGCGTGCATAAAATAAATGGTTCAATTAATTATTACATGCCCAATAACTCAATAAAACAAATAAAGGAAAAATAACAAGTACATTAAAAAAATAACAACTCCTTGGATCTCCTCCTTCATTCGTACGGGTGCTCAAACAGGGAAACACAAGTATTTGACACCGACAACAAGCATAAATAAACTTAATGTTAGTAATCGAAACAAGAAAATCAATTAGACATTTATAACAACGCATAAATTAAACGAAACATGCATATCATGTGATAAATACATTAAATGACATATTAAAATAAATTAACAAATTAATAGATAACTATTTAAAACACAAAGTAATAATAATAACAATAACAACAACAACAAAAATAATAATAACAATAATAATGATAATAATAACGATAAACGATGATAGTAACAATAAATAACACTAATAACAATATACTAACGACATATATAATGATGATAATAACAAAAAATAAGTAAATAGGTAAATAATAATAATAATAATAATAATAATAATAATAATAATAATAATAATAATAATAATAATAATAAGGATGAACAATTAAAAGAAAATGGGAACAAATAACAACATTAAAAGTTAGATCTACATCTAAGAACAATATTAAAGGTTAGATCTACATCTAAAATAAATCAACAACAAATATATAGATCTACATGTTTACTAATTTAAATGTCAGCAAAAATGTTGAAAACAAAATTAAATCAAGAGATCGAGTCTAGAATGTTTACCCTCAGATTTGACTGACTTTAGGCCGGATGTTCGAATGCTTCGGCCCCACACGCTTCACGAGAATGCAAAATATCAAAAACGTAAATTTTTAATATTTTGCTCTTGAAAAGATGAAAAAATGAATTTTTAGAAGAAAAATCGGATCTTTTTTACAGAGAGCTCTTTTTTTTCTTTTCCCCCCTAAGATTTTTCAATCCCAAGTCTTTTGCTCTTTTTTTTTTCAAATGAAATGAAATTCTATTTATAGGCACGATCGACCGACGGGCTGCCCGCTCGTCGAGCCACCGACGGGCTGCCCACCCGTCGAGCCACCGACGGGCTGCCCGCTCGTCGAAAGTCATCGATGGGCTGCCCATCGCTCGAGTCACCGACGGGCATACTACCCCTTGAGTGACCGACGGGCTGGCCGTCTGTGGAGCAAACATCCAAATTTTAAGTTAAAAACTCCCCCAAAAATTTTATTTTATTTTATTATATATATATATTAAAAAAAAAACGCGAATGAAAATCCTTGCTTCTCGTGAGCTTGAAGGGCCAAAATTCCCGAACTCTATCCGTTCTTTTAGAAATGGGCATCGTTTTCGTCATCGGGCAATCTCTGATCTAGATCGACTCAGGACCCGGTGTCTATAAAATGAAAATTCTTAATCTTGAAAATGAGATCAACCACAGTACACCAAATTGCTGAAAATGCATAATAAACTAAACCCCTTATACACTGAAGATATAATTAGGTGGTCAATGTCACCAAATGCTATGTAGTAAGTGGATGCATTATCTCAAGGACCTATATAGCTTGCCCATTCTTATTCTTAATAACTTTTTCACTTTTTCCCCAAAAAAGCGAAGACTAAACATGTAACACCCCTTTTCTATACGTAGGGAGTTTCATCCATCGAGGAGGAAGAAGGACCCCGATAGATGAGGGTTGTCACGCAAAACCTCATACAAAGCAAACAAAGTTTCTAATCATCCATTAATCCAAGGATAAAATATAATTTCTTAAAACAAGAGACAGAGGCTGAAAACAAAAGTACGGTATTTTATTAATTTACAATATATTCTTTACATATCATCAGTACAAATGTGCCTCAGCACCAAAAGATCATATACATATCTGATACTAAGTCAAAATACAAAAATGGAGTTTACATCAGGAGTACATCATTACAAAATACTTAACCTAATATATATACAAAAAAAGTACATCTTCCTATACTATAAAAACTCTCTCCTAGTTGCATTGGCCTTGCTGATGCGAATCTCCCTATCCAAAAACTTTAACATCTTCCACACCTGCACGGATGAAACACCCGTGCTAAGCGATAACGCTTAGTGAGAAAAAATACAAATACACAACGACCACTCACAGTGGCGTCAACAGAAAACCACATGCTTATGGCACACATACAGGATAATGAAGGCTTATAAAATAGTTCAACACATGAAACATACAGTTATAACATCACACTGGTATATATTCGCATATTACAATCCCATATTCATATAAGAAATCCTGCCATACAAAATAGTGGATAATGAGTACCCATAGATACTCGAGAGTATTGACAGTATTTCTTAACACATGGATACCCGAAGGTATCAAAATCAATCTTTTCTTTTCGTTGTGAAAACAATTTCACATGGGATCTTAAACAAGATCCAAGACAGAAGGATCATGAAGATCCGATCGGGGGACCTGATCAGGGTGTAAATCACAAAAGGCTGTAGCTACCGAAACTCTATTAGGTATGCCTAACTATCCACTAAGTTGACTCTTGCAGGTCATGCATGATACAAATCATACTCAAAGTATAACACATAATTTAAAATAAAGAACCACGGACTTAAGACATACATAATCCAATCCGTATTCAATACATACATTCAATATACTTCACATTTAATATAATATGACGAATTAAAATGTAATTAAAAATCCATTTTCTAATTGAGGATATCCCAATTAAGATTAAAAACCAATAACATATGAAAAAGGAATGAAAAAGACATAACTCAAAACTTTGCAAAATTTCAAGACAGAGAGGCTTTACACGGCGGTATGACTTACCCTTACCGCCGTGTAAGATATCCTACATGGTGGTAAGGAAAAACCATGCCGCCATGTAACATGTCCAACATGAAATCCTCGATAGGTAGAATGCATTTACACGGCGGTATGGAGAGTTCCTTACCCCGTGTAAATACACAACCCAGAATTCCTTCAAGGCATAATGACTTTACACGGCGGTATGTAAAGTTCTTACCGCCATGTAAAATCACGGACAAAGAATTTTGGAGGACAGAATGCGATCACACGGTGGTGAGGAACGCCTTATCGCCGTGTAATCCGCCAAAAACCCAAAAAATTCAGTCCTTATCATGTCTAAACCATACCCAAACTTCACCATATTACAAGTCAACAAAACACTTCAATAATACTACTCATAACACCCTAAAATACATGCTCAATTACATTTACACACTCAATTCTCAACAATTCCACATAAAATAAAAAATCACATAAACATGCACAAAGAGCAAGAATTCCCAAACCTCAAACTCCAAAGCTCCAATTAAGGGGCTTCGCTTCCACTTGCTATATCCTTGCCCTTAGGCTCTTTAGGAGGGATTTCTGAGCCAAAACACCCAACAAAATTACAGAATTCAAAACCCTAACCTAAAAATGCATATTAACTAATCTAAGGAAAGGAAGAAGATGATAAAGAAAGAGAACTAGTTACAAACTTACCAAACCAGCTTAGGGTTGCAAAAATTCACCAAAGATTACAGCAAAAGGGAAAGATCACAAAGAAGCAAAGAAGAAAAGAAGAAGAAGATGAAGAACGGGTTGAGGAAAAGAAGAAACGGGGAAAAAGGAAAAGAACAGCTGTCTTCTCTCTCCTCTCTCCACAATTTATACCTCTCCCACATGCCACATGGCACACTCTCAAAGGTGGACATTACAAACACACACCCAACTACCATCCTCCTTCATACACCCAAAACCAACCTCACCTACACACACACTCACACCTAAGCAAAACCCTATAATCAAGTAACAACTTAACTTAACAAAATAACACATACTCAAAATAACACATGCCAAAATTATACAAGCAAAATCATACACATCACAAGGCTCAAACTACTAGGGTTGAAGAGGGGTGTTACAAAATAAGATGACTAAATAAAGTAATCATACCTCTCATAGCAAAGAAAAGCTTTGACACTTTCCTCGGAAGTGCTCTCCAAGGTATTGAAATTGATTCCTGCATCAAGGACATTGGCCATCAATAAAATGCATATGAGCATGCACTTTGTCAAAAGATAATTATAACAAACTCAAATCCCGAAAAAAGTAAAGGAAAAGGACTAATGAGCTAACAATTCCGATTAGCATATAGTTGTCTAAATAGAAATGCACTTTACATGAAAAAGATTATATCATTATCGCAGTTTAAATAATAGAAACGAGATCCTAAAGAATTCATATGCAACTGATTGCAATATGTAAAAGAGAATAAATGAAAAATTATGCAAAATTTTATTGACTTGCATGGCCACTAATCAAATTAACATTAATCCAACAATATATCTTTCAATAATTATATTTATTTGTTTGCTTAACATCTATACAATGCATTTTTAACTAATAAGATGGGAACTCAATTAGCAGAGTGATGGATAAAAGCTCATTATAACAACCAGATTGGGATTTTTATTAAAAAGGAGTTAACTTTGCATACCAACAGGTCCGTTAAAAGAAGAGAACCATTAGCATAGAGTTGTTAATATAAGCCATAAAATAAGAGACAGAGAATAGCACTCAACTGCCCATAATAGAATGATTTTATGCTAATTTAGTGGAATAGTTTTGAATTGCCCATATGAGATTAGAGTTTTAGAAATAAAAGAAAGGAAAAAATAAGCATCAAAATGAGCAAAGGTGCAACAGAAAGGAATAGAAATATGTGGATTGCCATATACGTAGAAAAGTTGAATAAGGTAAAGCAAGAGTTAATCACCTTTGTGTATATATATTTATACAGGTCAACAAATATTTCACCACAAGAATCTCTATAATCAACTACGTAAAATGCTACACGCTTTGTTAACTTTCTGCATTTCTCATTGATCAATTTTTGAGATAATGTAGACACCGAGTCGTGAGTCAGTCTAGATCAAAGTTATCCAATGATGATAAATTGCCTATTCACGGGCGAAAAGATTGAAAGTGATGATTTTCTTATCAAATTTGTATTTTAGAATAAAAAAATAAAAAAAATAATAAAAATATTTTAAAAATTAATTTTGAAAAATGGAGTGTAAATATTTTAGTGTTTTTTAGTTAGATTTAAAAATAAAAAAAAAATTCGGCCGCGCGCACCGACGGGCGTCAGTTGCCCTTGATCCGCCGAAAATGCCATTTTTTTCCATTTTTTCTTCATTTTTTTGACTTTTTAACATTTTTTTTCGGGATTTTTAATGGCTTTTTCCTTTTTTTGAACCCAAATTAAGGGGAATTTAATAAAAATCCTATTTTCTTCCTTAATTAATGGTTTTTTCTATTTTTATTCATTTAAATAGAAAATTTGGGAAAGAAAAATGGGGAATTCATTTTTCATCAAAAATCTTTATTTTTCTTCTTCTCTAAAAATTCTTTCTACACTTTTCTTTATTTTTTTTATCTAAATAAAATTCTTAAGGTTAAAAAATTTAATTTTTAATCAAAAATTTTTCTTAAGACAAAGAAAAATCATTTTTTCTTCTTAAAATTTATTTTTTTTTATCATTTATAATTTTTTTGAGACAAAAAAATCAATTGTTTGTTCTTAAAAATTAATTTATTTTCTTCTATTATTTTTCTTAAACAATTTTCTTTTGAAATAAAATTCTAATTTTTATTATTTTTATTTCTATTTTGCGAATCAAAGTAAGAAAATCAATCATATTTCTCATCAATTGAATCCGAAATCTGAGGATAAATATTTTAGATTCGATCTCTTAATTTTATTTTTAATTTTATTTATTTTTGTTCATATTTAGTTAGTAATAATGTGGATTTTTATATTTATTGTGTTTTTTATCTATTTTATGTGATTTTATATATAGATTTAACATCTCTAATATTCTTTTTGCTTTATCTTATTTAATTGTTTATTCTTCGTTTCTATTATTATTATTATTATTATTATTATTATTATTATTATTGTTATTATTATTATTATTATTATTATTATTTGTGTTAATTTATTAATATGTTAATACTATTTATTTTAATATGTTATTTAATTTATTTGTCATCCATAATGCATATTTTATTTATTCTAATCTATCATTTATTGTTTTATGTGTTTAATTAATTTTCTTGATTTGATACTAACATTAATTTGTCATGTGTTTTTTTGTTTTAATCTTTATTCTTCCTTATTTGAGCACATTTGTAAGTGAATGAGGAGATCCGAAGAGTTATTTTTTTTATTTTTTTTAGTATTTTTCCTTTATTTGTATTTTAATTTACTTGTCATGTAATTATTAATGAAATCATTTATTTTATATACGTTTAATTAAAAATCACACAAAATTTTTTTTATGAATAAATTGGATTTTTCTATTAAAATGGGACCAATGTCCTAGTTTTCATCCAAATAAATTGCTACTTTAAAATCATTTTCTTTAACTGTGCATGCAAGAACCAATCCTCACTCTTAATAAATACCCCATTTTATGTATTATTTATATTTATTTTATATTGGGAGTTGTATTCCGCCCTTAGTTTTGTTGTAATTTATTGTATTTCTTTTTATCTTATTTTAATCTTACTTTTATTTACCGTTTTATTATGTGATTGATATGCGCTCTAATTATTACATTTAAATGTATGAGAAAAGGGATGAAATCTTAAATTCAAAACTCAATTGTAATTTAATTAAGGTATGAAAAAATGGAAAGTCCCGAACCATCTCTGGTCTTTGGGCTCAACGAGACGAGAGGGCCACCTCAATGTTCTATTGGGGTGGGGCCTCCAAGATACCTCTTGTATCCCAGAAAAGGCTCAACTTGCATAGTCCTAGGCTCCACGAGGCAAGAGGATCATCCTAATGTTCTATTACGGTGGGGCCTCCAAGACACCTTTGGCTTGCCCAAGTGCGAGGCGAGAGGGTCATCCTAATGTTCCATTAGGGTGGGACCTTCAAGACACCTTCGGCTTGCCCAAAATGGACATAACAGCGTTGTCTTAGGCTCACTGAGGTTAGACAACCTTTCCCAATGTTCTATTGGGTGGCGACTCCAAAAAACCTTTTTGTTGCCCAAAATGGATGCACTTGTAATTTCTTACAAGTTTTCATGAATTTCATCCCGAAAGCCCTAAGAGCGGGTTTTCGAGGCCTCTTGGGGTTCGGCGTGCGTTATAGAAAACAATATACAATGCAAGAAATTTCAAAAAGCAACCATGAGCACTAAATATTGCCAGTAAGAATCAATCATAAGTTAACCATAATAGATAATATCATACTTTGGTTGCAAGGGAACAAGAAATAATCACTACCACATCGAACTTATCGAAGAAGTCTCCAGCAAAACTTGACAAATCACCTATAAGTTGAATATTTATGTATTTATTTAATTAGTTGATTATTCTAAAGAAATAGCAAATACTCAAATTTCCAAATATTAAATTAAAAAAATCAACAATCTTGGAACAATATAGCTAAGACAATAGCTATAATTTTTTTTTTTAAAAAAAGAGAAGACTAACCTACAGGTTGCTGCAGTCAACGGAGGCAAGGACTCCAACGTAGGGAAGGGGGCGACGGTGAGCGGAGCAACAGGGAGCACGATTGGTGAGGGGGTGGGACCAGCAGACGAGCAGATCCAGGCGCTATGCGAGGGAGACGTACAGTCACGCGAGGAAGGAGACAGCGCGAGGCAGTGGGCGGCGTTAGGAGGGTAGGGTGATCGGCGAAGGCAAGCGGTAAAGGGCTCTGATCAGCGGGGGATGGGCCACAGCGGAGCAAATCCACATGAGAGAGAGAGAGAGAAAGAGAGAGAGGGAGGGAGGGAGAAAAAAGGTAGGGCTTTTTCATTAACTAGGGGATTTTTAGCGATGGAAAGACTACTCAGTTGCTAATTAGGAACGAAAAATGCTTTTCGTCTCTAATGGTTAGCGACAAAAGCATAATTTTCGTCGCTAATTTCTATGAAAATCTCTACCTAGCCATATTTAGCGACGACATTTACTTTCCGTCGGGAATTAGCAATAGATATTAAATTCTTAGCGACGAAATTTAAATTTCATCTCTAATTTTCGTAGAAATTAGTGGAGGAAAATTTTCCTCCTCTTTTAGCAATGAAAAATTTTTTCCATCACTAATTCCGGACGGAATTTCTTTTTCGTCAGGAATTAGCGATAAAAACTAAATTTCGTTGCTAAAAATTAGCAACGGATTTAAATTTTGTTGCTAATTTTGGTAGTAATTAATATCGCGATTTTTCCGCACCATATTAACCGATGGTTTAATTTTTTCATCACTAAAATCCGTGGGTTAAAAATGGAAGGTATATTTTTTCGTCGACGGAATTTATTTTTTGTCGGGAATTAGTGACGAAAATCATTTTCCATCGCTAAATAGTGATGAAAAATTTTTCATCACCGATTCTTCATTTTCTTGTAGTGAAAATAAGTTTTGGTTGTTATTTGCTAGTTTATGCATAATATATCCAGGTGATATATGGCTAGCATATCCAGAAGATATGTGACTTATTTTTAGACAAAAAAGCTTATAACATGACATATCAGAACTCTACATGCACAAATTTAAAATTGTACACTGATATTGTTATAAAAGGAAGAAAAATATACATTGTACTCTTTTTTCCTTAACTAAGATTTTTCCCATTGGGTTTTCTTATTAAGGTTTTTAATGAGGTAACTTCTTATGTGTATTAAAGATATTGTGTACTCTTTTTTTCTTTACTAGGTTTTCCTAATAGGGTTTTAATGAGGCACAATACGTATTAATGGATATTCAAGGGAAAGTATGCACTACAAATTCCATGATTATGAATGTCCATAACCCCTTAAAATAGATAGCATGGCTTATTAAAAGGAAAAGGTAAACAGTCACAGTCCATGCAAGACAGAAGCATGACAAATCTTTTAGTGGAAAAGAAATCATTCTTTGAAAGAAAAAGAAATTAAAAAAGTAATATTCTAGAAGAGACAAAAAGCAACATATATCAACAACTCCATATTTCTAGAAAAATAACCCTAGAAGTGGTTTTGGTAGCAGTAAACTACTATGTGAAAATGAATGAAAATTTTTTGTTGATAATGTGATTACATATTCAGTTGCTTATGAAAAATAATGATAATGAGTATGAGTCTCTAATTTTTGAAAAGTATGATTGGCCAAAAGGGAAAGAAGCAATCTATGCCAAACCAAACTTATATAGATATTTGGACTAGAAGTCCAAACACCAGAAGATATCAAATATTTTCGCTATAAGAGTAGTAATTATCGAACTATTCAATGTTGGCTATTCATGAAAGTCCATATGATTGAGAGCCATGACTCAACACATGAAGAAAATGTGTAGATTATTGTTAGATAATGCAGCATGTATCTCACAACTCAAATGCAGCTATATCAAAGGAGATAGAACCAAACATATCTCACCAAAGTTCTTCTACACTCATGAACTTATAAAGGAAGAACAAATTGATGTTTGAAAAATTCACTCAAGTGACAATCTAGGTTATTTGTTCACAAAAACCTTACCAAGTTCAATTTTCAAGAAGCATGTGCACAATATTGGAATGCGCCAATTACAAGATTCAGTATGATTCATTCCATTTTTTAGGGAAAGTACCTATGAATATTGTACTCTTTTTCCTTTCCTAAATTTTTATCCCACCGGGTTTTTCTTAGCAATGTTTTAATGACACATGTTCATAATGTATAGTCATCCAACACTATAAGAATTTGATAGATTAGTGACAGAATTCATTTTCGTCATTAGAAAAAAATTTCGAAGCTAAAAATGGAGGCAAATATTTTCGCCAGTTTATAGCGATTGAAAACCTAAATTCATTGCTAAATGTGGCACCAAATATTAGCACTAGAAATTTCTACAAAAATTAGCGATGGAAGTAATATTTTCGTCGCTAAACCTTAGCGACGAAAAACATATTCCGTCGCTAAATTGGGAAATTAGCGACGAAAAATGCTTTCCATCGCTCAAATATAAATTAGCAATGGACTTTTCAAATTTCGTCTCTAAATTTAGCGACGAGAGTATGTTATAAAAAAAAAACCTCTCCCTTTTTCTCTCTCTCCCTCCTTTCTTCCCTCCCTCCCTCCCTCCCTCTCTTTCTCTCTCTAGCGCGCGCACCAGATCTGCTCCGCCTCCTTCGCGCTCAGCACCCCGCTGTCGCTCGCCGCTCCAGCCTTATCGGTTGCCTTCCCCCTCTCTTTCTCTCTCTCACACACAATAGATCTGCTTCCCCTCCCTTGCGCCTAGCCTCCCCCCTGCCACTCAGCGTTTTCGGCTCCAGCCTTGCTGGTCGCCCTCCCCCTCTCTATCTCATGCGTGAGCCAGATCTTCTTCGCCTCCCTCATACTCCAACCTCCCCCACTGCTGTTGCTGCTCCCAACCCACGCTCGCCACTCTAGCCTTGCCAATCACCCTTTCCTTCTCTCTCTATCTCTCTCTTGTGCATGTGGCAGATATGCTCCAACTGCTCACCGTCGTCGACTTCTTTTAACGGTCAATTTTATTTTTCTACTTTTTTAATTTTTTAATTTTTTCAGTAATCATAATAGCAATGCTTTCATTTTGTATTTTATAATCTCAGGTTTCTTCTTTTTTTTTTCTAATTCGTATAGCTCTCTTTTCATTTGCATGTGCTTTTGATTTTCAATCTTTTGAATTTTGATACGAATTTTCAATCTTTGATTGCTATTCGTACTTTGTTTTTATTCATGAATATTTTCTAATGATGGTTGCATTTAATTCAGGGTAGCTGATAGTAAAAGGATATGGGAAAATTTTCGTAATTTTAAGTGGAAATACAGAGTGGGTATTTTTTTTCTTTACCGAATTTCACTTTGCAAGTTGTGTACTTTGATGTTCTTGTGCTTGGGTAGACTCTAAAATTTTGGAAATTATTGATTTAAAATTCAATTTTTTGTGTGTTGTTACTGTTGGTGGATCATTGCAGATTCCCTTCTCTAATATTTTTTTTCATTTGGTTATTTTTTGTTTCTTTCTTTAGCTGTTCTCTAATTTTTTTTCCATTTGGTTATTTTTTGTTTCTTTCTTTAGCTGTTCTCTATTTTTTTTTCCATTTGGTTATTTTTTGTTTCTTTCTTTAGCTGTTGTTCACTTGGTTTAAATTATATCCATCTTACTCTTCAAAAATATAATTATGTCATTTAGAAATCAACCACATCAAGTGACAAGTTGTTTAATTTTCTTGACAAATTTGCTTAATTTTTGTTAATTTATACATTTCATGTTGTCCTTATGAGTAAACGAATTGACATTTGAGTTTTTAATTTCCATTTCTTAAATTCCAAATGTATCTTAGGTGGTTTTGGAGCTATGCGTATTTTCTTTTTTCTTTTCCAATTCTTCCATTCTAATACTCTTACTATCAATGGAGGAGGGTCCTTTTGTAATAACTTGAACCCAATTTTACGTCTATTATAGTTGATATTTAGAAAGCATTTTATTTTTTTAAAGGTTTTTATTATCGTCTTACTTTTATTTTTGTTTTCTGGTTCATGTAGGTTATGATGAATGGAAAGTACACATTGAGTTACAAGACTGTTCTCAAATCTCTTACCATGTCTAAAGGTAATAACTTTCATTTCCTACTAATATTATATTCTGATTTCTTTTTTTTTGTTGATTTGGTCTATTTTTTTTTTGTTCATTTGGCTATCGAGTTTTTTTGTTTCAATGAAGTCTGGCCATCCATTTTGCTTTAGTATATTGGCTGGTGTTTGTAGATTCCCAAGTCATGAATTAGTTATGCTTAGTTATTTGTCAATTGGTACTATTTAATTTCTATCATTTGTAGGATAAAGCAGACTATAAACATGGAAAAAGGTATTTTTCTTCATTAATTATACTTTCCTTTTATTGCTTTCATTCGATTTTTATGAGTATTTGGTTTGCTTGAATATGTGTTTTAAAATTTATATATTAGGAATTATTTTCTTGATAGACTAATTTTTAGTTTCCCACCACACAATTACATTTGTAGTATACATGTATCCTTTAATTTCATTTGATATATTTCGTTGAGGGTAAGTGGTTGTTTGCTAGGAGAATTTAAGAGAAGGTAAAGAATAGGAAATTCCCATGTCTTGGTTTTCTTATCATGTCTAGTGTCTGCTGATTCTTTGTTATGCAATATTTCAGGTAGAGCATATAATAAGAAAAGAGAACATGATGACTGCTTAAGAGTTCATGGAGCTGTTTTGTGAGCTTATATCTATGCAACTTCCAATCATTGAAGCACCATTTTGCACAACTAACGTGGGAGCGTGGGAGAAATTTAGGAATATAAACTTGGACAAATAGGTGTCCTTAGCTTTTATTCATCAAATAATGGGGTTGATTTCACTGATGGTCATCGAACTTATACCAAAATTACGCAAAAGTAACTAAATAATTTTTTCTTTCAAAAAAGTCATTGAACTTAAAACCATTATACACAAAAGTCATTATAAACGGATTCCGGTCACCGGAATCTTGCCGGAATCTGTTAATAATGACTTTTGTGTATAATGATTTTAAGTTTAATGACTTTTTTGAAAGAAAAAAATTATGTAGTTACTTTTGTGTAATTTTGGTATAAGTTCAATGACCATCAGTGAAATGATTTTAAGCAGCTAGATTTTCCGGTGACCGAAATCCGTTCATAATGAATTTTGTGTATATTAGTTTTAAGCTCAATGACTTTTTTAAAAGAAAAAATTATTTAGTTACTTTTGCGTAATTTTGGTATAAGTTCGA
The DNA here is from genome assembly GCA_947683425.1 of Excoecaria cochinchinensis. Lineage (NCBI taxonomy): Eukaryota > Viridiplantae > Streptophyta > Magnoliopsida > Malpighiales > Euphorbiaceae > Excoecaria > Excoecaria cochinchinensis. The sequence goes on from CANTUQ010000058.1 coordinate 2,250,123, forward strand.
TGACCACCAGTGAAATTAACCCTCAAATAATGTTTTGATCTTTGTACATTCTCCAAAATTGAAGCAAATATTCTCCCGTTTTCTTCTTTTTATGATATCTTAGAGTGATAATCTATTTATACATTTTTAATTTATTATCTTTTGTCCAAATTTATTTATTTTTAATTAATACATTTTCAATTACATTATTTTTATCCATTATAATTTTTATACTATTAATGATTCTAGCCATTAAAAATGAAACAAAAAAATTCATAAATTAAAATAAAAAATTTAAAGAAATTAAAAATGTTCATAAATTTAGCGACGGAACCTGTATTTTCATCGCTAATTTTATTGACGAAAACTGTATTTTCATCGCTAAATTTTGCAACGGAAATATTAATTCCATCGCTAATTTTAATTATGTCGCTAATCATGCAAATTCTTGTAGTGCATAGGGAAGTGTTGTGGAATATTTCTATTTAGATGACTACCTTTAATCCTAATTAGACTTTAAGTCTACTAGTATTATATACCTAATCAAATTCTATTGCTGACTTGTTCACCAAGTTTTTGTACCTATAAATATGTTAGTTGTGAGTTATTAAATACACGCAATAAAATTATCAGAGAATATATATTTTTATTTTGATTTTAACTTTTATTTATAACATTTAATACGAATTAAACTTCTAAAACTATTGCCTTCCAATTTCGAAAATAAAAGTTAATATTCCTAAAAAGTCGGTTGGAACTTCTTTGGTGGCTAGGTTAATTCGCGCACAAAACGGAGTTGTTAAAATACCTTGCATTCCTGACTTTCTCTTAGCTTTGGACAAAACGAAGAAACAGATCTGCATACCCTGCAATGCCAACTTCCCTCATAGCCTTGGATGAGGCTAAGAGATGGATATGCAGCTTTTCTTTTCTTTGCACCAAAATTATTCCAAATAATTCTTTAACTATCACAAATCAATTTTAATTGTCTACAAATTGCTCCATTTCATCAATTAAAACCTGTAATGATTAAAATAAAAAAAAAAAAACAAGTGAAGAGTTTCCAAATTGGCTAAAACTCAATGTATAAAAATTGGAAAAATGCAAGTGTAAATATATAAAAGTAAACACTTAACAAGAGGTCTCAAATTTAAGGGCAAAGATGCAATTTCATCTCATCAACTACATCATTTGAGAAGTCCGCAGTAATGCTTCTAATGGTGACAAAATGCCTTAGATTTGATTTGAATCGCATTTGTAATAAAGTGCTTACTTTTGAGCTATGATAAGAAATTGTCAAATATAGTTACGAACCTATAGTGTAGCCAACTAGAGACACAATTTTTTGGATCTTGTATCATGTGATGGGTGATAGACCACAAATTTGATTGCAAGAATGGCTTATTATCTGTGTTTAGTGAAAGTTTGAATCGATTTACTGTGGATGCTATGTGGAAAGTTTTACTATGTTTGATATATTTTATAGACCAAATTACAAGCACAAAATCACACACACATATATATATATATATATATATATATATCCATGTACATTTGGTTTTTTCAATTTATCGGTCCATTTTAATTTAAATTATATGTAGTTCATGTGTAATAAAATAAATTAAATTAAAATATCGATAAATTAAAAAATTATTACAGTATTTATAATTTTATTTAACAAAAGTTGTTCATAAAAAATAAACAAAAATTAAGGTGTAAGAGTATTTATCTTTTAATAGTTTTATTCTTCCAATATAGCGAAAATTAATTTCATTTATAATCATTCTAGTTTCACCTAAATAATGTCGTGATCATTATTTTTCGATTTATAAGAATAAAATAAGTCATGTATAATTTTATAATAATAAAATCAAAAACACTGAAAAATATATTATTTCAGTTACTCGGCGTATGAGAAAATAAAATTCAACAAATCACAAAATTGTGAAAAATGGTGAAATTGAACATTTAAAGCACAAAGGACCAAATTCAAATAAAAATAAGAATTGTAAATAAATAATCTGCACCATAATCTCACACATCTAGTGACCAAAATAATATTTTTTTCATATTTTTAATTTTATCGATATAAAATTATATTTAATTTATTATTAGCAATAAAAAAAAGCAAAAAAGTTGCATGGGCATATATGAAATTAACCCACGCAGTGGAGAAGGGAAAAATGGAAAGATGGAAGCGGAGCCCACATATCACGTGGAGGTTGCCATAATGGCCACGTAAGTGACAAATGAAGGCTACTGATGAATGCTTATAAAATCTTCTCTAATCCCCTCTCCTCCAATCACAACTCTCTTCCCACGTGGTACTTTGGGCCCCACTTTTACTGTGATGTCATACTCTTTTTTATGTTATTTTATTACTATATTTATTTTCTTAGTTTGGTTTCTTCTTTCTATCAAACCCACTTCTACCAGCAACTTCTCCCATTCTCCATCAAACTTATTTACTTAATTATTATTATTATTATATTATTCACCCATTTTTGGCTTTTCTTGATCTACTTTGTTTCTTTTCCCATTTCCCTTTGTTCATTATTTTCTTTCACTCCAACTTATATTTTTGCTTTTGTAGAATTCTCTCCACCACCTTCTCCTCCTCCTCCTCCTTCTTCTTCTTTTTCTTTTGTGTAGAACTCTCTCTCTTGATCCAAAAGCAAGCCATATATGGGTGACTCTTCTGCTTCCTATATTCATATGGTATTATAAAAATATTTCTTTAAGTATATAATTTATATATTTATTTATTTATTATCAAGTAGATAGGCATAGATTCTTACTTTTTTATGATTATAATGATAATATACGTGCAGGTGCACCATCTAATCGAAGAGTGCATATTATTCAACATGAGCAAAGAAGAGTGCATGGAAGCTCTTTCCAAGTATGCTAACATCAAGCCTGTCATCACTTCCACAGGTAATTAATTATTAGTTTAATCTTTTTAACAATCTAACTAAAATATATTATTATATAAAATTAATCACATAAATACATATTAAACACTCTCATAGTTTTCAATTATTTATTAAAATCTTTTTAAAGAACATATTACTAAATGATTTTTGCAGTATGGAAGGAATTGGAGAAAGAGAATAAGGAGTTCTTTGAGTCCTATAACAAAAAGAAAAATGATTCAAGAATCACTGAATTGGAAACAAATCACAAGATCCAAAGCCTCACTGCCGATTCTTCCAACTTCAACATTAAACATCACTAATTGATGTGACTTGGTTTGTTTCTGTATTTTGGTCTTGACTAGTTGACTTCCTTTTTTTTTTTTTTACCGTAAATTCGTGTTTGAAATAATATTATTAGTTAATCTTACTGTTAAAATGTGGAAAATAACATAAATTAAAGAGTATAGTAGGCTTTTTATGTGATCTAAAGGGTAGTTATTTAGGTGTCTAAAATATCTCACAGTCAAGAAGGACAAAAGGCAGAAGCAGTCAGCCTTTATTTCTTAGGAACCCGCACAAAATTATAATCTTTAAGAAGTAGAGAGATCCTAAAGGAGGGCGGAACGGTGCCGTACAGGTGCTTCAACATTGTTATTCTGAAAAACGTGATGGCACGTGGAGGCAGTGTCTGGACAGGGGTTTTTGCATTGGTGAGAACATGATGGGCCCCAGATGTTCCAACTCTAAACTTTACCATATTAATTCTTTATTAATATATTTAGTTTTTTTAGTTATAAAAAGATAAAATCCATTATCTATAAACTTTTAAATTTTCTCGCATTAAATTTCTGTATTTTTTTTTTAATTGAATCTCTGTATTAATGTTGTGAGTTACATGAGATCTCTATTAGACTAATGAAAGTGACATACAAATTCTGTTGCCTGAGGAGACACAAATGCCATGTAAAATAGTAGGGGCAAACATAAATAGGTTAACCAGTGTATGAACTTCAAAAAAATTTATTCCATTAATATTGATTTTTTAAAATATTAATAATTAATCAGTTAGTTACAATTAGTTAATCAGTCATTCGGTTTCGGTTTTTCGAATCGATTAATTAATATTTTTCGGTTAACCACTATAATTATAAAATACATTTATAAATAAAATTAAAATATTCAAAATACTTAAAAATTAAAATTTTTCCACTATAATATAACATTATTATTAAAATAAAATTTTTGATAGATATAAGCAACTTTATTTTTAAAAATTAAGATTTAATAAGTAAATAAATTAATTAGTCCATGATCACTCTAATTAGATGAACGGTTATACTTACTAATCGCCAATTAAAAAAATTAAAAACTTCAAAATAATTAGGATAATAAAAAAAAAAGTGTAACAAAAATACTGAAAAATACAAAATTATTAAAATAAATACATCAAATACTAACAACTCTTTTTCTTTATTTTTTATCTTGACACACATTATTTTCGTATATATTAAAATTTTTATTTTTTTTAAATTATTGAAAATTTTAATTAATATATTAATGTTATATAACTTTTTGAATATATTTTAATTTTTATTAATGAAAAATTGATAAATCAAGAAATAATAATAAATACTAATTAGCTAAAATATTTTTTTTAAAAAAATTAAAATAAATTTGAAATATATTTTAAAATAATGAAAATTAAAGGAATATAAATAACTGAATATGAAAATAATGAAATAAAAAAATTGTCATAAAAAGAAAGAAAAAGTAGAATAAAGTTAATAAATTATAGGAGTGTTTATTTATTATCGGTTCGGTTAATCGATTTATGAGTATATTAATATTGATTTTTTAAAAAACACTAATCGTTAACAATTAAAATCAGTTTGGTTAATATATTTTTTGGATCGATTTCGGTTTGATTTTTCATTTAATTAAGTCAAATGATCTTTTTGCTCACCTGATAGGTTGATCCAATCAAAATGTAAAACGTGGATTATACATTGATTAATTTTTATTTTTTTAAATTAAATCAGAAAATTACACAAATCAAACCCAACACACCAAATAATCCCTAAAATTCCTTGAACCTAAACCCTAGCCACACCGTTAACTCACCATAAAATCCAATACTATTAAAATCGGACTGATTTAATCATGAATCCACAGTTGGTTTAGCTTGATTTATTATATAAAATCAAAATGGTAAAAGATTGAATGGAACCGGCAAAAAATCAATTGAACTGGTGAAAATTTTGACTGAACCGAAAAGAAAATGGGATTGAATTAAAAAAAAATGGTTTGAGTAAGAAAAATCAGTCTTTGTTCAAATAGCGAAAAATAAAATATAAATATAAATACAAAATAATTGAAATTTAGGCAATTTTAATAAATTTTTTATGAATAAAATAAAAGGTATAATTTACATTTGATGAATTTTTTTAATATTTGCAACTTTTTACTATATTTATTTTAAATTTTTAATATAAATGTTGAATAATTTGAAAATATTATCTTATGATTAATATTTGATGATAAATATATTTTTTAAAATATTTTTTTATATAATGATATTTTCATAATATTTATATAAAATTTTAAAAATAGTATTATTTAAAAAAAATCGATTGAATGCGGTCCAACCACCCATTTAATCTCACCAATTCTTTATCTGATCCACATTGATAAAACCCTCAATAAACTTAACCTAGGAGTAAAAAAGTTAACCATTTCCTAATTTAACCCAAAGTAACCCTTGATTTGCTAAACTAAAAGCAGAAGGGATCGTCTCCGGAGCCGTCGCAAGAGCAGTCGCCGCCGCCCGCGGGAGCTTCACCAAAAATGGATCCAATACCATTGGCTGGAAGCTACCGTCGCCAGGAGTTCGCCGGCTACCCTCACTCGCCTAGAGGAAGATGGTGTTAAGTTGACCGGAGATGGAGGACGGCTTGGTCATTTGTTGATCGGAGATGGTGGCTACTGGCCAGTGGTAGTGTTGTGAAACCCGAAGAAGAAGAAAAAAGTTAATTTTAGGGGCTTTTATTATTTTTTCAAAATAATTATTTTAGTGGTCAGGAGTTGGTTAGGTATTAATTTGGGTCACTATAGCGTAGTTTAATTTTTTTTTAGGGTCAATTTTAGGAGTTATATTTTAAATTCTGATTTTTAGTTTAATTCCACCTGTCACATTTTATTGGTACACATGATTCAAGTTGGCTCCATTTGACTATATGCTCTTGTTAATGTAGAATAAATTGTACTCTTGTTTAGAGCTGCGCAAACCATCGGTTACTGAAAATCGAATCTGAGAAATTTTTAGAACTGAATTGGAATCGAAATTTTTAAAGCCGAAATCGAATAAATCGAAATAATTTCGATTGGTTCGGTTCGGTCCAATCATTTCTTCACAAATAAAAGGTTTTTTTTTAAAATTTTTGTAATTTATATGAATTCATAAATTAAATTAACTTATATTCAACAAAATAAAATAATTTAAAATAATTAAAAGGAAAAAACATATATAAATTTTTCATATTATTTTTCTAATAAATATTAAGCAAAATTATACAAAAAAAATATACATTAAAAATAAATACAACATAAATTTTTATTAATAGTACATTCAATACACTTTAATTAAAAAAAAATATACATGTAAATAAATATAACTATAGTGTATATTTAGGTCTACATATATATATATATATATAAGCAAAATAGTGAGCTTAACAAACTTCGATCGGTTCGATTTTTTCGGTTTTACAATCATAAAAACAGAACCGAAATACTTGAAATTTTATTTCGATTTAGAACCGAACGAACCGAAAATCGAAAAAACCGAATCAATTAGATCAAAATTCATTCGGTTCGGTTTGGTTTGGTTCGATTTTAGGTTTCGATTCTGTTTTGCACAGCCCTACTCTTGTTAGTCCCATCAGTTAGGGATTATATTCAGGGACTGCATGATATTTCGTATAAAATTACAAGAATTTAATAAAAGAAATTTGTAGTAAAAAGATTCAATGTAGAAATTTTAAAAGTGGAAGGACTTGAGAATGGATTTTGCCCTATAGAAAATATAGGCTATAATAATAATAATAATAATAATAATAATAATTATTATTATTATTATTTTAAATTTTAATTAAGCTTAACATTTTTAGTGTGCAATTTTTAAGGCCATTTACTATATATTCTGGATGTGATAAATAGAAAAATTTCAGAATGATTAAATATGATATTGTTGCTTTTAGCCTACAAATATAAATAGCGGTGTTGATCCAGTTGTTTATTCTAGTAATTAAAGATTTTTTTTTTAAATGAATTAGGACGTAACTAATTAAAACTTACAAGAAGCATGAAATGAGAATGAAAGCATACGGATTGGGGACCATACAAAAAATCACAAGTCGTCAATTTCCTGAACTTTTTTGCGTTGGTTTTGGTGGACATAGAAACAAGAAAATGGATGATATGTGTGCGCCCCTATAACTATTACATCATGTGATTGTTAAGTCTACGGTGAAGAGCAACTCCTAAGAAGAACCAATTGAACATTCGACAATTAATGCTTTTGGCTCGTATCCTTTCATCTTTTTAAAATGTACATGACATTTGGATAAGAAACGGATCCGGGAGGGCCAAATCTGTGCATATGGAAGTGTTAAACAAAAGGGGAAAGGGCCAAATTGAAAAATAAAATAACTTCAAAGACTAAATTGTAGATTTTACATTAAAGTTTAGTGCAAAATTGAAAATTTGGAGGGCCATGTAGGGGTAGCGTGTTTACTCGTCAATTATTAAAAATAGGATGAGTTTTTCCCTCGGAACTTTTTAGCTCAATTTGCCTTTAAACTACCATCAAGGGTTTGCTCTTTTTGAAACACAAATCTGATGCAGCAAACAAGCTTAATTGCATCCAATCGCAAGCAGCCACATCAAATCCTATGTGTGAAGCGTGTCGTCTCACTTTGACGTCGTGGCGTGCATGCATAAAAAAATTTAATTTTTTTTTTTAAAAACCACACACTCTCTCTTCCTCATCTTTTAGAGAGAGACTCAAAACTTGTAGGGAGAAAAAACTTAAATTGCAGATCATCTCGTGAGTCTAAGTGTGTGATTAGTGACCGGCCATAGAAGCTCTAGAGGCTAAGAATGAGTCTTTACTAAAATCAAATAAAGCCATAAAAAAAAAATTGTATGAGACTTGAAACACGGCTCTTCTTCGAAGCTAACTCTCGCTTTGTTTTGGTCAATCTTGCCAAACTCAAGCTCATCTGTAGGAGGCACTAGTGCCCCCAATTGGTACTCTTTTTTCTCCCTCTTGTTCCCTTATACACTTAAAAAAAAAACCTGATTTAGTGACGGATATTAGCGACGATGCAATTTTTGTCGCTAATTTGCAACGAATTAGCAATTGTTTCAGATTTCAGTCGTAAAAATGTATCTGTTCAAATTAGTGATAAATTTAGCGACGAAATACAGACTAAATAATGAAAACAATCACTAAATTTGGCGGCAATAAATTGTAATACTCTTATAACTTTCTATATTATACGTACATTAACTGAATGTCTCAGTTATTGATAGTACTAGCGTCACCAAATGATGTAACAATCGACAGTTCAGTAAAAATTTTTCGCATTCAAACATCAATTATACTCATATGCAAATAATAACAATAATATAGTAGTCCACATATAATACTATCTGCAAATTTCATACCCAACATATTTATAAACCATAAACCTTATAGTCTACTGAAATCGTATACATGCCATACCTATCCTCACATTTCTGCATTTGTTCCTCGTCTCAACTGTTATTGATATCCCGACCACTTAAAAATTTCTTATTTTCATAATCTGCGCGTAGCAACAACATTACGCGCGTAGCAACAACATTACGCGCTGAGCATTGAAATGCCTAGCGGTGGATACATATCCTAAATTTTTCACACTAATACAATATGCATGCACACATAAGCATTTTCTTTATTCCCCTTTATGTGAACATTAATTTCTGAGTCTTTTAGACCGTATATGACATACTTTTACTGAAATCATTTATCTTTTACTTTTGTCATTATTACAGTAATCACAATTAACATTATTGTTATTATTAGTATCACTATCATTACATTGTTAGCTTGTACAATGTTACCATTACATTCCTACTAGAATTTTAATCAAGTACATTTCATATTGTACACTTGCTTTATCAATACTATTCTTAATACACTGACTTATTTGAGTATTTAATATTTCCATTATTATTTTCTTAATCTCACACATGATTTCTATTGACATTATCTGACTCATATCTATCATTAACTGTCTTGACTAACTTTTATCATTACCATGACTAATAATATTATTATTATAATAGTACCTGAATTACTCATTCTATTTAATTTTATTTTTAGGTCAGTCATCATTATTAATCTATTAGCCTATAGCATTTTATTATTAGACTTAAATCCCTTCATGCATACAAATATAACACTAACATTCTCATGCGAATCTTATAATTAATTACTATATTTCTAACATTATATAACTTGGTCCATTATTAATTAACATTATTAATTATATAATATTTATCTTAATTACATTATATCGTCTTTCAAATTTTATTCTTTTATACACTCCTAGATCTTTATATTAGTATTTTAATTATACAACCCAGGATCAGTATTTTCAATAATCCTCACACCATAATGATATGTCCCATTAATTTACTAACAATGACATTAATCATTTTCTTACATTCAATACTACTATAGGAAATCAGCTGGGAATTTTTCTCAAGATTGATTCCAAGAGTGTGGATGGTTCTTGGAAAACCTTTATGAGAATACGGGTTACTCTGGATATCAAGAAACCGCTTAGAATCTCTACTAAGGTGAAGAAACAAGGAGGACAATGGGTGGTGATTAACTTTAAATATGAGAGGCTCCCTGGTTTTTATTTCCTATGCGGCATTATAGGCCATCAGGAGAAGTTCTGCGGTAAGAGATTTGAGGTCGATCTGCGCACTTATCAGCTTGAGTATGGTACTTTTCTTCGGGCACCGGCGAAAAAGGTGATCAAATATTCCGGCGAGCGGTGGTTTCGATCAAACATGGAGGAAGTTAAGACAGATATGGCTAATCCCGATACAAGAGGCACTAATCCCAAACAGATTGTTACTTACCAAAATCAGCAGGAATGTTACACCCTTAAAGTGGCCTAGTTGGAATTAGCAATTTTAATTGGATAATATGGATATGTTGGTAATTTTTTTCAAGTGTAATTAAGGGCATATGGGTAATTTTACAAGAGAAAAGAGGATTTAATTGCAAGAAATTAAAAAGTATTAAATTGCAGATTTTATTTAGTGAGTATAAAGTAATTGTTAAGGATTTATTAGAAGATTTTGGAGGAGCAGATGGTAAAAATGTAATAATTGGAATAAGTGCACCAATGCATGTGTGCCAAGTGGAGAAGTGAGTGTGTGCATGAGGGTGAGAGAAAAAGGGATTCAGAATTTCTTTTGTTTTCTTACTGGAAACTAGCAGATGTGAGATTCTCTCTCTTGTTCTCTCTCCCACGTTAACCACTCTTCTCCTCTTCATTCTCTGTTCTTTCGTTCTTTTTGCATGTGGGATCATCTATTGTTTGGCTAGGGTTTTGAGTATTGAAGAGATTTCAAGGTAAGTGGCTGAAAGTTCTTTGGGTTTCTCCTTCTTTTCTCCTTCTACGGGATTGATTGAATTTTTAAGTTTATGTTCATGGGTTAATGGAGTATTGTTTTGTCTGTTTGCAAGCATTTGAAGATAAGAGAAAAGAGAACGGAAAAGGAAAGGTTGTGGATTGAAGGTTACAGTGGAAGTTTGAACTTCAATAACAGGTTTGGGAGTGTCTGTCCTTTCTCATTTTTGGATCCTGTTTGCAGTTCTGATATTAATGTTATTTATGTGTGTTTGTATATCGAAATGCATGAGTTACGTAATGTTGTATACATGATTTCAGTAGAAAAAGAATGATGTTGAGTATGCAAATGAAATGTATATGCATGAGTGAGAACGTAAAATCCTGGGTTGTTGACGTTCTGGTATTGCCCTCTGTTTGGATAGTAATAATACGTGACTTGTATTAAGATTCCTATAAATGTTTTCTGGAGACTTGAAGGAACGTGTTTGCATATTTATTGCATGAAAAATGGTTTTGGGCAAGATGGAGTTTTAAATTCTTGATGTACTCTGTTTTCCACGTTTTCTGTTTTTACGATTTCTGAAAATTCTGGGAACCAGTAGTTCTTCCGTCTAGCGGAGAAGGAGGATCACGAGTCATGAGAGAGAGTCACGACCCGTGACCCTCTTCCCTGGGAAGTCACGAGTCGTGATGGAGGGTCACGACTCGTGACCGTTCCTTCTGCTGCGTGAGGCGTCACGAGATCTCAACTCATGACCTCCCTTCCTTTGTATTGGTGTCACGAGTCGTGATGGGGGATAACGACTCGTGACCACCCTTATGCGAAACTTGCGTCACGAGTCACAATTGTCTGTGTGACTCGTGACTGGCCTCTATTTTTCCTCTTCTGCCCTATTTTGAAAAAGCGTTTTGAAGCATATTTTCCAAGGGTTTTTACTACATGACACATGATTTGTCTTACTTGGCCTATTATTTGATAGATTATGTGTTCCTAATTAGATTTGTACATAATTATATGTTTTCATCATGATTAAATACATACTGTGTACACGAAATTGTACGTTTATATTTGATTTCTTCTCTATTATATGAATATTATTTTAGAACATGAGCGAGTTGTTATTTGAGCCTGAATAGTCATAGTAGTGGATAAGTAAGCGCTTACTTAGGTCAGGGTGTGTGTGCAGCTGCTATATGATAAAATGTTATATGCGGGTCCCGTTTGGATCCTTATTTCGACCCCGTTTGGGTCTATATGGAAATAGAGAGAGACTTCGGTCTCCATATGAAGATCACGTGTTTGAGACTCATGTCTCCATATGCTTGGGATACTGTGTTCTATCAGTATCCAATGGACCGCATCCACTTCTAAACAGTATCTTCAGACTAATCAGGCTATATGTTATTATGTGTTGCATATGTTGAGATGTATATTGAGGATTAAATGTTTAAGATGAGTAAGAATTCATGAATAACTTTATGATATGTACCTTGTGTCTGTGTACTTAAAATGGTGAGAAGTATGAATTGAATAGTTAATTGCTTGTAATGTATGTTGATGCATGTCTTGTAGAAATATGAAAATATGCTTATATGTAATTGAGATGCCTTTGATTAGTGAATCGAAACTTAATTGCACGTTTATGATTACGATGAGTTTAATTTATTGTTGTAAATATTGTATATGCGTATTTCCGTTTGTTTTTTTCCTCCCCACTAAGTGTTATCGCTTAGCTCGGGTTCTTTTCCCTTGCAGGTGGCGAGTTCGGTTTGGAGTCAGATATCTGCAGGTCGGCCACAAGAAGTCTTTTTGGATGAAGTTTATTTTTGTGTCTTCCGCTGTTATTTTGTGCATGGCTTGTTCATAGCAAAAATGAATCTTTTGTAAAAGAACAATTATTTTGGTATATGTATTTGCTTACTAGCCTGTTTGGTAAAACGATATTGATATGATGTATGTTCAAGGACTTGTTATATTATGATTAAATGTTTCATTATATCACTCCTTAGTTTTATGTATTTTTTTTTTGGTATTTGAGAACTGATTTTGGGAAAAATGTAATTTTGTTAAGGACGATTTTGTATTTGTAAATTGTTATCCTTTACAAATTCTTTTTGTAAAAACTAAATGGAGTTGTTATCTGGTAATTAAATGTATTTGTTTCTTAACTTATATGGATATTTGTTTAAGTAATTGAGTTTGCCGCGTGGCGCTCCGGTATCCTTCCAACGGGGATAACGGGGTGTTACAGCTTGGTATCAGAGCCCAGGTTTGGTGGTTCTGGGTTATGTTGTGATTGTTTGAGTGAAGAGTCGAGTCTATGCATGCGAGTCAGCTTTGTGTCGTGGCCTAATGCAGATGTCTTGTGTTGTGTAGTGTTTATATGGAGTCGGATCCAAGTGAGTATATGGGCGACACAATGGACAGTGTCAATGTGGGTCGTAGAGATAATCTGGTCAGAGGAGGTGATCCGGTCGGACAGGATAGGCATGCACAGGAACATGCACCAGCGGTAGGTCCGAATATGGGTGTTGGTTTGGATCCAGCATTAGTGCAAGGTTTGCTACAAGTAGTAGATATGTTGACTGCTCCAAAGGCTCCAACTGAGTTGTTAAGAAAAAGAGGAGCAGAGGATTTTCATGGGACTGCTTTGGATGAATATGATGTGGCTGAGTTTTGGCTTAAGAGGGTAGGTCGGATTTTGCAAGAGATTAGATGTCCTGCAGACCAGAGAGTGCTTTGTGCAGTGTCGTTGCTTCAAGGATCAGCGTATGATTGGTGGTAACTTGTGATGCGAAATCCTCAGCGACCAGCCGAGTTGACATGGGAATACTTCAAGCAAGAATTTGAGCAGAAATATGTGACGAAGGCATACCAAGAAGTCAAGTGGAGAGAGTTCATCAATTTGAAGCAGCGGGGTATGACCGTGAGTGAGTATGATAAGGAATTCAACCGGTTGAGTAAGTATGTGCCCGAGCAGTTGTTGACAGATGAGTTCAGATGTAGGCACTTTCAAGAGGGACTGCGTGAGGTGTTCAGAGGTCCTTTGTCTGCAATGACCGTCTTGCAACCAGTGGGGTATTATCAGCTTGTGGCAGCGGCAATGAAGTTAGAAGAATCTGAGATGGTAAAGCAAAAGATGGCACATAAGAGAAGAGCATCGGGTGATGGAGTTGCTAGTAACAAGAAACCTAAAGGTGCTCCAGCTTGACAAGGAAATAGAGGGACTGTTCAAGTGCCTTCGCAAGTAGGGAGTGTAGCCCCACATGGTAGTAAGGGACATCGAGCACCGGAGTGTGAGCATTGTCATAGGTACCATTGGGGTACATGTCGCAAGATTACCGGTGCATGCTTTAAGTGCGGGAGTATGGAGCATCGGTTTGCAAGTTGCCCCGAACGACAAGAGAACAAGAGTCAACAAGTTGGTCAAGCGGGTGAAGGTAGATCTAATGTGACAAGAAGCAACCGTGATAGAAGTAGAGCTCCGCGAGCACCATCAGAGACGGTGCAACGACCTGGTGCTACGGAAAAATATAATCGGCCTAGGGTATATGTTTTGATTGGAGAAGATGCGACTGATGCCGCAGGTCCTTCTGGTAAGTGTTGATATGTTAAGTTTTGTTTTGTTTCGGTTTTGATATTTTTCAGATGTATATGATAAGCGGGAAAATTTCGAGGACGAAATTTCTTAAGGGGGAGAGAATTGTCACACCCTTAAAGTGGCCTAGTTGGAATTAGCAATTTTAATTGGACAATATGGATATGTTGGTAATTTTTTTCAAGTGTAATTAAGGGCAAATGGGTAATTTTACAAGAGAAAAGAGGACTTAATTGCAAGAAATTAAAAAGTATTAAATTGCAGATTTTATTTAGTGAGTATAAAGTAATTGTTAAGGATTTATTAGAAGATTTTAGAGGAGCAGATGGTAAAAATGTAATAATTGGAATAAGTGCACCGAAGCATGTGTGCCAAGTGGAGAAATGAGTGTGTGCATGAGGGTGAGAGAAAAAGGGATTCAGAATTTCTTTTGTTTTCTTACTGGAAACTAGCAGATGTGAGATTCTCTCTCTTGTTCTCTCTCCCACGTTAACCACTCTTCTCCTCTTCATTCTCTGTTCTTTCGTTCTTTTTGCATGTGGGATCATCCATTGTTTGGCTAAGGTTTTGAGTATTGAAGAGATTTCAAGGTAAGTGGCTGAAAGTTCTTTGGGTTTCTCCTTCTTTTCTCCTTCTACGGGATTGATTGAATTTTTAAGTTTATGTTCATGGGTTAATGGAGTATTGTTTTGTCTGTTTGCAAGCATTTGAAGATAAGAGAAAAGAGAAAGGAAAAGGAAAGGTTGTGGATTGAAGGTTATAGTGGAAGTTTGAACTTCATTAACAGGTTTGGGAGTGTCTGTCCTTTCTCATTTTTGGATCCTGTTTGCAGTTCTGATGTTAATGTTATTTATGTGTGTTTGTATATCGAAATGCATGAGTTACGTAATGTTGTATACATGATTTCAGTAGAAAAAGAATGATGTTGAGTATGCAAATGAGATGTATATGCATGAGTGAGAACGTAAAATCCTGGGCTGTTGACGTTCTGGTATTGCCCTCTGTTTGGATAGTAATAATACGTGACTTGTATTAAGATTCCTATAAATGTTTTCTGGAGACTTGAAGGAACGTGTTTGCATATTTGTTGCATGAAAAATGGTTTTGGGCAAGATGGAGTTTTGAATTCTTGATGTACTCTGTTTTCCATGTTTTCTCTTTTTACGATTTCTGAAAATTCTGGGAACCAGTAGTTCTTTCGTCTAGCGGAGAAGGAGGATCATGAGTCATGAGAGAGAGTCACGACCCGTGACCCTCTTCAGTCACGAGTAGTGATGGAGGGTCACGACTCGTGACCGTTCCTTCTGCTGCGTGAGGCATCACGAGATCTTAACTCGTGACCTCCCTTCCTTTGTATTGGTGTCACGAGTCGTGATGGGGGATAACGACTCGTGACCACCCTTATGCGAAACTTGCGTCACGAGTCACAATTATCTGTGTGACTCGTGACTGGCCTCTATTTTTCCTCTTCTGCCCTATTTTGAAAAAGCGTTTTGAAGCATATTTTCCAAGGGTTTTTACTACATGACACATGATTTGTCTTACTTGGCCTATTATTTGATAGATTATGTGTTCCTAATTAGATTTGTACATAATTATATGTTTTCATCATGATTAAATACATACTGTGTACACGAAATTGTACGTTTATATTTGATTTCTTCTCTATTATATGAATATTATTTTAGAACATGATCGAGTTGTTATTTGAGCCTGAATAGTCATAGTAGTGGATAAGTAAGCGCTTACTTAGGTCAGGGTGTGTGTGCAGCTGCTATATGATAAAACGTTATATGCGGGTCCCGTTTGGATCCTTATTTCGACCCCGTTTGGGTCTATATGGAAATAGAGAGAGACTTCGGTCTCCATATGAAGATCACATGTTTGAGACTCATGTCTCCATATGCTTGGGATACTGTGTTCTATCAGTATCCAATGGACCGCATCCACTTCTAAACAGTATCTTCAGACTAATCAGGCTATATGTTATTATGTGTTGCATATGTTGAGATGTATATTGAGGATTAAATGTTTAAGATGAGTAAGAATTCATGAATAACTTTATGATATGTACCTTGTGTCTGTGTACTTAAAATGGTGAGAAGTATGAATTGAATAGTTAATTGCTTGTAATATATGTTGATGCATGTCTTGTAGAAATATGAAAATATGCTTATATGTAATTGAGATGCCTTTGATTAGTGAATCAAAACTTAATTGCACGTTTATGATTACGATGAGTTTAATTTATTGTTGTAAATATTGTATATGCGTATTTCCGTTTGTTTTGTTCCTCCCCACTAAGCGTTATCGCTTAGCACGGGTTCTTTTCCCGTGCAGGTGGCGAGTTCGGTTTGGAGTCAGATATCTGCAGGTCGGCCACAAGAAGTCTTTTTGGATGAAGTTTATTTTTGTGTCTTCCGCTGTTATTTTGTGCATGGCTTGTTCATAGCAAAAATGAATCTTTTGTAAAAGAACAATTATTTTGGTATATGTATTTGCTTACTAGCCTGTTTGGTAAAACGATATTGATATGATGTATGTTCAAGGACTTGTTATATTATGATTAAATGTTTCATTATATCACTCCTTAGTTTTATGTATTTTTTTTTTGGTATTTGAGAACTGATTTTGGGAAAAACGTAATTTTGTTAAGGACGATTTTGTATTTGTAAATTGTTATCCTTTACAAATTCTTTTTGTAAAAACTAAATGGAGTTGTTATCTGGTAATTAAATGTATTTGTTTCTTAACTTATATGGATATTTGTTTAAGTAATTGAGTTTGCCGCGTGGCGCTCCGGTATCCTTCCAACGGGGATAACGGGGTGTTACAAGGAATATGTGTTGGGTACAAATTATAGAGGTTCGGATTTTCAGGGATCTAATTCTACTGGTGTCAAGGCCGTGATTGTAGCAAGTACGATAGAGTAGAATACGCCTGTCAAATTTGATCAATCTTACGTGCATGGGGTTGGTAATTCCTCATCATATAAAATTATGCCAGTTGGACTTGTTAAGGATATTAATTCTTCTGCTCACTCAAGCTGCATTTTAGAATTGGACAACAAACAACGACATTCCAACTCAGAACTTTTAGACATAACACCTTACTCTGCTTCCTTAGCTCAGCAGGATACAGAGGTGGGCGATATCTCTATGGTAGAGGCAGGTCCTGCTAAGCAGGCCTGCCAGGAGCAATGATCGTCTTATCTTGGAACTGCTGCGGTTTGGGCCGAACCCATGTAGTTCTTGAGCTTAATGATACGGTCCAGTCTCTCCGCCCTTCTATTATTTTTCTTATGGAAGTTCGAGGTTCTCAGGTTCTTATTGATCGTTTATGCAGACGCATTAATTTTTGTGGCAAGTTTACAGTGTGTAGTCCTAATTCTGGTGGAGGTTTAGCTCTTCTCTGGAATAATGAAGTCTATGTCTCTCTTCGTTCGTACTCTCTCTCTCACATTCTCCTTCCCAGAGTGTTGTTCGGTTTACTGGCTTTTATGGGAACCCTGTTGGAAATCTAAGGCACTTGTCTTAGCAACTTCTTAGACAGCTGTCTGGTAATAATGCTTGGCCTTGGTGTGTTATGGGTGACTTTAATGACCTTCTTGCTTATTCGAAAAAGCAAGGAGGCAATCCCCACCCTCTGTCTCTCATTAATGGTTTTCAGGATACCATTTAAGCTTGTGGTCTCTATGATATAGGTTATTCTGGTTACCAATATACTTGGGAAAGGTCAAGGGGTTCTCTTGGTTGGATACGTGAAAGATTGGATAGGGGGTTTGCTAATGATGATTGGTTTAATGTCTTCCCTGATAGTCGTATCATGCATGTTGGGATGATTAACTCTGATCATATGGCCTTGCTACTAAATACCTCCTCTAGCCGTGTTGCTTTTAATAAGAGATTCCAGTTTGAAAATGCCTGGCTTCAAAACAGTGATTTTAAAGATACTTTTGCTATTTGTTGGACTGCATCTGGGATGTTACCTATTATCCAACGCTTAGCATATTGTTCTAATGTCTTAAGCAGCTGGGGTCAAGAGTCTAGACGTAGATTTGCTGATGAAATTTCTTCTTGTAAGGAGGAGCTGAACGTTCTTAGGCCTAGATCGGATGCTATGTCTGTGGCTAGATTCAAGCAAGCTAGAGAAAAGTTAGCTGGGCTCTTATGTCAAAAAAATGTTTATTGGAAGCAGCGTGCTAAAATACAATGGCTTAAGGAAGGTAATTTGAACTCTAAATTTTTTCATGCTTTTGCTTCTAACAGAAGGAAAAAGAATATAATTACTCACTTGTTTAATGTGGATGGGACTAAATTAGAGTGGAATTCTGGGCTTCAGGAGCATATCCATCAGTACTTTGATAACATATTTAAGGCTACAAATGGTAGCTCTATGAATCTTCTTGCTCTTGTTAATCCTTGTGTTTCTGCTGCTCAAAATGAAGAGCTGATCCGGCCTTTTGATATAGGGGATGTTAAAGAGGCTCTCTTTTCCATGCATCCAGATAAAGCGCCAGGACTGGACGGTTTTAATCCAGGTTTCTTTCAATCGCATTGGGACTTAGTTGGGCTTGATATTTCTAATTTTATTTTGAATATCCTTAACTCTATTGACATGCCTGCTGCTCTCAATGAGACTATTATAGTTCTTATCCCTAATATCAAATCTCCTAAGGCTATTGTGGATTATAGACCGATTGCCTTGTGCAATGTTATCTATAAAATTTTGGCTAAAATGTTAGCTAACCGTATGAAGTTTCTACTGAATGATGTCATCTCTGAAAACCAAAGTGCTTTTATACCTAGAAGGCTCATCACTGACAATGTGTTGGTAGTATATGAGGTTGGTCATTATCTTCATAATCAGGCCAGGGGTGTTAATGGGTCTATTGCGCTAAAGCTAGACATGGAGAAGGCTTATGATAAAATGGAGTGGTCC
Source organism: Excoecaria cochinchinensis (assembly GCA_947683425.1). NCBI lineage: Eukaryota > Viridiplantae > Streptophyta > Magnoliopsida > Malpighiales > Euphorbiaceae > Excoecaria > Excoecaria cochinchinensis. The sequence continues at coordinate 2,269,257 of CANTUQ010000058.1, forward strand.
TACTTGAGAAATATTATGTCTAAAATGGGATTTCATGATTGGTGGATCAAGCTTATAATGATGTGTGTTTCTTCCATTTCGTATACTGTTTGCTCCAGTGGGTTTTCTATTGGCCCTATTGTTCCTAGAAGGGGACTTAAACAAGGGGATCCTCTTTCCCCCTACCTTTTTATTCTGTGCTCTCAAGGCCTCACGGCTGCTCTTCAAAGTCTACAACAAAGAGGTGTCATTCATGGTATTAAGATCGCAAGGGGTGCCTCTTCTATCAGCCATCTCTTATTTGCAGATGATTCTTACCTGTTTTTCAGAGCCAATCTTTGTGAAGCTCTGGCTATCAAGGACTGTCTGCATATGTATGAGGTAGCTTCTGGTCAAACAGTGAATTTTCATAAATCTTCGTTGGGTTTTAGCAAAAACATTGACCCTTTTATGCGCCGTATATTCTGTAACCTTTTGGGTATTTCTGCCTCTCTTCGTGTAGATTCTTATCTTGGTATGCCTATGTTTGTTGGGCGAAATAAAATTCAGGCTTTTCATTTTATTAAAGATAGAATTTGGAAGAGATTGAATAGCTGGAGAAATAAGTTTCTTTCTTGGGGTGGCAAGGAAGTTCTAATTAAGTCAGTTCTTCAAGCTATCCCAACTTATCTCATGAGCTTGTTTCTACTCCCTCAAGGCATTTGTGATTCTATCCACATAATGCTCAATAGTTTCTGGTGGAGAAATAAAGGTAACTCTAGTGGTGGTGTTAACTGGCTTCGTTGGGAAGCTCTCTGTGTTCCCAAAAAAATGGGTGGCCTTAGCTTTCGTAATGTGCATGACTTTAACTTAGCTCTTCTGGGTAAGCAAGTTTGGAGGCTCCTTTCCCGTGGTGATTCCCTTGTTGCGAAGGTGTTTAAGGCTAAGTATTATCCTGATGGTAATATTGCCCAAGCTCAGTTAGGCAGTCGTCCCAGCTACACCTGGCGTAGTATACTGGCTGCTAAGGATGTGGTTCTTCATAATTTCAGATGGAAGGTTGGGGATGGTTCTAATATTAATATTTATAATGAAGCTTAGCTCCCTGATAATGCTGATCACAAACTCTCTTCTGTTCCAACAATTGACCTGCAAAACTCAAAAGTGTCTTCGTTGATGACCAGCACTGGAGATGGGTGGGATTTGTCTGTGCTTCAAGCTAATTTTAATAGCATGGATATTGAGCTTATTCTGTAGATTCCTCTCAGGCATGCTTCAACGGATGCTGTTTACTGGCCGCTTGAACCTCATAGTCAGTATTCAGTAAAGAGTGCAAATCGAGTTATTTAAGGTTCGGTCTTCCCCTTAGCCGGGTTCGATTTTCCTTGGAATTCTCTCTGGAACTTGCCTATTCCTGCTAAAATTCGTATTTTCTTGTGGAAATGTGTTATGAATGTCCTCCCCACTAGACTTAACTTGTTTTACAGGCATGCAGTGGATCTCTCTGTGTGCCCCTTCTGTTCTCCATTAGCATCTGAATCTGTTCACCATGTCTTCTTTGGGTGTCCCTCTACTAAGGCCATTTGGCAAGCTTGCTCTTTGGGGATTTGCTTTGAGGTCGGTCATTCTGTTGAAGATATTCTGAAATCATGGTTTATTTCTCTCCCCCGTGATGAACTTTATCTGGCTTTTTTTGTTCTTTGGGCCATTTGGTACAGAAGAAACATCTTTGTTTGGCAACAAGGTAGAATGAGTTCTGGAGCTGTGGTTAGGTTGGCGACCAGCTGCTTGAATCAATGGCTGGTAGTTCAAAGTAAAGATCCTGTGTTTAATCCTTCATCGGTTCCATTAATTTTAGATACTTGGTCTCCGCCTTCGTCCGATTTTATCAAATGTAATATTGATGCTGCTCTTTTTAAGGAGGAGAATAGGGTCGGGTTTGGGTGGATTTGCCGAAATTCCAGGAGGAGCTTTATTCTAGCTGGGCATGGGACTCTCTTATGTCCCTTAGATCCCATAATAGCCGAGGCTATGTCGGTGAAGGAGGCCCTGGGTTGGTTGAAGAATGCTGGGTTTCATAATATAATCTTGGAGACGGATTGCCTTACTTTATTTCATGCTCTTATTAAGCTGTTTAATTCCATCTCTCCCTTTGGTTGTATTGTTAAAGATTCATTGCTATGAGTCGCTACTTTAATAAGTGTCTGTTTTCTTTTGTCAGAAGATCTGGAAACGATCTTACCCATATTTTAGCTAGGACCTCTGTTGTTGCTTCGGGAGTTAGTTATTCTTCTCCCCCTCAGTGTATTCAGCAGTTGCTTTAATGATAAGGTCATTTTTTCTCAAAAAAAAAATACTACTATGTTTTCCATTTTCTAAAATGAATACTTATTATTTCCATTGTTAACATTAATTTCTGTTAACATTATTTACACTAGCATAACATTAACACTACTATTATTCTTATTATTATTAAATGATTGATTTCCCCATTAACATTTTATTATTCACTTAACGTTCTATTATCTGTCAATTATATTTTAATCCTTTAATTTACGTTTCTATTACCAATTTACCATTTTACCCTTCACTTTCCACTTATTACATTAATGACATTAGTTAACTTATTATTATCCTTATTTCATTATTTATTATGCAATAATATTGTTAATGTCAATTAAGTTACTCATTTAAGGACATATACATATATAGTACACATAAAATTACCTATTTGCATTTAGGTCCCTTAACTATGGTATAATTACAATTAGGTCCTCATATTATATCATATTTATATCTAGGTCCTTTAACTATGCCATATTTACCCTTAGGTACTTTAACTATTGTTAAATTACTATTTCCCCTAACTTTCTTATATTTATAATTATGCCACCAAATTAATTTATCAATTTATTTAATTCATTATTTAACATGTAAATTACCATTAAATCACTTATTTAAAGGCACATTCCCATTAAACACATGTAAAAGTCCTCAGTTACAATTTAGTCCTTAAACATGGCAAAATTACAATTTAATCCTTAAACTTTACCAAAATTACAAAAATGCCATCAGTTCATTTTATTCATCTAATTAACCTTTATTTAATATGCAAATTACAATTTAGTCCCTAAACTATCAATTTCATGCCAAATTACATTTTAGTCCCTAAAAAGTGATTAATTCCCATATTTAACCAATTAATTATAATTATACCTTTAATATTCATTATTAACCTATTTATGGTCATAATTACCATTTAGTCCTTAGAGTACTATTTCAATTCAACTTCCATTTTAATCCTTATCTTATCTTTATCTTTATCCTTATCCTTATCCTTATCATATCTTTATCTTATCTAATTACTTAATTACATGTATAACCATTTAATTATTCATTTTTCCATTATTACCCTTTTTACCATAATGCCCTCAAAACTTTTTATTTATTCCAATTAAGTCCATTTTTCACACCAATATCATTTTAATAACAAATTTAACCATTTTAAGCTCATTTTTACCATTTTGCCCCCTGTATAAAACTGACAGAAATCTATGAATGGAATGAACGAGATGTGAACCCCAAAGGCTCACAAACATTCCAGAGGGACCCTAAGACCACCCCTGTCTTTTAATACATTCTAAAGGGACCCCGAAGGACTACTCTTATCTTTTAATACACTTTATTTAACATTTAAACATTCCAATACATTGAGGTAGGACCGTTATTGGCCTACGATAAGTGAGATGTCATGCTCACAACCCGTGGTCATATGTCTCTATGGCTAGTCATTATATCTTGAACTAGACTTGACTACCAGATTACTACATAGGGCATCATTATTTCATTTTTCACATCTTTAAATTTTCATGCATATATTTCATGGAATTTCATCATACTATTCCATTCTTTTTCATCCAAATCAGGCATTATACATTTAATTTTCGTTCATATGCCATTTCATGGCATAAAGTTCATTAAATCATCAAAATACACGTGGACACCCACATGTATACCATTCGGCCATCATATCAAATTTTCACCATAAATTATTTTCATTTACTTTATCATTCATTTAGGTAAGTCTCATGTCAAATAACCTATCTGTGTCATTAGTTTGCATTAAAACACATCAAAATCACATTTTTACTTACTATTTCAATTCAGCCAACATGTCAATGTTGCACAATAAATTCTTTTCATCTCCTCTATCATTTATTTAGATGATTTACATGTTCATTAACATGCTTATGCCATTCATTTACATCAAAACACATCAAAATCTCATTTTTGCATACTAATATTATTCGGCCTATGTGTTTAATATCCATCATGTTAATTTCTTTATTTCTCATATCCATTTTATTAACTAGATCTCATGTCATACATTACAAATATACCATTTTTATTCATTAAATATCAAAGTATACTTATGTAAACCTAGACATACCATTCGGCCTACATGTTGTCCATGGTATATAGTTAATTTCTTTTCATTTTAATCATTCAAAATCTCATTTATAACCTTCCTAAGCATGACCATATGGTTTGATTCAATTAAACATACATATTTCACATACTTTATGTTTAAACATGGAAAAAGGAGGATATTGTATCCATTAACCTCATTTTCTTGTTCAACACCTCTTAAGCAACCTTTCTTTGCCTTAGATCCTTGAAACACCATAATCTCCTTTATCTTCCACAATTTGATACATAAACTTTTCCACTTATTTTTCACTTCAAATGAACTTTTGAGATCACCAATAGATTATAGAGGAGCTTAAATATGTTTGGGAGGCTAGGATTTGTGGAGAGATGGAGAGAAATTAGAAGAAAAATAGAGAAGAAGTGAGAAGATACAATTTGGCCAAGGGACGTGGAGGTGAGGCGGCTACCAAATGGAAAAGCCCAGAGAAATCCAGCCAAAGTGATGTATTTATATGGGTAAAATTGAAATGGACCAGGTCCAACCGAAGTGGTCGAAATCGATTTGGGCGATTTTCAATTTTTGGGTCATTTTTCACTGTTTTAGGGTAACTATGTGTTCCACAACTCATTTTCACTCCCAATCAATTCCATCATTCTTATAATACCAAATATAGCCTCCATGCAAAATTTAAGCTCAATCGGAGTTTATTTGGGATTTGGTTCACCTAAACCGGTCTGGTTCAATTATGTTCGATTTAATGCTATCAAAAATTTCTAAAAATTATTCTGAACCTTTACACTTCCCATATTATACCATTTTAATCTAATTTAATATTTTAAAAATTAGGTCAAAGTTTGGTCAAACCCTGGTTCAATTGAACTGAACCAGAGGCAAACTTCAGCTTGGCTTTCAAGGACCTATTTGATCTCATTTTCGCACCAAATTATATCATCAGATTCCTTATAACTTATACTTTCCAATAGTCGAATAAAATATTTTTCACTACTGGCTTCCCGGGAGGTCATCGATCAGGGCTTCCCTAGCCTGAGCACATTTAATCTTTCTCCTCTACTATCTTTTAAGGCACAATCACTGATATTTTCATATGAACTTCACACCATAGACTCTACAGATTTCACTGATCACAACTAACCCGGTATTTAGGTCATTACATAAATGGCACCATTTTTTGCTATAAAATTAGTGACTGAATAATTTCGTCGCTTAAAACTTCTCAATTTTTTAATTTAGCAAATTAATTTTCAGAAAAATAGCGATGGAAATTTAGTGTTTGAATGAACTGAAACTATAGCGACGGATATAATTTCATCGCTAAATTTGGAAGCTAGCTTTAGCGATAAAATTAGTGACAAAATTTTTAGTCGCTAAATGTTAGTCAATTCTTGCACTATCATTAGCGACATATTTTAACTTCATTGCTAAAAATATTTTATATTATGTAAATTATTTATTTTCAATTAAATTGGGACAAAAAGAAGAAGAGGGAGAGAGGGACAAAAAGAAGACACAGAGATTAAGACAGAAAAGCATGCGTAGAGAGGAGGGGGCGAATCTCACCAGGTCCGGCAACCCATCATTGGGGGAAGCGGAGACGGTCCGCCACCACTAGCGATAAACGACGATGAGCCAACGTCGCCCTCTTCCCCGCAGAGCTTGTCATCTGCTTTTGCTTCGCCAGAGGGAAGCCGAAGCTTTTCTCCCCTTTTTCGGTTAGCTTCGACGTCAGACGGCAACACGAGCCACATCAGCAGCTTCTGAAGGCGAGATGTTCCTCCTTATACCCACCGATCGTCCCTACTTGCCGCCGACGATGAGATTGGAGTTGTTGAATCATGGCTTTCCAGCATAGATCTTGGTCAAATGGTGTGGCTTTTGGGTGCATGATGTCCTGCGGGAAGTCCCTAATATCTTGGGCTTCGCGTTGGCAGTTGTGGTGTCTCTCCGGTGATGCTCCGTTTGCCACCACCGCCCTCTTCCATTATCCTTGGTGATTGGTGCGTTGCCGATCGGTTGTTTTTCTTCTTTTTTTCCTTTGTAACTCTTAACTATGATACATCTATTTGTTCTTTAATCCTTAGGTTTGATTATATAATTTAGAATTTTGATTTTAATTTTTCTTTTCTATTACCTTTGATTATTTAATGAAAGCCTTGAATTAGGAGTTCACGTTCATTTTGTTGTTCTTGTTTCAGATTTGGGGTTGTCTCTTTCCCTCTCCAAATATATTGTTTCAATTCAAGACTTAGAAGAGGTATGCTACAGGGAGATTTTCTCCACTTCAATTTGCAGTGGTTTTTCTTCACTGCAACTTGCAGTGGTTGTAACACCCCTTATCTATATGTAGGGGAGCTTACCCTATATGGAGAATTGAGTGCCTAGATAGACAAGGGTTGTCACCAACAGAACTAAGCATACAGAAAACAATCAATTTAACACATGCATATCTGAACATACTTTTAAATACAAATAACATAATTGGGGGTAACAAAATTTTCTTTCGCATACATCTTATTCGTTCATATAGAAAAATATATACATTACAAAGTTGAATTACAGAATAACCTTTATATATATATATATATATATATACAAATTCGAGTCTTACAAATTACATAACTGGATACATTACAAAACTTACATAAGTACAAATCCCAGTATTCTATATTACAAAACTGGTTATAATACCAAAAGCTTTACATTCAATGATTACAAATCATAAAAGCTTAAACATCTAATAAAACCCATCCTATTATATTAGCCTTGCCTTCTGCGGGTTAGTCCTCCCAAGATCTCCTACTGCTTTCAAACCTGCACAGATGCAACACCCGTGCTAAGCACAATGGCTTAGTGGGGAAAACAAGAGATGAACGACCATTCATAGTGACCGTTAATGCAATTCACATTCACATGGCACACACACATATAAATAAAGCATCATAAACTTAACCCATAACATGCATTCATAAATGATAAGCTTCACTTCCTACAATTCATATAGTATCATATTAATAATTTGCATTATTCCATGTCATATTCACACACATAGTTATGCCTGCAAACTCAATGAAATGGATAATGGGTAAACGCATCGGTACCCGTAGGTATAAACAATCATGTATTTTTCCTTTTTTAACTAAAAACGCATAGGGATCTTATCACGATCCAATTCATAGGAATCCATAAGGATTCAAACGCATAGGGACTTGATCAGGGTTCAAGGTACGCATAGGCTGCAGCAAACAGAACTCTATAGGCATGCCTATCTATCCACATCTCGACTATTGCAGGTTAAATATTAATTCAATTATGGCTTACATGGTATATCATATAATAGTTCATACATGGAATGTAATACCCTATTTGGCCCCTAGAAGTTTGAGCCATGTTTGTGCATGTGCATTGTATGTGTTTTGGCATAAGATAAGGGCTTTGTGGGAAAAATGCATGTTTTGGGGTGATATCTGTGTGTAGGTGCATATATGATATTAGGGTGTGCATGTGTTGAGTTGCATTAGTGTGTGTTTGCTCACATGTTTGTAGGATGTGAGTGAGTAAGTTGTACTAGTGTGTGAGTGCATATATGGTAGTAATGTGTGCTTTTTAGAGGATAGCCTTGTGTGCATTGTGGTGTATGCTTGTAGGGTGTAAATTATTAAGACCCACCAATCTTGGGGTGCCATGTGGAAAGGAGAATAGTGGAGGGTATTAGTGAGGAAAGAGAAAGAAGAGAGAGCATAAATTGAATTAATGCTCTCCCGTTCTTCTCTTCCCCTCTCTTTGCATTCTCCTCTTCTTCCTCTTTCTCTTGCTCACCTTGGTTTCCTCCTTTTTGGTTGGATTATTGGTGGATCTTGGTAATTTTAAGGAGTTTATTGGGTAAGTTGTTGTATTTCCATCATCTTCTTCTTCTTCTTTTTCTTTTCCCATTTCTGGTTTTGAGTTTGATCTAGGGTTTGTTGTTTGTGTGATTTTATGGGTTTGGTTATTAGTTAAGCCTCCTTGCAATCCTAAAGGCAAGGAGAAGGCAGGAGGAAGTGGCACCAAGTGATTTGGAGCATAAGAGTTTCAGGTTTGGGAGTTATTGTGTTTAATGCATTTTATGGGTTTTGCATGTTTGGTTAAATTTTTGGAAAATCTGATATTTCTTGATGTTTATAATGGTTTATATGTTATGGGTTTTGATTTAGATGAGTTATGAAGCCTTGAATGTGAGTTATTGAACCCAATTATGCATTTGATTGAGTTGATGAGTGAATAGTGCTGACATTTAAATTGTGTAAATGGATGTTGTCATTGGCATGATTTAATTGGAATTCTTGGCATAAATGTTGTGTTTTATGTTGTTAATGATGTTTGGGTTGCTGGATTTGAGGTAAGTTGATGTTTGGGTTGAGTTGTAGTTGAGATTGATGGTTTGGGTGTTTGGTTTTGGAAAATTTCTGCAGAAATCGTGTAAAAACTGGAAATCTCGACGCTATCACGAGCGTGACATTATCGCGACAGGGCACGGTGAAGCCAGCTCCTGCGCGTGGCCGAGCAGAAGTGGACAGTCGAGCCGATCACAGCAGAGCTCACTGTCGCGATCGCGACACATATCGCGAGCGCGACAGGGCGCTCGGCTGTCGAGCGGATTTGGCTGCCGAGCGGCGCAGTAGAGCCCAATGTCGTGATCGGACGCATGTCGCAAGCACGACAGAGTGCTCAGCTGTCGAGTTGCTGGGCATTCCCCTGTCACGAGCACGCGCATCTGTGCGAGGTCGCGATAGCCTTTATGGCCGCTCACTGTCGCGAACGCGACGGACGTCGCGATCGCGACAGTGACCCCCTTCATGCCCTGTTTTTTCGATTTTGCCTTTCCTTCCAAAATGAATTTTTGTATCACTTCTTTTTGGGTTTTTACTATTGTATGGGAATAATTATGTTTATTTATGTGCACTATTATGATTTTCTTATGATAAATTATATGTTGCTCGTTGGGAATAATTTGGATTATACATGACCTGCAAGAGTCAGTCTAGTGGATAGTTAGGTGTGCCTAATAAAGTCTCTTAGCTGCAGCCCTCCATTCTATTTGGACCCCGATCAGGTCCCCGTTTGGATCCTCGCGATCCCTAAAAAGTTTTGGATCTTGTTTAAGGTCTCCTCTGAAAAATGTTTTGAATGTGATAAAAAAAATGGTTTTCGATTCGTACCCGTAAGGTACCGTCACTGTTCGATTCGTACCCATAAGGTAACGTCACTGTATATGCGTTATCCACTATTGTGAGTCAGCAGGTGCTTTGTTTGTTTTGTTCTGCTTTGAAATGATTACAAGAATATGATATTCGAATGCGCATAATGATAAGTACGAGAAATCAGTTATTATGTATATGGAATGTGGATATAATCTTTTGAATGTATGTCTTTCTTATGCAAGCATGATTATATATCTGACATGATTCTCCACATATGTCATATCGTATGTGTTATGCTTTAACGACCATTGTGAATGGCCATCTACTCTTTTGTTGTGTGTTTCCCCACTAAGCGTTATCGCTTAGCACGGTATTTTACCCGTGCAGGTGCGGAAAGTGCGTTGTTTTGGGAGAGTCGCGCTAGTCAAGCCAACACAGAAGGATTAGTATTTGGGCTTAATTTTTTTGTAGTCTATGGATATTCTTTTGTATCAGAACTCTCATTGTATCAACATTTTTGTAAGCTTTCGCTTTGTATATTTTGGATATGTAATTATTTTATTTTGTCAATTGATCAAAACATTATTGTGATGAATGTTATTATATTAATGCATGATCATGCTGATGTTTCTCAAAAGTTTTAATTTTCGCTGTATTTCCATATGGTTATGATGTATGAATCTTTGCTTTGTATCGGTCTGTTTGGTGTGACACCTCTACTCCTACGACATCTCACTCTTATCCGAATGGATTTGCCTACGTATGGGTAGGGGGTGTTACAATTTTTGGTATCAGAGCCTGGTTTAGGCATTTCTGGGTGATGTTATGCATAGAAACGTGTATATGTCTAGGACTGTGTTGGCTGATGCGGTTGTCTTTGTCTCTCTTTTAGATGGATTCCGATTCTGTTTGTGGGTCGCTTGAGGGATCAGCCAAAAGCGTGAATCTCCAAGTTGTTGATCCTTCAATTTCTGTGTCGGCTCAAGATCCTAGGGTCCGACCCGAGGCCGCAGCCATGCCCTTCAAGGCGATGCTCAAGATTTCCCAGGACATGGCTCGAGTCTTAGAGAGGGTGACTGCCCGTAAGGCCCCCATTGAGAGTATGAGAAGAGCTGGTGCTGAGGATTTTTATGGGACCGATTTGGATGAGTTGAAGTATGCTGAGAAGTGGTTACATAAGGTGAAGCGTACTCTAAGGGAGGTACGGTGTTCTCCTGATCAACGAGTGGAGTGTGTAGTGGCTTTGCTTCAAGGGTCTGCTTTTGACTGGTGGGAGTTAGTATGTAGGCATCCCCAGTTGCCTGACCCAATTTCATGGGAGTTCTTTGAGAGGGAGTTCACAAATAAGTATGTGACTCATACCTACAGGGATGCGAAGTGGGCGCAGTTCTTGAGTTTGAAGCAGCGTGCCACGACAATGTCTGAATTTGAGAAAGAGTTTAATCGTTTGGCGAAGTATGCACTAGAAGGTATTTTGACAGAGGAGTTCAGGTGTAGGCATTTTGAGGCTGGATTGAATGAGTCGCTAAGGGCGATGCTGATTTTTCTGATGAGTACTCTAGGAGTTGGGTACTACCAGATTGTGCAAGCTGCAGTGCGGGCTGAGAGGTCTGAATCGATTTTGAGAGAGAGGGCTCAGAGAAGGAACCCTCTCGTGGAGGTTCATCTTCTTCATCCTCGGGTAAGAGGTCAAGGAACCCGCAGGATGAGTCATCCGTAGGCCTGACTACTAGAGGTAGAAGACAGGGTTTAGCAGTGGTATCTGGTTTGGGTAAAGGTAATTTGGGTGTAAGGACTGAGATGTTACCGGAATGTTCTCACTGCAACAAGCGTCACAGGGGTGAGTGTAGGTGGCTCACAGGTGGGTGTTTTCGTTGTGGGAGCACCAAGCATTTCTTAGCCAATTGTCTAAGAGGGAATGATGTTTTTGGTGATCAGAGAGAGCCTAGAAGGGTTGGTTCGAATGCTTTGCAAGCCAGCCGTGGTAGAGGCCGAGGTAGAGGTCAAGGCGATCGACCTAGAGAGGGAGCTGCGTCAGAGTCAGTTCAGCGTCCCTTGACTGTGCTAGCTAGAGCCTATGCAATGAGAGCTCAGGAGGAGCAGGATGCTCCAGATGTGATTGCCGGTAAGTTCCTACTCCATGACAATGAATTATATATTCTAATTGACCCTGGTTCCACACACTCATATTTGTGCACAGATAAGTTATTTGATAAGTTGCTTATTGTAGATCAGTTGAATTATGAGATTTGTGTGACCAGTCCTTTAGGGCATAGTGTCAATGTGAGTAGAGTGTTTAGAAATTGTCCCCTGTTGGTTGAAGGAGTTGAGTTTCCAGCAGATTTGATTGAGTTGCCTTTCAGAGAGTTTGATTTGATTTTGTGTATAGACTGGTTGGGTAAGCATCGCGTAGTGGTCGATTGTCATAGGAAGACGGTTGTTCTTCGGGATAGAAATTAGTCTCCTGTGGTTGTTAAGGGTTTGGGTGCTAGTTCTTTGAACAATGTGATTTCTGCAATGCAAGCTAAGAGATTCATTAGGAAGGGTTGTGAGGCTTTTTTAGCTGTGGTGTTGGATTCTAAGCGGGATCAGGTTAGTATTGAGGATATCCCAGTTGTTTGAGATTTTGGAGATATTTTTCTGAGCGAGTTGCCTGGTTTGCCTCCTGAGAGAGAGGTGGAGTTATCCATAGAGATAGTACCGGGTACTACTCCCATATCGAAAGCACCTTATCGGATGGCTCCTGTAAAGTTGAGAGAGCTCAAAACTCAGCTATAAGAGCTATTGGATAAGAGGTTTATCAGACCCAGCATATCTCCATGTGGAGCTTCGATTCTGTTTGTTAAGAAGAAGGATGGTTCTTTGAGGATGTGTATCGACTATAGGCAAATCAATAAGGTCACAGTGAAAAATAAGTATCCTTTGCCTAGAGTCGAGGATTTGTTTGATCAGCTTAGAGGTGCTGGTGTCTTTTCGAAGATTGATCTTCGATCGAGGTATTATCAGCTTCGGGTTCAGAATACAGATGTGGTTAAGACTGCATTTCGGACTAGGTATAGCCATTATGAGTTTTTAGTGATACCGTTTGGTTTGACCAATGCACCTGCGGCTTTCATGGATTTGATGAACCGAGTGTTTAGGCCATACCTTGACCGATTTATAGTGGTGTTCATAGATGATATATTGGTTTATTCTAAGGATGAGAGTGAGTATGAGGAGCATCTCCGGTTGGTTCTACAAGTGTTGAGAGAGTATCAGTTGTTTGCGAAGCTCAGTAAGTGTGACTTCTGGCTTTGAGAAGTGTTTTTCTTAGGTCATGTTGTATCAGCTAAGGGTATTCAAGTGGATCCGGCTAAGATTGAGGCGATTGTGGATTGAAAAGCGCCTAGGAATGTTCAGGAAGTGAGGAGTTTTCTTGGTTTAGCAGGCTACTATCGTCGGTTTGTAAAAGGTTTCTCAGTGATTGCTGCTCTGATGACGAAGCTGTTGAGGAAAGGGGTCAGATTTCAGTGGTCGGATAAGTGTTAGGCCTATTTTGAGCAGTTGAAAGGATTGCTAGTTGAAGCTCCTGTACTTACTCAACCCATCTCGGGTAAAGAGTTTGTGATGTACAGCAATGCTTCGGGTGTCGGGCTTGGTTGCGTGTTGATGCAGGAGGGGAAAGTTGTGGCTTATGCTTCCCGTCAGTTGAAGCCACATGAGAGGAATTATCCGATGCACGATTTAGAGTTGGCGGCTATGATTTTTGCTTTGAAGATTTGGCATCACTATCTGTATGGGGAGAAGTATAGTATTTTCATGGATCATAAGAGCTTGAAGTATCTCCTCACGCAGAAAGAGTTGAATATGAGACAGCGCCGATGGCTAGAGTTGTTCAAGGATTATGATTGCATATTGGATTACCATCCGGGTAAAGCCAATGTTGTGGCAGATGCTTTGAGTCGAAAGTCAATTTTAGCTTTATTCTTGAGGCGGTTCAGGTGGAGATTCGATTCGGACGGGGCTTTGGTTGCTCAGTTGAGAGTGAAGCCTACTTTGAGACAGAGGATTGTAGATGCTCAGAAGGATGATGAGAGGTTTCGGAGGATTATGCAGGAGGTTCGATCTGGTAAGCAGTCAGAGTTCTCAGTTTTGGATGGGGTGCTAATGTATAGAAATTGCTTGTGTGTGCTCGAGAATGGTGAGTTAAGGAAACAGTTTTTGAGTAAGGCACACACTACGGTTTTCACTATGCATCCCGGTAGTGACAAGATGTATCGGGACATGAAGCAGTTCTATTGGTGGTCCGGTATGAAGAGAGATATTATGGATTATGTGGCAAAGTGTTTGACTTGTCAGCAAGTAAAGGCGGAGCATCAAGTCCCTTTGGGATTGCTCACTCCTTTATCCATTCTAGAGTGAAAATGGGATGATATTGCTATGGACTTCATATCAGGATTATCGTTGACTCAGAAGAAGCACGACTCAGTTTGGGTGATAGTGGATCGGCTTACGAAGTCAGCCATTTTCTGCCGGTTAGAGTGGATTATCCGATGGATAAGCTAGCCAATATCTATGTAAATGAGGTAGTCAGATTGCATGGAGTGCCGTTGTCCATAGTATCAGATCGGGATCCAAGGTTCACATCTAAGTTTTGGAAAGAACTACAGAGAGCTTTGGGTACCAAGTTGAATTTCAGTACGGCATTTCATCCGCAGACAGATGGTCAGTCCGAGCGGGTTATTCAGATTCTGGAGGATATGTTATGGGCTTGGGTGTTGGACTTTCTGGGTAGTTGGGACAGATATGTGCAGTTGATGGAGTTTGCCTATAATAACAGTTATCAGGCGAGCATCGGTATGTTACCGTATGAGGCTTTGTATGGTCGTCAGTGTAGGACTCCCGTATGTTGGATAGAGTTATCCGAACGTTCAGTTTTTGGGGCAGAGTTGGTTGGATATACAGAGGAAAAGATCAGAGTTGTGCAGCGAAATCTGAAGGCGGCTAAAGATTAGCAGAAATCCTATCTAACCTTAAGAGGTCGGGGATAAAGTTTTCCTTAAGGTTTCACCCTGGAGAAAAGTGCTGAGATTTGGTAAGAAAGGCAAGCTTAGTCCTCAGTTTATTGGACCGTATGAGGTGTTAGCTAAGGTTGGTCCGGTAGCCTATAGGTTGGCTTTACCGATGGAGTTAGCGAAGTTACACGATGTATTTCATATTTTCATGCTTCGTCGGTATAGATCAGATCCTTTGCATATGTTGTCAGTTCAAGATGTACAAGTGCAGCCAGATTATTTGTATGATGAGGAACCGAAGGCTATTTTAGCTCGAAAAGTAAGATAGTTAAGGAATAAGCAAGTCCCATTGGTCAAAGTGTTATGGCATCACCATGGGGTAGAAGAAGCGATTTGGGAGCCAGAGGCGACTATGAAGACTCAGTACCCACAACTATTCAGTTCAGGTGAGAATTTTGAGTACGAAATTCTTGTTAGTAGGGGAGAGTTGTAACACCCCATTTGCCTCCTAAAAATTTGAGCCATGTTTGTGCATGTGCATTGTATGTGTTTTGGCATGTGATAAGGGATTTGCGGGAAAAATGCATGTTTTGGGGTGATATCTGTGTGTAGGTGCATATATGATATTAAGGTGTGCATGTGTTGAGTTGCAATAGTGTGTGTTTGCTCACATGTTTGTAGGATGTGAGTGAGTAAGTTATACTAGTGTGTGAGTGCATACATGGTAGCAATGTGTGCTTTTTAGAGGATAGCCTTGTGTGCATTGTGGTGTATGCTTGTAGGGTGTGAATTATTAAGACCTACTAATCTTGGGGTGCCATGTGGAAAGGAGAATAGTGGAGGGTATTAGTGAGGAAAGAGAAAGAAGAGAGAGCAGAAATTGAATTACTGCTCTCCCGTTCTTCTATTCCCCTCTCTTTGCATTCTCCTCTCCTTCCTCTTTCTCTTGCTCACCTTGGTTTCCTCCTTTTTGGTTGGATTATTGGTGAATCTTGGTAATTTTAAGGAGTTTATTAGGTAAGTTGCTGTATTTCCATCTTTTTCTTCTTCTTTTCCCATTTCTGGTTTTGAGTTTGATCTAGGGTTTGTTGTTTGTGTGATTTTATGGGTTTGGTTGTTAGTTGAGCCTTCTCGCGATCCTAAAGACAAGGAGAAGGCGGGAGGAAGTGGCACCAAGTGATTTGGAGCATAGGAGTTTCAAGTTTGGGAGTTATTGTGTTTAATGCATTTTATGGGTTTTGCATGTTTGGTTGAATTTCTAGAAAATCTGATGTTTCTTGATGTTTATAATGGTTTATATGTTATGCGTTTTGATTTAGATGAGTTATGAAGCTTTGAATGTGAGTTATTGAACCCAATTGTGCATTTGATTGAGTTGATGAGTGAATAGTGCTGAGATTTAAATTGTGTAAATGGATGTTGTCATTGGCATGATTTAATTGGAATTCTTGGCATAAATGTTGTGTTTTATGTTGTTAATGATGTTTGGGTTGCTGGATTTGAGGTAAGTTGATGTTTGGGTTGAGTTGTAGTTGAGATTGATGGTTTGGGTGTTTGGTTTTGGAAACTTTCTGTAGAAATCGTGTAAGAACTGGAAATCCCGACGCTGTTGCGAGCACGACATTGTCGCGACAGGGTACGGTGAAGCCAGCTCGTGCGCGTTGCCGAGCTAATCGCAGTAGAGCTCACTGTCGCGAGCGCGACAGGGCGCTCGGTTGCCGGGTGGATTTGGCTGCCGAGCGGGCATGTTCGTCGAGCAGCGAAGCAGAGCCCACTGTGGCGATCGCGATGCATGTCGCGAGTACGACAGAGCGCTCAGCTGCTGAGTCGCTGGGCACTCCCCTATCGCGAGCACGCTCGTCTGTGCGAGGTCGCGACAGCCTTTGTTGCCGCTCACTATCGCGAGAGCGACGGACGTCGCGATCGCGACAGTGACCCCCTTCATGCCCTATTTTTTCGATTTTGCCTTGCCTTCTAAAATGAATTTTTGTATCGCTTTTTTTTGGGTTTTTACTACTGTATGGGAATAATTATGTTTATTTAGGTGCACTATTATGATTTTCTTATGATAAATTATATGTTGCTCATTGGGCATAATTTGGATTATACATGACCTGCAAGAGTCAGTCTAGTAGATAGTTAGGCATGCCTAATAGAGTCTCTTAGCTGCAGCCCTCCATTCTGTTTGGACCCCGATCAGGTCCCCGTTTGGATCCTCGCGATCCCTAAGAAGTTTTGGATCTTGTTTAAGGTCCCCTCTGAAAAATGTTTTGAATGTGATAAAATTAAATGGTTTTCGATCCGTACCCGTAAGGTACCGTCACTATATACTCGTTATCCACTATTATGAGTCAACAGGTGCTTTGTTTGTTTTGTTCTGCTTTGAAATGATTACAAGAATATGATATTCGAATGCACATAATGATAAGTACGAGAAATCAATTATTATGTATATGGAATGTGGATATAATCTTCTGAATGTATGTCTTTATTATGCAAGCATGATTATATATCTGACATGATTCTCCGCATATGTCATATTGTATGTTTTATGCTTTGACAATCATTGTGAATGGCTGTCCACTCTTTTGTTGTGTGTTTTCCCACTAAGCGTTATCACTTAGCACGGTGTTTTACCTGTGCAGGTGCGGAAGGTGCGTTGTTTTGGGAGAATCGCCGCCAGTCAAGCCAACACAGAAGGATTAGTGTTAGGGCTTAATTTTTTTGTAGTCTATGGATATTCTTTTGTATTAGAACTCTCATTGTATCAACATTTTTGTAAGCTTCTGCTCTGTATATTTTGGATATGTAATTATTTTGTTTTGGCAATTGATCAGAACATTATTGTAATGAATGTTATTATATTAATGCATGATCATGCTGATGTTTCTCAAAAGTTTTAATTTCCATTGTATTTCCATATGGTTATGATATATGAATCTTTGCTTTGTATTGGTCTGTTTGGTGTGACACCTCTACTCCTACGGCATCTCACTCCTATCCGGATGGGTTCGCCTACGTATGGGTAGGGGGTGTTACATGGAATCATATATATAAATCATAAGTGAAAAACCATGCAAGGTATAATAAACAATGAACATTCATAGCACAGAGGAGGGCCGCGCTCGCGACAGAGACGAAATACACCATATGTCGTGCTTGCGATAAAGATCCGGACTGCCTCTGTCGCGCTTGCGTGTGCTCGCGATAGAGGGCTGGAAGGCCTCTTTGTCGTGCTTGCAACAGAGAACAACCCAATGGAAGATCACATTACAGATCTTCGTGCTTGCAACATAGGTAGTGCTCGTGACAGAGGGCATCCCGACGGAAGAACGTATTGCGGAACTCTCTGTCGCACTCGCGACGGAGTTGAGCATCATGCTCTGTCACCATTCTACATAGCTCTCTTCATGCCAAACCTCCATAAAACATATGCACTCTACCTTAGAACTTCAATCAAACCCTCATAATGCAATCAATACATGTTTCCAATCAAATTACCAACGTTTTATACTCAATGGAAGTGATTAAATGGAAAAAATGGATAAATTAGCTGTTGAAGCTCAAACACACTAAAATTATATTTTCACCCAAAGTCACTCCAAAATTTCCTACTCTACTTCCAATTCCCAGTACCATATCAAACCATCAAAATGCACTTCAAACATGCATTCAAACACACTTTCAAGTTCAAGTATCCAAATTCAAATCATTCTATCCTAATAATGGTTCAAGAACAAAATCCATTTAAAATCACATAAATTCCCAAATCTTAGCTCCTAAGCTCCTCAAAGCTCAATTAGTAGCACTTCTTCCAACTTTCTCTTTCCCTTTCGCTTCTCTAGTTGAAATTTCTAAACAAATCAAACCAACAACACCATTCACTTAAACATCAACATACAACCACCAAACAAAACAGGGAGAAGAAGAAGAAGAAGAAGAAGATAACTATTCACTTACCTGAACAATTCTTGAATTGCCAAAACCCACCAAAATTACAGCAGCTGAAGGGAAGAATTTGGGCAAAGGATGAGGAGAAGAGGAATGCAGGAAAGGGAGAGAGGAGGGTAGATTTATGCTCTCTCACGTTCTCTCTCTTGGCTTTTAAAGCCATCCTTATCTTCTCCTTTGTCTCTCTTCATCCCACCAGCCACTTATCACTCATCTATGGTGGACTTGGCAACTCTCTCCTCTAGTCCTTCTTTCCTTCTCACAACTCACTGCTACCATATAATTAAAGGTGTCACATATATATACCTTTTAAGCTTCTTAAAACATGCAAGTAAGTCCCTAGAGTCAATAATAATATTAACCGAGACTTCTATAAAAATACCGAACACATCCTAAACACACATACATATACAAAACACACCTAGGCCGATCTCATACCTCAATAATGCTCAAAGCTACTAGGGTATGAGTTGGGGCCTCATAACTCTCCCTTCCTTGAAGGAATTTCGCCCTCAAAATTCTCACCTGAACTAAACAACTGAGGCTACTGAGCTCTCATAACCGATTCAGGTTCCCAAATAGCTTCTTCCATGTTGTGATGCTGCCATAACACTTTTACCAAGAGAATCTATTTGTTCCGAAGCTATCTTACTTCCCTAGACAAACTAGACAAAATAGCCTTACGCTCCTCATCATATGAAAAATTCGGTTGAACTTGCACCTCATGAACAGATAACACATGAGATTCATCTGACCAGTATCTACGAGGTTTTGATATGTGAAACACATCATGCAACCTGGCTAATTCTGATGGCAAAGCCAACCGATAAGCAACTGGTCTGACCCGTTCCAATATCTCATACGGCCCAATGAACCTTGGACTTTCAGGAAAATCTTATCACCAACCTTGTACTCAATATCCTTCCACTTCAAATTTGCATAAGATCTCTGTTGATCTCTCTTTGCCTTTAAATTCTGTTGAACCAGTTTAGTCTTCTCTTCCGTATCTCTAACCAAATTCGGACACACTAGGGAACGCTCACTAAACTCTGTCCAACACACTGGGGTCCGACACATTCTGCCGTAGAGAGCTTCATATGGTGCCATACCAATACTCATCCGATGACTATTATTATACGCAAATTCCATTAAGGGAATATATTTGTCCTAACTTCTAGAAAAATCCAATACACAACCCTGGAGCATATCCTCCAAAACTTGAATAACCCTTTATGATTGACCGTCGGTCTGAGGATGAAAAACTGTGCTAAAGTTCAATCGAGTACCTAATGCTGATTGCAATTCCTTCCAAAATTTCAATGTAAACCTGGGATCCCGATCAGATATAATCGACAAAGGGAACATATTATTATACGCAAATTCCATTAAGGGAACATCATATATTTTATGCCTTATAGCAGAACCATCTAACCAATAAATTTTCTTTGAATGGTATTCGAGTTTCTTTAAATTGTAAGACTGCAATTTATGTATAAGTACTGGTATTGCAAGATTCATGTTCAATTCAAGGCCAAATTTATTTCCTGATGAAAATTATGCTTGTTTAAAAGAAGCTGAAGATGATTCAACAACTGATAGTGGTACAATGTAAGATGGAAATGGATACAAGAAGAAAGTTGGTCTCAAATAAATTTCTGTAATCAGAAGAGATCATTTAGCTTGGATTAGTTTTTTTTTATTATTATTATTTTTCTAAGTACTTTTTAAGTAATATACAATTTAATGTATTTTTATGGTATTATATTTTTTTAAAGTAATAGTATTGGATATTTGTTATTTATATAAATTAAATTTTAAATATTACAATAATAATAATAATAATAATAACAACAACAAAATTAAATTGAAAATAATAATAATAATAATAAATTTAAATTGCGACGGCATTTGCATTATTAGCGACGGAATTTTCCGTCGCTAACGACTTTTTTCATGTGGGAATTTAAAAAAGTTGTTTTGCGACGGAATTTAGCGACGAAAAATTCCGTCACTAATAATTTTTTAAATCTCTTAGCGACCAGTTTTAAGGGTTATTTATTGACGGATTTACTGTTTTTAGCGACGATTTTATGTTTTGGTCGCAAATATGCTTGCGACGGTATAAATTGCGACAATTAGTCATTTCGTCACTAAAATTAATTAGCGACGAAATATTCACTATTAGCGACGAAAAATGCCGTCGCTAATTGGCTTTTTTTTTGTAGTGATAACTGTGCATCAATTGAAATTGTAATCAATTTTGGGTTTTAGCTGTTGGATTTTTCAATTTTAGTTGTAATTAATAGATTTTGATTGATGAAAAGGTTTCACAATTCCGAATTGAAGCAACAGAAAGAAAAATGTGATTAAAAAGGTAATTTTATGATTAAATGGGTTTATCGAAAGCTATCTAGATTAACTTTTATTAAGCATAAAATCTAATTTTAAATTATTATCCTTGTACTGATCCCACTTGCTAATCTTGTGAACCAAGATTTGGAAAAAATGATTTTGTGTATTTTTGTAATTATTCCCAATAGTATATATATACACATAAAGTAACTAGAATCTAGTAGAAGAAAAATTAACTAGCTAACTAACTAAAGAATTAATTAGATAAAAAGAAATTCATTATTTTCACTGTATCACCCCTCAACAAGCTGAGTGTATATGTTCAAAATCCCAGCCTAGATAAAAATTTCTTGAGAGTTGGAAGGTGTTGAGCTTTGGTGAACAAGTCAACAATTTGATTAGCAGATTCCACGTACAATAAATGCACAATGCATTGATTGACTTTGTCTTTAATAAGATGGCAATCAGTCTCAATATGTTTGGTACGTTCATGGAATACGGGATTTTTAATAATGTGAATTGTAGACTGATTATCATAGAAAAGCAAAGTAGCTTTATAGTGAACAGAACACATATCCTTCAAAAGAAATAACAACCATTGAAGCTCACAGGTTGCCACGGCAAAAGGCCTGTATTAAGCCTCTGAAGAACTACGAGAAATGGTGTTTTACGTTTTGGATTTGAAGGAAACTAAGGAGGAGCCAATAAACATACAGCAGACAATAATAGACTTATGAGTGATAGTACAAGACGCCCAATCAACATCAACAAAGCCTTGTAGTTGAAGAGAAAAATTGGTAGCAAGGAAAAGTCCCTAACCTTGATTTCCCTTGAGATAACGAAGTATTCTAGTTGCTGCTTGAAATGGACTTGAGTAGGAGAGGCCAGAAATTATAATAAATGCTAGACTGGAAAAGCAATATCGAGCTTTTTATTGGTTAAGTACAACTGCCAAATTAAGCTCCTGTAAAGAGAGATGTCTTCAAAAGGTGATGAATTATCAAACTTTGTGCTAAGTACCATAGGAGTTAGGACAAGTTTGCTATCTAGAAAACCAAATTCATAAATAATGTTAAGCACATAGTTTTGCTAGAATAGAGAAATTTCTTTTGAAGATCTAGTAAATTTAAAACCCAGAAAGTACTTAAGAGGCCGAGATCTTTGATTTTTAAAGAGTCATTCAAAAAATTCTCAATCTTCAAAATTTCTTCATGATTGTTGCTAGCAATTAACACATTATCAATGTATACAAAAATGGTAATGAAAAAAAAAAGTAGAAGACTTGAGAAATAAAGAATGATCTGAAGAAGCATGAAAAATGATTGACTAAGCAAAGCATCCTTCAGCTTAGTGTTCCACTGCCTCCTCACTTGCTTAAAGGCCATAAAGGGATTTTTGTAACTTGCAAACTGTGTTAGAGGGGACCAATTGAGTACATTGTTCACTCTTCTATTTCGGAATAATCAAGAGCTCAACTTGATTAGCCAAACTCAAGGTAGGCATTTTAAGGAATTTTATCCTACTCCTAATAAGCTAGGTTGAATTCACGATGGGAACCACAAGTTGCTTTTTATTTATGAAGTCGCCACCAGAAGTAATCGAGAAAAATCTTATTGGCCACATACCAGAGATAGTTCGAAACTCTACTCTTATTTATGCCCAAAATAATTAATATTAACTAGCTAATTGATTTGAGTTAAAAACCTTATCTCTTTTCTCACATGTTTAGATATGCATTAATATTACATCAAACATTTTGCAAACAATAAAAGGAAAAAGATAAAATAAAAAAAAAAAGAAAGATAAGATGTAAATAAACAAGTAAATATTTTAAAATGAAAGGATAGTTTTAAATAGGAAAATATTTGATTTGGAAATTAACAAGATATTTTTTATTTAAAGAAAAATATGATTTACTCTTTTATGGAAAGATATTATTGTAATTTCAAAAATCTTACCATTTTAAAATAAATCAAATCACAAAATCAAATCTAAATATTAACAAATCAAATCACAAAATCAAATCTAAATATTAACAAATCAAATCACTCAAACATGTAACTAGCTAAATCAAATATTTTAAAGATGGCAATTAAACTAAATCAAATATTTATATAGGGAAACTAACTAAAACAAATGCATTAAATAAGGTAAATATACTAAACATACATTTTAAACATTTCAATTGCCAAAATAAAATAAATTAACTTAAGGTAATTACAAAAAACCATGCAATTAATTTACACATACAAATAAAGAATTTAAATTTAACAAGGAAACAAGAAAATATAAAAAGGAAAATAATCATAAAAATACATAAACAAATAAATAAAAATAAGGAAATAAATAAATTACAAAAAGGGAAAAAACCTGTACTGGGCAAATTCATGACTGTGAATTCATTGATTCCCAGGCATGCAAAGGGAATAAGAGGAAGCATAGTCGTGCAAATGAAGAAGCACGGCTATGCTTCTCTTTTGGGACATAAACCAAAACAGAGAAAAATGCAAGAAATTAAAATGATACAAAAATGACATGAATATCTAAACTAAATTACAACAAATTAAATTATACAAAATATAAATTAAGAAAAAGAACGCAAAAAACCATCTTTACATGTTTACACCGGATTTTAAAATCAAATGCTACTGATTAAATTCGATCATTGGAATCTAAAAGAGATAAAAAAAAAAAAAACAAAATCCAATTTAAATTAAAATTTAATTTTTCAAAATAAAAATAATTAGAGAAGAAAATGATTTTGCAAAAAAGAATGTAAAAAATGTGATCCTCTAACTCACGGCATAATGCCGATCCTCGGGATCACATAAAGACGAAGAGAAATAAAGAACAAAAACTAAACTAATCTAAATGAATAAAATATAGAAATAATAACAAAAGAACAAAAATGAAAAGACAAGAAAATGGGATCGAACTTGGTCTAATTACCTTCAGGATTAGGCTTGAAAATCTCTAAAATTTAGCCTCAATCTAGTTCAAGAGAAGAATGTTATCAAGAGAATTTTTTTTTTTTTTGTGTGTTTTTAGATTGCTGGAAAAAGTGTATTTTAGCATAAAAATCGAACCCTTGGGAAGTTGTGTCTTTCTCTCTATTTATAGAAAGAAGGGGATTGAAATTATGGTTAAATGAGAATATTGGCAAAAGCATGGCTGTGCAAATGCAAAATCATGGGTGTGCTTTTATTGGTTCTCAGAAAACACGCTGTTTGCTTCCCAATTGAAGTACGACGCTAGGAAGGGCAAAGCACGACCGTGATTTTACCATTTACCGTAAATTCATCTTAACGGGCTTCTGAATGAGGCCTGAACCTTTTTTGGACCTCGTTTAAGTCTGCCAAGGACTCTTAGGCCCCCGGTAAAGGATAAAATGGGTATTTTAAACTTGTTTTATAATTTTTTTTGTATTAAAAAGACTTCTTGAACTAGATAGAGATTTAGTCCCTTTTCACATGACCTTTTTCATCATAAAAAAATCCCTTACGTGGGCGACTCAACCTAGAGTATCTACAGTTGCCTCCAACTTTGGGAAAGCAAGTAGACATGTGTGAGCTAAGCCAAAGTTCAAAAATGCGTACCTAGCTAGGGCGTCTAGATTTGCTGTGGTCTAAGTGGTTTGCTCTCTGAGCAGGCTAAAAATGAGATACTCCAGATGATCAGCTTTTCTGGCAAGCTATGATTAGTAAACTCTATATGATCATTTCTTCTGGCAGGCTATGATTAAGAAACTCTAGATGATCAACTCTTCTAGCAAGCTAAGATTAGGAAACTCTACATGATAAGCTCTTTTAGCAGGCTAAGGGTAGTGAGCTTGAATATTTTCAGGATTAGACTACAATATGTAGGGATTTTCAAACTAGGTATGTATTTACTAGTAAGTGTGGACGCCCAAACTAGGTATGCATTTACAAACCGATCTAGCCATTTGCTTTTGTTTGACTCTAGTCTTGGATAGTGAGTCAGAATATTTTTCGACTCTCTTCATGCAATGAGCAACCATGCTTAGTCAAGTTTTCTAATTTAACAACATTATTTAAGTAATAATGATGATCAAGACATAAATACTAATGCAACAAGCATACTTTTCAATTTGATTTCAGCAAATGACATTATTATTGCATGTGATTACAACTCTTGTTATCCATTACCCATTTTAGGTTTTCATGATTTATATTTTATCTCAACCTCTAATTATTGCCTAAAATGCTTTTTTTTTTTTCTTTCGGTTTTTGCCTTGAATAGGTGCCCATTCTTGCCTAAACCACCCTTTTTGGGTTTTCAATTTGTAGGGCTTTATTTCTCTTCTTTTTCTCTTTTAAAGTCTTCAAGTTGTGAGCATTGACTAGATCTTCTGATCATTGCTTTCATTTAATGATTGAGAGTACAATAGCCTCTTCATTTTAATCCAAACTCTTGAAGTTAAGCATACTGGATTAGATTGGCTTGCTAGGAAAAGTCTCATTCTTTCAATTGAGGATCTTTAACTTGGATAGTTTAGATGGTGATGAGAGATTTCCTTCCATCTTGTGTTGGCTCTAGAATTCTGACCTTTAAAAATGAACTGCTTTTGTTGTGTGTGGCAAAATTCTTCTTGTCATGATTGTCCTGACCAGGTTCTTTTGCTTCTATCCTCCTCATTTTATCTTTCTTTCTTTTAGCAGAAAAATCAAACCCTTGGGAAGTGTACCTTTCTCTCTATTTATAGAGAGAGGGGACCGAAATTAGGGTTAAATGAGAATCTGGGCAAAATCACAGCCTTGTAAATGCAAAAGCATGGGTGTGCCTTTACTAGTTCTAAAAAAATGTTGTTTACTTTATAACTGAAATGCAGTGCTAAAAAAAGCAAAGCACAGTTGTGCAAATGCAAAAGCACGATTATGATTTGATGTTTCACCCAAAATGCATCCCAACTGGCCTTTAAATGAGGCCCAAACCTTTTTCAAAATCGGTTTAAGCCTACCAAGGACTCTTGAGCCCCCAGTAAAGGATAAAAAGACTTTTTGAGCAAGACAAAGACTTAATCCCTTTTCATATGACCTTTTTTTTTTTGTTTTAATCATAGGGTAATTCCTAATACTGTGACTCAACCTAGGGTATCTACACATACCCAAGATGCAAATCCATGCAAGCATCTTCAATTAAATCCATATGATGGTATGCATTATTGATGTCGAGTTGTTCAAAATGTCAATTATTAATGACAGATAAGTCAAGCAAGACCTTGATTCTTTTGAATTTAGCTACGAGGAAAAGGTCTCAAAATAGTCCATTCCTACTTGCTAGGTAAATCCTCTTGCAATAAAAATCTGTTAGCAAAGCCATCTTATTTGTATATGATGTAATACGCCCATCGACAACTAATTATTCATCATGGAGTAAATGTGTAAGAATCCATGTATTGTAATTTTCATGAGCCAACAGTTTATCATTCATTGCAACAACCCATTGAGGATCCTTCAATGCTTGATGATAGGATTTGGGTTTAGTGTCACAACTAATTTTTAAGATAAAAACTTTTTGAGAGTTGGATAGTTTATCATATCTTAGAGCAGTAAAAATAGGATGAGGTACACCTGGTTTAGGTTGGAAAATATAGTCACATGAATTAATAAGATTACAATGATAATCATTTAAGTAATTAGGAGATTTGGCAGAAGAAAATAGACTCTCTCAATTCAATTTGGTGGCTTAAAATAATATACCCTAATTCTAACTTAAGAGGGTATTTATACTCTTTTTTAGTCAAACTAGGTTTAAGATTAAAAAGATGCATTTTAATTGGCTTGTATGCATGGGCCTAGCTTATGTTCTACATAAAATCACGATTCCTGCATTCTCAACGAGCGTTTGGATTTTCCAATTCTTGTTGGACAAGCTCAATGGCTGTTGACACATTTCAATAGCCATTGGTTCTACCTCAATGGCTGTTGAGCATAATCAACGACTGTTGGTTATATCATAATTCAACCATGTTCAGTTATATCATCTGAAGCCCGTTCATCTTGATGAATGGCCATTTATTCTCACTTCCAATACATGTTCATCAACATGAATGACCATTGAATTTGTAGAATTCCAACTTAGTCCTTTTAATTATAATTAAATTCCGTAACTTTTATGGTGTTTATATTTAAGCCCCAAAACTTATTTTCTAACATAATGAGTTCCTTAAAATCATATGTCCAACTTATACATTTTATTTTATCTTAGACCATAATTCTGTTATGTGTGTACCCTTTGAGATTCTTTACATATTGGCGATACAAGATTCATTTACTAACCATAATTTGTATAATCTAAACTCTTTAAATTATTATATCAATCTACATTGATGTTTTCTTACATCATAGTATAAGTCATGAAAGGCTTTTAGTCAAGTATTATGACTATCCAAATGTTAGAATAAGTCAGTGGTAATGAGTGTTCCCTTCCATATCCTATTACCATACAACTACTTCTTTAACCATTGTTATATCTCATTTAAGATTAAAGTATGGATTAATGTCAAACTCTTTACAACCTAAACATGTTCATTCTCATACTTTTATCATTATTCCTATAATGCCTTTATGAATCTCATTCATCTTGCTCCTCTTTGGCCAAAGTTTTCCCGAATAAAAAAGTACAAGAATTGTGAGATAAAATTTCTACTCTTATCTGGGTGCTAAATCCTATGTTGGTCATTCCACTACCTCCAAATAGTTTATACTATACTTAATCATCGAGCTATGTATAACCCATGGAAGAAGTAAAAGTAAAATAATTTTCACTTTATATTACCATGATGACCTCAAGTTTAAGGATACTTGCACCAATGATATACAGATATTCTTAACTGACATAAAATGAGTATCCATATTAAGATTATCTTATCAAGTCTCCAATGTACTTGCTTCTCAGACAAGCATCCATATGCTAACTTCAAGTATCTCCATACTTGCAGCTTATAAGAATTACTACATGACCCAGTCAAGGAGTATAACATGTGCTAGTCTGTCCGTATTAACAATGTGTCATCTTGTTAATACTATGACTAAGGATAATTTAGGTATTAACATATTTGCATGCTATAGAAATCTCATATTATGAATACTTAATGATTTCCTTTACATTATGTTTATATACCCAGGACTTTATTTTATATTTTAAGAATATTATCATAAAAGTGTATATAACACAATAATATAAAATGAAGAAAGCCTTTTTATAAACATTAAATGTTTTGATATACATGATAAATATCCTGTAGACACCGGGTCCTGAGATAGCCCGGACCAGAGATTACTCGATGAAGATGCTGATACCTATCCTACCGGTACAGGCCCAAAATACTAGATTCTGCCCTTGAATTTCACATGTTTTAAGGTCTTTTTATGCCCAAAAATCTTTCTTGTTTTCGCTAGATTTGAAAGGGGTTAAAATCGCTTAAAAACTCTTCTTTTCGTGACGGATGCCTATCCTTCATGAGGGATGCCTGTCCATCAATCAGCAGGCGTGCCCATCCCCATGTGGGATAGACCTTGAGGGATTTTGGTCCCTTTCAGTGACGGACACCCGTCCCTCATTTGAGGGACGACTGTCCGTCGTGCCTGTCCCCTTAGGGATGGGCCAGTACTTTGAAATTTCAGATTTTTGTGCTTTTTTGTGATTGACAACTGTCCCTTGTGGTAAGGATGCATGTCGGTCCTAAATTATCCCCTGATCACCGAATTCCTTTTAAAAAAAGTCTGGAGATTTTGTTTTAAAACCTGATTTTTAGGGATTAAGATTAAGGGATTTTAGGTCTTCAAATTTTAAAAGGATTCAATCTTATCCCTAAAATTGAGCCTAAACCTAGAAAATCTAGGAGAGATTTTGGGCTATAAATAGAAAAGAAAACACAGAAAAGTGGAGGATTTGGGCAGAACAAAAGAAAGACTCTCCGTGAAAATATTTTGAAAGCTTTCAAAATTCTGATTTCAATGGTTCATTGAGAAAGAAAAATTAATTTTCTCACCTTAATCGCGAAGGACACCCGTCGGTCGTGAATTGTCCCCTGATCTCCAGATTTCCTTTAACGAAAGTCTTGAGATTTTATTTTAAAATTAAAATGCCTAATTTTGAGGGATTAAGATTGAGGGATTTTAGGTCTTCAAATTTTAAAAAGACTAAATCTTATCTCTAGAATTAAGCCTAAACCTAAAAAATTAAGGAGAGGTTTGTGGGCTATAAATATAATAGAAAACACAGAAAAAATGGAGGATTTCGATAGAACAAAAGAAAAACTCTCTGTAAAAATATTTTGAAAACTTATTTTTAAAATTTTGATTTTAAGGGGTTCATTGAGGAAGAAAAATCAAATTTCTCACCTTAATCACTCTTACAAACTCATTATTTTCAAAAAGAATTTTAGAGAGAAGTTAGAGAGAGAGAAATCCTCACTGTTTTGTCAACTTGATTTTGTGAAATTCAAGGAAGTGATCTACTATTTTATTGCTTTTGAGAGATCAAACACTGAGGGTAAATATTCTGGGTTCAAGATTCACTATTTTGCAATTAATTTAAAGTTATGACATGAAATGTAATTCTTGATCTAAGATGTGAATTTACTATTCTATTCATATTTTTATTATTTCTTGTGCTAGATCTGATTATTTAATTGTTTTTATGTAATTGTATGAGATTTGAGGTGAAAACATGTGAAAATGGCATAAAGGGAAGCTTTTAAACATGTAAAAATAGAGTTATGCGCTTCTAGAGACAAGGGACGGGAAGAAGACCCGACCGATGCTCGTTCCTCAAGCGAGGCACGGGACGTGGTGAAGCTTCTTCCTCCCATCCGTCGCCTCCTTTTTGGCCGTACCTCAGCTTTATTTTTCTACTTTTTTACTTATTTGGGCCCCTTTTCTCGTTTTTAATGTTGCCTTTGCATGCTAATTCTTTTACGTGCTATTTTTAATGCCATTTTGCCCTGTTAGTATTACGTCTTGCATTTTTAATTTTTAGTTTTATTTTTTGATTATTTTGATTTTACTAACTTGTTATTTTCTTTTGTTTCTTTTATTTGGTATATAATATTTTATTTTGATGTGAGAATTGTTGATAAATGAGGATCCGCCAGATGAGGGATTTGAGGGCCTTTCGTGTGATTAATCCTTTTATTTAGTTCCTTATTTATTATTTTGCCTTTTCTTTAGTTTATTATTGATTATCCCTTGGGCTTTTTAATAAAAGCTGTTTTAGGTTCGTTAATGTAAAAATTCACAAAGAAATTTTTATAAATAAAATGAGATTTTTTTCTAAATAAAATAGGACCAATGTCCTAGTTTTTCTTCAATAAAAATGCCATTAAAAAATTATTTGATTTTGTAAATATGCATGCGGAACCAATGTACCCACCTTGAATGAATTCTCCATTTTATGTATGATTTATTCCATTTTATTTATTGGTGTTGTATTTCGCCCCCTTTTTCATTATAAATTAATTTATTGCTTTATTTACTGCTTCCTTTACTGTTTTCCTCAAATGGTTGAATGTGCTTTAATTTAATTGCATGATTATACGAGAAAAGATATGGGAATTTTAATTATAAAACTCATTTATAAACTTTAACCAAGGTATGAGTGAGTGTGATGTCCTAAGCCTTTTCTAGTCTTAGGCATCACGGGATTAGATGATTCTTCTTAATGTTCTATTAGGTGGTGATCTCAAAATAATTTCTGTTGCCCAAAATGGACATAAGAGCAACATCCTGAACTTTCTCTCGCCTTAGGTCTCACGGGATTAGATAAACTTTACTAATTTTCTATTGGGTGGCAGCTCCAAAATACCTCCAGTTGCCCAAAATAGATGCACTTGCAATACGATCATTAGCAATTAATTAGGGGTGATCCTTTGTCCATTACGAAGTGATTAGTGATGAATGTCCCTTGGACCCTAAAAGCTGTCCTCTGGGGACACGCAAGGTTTTGCGTGGGTCACACATCCCTATTACGTGGGCTATAGGGCATTATACTAACAATCTCTCATTTATAATAGAGCCAATTACCAATGTGTTTTATGCCTATGGAATGCATATGGTGATTGAACTTACTCTAGGATAGTGCCTTCGTGAGAGGGTCAGCCACATTCAAATATATGGAAACACATTCTATTTTTACATCATTTCTACTGATAATCTTTTTTATGAGATGACATCTTCCGAGGACATGCTTGGACCTTTGATGAGACCATGGTTCCTTTGCCTGTAAAATGGCTCCATTATTATTACAATACAAAATGGATCAACAACATTAGGTACCACTTTTAGTTTAGTTATGAACTTTTTGATCCACACTTTTTCTTTTGCTACCTCTAAAGTCCAATGTACTTAACCTCAGTAGTTGAATCAGTAATTGCATCATGTTTGAAACTCCTTCAACTATTGCTCCTCCATCAATCATGAACAAAAAATCAAACTGAGACTTATAATCTTTTTTATCACACTGGAAGCTAGTGACACGGGCAAAATAAACTAAATTTAAGAGCAAGTGTACTCTGTCGGTGCAAGTAGTAAAGGAAGTGAGTCCAGATATCGTCCTCAGGGAACAACCTAACAATTACTAGAACTTTAGAATTCTTATGTTATTTAGACAACTAATTTTAATATGAAACTAAATTAAACTATGCTAACAAATGACTAAATAATCTAACACTGATTTTAAGAAGAGAATTAATAAATATGATGAATGCTAGGACTTGGGTTTCACTTAACTTCTCAACTATGCAATTTTCCAGATTATTATGCAAAAGAATGATATTTCATATGAGATGGTGATTTTTCCCTAAATTAATCAAAATCCAATGATCATGGTATTTTA
Source organism: Excoecaria cochinchinensis (assembly GCA_947683425.1). Classification (NCBI taxonomy): domain Eukaryota; kingdom Viridiplantae; phylum Streptophyta; class Magnoliopsida; order Malpighiales; family Euphorbiaceae; genus Excoecaria; species Excoecaria cochinchinensis. The sequence continues at coordinate 2,300,996 of CANTUQ010000058.1, forward strand.
ACCCTAATCTCAATTTAATTCTTCCAATTGATCAAGTAAAAGAACTAAAATTAGAAAGCATTAAGTTCAATGGAAAAACCTTGATAAAAATCAAAAACCACAAGGATAAAAATAAGGTTGATCATGCATATTTTATGTTTCATTTGATCCACCAATTAATCCAATTGGTCAAGTAAATTAATTGATTAAGTTCATGTTGAATTGATCAATTCCAACAAGCATTAATCACAATAAAAACATAATCTCAAATAAGAAAATCATTCATATGCATAAAATCCAAAATAAATTACACAATCTCAAAACTAAGATGCACCATAGCCCTAACTATGGAATTAGTATTATAAGGTTAAATCTCAAATCAAAACTAAAATCCATCAATTTCATCATAATATCCAAAGAAAAATAAAATAAAATAAAGAAAGGAGAAGAATAGAGGAAGAACACAATCAGATATGAAACAGAGGAAGAAGAAGAACGGGATCTGAAGTTGGCTACAGCAAATCGCCGCCTCTTTCCTTTGTCTGCTACATCTTGTTTGCTTTTCCCACGATCAAAGTGTGTTTCCTTGTGTTTTTCGTGTTTTTCTCCCTCTCAAAATTAGGTTAAAGATGTCTTCTTTTATAAGTGCAGCCGTCCCCCCTTAAGAGTCCATTTTGAAAAAGAAGTCTGTAAAAAAAAAGAGTTAAAAACACATCAGGTAACTGACCAAAGCTGCGACCAAAGCTGGGTCTTACTTTGGTCTCAGCTTTTGTCAGTTAATTTTCCTCAACCAAAGCTGATGCTTGCTTTGGTTCCATCTTTGGTCCCTTCTTTGGTAAGCTCCTGTCCCTCTCATTGGTTTCATTCTCATGATTTCCTCTTGACCAAAGCTGAACCTTGCTTTGGTCTCAACTTTGGTCCTAACTTTGGTAGGATTCTGTCCCTCTTGTTGATTTCTTCCTTTGTTTCTTTTGCTCTTGACCAAAGCTGGACAGCTTTGGTTCTAGCTTTGGTCAGCTGCTGTCCCTCAAGCACTTTTAACGTGAAAACTTGTCCAAGTCACCCCAAATCTAACACAAAAACATATAATTAACACATGAGCATAACCATTCATAATAAATGTAAAAACATCAGAAAAACCTACATTAAATTAACAAAATAACATTAAACTTAAACACAAACAACCTAAACAAACTATAAAAATACTATAAAATCACATCCTAACAACTCCCCCACACTTGAGATTTTGCTTGTCCTCAAGCAAAAAGAACGAAAATTTCTCAACCAAATCATAATATAATAAACCATCTAACTCACAAAAATCATAACCAAAATAAATAAGAGTCTCAATGTTCTAACACTAAGATGCAAACCTCACTAGCATTATCAATTCCTACTAATTTGATCATGTAATCAATTGAACAAAAATTCACAAATATCCAAAATTTAAAGAAAACAATGCTAGTTAAAGAGACTAAAATCTAAGATTAACTCCTTACTTAAATTAAACAAAGAATACTTATCATTCAATATTTTTTTACATCCTTCACTTACTTTTTTTTTTTTAAATATTTGAACTTTTGATATGCAACTTGAGTGAAATAAAGTTAAATATTTCAGATAATTCTCCAGTAACCATTCAATCTCAAAGGGGTACTTGTATGTATTTCTCCGGTAACTGCTGGTCTCAAAGAGGTACAAAAAAAATGTATTTCCCCAGTAACCAGCAATCTCAAAGGAGTACATAAAATGTATTTCCCCAGTAATTGATGATCTCAAAGGGGTATCACAAAATTAACATATTAGACATAAGTTTGAATGAAAGTAAATCCGCATTACCATTTTAGTGCAAAGTTAACTTTCTTAAAGTCTCTAAACTAGCAAAATTTTCTTAAAAATAAAGGAATTCCTAAATTAAATGTTCAAAGGATTACACACAATAGTAAGGAGGAATAACACTAGAATTGAAGTTGCAAAATTTAACAAAAATCGTCAGACTCCCATAAATTTTAGGCTATGATTAATAGAAAATCAAATGGGCTTTATACTTGAAATAATCAAGAAAAATTTCAGTTAAATTGCTTAAAAGATTAACAAAAACACAAATGAGAGGAGTGGCTAAATATTAAAGAAACCGTTTTTCGACTAAATTTAAGAGCAAGTGTACTCTGTCGGTGCAAGTAGTAAAGGAAGTGAGTCCAGATATCGTCCTCAGGGAACAACCTAACAATTACTAGAACTTTAGAATTCTTATGTTATTTAGACAACTAATTTTAATATGAAACTAAATTAAACTATGCTAACAAATGACTAAATAATCTAACACTAATTTTAAGAAGAGAATTAATAAATATGATGAATGCTAGGACTTGGGTTTCACTTAACTTCTCAACTATGCAATTTTCCAGATTATTATGCAAAAGAATGATATTTCATATGAGATGGTGATTTTTCCCTAAATTAATCAAAATCCAATGATCATGGTATTTTAACCCTAATCTCAATTTAATTCTTCCAATTGATCAAGTAAAAGAACTAAAATTAGAAAGCATTAAGTTCAATGGAAAAACCTTGATAAAAATCAAAAACCACAAGGATAAAAATAAGGTTGATCATGCATATTTTCAATCCAGGTTATGTTTCATTTGATCCACCAATTAATCCAATTGGTCAAGTAAATTAATTGATTAAGTTCATGTTGAATTGATCAATTCCAACAAGCATTAATCACAATAAAAACATAATCTCAAATAAGAAAATCATTCATATGCATAAAATCCAAAATAAATTACACAATCTCAAAACTAAGATGCACCATAGCCCTAACTATGGAATTAGTTCATAATAATAAGGTTAAATCTCAAATCAAAACTAAAATCCATCAATTTCATCATAATATCCAAAGAAAAATAAAATAAAATAAAGAAAGGAGAAGAATAGAGGAAGAACACAATCAGATATGAAACAGAGGAAGAAGAAGAACGGGATCTGAAGTTGGCTACAGCAAATCGCCGCCTCTTTCCTTTGTCTGCTACATCTTGTTTGCTTTTCCCACGATCAAAGTGTGTTTCCTTGTGTTTTTCGTGTTTTTCTCCCTCTCAAAATTAGGTTAAAGATGTCTTCTTTTATAAGTGCAGCCGTCCCCCCTTAAGAGTCCATTTTGAAAAAGAAGTCTGTAAAAAAAAAGAGTTAAAAACACATCAGGTAACTGACCAAAGCTGCGACCAAAGCTGGGTCTTACTTTGGTCTCAGCTTTTGTCAGTTAATTTTCCTCAACCAAAGCTGATGCTTGCTTTGGTTCCATCTTTGGTCCCTTCTTTGGTAAGCTCCTGTCCCTCTCATTGGTTTCATTCTCATGATTTCCTCTTGACCAAAGCTGAACCTTGCTTTGGTCTCAACTTTGGTCCTAACTTTGGTAGGATTCTGTCCCTCTTGTTGATTTCTTCCTTTGTTTCTTTTGCTCTTGACCAAAGCTGGACAGCTTTGGTTCCAGCTTTGGTCAGCTGCTGTCCCTCAAGCACTTTTAACGTGAAAACTTGTCCAAGTCACCCCAAATCTAACACAAAAACATATAATTAACACATGAGCATAACCATTCATAATAAATGTAAAAACATCAGAAAAACCTACATTAAATTAACAAAATAACATTAAACTTAAACACAAACAACCTAAACAAACTATAAAAATACTATAAAATCACATCCTAACAACTCCCCCACACTTGAGATTTTGCTTGTCCTCAAGCAAAAAGAACGAAAATTTCTCAACCAAATCATAATATAATAAACCATCTAACTCACAAAAATCATAACCAAAATAAATAAGAGTCTCAATGTTCTAACACTAAGATGCAAACCTCACTAGCATTATCAATTCCTACTAATTTGATCATGTAATCAATTGAACAAAAATTCACAAATATCCAAAATTTAAAGAAAACAATGCTAGTTAAAGAGACTAAAATCTAAGATTAACTCCTTACTTAAATTAAACAAAGAATACTTATCATTCAATATTTTTTTACATCCTTCACTTACTTTTTTTTTTTTAAATATTTGAACTTTTGATATGCAACTTGAGTGAAATAAAGTTAAATATTTCAGATAATTCTCCAGTAACCATTCAATCTCAAAGGGGTACTTGTATGTATTTCTCCGGTAACTGCTGGTCTCAAAGAGGTACAAAAAAAAATGTATTTCCCCAGTAACCAGCAATCTCAAAGGAGTACATAAAATGTATTTCCCCAGTAATTGATGATCTCAAAGGGGTATCACAAAATTAACATATTAGACATAAGTTTGAATGAAAGTAAATCCGCATTACCATTTTAGTGCAAAGTTAACTTTCTTAAAGTCTCTAAACTAGCAAAATTTTCTTAAAAATAAAGGAATTCCTAAATTAAATGTTCAAAGGATTACACACAATAGTAAGGAGGAATAACACTAGAATTGAAGTTGCAAAATTTAACAAAAATCGTCAGACTCCCATAAATTTTAGGCTATGATTAATAGAAAATCAAATGGGCTTTATACTTGAAATAATCAAGAAAAATTTCAGTTAAATTGCTTAAAAGATTAACAAAAACACAAATGAGAGGAGTGGCTAAATATTAAAGAAACCGTTTTTCCCCCTATACTTAACTTGTTCAGTGTCCTCAATGAACAAAACAAAAGCAATGAAAGAGAAAGGAAAGGAGACTGCCCTGAGTTCAGCAAAGGGAGAAAAAGACATTGACTTGGGTTACTGACATTGTGATTCCCTGTGGATTAAGCGAAAAAAAAAAAGTTATATGAGGAAAAGAGTGTGTATGAGAAATGTTGAAGGAAGAAACAGAGCATCCAAATCAAAATAGCTAAACTAAGGAATGAGGAAAATCAAAATTCCTGGGGGTAGTTAAACGGCATTTTCCCCTTTCTTTCAATGCCAATTTAAATGCATTTGAACAACTCACAGTGTATTGCATGAGTTTAACCCGTGAAATGCACTGTGACCGAATTATTTTTTTTTCTCTTTTTTTCTTTTCAGAAATAGCAAAAAAAAAAAATAATAATAAAAAAAATTCCTACTTCTAATGCCAAAATTTTTTTTATTATTTTTTTATATTTTTTTTGTTAAAGAAAATCAAGCACCTAGAAATTATAAAAAGAAAAATGAAAGTCATAAAAAAATAAAAAAATAAAAAAAATTAACAAAATGAAAAAGTCTAAAGTAACTAGAATTCTTAATTCCAATATTGCTAGAAAAATTATTCCCCGGCAACGGCGCCAAAAACTTGACACGGGCAAAATAAACTAAATTTAAGAGCAAGTGTACTCTGTCGGTGCAAGTAGTAAAGGAAGTGAGTCCAGATATCGTCCTCAGGGAACAACCTAACAATTACTAGAACTTTAGAATTCTTATGTTATTTAGACAACTAATTTTAATATGAAACTAAATTAAACTATGCTAACAAATGACTAAATAATCTAACACTAATTTTAAGAAGAGAATTAATAAATATGATGAATGCTAGGACTTGGGTTTCACTTAACTTCTCAACTATGCAATTTTCCAGATTATTATGCAAAAGAATGATATTTCATATGAGATGGTGATTTTTCCCTAAATTAATCAAAATCCAATGATCATGGTATTTTAACCCTAATCTCAATTTAATTCTTCCAATTGATCAAGTAAAAGAACTAAAATTAGAAAGCATTAAGTTCAATGGAAAAACCTTGATAAAAATCAAAAACCACAAGGATAAAAATAAGGTTGATCATGCATATTTTCAATCCAGGTTATGTTTCATTTGATCCACCAATTAATCCAATTGGTCAAGTAAATTAATTGATTAAGTTCATGTTGAATTGATCAATTCCAACAAGCATTAATCACAATAAAAACATAATCTCAAATAAGAAAATCATTCATATGCATAAAATCCAAAATAAATTACACAATCTCAAAACTAAGATGCACCATAGCCCTAACTATGGAATTAGTTCATAATAATAAGGTTAAATCTCAAATCAAAACTAAAATCCATCAATTTCATCATAATATCCAAAGAAAAATAAAATAAAATAAAGAAAGGAGAAGAATAGAGGAAGAACACAATCAGATATGAAACAGAGGAAGAAGAAGAACGGGATCTGAAGTTGGCTACAGCAAATCGCCGCCTCTTTCCTTTGTCTGCTACATCTTGTTTGCTTTTCCCACGATCAAAGTGTGTTTCCTTGTGTTTTTCGTGTTTTTCTCCCTCTCAAAATTAGGTTAAAGATGTCTTCTTTTATAAGTGCAGCCGTCCCCCCTTAAGAGTCCATTTTGAAAAAGAAGTCTGTAAAAAAAAAGAGTTAAAAACACATCAGGTAACTGACCAAAGCTGCGACCAAAGCTGGGTCTTACTTTGGTCTCAGCTTTTGTCAGTTAATTTTCCTCAACCAAAGCTGATGCTTGCTTTGGTTCCATCTTTGGTCCCTTCTTTGGTAAGCTCCTGTCCCTCTCATTGGTTTCATTCTCATGATTTCCTCTTGACCAAAGCTGAACCTTGCTTTGGTCTCAACTTTGGTCCTAACTTTGGTAGGATTCTGTCCCTCTTGTTGATTTCTTCCTTTGTTTCTTTTGCTCTTGACCAAAGCTGGACAGCTTTGGTTCCAGCTTTGGTCAGCTGCTGTCCCTCAAGCACTTTTAACGTGAAAACTTGTCCAAGTCACCCCAAATCTAACACAAAAACATATAATTAACACATGAGCATAACCATTCATAATAAATGTAAAAACATCAGAAAAACCTACATTAAATTAACAAAATAACATTAAACTTAAACACAAACAACCTAAACAAACTATAAAAATACTATAAAATCACATCCTAACAGCTAGCATTTATATACCCACTTACTTGTAAGTCTCCCTCTCCATATATTAAGAACATATCCTTAGTTTTTCTCAAGTACTTCAGGATATTCTAGACTGCCATCCAATGTTCCTCTCTATAATTGGATTGAAATATGCTTGTAATACTTAAAGTATATGATACATCTAAAAGCATACATCGTATGGCATATGTGATGGATCTAATTGCAGATGTATAAAGGACCTATATGCTCTCTCCTTTTATGTATTAGCACACATAGATTTAAAAAATGGACTTTCTATGTACGATAGGAATGAAACATTTCTTGGATTGATCCATACTAAATCTCTTAAGTATTTTGTTTATCTATGCAGATTATGAAAGACCTAGCAACTTCTTTGATACATTTCTATAGATTCGAATTTTTAAAATGTAAATTGTTTCTCTTTAATCTTTCATGGAGAATTGTTTCAAAAGCCATATGTTAACTCGTTGCATACTAGAGATATCATTTTCTGTGAGTAATGTGTCATCCATATATAACACTAGGAAAATTACTATGCTCCTATTAGCCTTCTTATATACATATTGTTCATCCTTATTTGTGAGAAACCAAACTCTTTAAATGCCTCATTAAATTAAATCTCCTAACTTTTGGATGCATGCTTTGATCCATAAATGGATTCTTGAAGCTTGTATATCATACTACTATTTTCGGATGTAAAAACTTTAGGACCCTCAAGTTGTGTCATGTACACTTCCTTAGTTAGATTTCTATTTAGGAAAGTTATTTTTTACATCCATCTTCCATATCTTATAATCATAATAAACAACCATAGCTAGGAGAATCCAGATGGATTCAAGCATTGCAACTGGAGAAAAGGTTTCATCATAGTCGATACCTTATCTTTGGCAATAACCTTTCTCCACCAGGCATGCTTTATAGGTAAACACATTACCCTCAATGTTGGTCTTTTTTTTGAAGATCCATTTACATCCTATGGGTTTTATCCCTTCAGGTAGTTGAGATAAAGTCCATCCTTTATTCTCATATATGGAGTCCATTTTGGACTTTATGGCCTTTAACCATAATTTAGATTCTAAACTATTTAGAACTTCATCATAGTTAGCAGGATCACCATCCTATACTAAAGTTACATTCTTATTCTCATCTATGAGAAATCCATGTTTCTTAGGAACATGAGTTATTCTAGCAAATCTACTAGGTAGTGCAATAGTAGGCTCAAATGTTATTTTATTTTCATGAATAATAGATTTGAGATCAATCGGTTAATGTACTTCAATTTGTGGGTTTTGAACTTCAGTGTGTTCAATTCTACTCTCATTGTATTCTTTTAGAAGAAACTCTTTTTATAAGAAAATAACATGCTTTAAGACAAACAACTTTTCTTCCAAAGGATGGTAGAAATAGTATCTCAAAATTTCATTTGGATACCCCCACAAATAAGTATTTATCAAAATTAACATCTAGCTTGTCTGACATTGTCCTCTTAACATAAGTAGGAAATCCCTATACTTTCATATGTGAAAGTTCAAGTTTCTTATTATACCATGACTTATATGGTGTAACATCAACCGATTTGGTTGGGACTATGTTTAATATATAAACAGCAGTCTTAAGTGCATATTCCTAAAAGGAGTTGGGTAAGTTTGCAAGACTCAAAATAAATCGAACTAACAAGGTTTGATTTCTCCTTTCAGATACACCATTATGTTGCGGTGTATATGGAGTCCACTAAGATAATATCCCATTATCTCTAAAATAGTTTCAAAACTCTTGGCTCATGTATTCTCCACCCGATTTGATTTGAGTGTCTTAATACATTGACCAAGTTATTTCTCTACTTCATTTCTAAATTCTTTGAACTTTTAAAAGGCTTCAAATTTATACTTTATAAGATAAACATGCCCATATCTTGAGTAGTTATCTTTGAATGTAATGAAATAAAGCTAGCCTCCTCTAGCATGTGTTGACATAGGATCACATACATTTGAATGTACAAGTTTTAAGGCAATAACAGCTCATCCTTTACCACTAAAGGGCACCTTTTTATTTTTCCCATTAAACAAGATTCGAATACATCAAATGACTCATAGTCAAATAATCTTAAGGTATAGACTTGTGTAACTTAGTCATGCAACTCTTATTAATTATATGACGTAAATGACAATGCCAAAGGAAAGATGTTTTCAGATTATCTTTCCTTACTCTTTTGATATCTATGTTATGAATTTCTTTATTTAAATCAATAATGTTTATTCCATTTCTAATAATAGCAAAATAATAAAATATAGTATTCTTAAAAATGGCACAACCTTTATTTAACCTTTATTCCCAAATAAAGAAACTTCATATCCTTGTTCAAATAAACATGAAATAGAAATAATATTCTTGGACAAAGTTAGTACATAATAAAAATGATCTAATTCCGAAATAAACCCATTGGGCAAACGAAGATGATAAGTCTCCACACACAGTGTGGCCACCTTCTGTCCAACTACTGCTCGGAGCTTAATCACTCCCTCCAGTACCTTCTTACTATTCATTAGGCCCTGCAAGTCATTATTAAGATGCAAAATAGTATATTTTTAGGATGGTTTTCTTTAACTTTTTATTAGTTTTATGTTTGCATTTGTGTGATTTATACTTGGTTTTTAGCTATTTTAATTTAGTTTGTGTGTTTGTATGGATCACTTGATATGAAGTCCAATTGAGTTCATTGGAAAAGGATGATGAGTAGAGCAAAAGAGGAGGAGTAGAATAAGGTCACAACTCGACATAGCCATCACGAGTCGGGATAGAGAGCAATGGTCACGAGTCAGCACCATTGTGATGACTTGTGATAAGAAGGAAGGCCAGCTTCATGACTCAGTATAAAAGTGATGAGTTATGACAGAGACTGAAGTTGCCGACTCAAGCATGAGTTGGCACACCCGTTACGAGTCAGCACCAGTATTCCCTCCTAAGCGTTGTCTCGTTTCATCACACCCTTTCAAGCCACCCTTTCATGTTTACACCCATTCGCAAGAGGCATAAGAAGGGTTGTCAAGAGGCCTATAAATAGATGCAAGTAACTTCTAGAAAAGGGGGGAATTATAATGACAAAAAGACAAAGTCAAAGAAATAAGAGAAACAAAAAGAGGTCTAGTTAACATCAAGTAAACTCCTTAAAGAGGATTGAAGAGATTCATCAACCAAAATCCTTTTCTCTTTTCTCTTATTATTTGTTTGATGTTTAGAATACTTTCTTGTTATTGTTTGATTTTAGATAATATGTACTTTGGCTAAGTCTTTGTGTAGTAGAATTACAATAATGAATTAATATTAAGAACTATATTTTCCATCTTTTAAAATGCATGAATGATTTAAGTTTAATTGAGTCTGGAATGTGTTATATTTGCTTGATCACCATATGTAACTTGTTAATAAAATTGTTCACAATGAGAGTTGGGGCATTTTGGTGGAAAAGCAATTAAATTTACTTAAAGGTTAGGAAAGTACCTGGAGACGAGAAATCCACTTTAAGGGGTTAAAGAATTAACATACAACTTAATAGTTTTTGTTTATCTCTACAATGTCACGAGAGGGCTTGTAAACTCTAAATAAAAATACCTTTAATTGACAATTGGAGTTACTTTTAAGGATTATTGGCTAAATTCTCCAATCATTGCATGTATTATGTGTTTATCAATGGTTAAAGTTCTTGGTTTATTCTCATTTGTAATTCTAATATGCATTACTATATATCGTTTGAATTTCTCATTAGTTCACTTAGTTTAATTAGAGTAATTTTGTAATTCGTAATAATTTCAGGAATAGTAGAACATTTCAACTTCTTTGATATTATTTGCCTATCCATATAAGTATCTATTCAGTTAATATAAAATTTCTCCAAGGTTCCCAGTGTTCGACACCCTACTTATTCTATACTAAGTCTTAGAGACGAGGGTATACAATTTGACCCGCTTCAGTCTTTATAAAGGTGAGCTCCATATCCAGTATCACATACCAAAAAAAGGCTACTTGAAATAGTATATGTATTTATTTCTATTGCATAAATATATGAGCTAGAAGCTGCAACGTGCTTCTTCTCCTTCCGAGAGTCAAGGTAGCTCTTGTAGTTTCATTTCAAGTGGCCTACCCTGCTACAGTGAAACTAAGTCCCCTTGGGCTCTTTCACCTTCTACGCCGAGCCTTTTTTCTATGCAATCACCTAGATACCTTGGATGCCATTTTTTTTTTGATTCTTACCTTTTTTCCCTTTAGAGGGAGAAGAAGAATTCATAATGATGACATTTTTTAGATTTTTCTTAATCAAAAACTCAATATCCTTGAGCATGTTGATTAAGTCTAGAAGTGTGGTGGACAGCTTGTTCATATTGTAGTTAAGTATAGATGGCGCATAACTAGATGAAAAGCTATTAAGGATCATATCTACATATAGCTCATGGTACATCACAAAGCCCAGCTTACCAAGTTGCTCAATATATCCTAACATCTTCAGTGCATGCACACGTGTTGAAGCTCCCTCTACTGTCTTGCAGCCAAATAAGGTTATGGAGATCTCATATCTCTTACTAGAGCATTGTTGAGGATATAGATCCTTAATATGAAGGATCATAGTTTGAGCATCCATATGTTCAAGCTAAATTTGGAGTTCAGGTGTCATGTTGGCTAGTATCACGCATGCTGTAATTTCATTATCATTTTGCCTTTTTATATAGGCTCCAATAACATCTTCAGGGGCATTTTTTGGTGGTGCTACTGTCATAGGCTGCTCTATCACATAAAGTATCTTTATTACACTATATAGGCTAAAAGTAATAAATAAGTACATGAAAGTAAACTACTTCACTACATCGGCCATATTACACACAAGACTGTAACATATGTCCAAATTATGTACAAATAAAATAAGATAAATAAAATAAAGTAAAAAAAAAAGGAAAATAGGCATTTTAAAATGAAATCTGGCCTGTGACTAGCGAGTCACACCCCAGAATTTGACTCACACCCATGACTTAAAGTCAATAGCATGACTTTGTGTCACACCTATGAAAAGTAAGTCACGGGTAAGAGATGACTAGGCTCATACTTTTTGGAGAGAGAAAATAACCGTGAGTCACTTCAAAATAGTGACTTTTTTCTTCTTCCTTGTACCATTCACTGCCTATGACGCGTGCAGCCCAAACCTGGCAGAAAGTCGGGGTCCCTTAGATGCCCACTTTTAGGGTCAAGGATGGTCAGTGTCTTTTTGATCTTGGGTAATAGGAGATATTTTGGAATTTCTTACCCAATAGAATATTGGAAAGTTCATCTAATCGCATGAAACCTTTAAGCACATTTAAGGTATTTTGGAATTGCCACCCAATTTACAGGAAATTGAAAAAGGTAATCTAACATCGAGGGTCTTAAACTAGAGAATGTGTTCAGAACTTCACTCTTTTTAATACCTTAAGTTAAGTTATAAATGAGTCTTTTAGCAATTGAAATTCCATCTGCCATCTCACGCGATCATGCAATAAAATTAAAGCGCCTTTCGAGCATTTTTGGAAAGCAGTAAAGTAAGCAATAAAGAAAGCGATAAATAAATTACAAGTGAAAAATGGAACAGAACAATCCCCCAAAATAAAAAAGCATATATAAATAAATGAATAAAATTGCCCCAAAATTAATTACAAGGGCCCAAAATAAATAATACACAAAAAAGAATAAAATAAAATACATAATACACAAATCGAGACATTTATTAGATTTTAGGAACATTGGTTCCCTTGCGTTAATTTAAAAATTCTGAGAGTTATTTTGGGCGATAAAAATAATAGGGATAATTGGATCCTATTTTATGAGAATTAACTCCCTTTTGAAAATGAAAGTTTATTGGCTAAAATTAGGACATTGGTCCTATTTTATTAATAAAAATCATAGTTTTTATTATTATAAAAAATATGAGTTTCTCTAAAACAAACGCATCTAAATAATATTTCGCATAAAACATACAAAACTTTAAAATAAGGGAAATATAGAAATTAAAATGCAAACCAAACTTTGAAGGCTCCTAATTTCTTGATTCTCAAGCTTGCACAGGAACGTTATTCAAAGTGAAATAAATAAGTTTGGTGGACAAGAAAAACAAGAATAAAAAATAATGTTAGCAAATTAAATCAAATGTACAGAATATGATATAATAGAAATAAGCAATTAAATGAAGCAAATATAATAAATGATTCTAATTGAGAAAAATATTTATGATTACTACGGAAAAATAATGTTTGATAAAAAAACACTGGAAATTAACAAAGTGGATTAATTACCAAAAGTAGAATCAAATGGAAAATAAAATTAATGCTAGATATTCTACAGATTCAACTTACATTCCATGCATCATATCAGTAAATTGATTAGATTAATCTAAGTTCCTGTTGATTATAACAAACGACAACAAATAAACCAATAGTAGTTTATAGTAATTAAAATGGAGAAAACAAATGAATAACACATAGTAAGGAAAGAGAAAGGATTGGCTCTAACCCATAAATTTACCCTCAGAGGTTTGATTTTGGCTGCAAAAGAAGAACATATTGATTTCCTCGTCGATTGCTTGATAAAAGGAATAAAGAAAGCTTGGATTAAAGCTTTCTCTCACTAAAAACTGAAGTTTAAAACTCTTATTTTTAAAGAAATCAGATGATGAGAATTGAATCTTAAACACAAAGAAATAATTTCTTCAGCTCAAGAAACATTTTAGAACTTTTGAAAAACCTTATTAGCTCTCAAAATCCTTCCTTTTCAAAATTTTTTGTTGCCGTTCTAATGCTCTCCCTTGTGGTGTTCTAACTTTTTCTTTTTATATGATATTTTTCCAAAAAAATCGGTTTTAGGAGTTTTTAAAAGTCCCCAATTATCCTTTAAAAATCAAGTTTTATCCTTTAGAAAATCGAAAAAATAATTTGAGTTTTATTCAAATTTTAACTCAAAACCTCTAAAATCCAGGAAACAATGAAGTCCAGGCGAGGTAGGAGATGTATGAGGTGTGGCCCTCATGCTGGAGGCCATACCTCGCAAGCGCCAACTGCGGCCTCCCGCGGGGAGGCTGTGCCTCGTGCGCTGGAGGCTGTGCTTCTCGCTACGTGGGGTGCAGCCTCACGCTGGAGGCCGTGCCTTGCACTATGTGAGGTGCGGCCTCTCTCAGGAGGTCATGCCTTGCGCTGTGTGAGGTGCGGCCTTGCATGCGCTGCTTGAGGCGAGGCCCTGCGCGTGGCACCTCACAAGCCTGTACACAGGCACTACGTAGGCCGTGCGGCGGCAAGCCACCGAAAACCCCAAAAACCAGAATAATTAAAATTTTTTATTTAAGAAGAAGGGTTTCGATAAGGAAATCCTTACTTTTAACTTTTTTGCCTGTGAACAAGCATAATTTTTGTCACTGGGTAACCTTGGTCTGGGCTACCTCAGGACCCAGTGTCTATAATTGCCCCCATTTTTGGGGAACGTAGTGCATGGGTGCCTAGGTGAGCCAAAACTCAAAGAAAGAAGGAAGAGACACGTACCTGAGGTAGCTGTCTTTCCGGTCTGAATAAAGTTGTTAGGGGTAGTCATCATCTATTTGTCGATGTGTTAACCCTTTTTGTTTTAGCGTTGAACCTGTGCGGTGTCTAGCTTCTGTCATTTGATCTGTAACCTACTTTGATGCGGTGTTTAACCTCCTTCGTTGCGGCATCTAACCTGTGCGGTGTATAGCCCTAGCTGTGTCGGTATCTAACCTGCTTATACGGTGTCTAACCTGCTTCGTTGCAACATCTAACTTGTGTGGTGTATAGCCCCAGCCATGTCGGTATCTAACCTGTTTATGCGGTGTCTAACCTTCTTCATTGCGGTATCGAACCTGTGTGGTGTATAGCCCTAACTGCGTCGGTATCTAACCTGTTGATGTTGTTCCCTAAAGAATGGTTGCCCCCCGAAGGATTTTCACTAGTTTGTAGATTAGTGCCCCTAAGAGGTCTTTGGATGTTTTTCCTCTTAAGAGACTTTAGAGATTTTCCTCTTAAGAGGACTTAGGGATTGCCTCTTAAGAGGACTCGGAGGATTGCCTCTTAAGAGGACTCAGAGATTTGCCTCTTAAGAGGACTCAGAGATTTGCCTCTTAATAGGACTTTGAAGAATTGCCTCTTAAGAGGACTTTGAAGGATTTGCCTCTTAAGAGGACCTGGAGTTTTATCTCTTAAGAGGACTTAGAGGTTTGCCTCTTAAGAGGACTTGGAGATTTTTCTCTTAAGAGAACTAGGAGATTTGAACCTGGGTAGGCTTCATCGTGGTTTGATTGTCCAGTACAGGTGAGTGCCTATGCTGTGTTGAAGTTGTCCTTGACTTGCTTTTATGCGTGTGGTTTTTATTTGGACATTTCCTACAAAGTTGTGTGCACAGGAATATGTACAAAAGATTATGCATGCGTGTGAAAAGTTATATGCAGATGTTTAAAAAAGAATTGTATGACATGAAATGCATGCAAAAATGAATAGACCGTGTACTGGGTGGTTAAGGGTCCGTTGAGGGTACGGCTTGGCCGCTCACATTATTTGATGCCTCTAAAAATCTAGAAGAGTGTCATCTTGGCTTAAAAATTCTATCCCATAAGCTTTTCAGAGAAAATCGTTCGATGCATCTTTACCCCCTGGTCAACGAGCATGCACCTTTTGCTATGAGCTGTACAGTATTTTGCCCCCAAAACTCTGACTCGTGTCCTGCATTATGCATTATCTACCTGAAGATAGACTATTTGGGGTACCTTATCACTGCATGTACTCGTGGTCATTTATTGAAGGTAGTGCGTCTCTTGTGGATTTTCACATTAGCTTTTTTTTTAGGGAAATGTGTCCCTTTGGGGATTTTCACAAAATCCTATGCCTAACTTTTGCCTGGAATGGACCCAGTCCACTCCAGCGGCTTTTATTCATTTCATTTTTTTGCTTGTAGGATAGACTGCCTATTTTCACGTTTTTACCCTGCCCTTTGGTCTAACTTTTGCTTAGAGAGCCAATTACGGTTTTCATCTCTAATGGACTCTTTTTTAATTATGTTTTCTTCCTTTTTTTTTACTTTGTTTAGCGGTTGTATGGATTTCAATTTTCCTCATGAAGGTGCTATATGATTAGCTCACGATAATGACGAGCAAGTCAGCTAAAATGTCAGGATGACGAAAGCAATGGAGGCCGTATGGGAAAAGAGAAACAATGTGCTACTTTTTATGCTGGAACTTAAACAAGTGTACAAGATAAAGTGCTTTGTTTATATCAATATATTATGGCATAAATGAGTATGTTCCAGTCCGATTTCATCACATATGATCATCATTTGGCATTAATTTTAAAAATACAAAACCCTATCTAATCTCGAGATGGATCCCAAAAACATCAAACTCCTATTATTAATCAGGCCTTTTGGATTTTCATGATTGAACATTTTCTCTTTTCCTCTAATTTTTGCCCAAGATGCAATTTCGGTTTTCAAATTAATGGGGTGCCCAATTTTAGCGAGGTTGCCGTTTTTTGGTTTTCGACTTGCGGGGCTTTTATTATTTTTCCTCTATTTTTTTTTGTTTGTTTTTTTTTATTGTTTGCCCTTTGCCCTAGAACCTCCCTTAGTCTGTCGGTATCTATTGGTTTCTTTGAACTTACTTCTATACTCGTTAGTTGGGAAAACCGTTTCTTTTAACAATGCCTCTTTTTTAGCACCAAAGGCCTCATCTTGACCCTTGTGCAAACTGGCTAAAATGGTGAGTTCTCCATTTGGAACTTGAATATGAAATCCTGCATCTTGTTTTTGTTGGCTTTGGTGGCTTAATTTTTGAAGTAGCCTTTAATGGTTTTGATTGAGTTATACATTAGCCTCAGATGGTTTAGGACAAAACTGTTTATTTCTTTTTTTTTTTTGTTTTTTTTTTTAGCTTTTTTGTAAAGGTAATGAGCTCTCTTTCTAAGTTTAGCTATAAGTGTTCATGCCTTACTCATCTTGGTCCTAGATTGTTAAAGGTCAATCTTGATTAGCTTTGTAGTAAATCTCTCAAATGTTTGGGGGGAAAGGAATTCTAAAGCTTAGTTCTAATGAGCTATTTCTTGTGAAGGCCCAAAGTTTCATTTGTCTAAGCCCTTTAATGATTAGAGTTTGACTTTGTGGGGCTGCATTGTATGCATCTTAGACTTTGAGGAAGTAAAGGAATGGCTTTTGAAATTTTGCTCGTCGTCATGTTGGCATATTGAAGCAGCGCTATCCCAATAATGCCCTTGTCAATTTTTAGCATGTCATTCCAGGTCCATGCAAAGGCTGTTTCTTTTTTTTTCTTTTTCTTCATTTTTTTTTATTATTTCTCAGAACTTTGCTCTCTTCAAGAGTGATATCAGATGCCAATGGGATCTCGAGATTGAATAAGGCAGTATTCATTAATATCAAAAGTAAATGACTTGTGGTTGCGATCATGCATAGTGAAATCATGAGAGACATAAGCAAAAATCATTGACATAATTAATGTAAATAGCATTGCATACATGAAGATTGAAAAGTTCAACAATAAAATGAAAAGCACATCTAATAGAAAGTCTTCTCTCCTACTTCTTGCTGTGCGGTAGCCACCTTCTGGGACTCTTTATTAGTGTCTTGAAATCCCTTTACGCCTTTTTTTTTTCGATTCTCCGGATCAACAATCTATTTGCTGTCAATGAGGTCCTAGATTTGGTTTCTCAGTGTCCGACATTCATGAGTCTCGTGCCCTGTATGCTGATAGTAGGCACAATACTGATCCGCTCGATGATCGGGACGTCCCTGACTTCTGGCGGGTTGAGCAGGCATTGGCTCTAACTTACCTTCTTTCATTAGCCTTTTAAGCACCCAAGATATTGATCTACCTAGGTTAGAATAATGCCTTTGGTTTATTCTGGTAACTGCTACATCTATTGTGTTCCTAATTGGATTTCCATTATCGGGGCCCTGCGGACCTTTCTGCCCCTGATTACCGTAATTTCTCCAGTTATGATTGTTATTGCTGGCCTTCCTTGCCAGGTATCTCCTTCAGCTTCTATGGCTATGTCTTTTAGGGACTCCCAGTCCTTCAGCCCCTTCATCTTTAATGCTTCTCTCAAGTATGGGCTAGCATTTCTAATGAATAATCTGATTTGATCCAGAGTGTCTGGCTTACTCTTTATCTCCATCACCCGGTTCCTCCACCTAGTTAAGTACTCATGGAATGATTCCCCTGACTTCTGTTGTAACAGTTCTAGATCTTTCAGGGTCATACTATCAAAGAAACTCCTCTGTTAATAAATCCCAATCTTCTTTGGTACTTCTTTCTAGCCCGTGGTACCAATCCACTGTGGGGCCCATCAAACTCAAACAAAAGTATTCTATCTTTTTCCTCTTGGTAAGCACAGTCCCCTTCATCACAAGCATGTACTGCTTAATGTGAGCAAACTTATCTGAGGTGCCATCAAACTTGGGCAGATCAGGCATTTTAAACCTTTGAGGAAGCATCTCCTCATCATCCAAATCCCTATCCTTGGGGTTTATCCCCTTTCCAGCAGATAGTAGGTGGGCCATCGCCTTAACTCTCTCTTCTATCTTGTTCAAGGCGGCATCCTCTTTAGGAGGCTTAGCTTACACTACCCTGGGTTCCTCCTGCTCATTTTCTACAAAATCCTCCTAAGGTCTATGTCCCCCAACTCTTCTAGGCTCAACATGTGCAAGTGCTCTAGGCTCAGCAACAGGGGGTGGTTCTATAACTGCTGTCGATGGTGCCTCCCTGATCGAAATCTGTTCGGCCTGTCGCACGGGAGGAGCAGCAAGTCATTGGCCAGCTGGCAGTGCTAGAGTGGCAGCTAAGTTGCCCATCATTGCCATCATTCTATGTTCAAATTCCCCAAATCTGCACTCCATTTTTTGGGCCCTATGGCCTATCTCTTCGGTGACAATAGCCCGGGTGGCACTTGAGTCTTGGTTGGCCATGTCCAGTGATAATTCTAAAGAAAGGGTTTTGGTGTTATCTGAAAGTGACTCTGAATCCCAATCTGACACTCGCTTTGGTAACTCGAAGAATGGGTTTCTTCTTATCAATTGGCCGCCAGGACCCCTAGACCATTGATTCATACCCATAAGGGCCATAAGCTTCAAATTTTTAGCATGATGCCTGAGTGACATTAAGGTGCATGGTCGTGTTGATGCAGCATAAACAACCACATACAAGCAGGTAGATACTTCCAACCTTGTTACTTCCACATGGGAGGTCGTGCAGTCTCTTTTCTAGGTGGGCTTGACCATGGGTTAGCGGGAAACCCAATGGGCGCGTATGGTGCATGGTGAGAAACCAGCAGCATAACACTCTTAATTTAAAGCACATGCGTATGGGTTTTGGCCATTATGTATTTGGACCTTTCAAACAAACTAAAAATGGGCCCACCAGAGCATGAGAGCCTTTGATGAGTGTCCAATTAATATGTTTGAATTTGTTCAATATATAAGGGCCCACGTAGAAAGCACATTGTTAGGGTATGTATCACCTAGTGGAGGTTTCTATTGCCATTACATGAGCTTTGGTTAAGGGTGGTGTTACTTTAGGTCTACCCAAGCATGGTCCCTACCAATGGGTCTAACTCATCGTGAGCATAACGACCGATCGGTTCTCCATTTGATATACAATTGATGGTACAGGACTTGGGCTGGTGATTATCCTGAGCAGTTCCCTACAATGAATGAAAGTAGGGTTGTGTTTCAGGAATGCACCGGGGTAAAATAAGGGACCAACTAGCATAGTTCTAAGGCTTTAATGAAAGCAATGCAATTTTTTTGAATAGAAATGGAATTTTTGATTCTTAAAAACTCAATTATAATTCTAACTTAAGTCACTTTCGAAGCAAAGTTTTGATCATCCCCAGTGGAGTCACCACTGTGACGTGCGCGGTCCGAACTTGGCCGAAAGCTGTGGTCCACTGGATGCTCGCTTTTAGGGCCCGGGATGGTTGGCGTCTTTTTAATCTTGGTTAACACGAGATATTTTAGAATTCCTTACCCAATAGAACATTGGGAAGTTCATCTAATCCTATGAAACCTTTAGGCACCTTTAAGGTATTTGAAGTCGCCACCCAATTTACAGGAAATTGGGAAAGGTTATCTAACTTTGGATGTCTTAAACCAAAGAAGGTGTTTGGAATTTCACTCTATTAATGCCTTAAGTTAAGTTATAAATGATTTTTTTAGCAATTGAAATTTCATCTCTCATCTCATACGATCATGCAAAAAAAATAAAGTGCCTTTTGAGCATTTTTGGAAAGCAGTAAAGAAGCAATAAATAAATTACAAGTAAAAAATGGGACAGAGCAATCCCCCAAAATAAAAAAGCATAAATAAATAAATGAATAAAATTGCCCCAAAATTAATTACAATGGCCCAAAATAAATAATACACAAAAAGAATAAAATAAAATACATAATACACAAATCACGACATTTATTAAAGTTTAGAAACATTGGTTCCCTTGTATTAACTTAAAAAATCTGAGAGTTATTTTGGACGATAAAAATAATAGGGATAATTGGATTCCATTTTATGAGAATTAACTCCCTTTTGAAAATGAAAGTTTATTGGCTAAAATTAGGATATTGGTCCTATTTTATTAATAAAAAATTCAATTTTTATTATTGTAAAAAAAATGAGTTTCTCTAAAACAAACTCATCTAAATACTATTTCGCATAAAACATACAAAATAATAAAATAAGAGAAATACAGAAATTAAGATGCACACCAAACTTTGAAGGCTCCTAATCTCTTGATTCTCCAGCTTGCACAAGAACGTTACTCAAAGCGAAATAAATAAGTTTGGTAGACAATAAAAACAAGAATTAAAAACAATGTTAGCAAATTAAATCAAATGTACAGAATATGATATAAAAGAAATAAGCAATTAAATGAAGCAAATACAATAGATGATTCTAATTGAGAAAAATATTTATGATTACTATGAAAAAATAATGTTTGATAAAAAAACACTGGAAATTAACAAAGTATATTAATGACCAAAAGTAGAATCAAATGGAAAACAAAATTAATATTAGATATTCTACAGATTCAACTTACATTCCATGCATCATATCAGCAAATTGATTAGATTAATCTAAGTTTGTGTTGATTATAACAAACGACAACAAATAAACCAATAGTAGTTTTCAGCAATTACAATGTGTAGACACTGGGTCCCGAGACGGTCGAAAATCATGATTATCCGATGATAAAAATGATTACTTATTCACAAGCGAAGATGTTAGGACTGATGTATCCCTTGTCAAGCCCCTTCCTTTTAAATAAAAAATAAAAACAAAATATATAAAAAAAATTTATTTTGGAAAAAAAAATTTTATTTTATCTTCTAGGGTTTTCGGTGGCCTATGAGGCGCGAGCGAGGTGCAGCGCCTGCGGGAGGGCCTGCGAGGCACCGTGCCTAAGGCCTCGCCCGAGGCCACGCATCGCGTACGGCCTCCAGTGCAAGGCCGCACGTCGACGTGCGGCCTCCAGCTATGAGGCCGCACCTCGTGTGTGGCCTCCAGGCCCTCGTCGACATGCAACCTCAGCTTGCGGGCCGTTTCCCCTATCGTGCTGTCCCTTTCCCGCTTGTGAAAAGACTGATTTTTAGGATTGTAAAATCAGTTTTTTTCATGTTTTAGTGATTTTTGGAAAAAATGGGTTTTAAAAAACAACTTCTGTCTTTTCCCTTATGGGAGATGAGGAAAAATAAGAAGAGAAAATTTTCATTTGACAGGGGGTCTTCTTCCTTAGAGAAAAAAAGGCAGACAAGAGAGCAAAAAAAAAAGGCATTCTTCTTGAAAAATTTGAGATTTAATTCTTCTTCTTCTTAAAAAGGTTTTTATTATTTGATTGACTTGAGTAAGGAAAAATAATTTTCTCAGCTTGAGCACTCCATTAAAATCATTTTCTTGAGTTTTTTTTTTATTTTGAAAAGTTAAGTTTTTCTTGGGTATTTTTGGTGTTTATCATTGCAAAACTTGACAAGGGAGACGGATCGAGACATCGATTCTCCACTCTATAAATTCTGAGGGTAAAGATTGCTGGACTCCTTCTTCATCAATACATTTTATTTTATTTTTGGTTACGGTTTCGATTAATGCATGAATGATGGTTTAATAAATGCATGTTTTCTTTTTGTTGGGTTTGAGATTTATTTTTTGCATGACTTTCGTGATGTTCCTTCTATGTTTAAATGCTAATGCTTTTTATTTACTGCATGTTTACTTATCTTCTTCGTTTTCCTTCACCTAATTCCATTGGTTTATTATTAACACTAGTGCTATTATTATTTATTATTCTTGTCACTGTTGTTAATATTATCATTATTACCTTTTATTGTTTTTATTATTGCTATTAATATTATTATTACTATAATTATAATAATAATTATTATTATTATTATGATTGTGTAATTATTACTACTATTGCCCCTTTTTTTATTGTCATCGTCATTATTATTATTATTATTATTATTATTATTATTATTATTATTATTATTATTAGGCCTATCAAATTTGGCGCAAGCCCAAAAACCCCGCCCAATCCGCCCAAAAAAATTTGACCCAAATCCAACTCAACTCACCAAATGCCCAATTGGGCCAACCCAAAAATAACCCGGTTAAAGCACAACCCGTTTGGGCATGTTTTTGTGCCCAACGGGTCTGTTACCCAAACTTCATTTCTTCCTCTCTTGCCTCCCTCTTCTCTCACCCAGCCACAGTCACTTTCCTATCTTACGATTTCCTTCACCCAGCAAACACCGCAGACTCTTCCTTGGCTTGCCACTGATCAGTCTCTCATCGCCAACAAAGTAAAGACGCTCTCTTCATTTTGATCTATCCCATCCCAAGTTTCAGGTGAGCTCTCTTCATTTTTATTTCTGTTTATATCGAACCCAATCTCTGTCTGAAATGTGAGATGATGGCAATGATGTTGTTGTTTGTTTGGTGGAATAATCCTGCTAGCTAGCTTTTCACCACCATTGTAAGCACTAGATTTCATGTTCAGAATAAGTCTGCAATCTTTATTTGGATTATAAACCAAAGGTAGAACAGAATATGCTATTGAATATGCTCACATGCCCTTCTAATAACTTAAGCAAGCAAGTTGCTTACTGAAAGTTCCATATAAAGGATGAGATGTTTAAAATTTGCAAAAAATCATGAAAATTTATATCTTCTAAATAGCTGAGGCAGGAGTCAGTAATTAAGCTTTGAACAAAATCAAGATCATCTTGCTGAAGTTAAATTAACTTCTTTCCTAACTATAGACATCGGGTCCCGAGGCGGTCCAAGATCAGAATTACCCGATGATGAAACAAAAGACCGATTTTCGGCAAGAAAGGTGAGAATCGATCGTTCCCTTGTCAAAATTGTGTTTCTTCGAAAAATAATTAAAAATATATTTTAGAAATTAAAATTTAAAATGAAAAAAATATATATTAATTTTGTGTCAAGGTTTAAAAAAAAAAATCGCGGGTCCCACTTTCGGCAGCGCGGGGCCGCCTGTGCGGCGCCTTGAGCGGCGCCCCCCCTGCGCGCGAGGCAGGGGGCACCGCGTGACCCCCTGCATGCGAGGCAGGCGCCTCGCGCGATGACCTGCGCACGAGGCAGCAGCCTGCCGCGTGCGGTGCAAGGGTACCACGCGCGCAACAGACTGCCGCGCGCCCTTCCCCCTCCGCGCGACCTGTTGGTCTTCGCCTGTCCTTTTTTTTTGCTTTTCTCAGTCTGCTTTTTTCAGTCCGATATTTCCGTTTGTTTCACCATTTTATGCTATTTTGGATTAACTAAAAATAAAAGCTTTTTTGTCCTTTGCTTTTTTTGGCCAAGGCAAGATTAAATGAGGATTTTCCCCTCATTTTCAAAAAAAACAGAGATTTTGGCAAAGGAGGACCCTTGGCTTTTCTCTCTAGGATTTTTCTGCTCTCCAGGAAGTTTTTTTCTTGTTCTAAAAAATTCTTCAAAAGATCTTTAAGATTTCTTCTCAAATTTTAGTTTTTGCTACTACAAAATACTTGATCTTGGGTTGATTCGAGCAAGAGAAATTAATTTTCTTGGCTTGTTCACCCCACCAAAAAAATACTTTTTAAAACTGATTTGCTTAAAATATAGACTTTTTACATTTGTTTCGAACATTATTATCGTCAAAAATCGACAAGAGGAACGGATTGAGACATCATATTTTCCGATCTAAAAACTCTGAGGGTAAACATTCTTAGACTTGTCCTCATTTATTTTTTGTACGTTATTTATTGTTGTTAAATATTATTTTTGGCCATTATCACCACCTTTATTATTTATTTTTTTGGCATTTTAATGAGATTAATATTACTCTTGATGTATTATTTGTTTGTTTCAAGTTGATTTCCTTTTTTTTATTTCTCGTTGCCCCTTTTATTATTTATATTATTATCATTGTCTTCATTATCATTGTGTTCTTTTATGTTTATATGCATTGTCATTATATTCATCTTTGCCACTATCACTACCATTTGTTCCTTTTACCACTAGTATTTGATTTAATATGTGTATTCACTATTATTTGCTACTGTTCATTAATACCATGTTATTATTATTATTATTATTATCATTGTTATTATTTATTATTGTTATTATCACATTTATTTGCATTATATTCACTATTATTCATTATCATTGTCCATTATTATTATTATTATTATTATTATTATTATCATTATTATTATTATTATTATCATTATCATTTTATTGTTGTCACCATACCATGATTATTTGTTATGATTTTATTATTGTCATTAATCTTATCTCCATTTGATTAATTTCTAGAGTCATTACTAATATCTTTTGATGTTAATTTTTTATATGAGATTTAATTTGAGTCGGGCTACGTGAGCGCCCCGCGACTCCCCTGATGGGTCGCGACACGTGGACGGACACATTGGTTCGGTGAGATCTCCTAATTCCCCATCCTTTTGTTGTGTTTATTTGTAAATAATTATTCTATTTGTGCACGCGTGAGATAAAAAGTCACAAAAATACCTTTACAACTAAATTGAGTTTTTTCACTAATAAAATTGGGACCAATGTCCCTTATTTTAGCCCAACCATAAAAACATCACAACTAAAACGAAGAGTCAATTTTCAATAAAATGGGATCACTCATCCCGATTTTCTTCCAAACAACCAAAGCGACTCTTCGAACCTTCTTCAAGTAAACGCGAAGGAACCAATGTTCCTAAAGCAATGTCCCGATTTATGCATGTCTTTTATTTTAATCTTACGTGAGTGTTTAAATTTATGTACATTATTTTCCTTTGGGCCCTTGTAATTAATTTTGGGGCAACTTTATTTATTTTTGGGGGATTGTATTTCGTCCCCATTCATATCTTTAATTTCCTTTTATTGGGGTTGTATTCTGCCCCGATTTCTCTTGTAATTGTGTGCTTGGGTGTTTACCGCTTTCATTTATCGCTTTCTTTACTACCTTTTATCGCTTTCATTACTACCTTTTATCGCTTTCATTTATTTTCTTTATATGCTTGCAATGCGCTGTTTAATTTAAATGCATTAAGCGTGTGAGATGAGAGATATAATGTTAAGAAGTTAAAAATCCACTTATACTTAACCAAAGCATAAATAAGAGGGAAGTTCTGAACACCGGATCTCTGGTCTCGACCAACAAGAGGTGAGAGACCTTTACCAATTCTTTGGAATTGGGTGTCGACTCCATGATACCTCAAAAGGTGCCTCTAGGTGCCATTAGGCTAGGTGGTTCTCCCCAATGTTCTATTGGGAGGGACGCACTGATGATGCCTCGTGGTGCCCATGATCAAAAGACGCGAACCTTGATACCTCGAATCCTCGAGCGGATTCAAAGCGAGGGCCCTTGCTGGGTACTCCCGGCGCGCGTCACAGTGGCGACTCCACTGGGGACTTCGTGTTTGAGACTTTACTCCGAAAGTGCTTTGGTTAAGAATATAATTGGGCTTTTAAAACTTAAAATTCTATCTCTCTCCAAAATTGCATCATATCATTTTAGAGCCTTAGACTTACGCTAGTTAGTCCCTATCTTACCCCGGTGCATTCCCGAAGCACGACCCTGCTTTCACTCATTGTGGGGAAGTGTTAAGGATAATCACCAACCCAAGCCTTGTACCTTTTGGTATATCAAAATGGAGACCCGATCGGTCGTTATGCTCGTGATGAGCTAGACCCGTTGGCGCGGACCATGCTTGGGTGGCCCTAAAAGTTTCATCACCTTGACCAAAGCTCATCTAATGGCAAATAGAAACTTCTGCTAGGTGGTATGCTCCTTAATATGATGCTTGTGACCTGGGCCATCGCGTATTAAACAAAATCAAGCAAGTTAAGTAGTCTTTTATCAAAGGCTTTCATGCCCCGGTGAGCCCACCTTAACTTGATTGAATCGTCCAAATACGTAATGGCCAAAACTCATACGCATGTACATTAGACTAGAGCTGTTATGCTGCCGACTTTCCGCCGTGCACTTCGTGCGTTCATAGGGTCCCCTGTTGACCCATGGACTAAGCCCACCTAGAAAAGAGACCACATTGCCTCGTGTGCGGGAGAAATAAGGTTGGAAGGGTCTGTTTGCTTGCATGTGGTTATGGATGCTGCATCAACACGACCATGTATTCTTAATGCCATCCATGCATCATGCTAACGAATTGGATCTTTTCAGCCATCATAGATCCATTTGAGTGGTCCAGAGATCCTAGCGGGAGGTTGGTCAGAAATCAAGTAGTTGAACCGTCAAGTTTAGCATCAGCATCGGGTTCAGATTGGGATAAAAACTCAGACTCTTATTCAGAACAATCCTCTGGATTAGTAATAGCAGAATTATCACAAGAGTTGGGTGTTGTAACAGCACAGGACTTGGATAAGAGATTCGAAGATTTTGAAAGAAAGATTTTGGCCATGATGGGGAACTTTGTCGCCCAAATAACACCACACGCTGGACAACCGTCCGGAGTTCCAGCTGTTGACTCGATCGAAACACCTGTTGTGGAGACCACTATACCAACTGCCACTGTGCCACAGCCAGTCACTGAACCTAGAGTGGTGGTACCAGTTGAGCAACCGAGGGTGAGAATTCCAGATCCAAGGGATGATTTCTTAGGGGAAGAGGAAGATGAGCCAGTAGTCCCTCAAGCGGCGAGGTGCAAAGCTCCTAAGCTAGAGGATGATGTGGTGAGGAAGATGGAGGAAAGAATGGAGGCCATTACACGAATGTTGTCGGTCGGAAAGGGGGTCATCCCCGAAGATGTAGACTTGGGTGAGGAGGAGCTGCTGCCTCAGAGATTTAAGATGCCAGATTTACCAAAGTTCGATGGCACATCTGACCCTTCGGCCCATCTTAAGCAATATGCCTTAATCATGAAGGGCACAGGTCTTACCAAGAAGCAAAAGGTGGAGTACTTCTGCCTTAGTTTGACGGGGTCGAGGATTGATTGGTACCACGGTTTAAACAAGAGGTCGAAAGAAGATTGGGATTTGCTTACAGGTGAGTTCATGAGACAGTACGACTGCAGCACCCGCATGGAAGTGACGTTAAAAGACCTCGAGCTCCTGTAACAAAAGTCTGGTGAATCTTTCCATGACTACCTTACGCGGTGGAGGAATCACGTTATGGAGATGAAGAGGAAACCCGATACCTCGGACCAAATCAGACTATTTATCAAAAATGCAAGCCCATACTTGAGGGAGGGGCTTAAGATGAAAGGGCTCAAGGATTGGGAATCCTTAAAAGACATAGCCATTGAAGCTGAATCGGAGTACTTGGCAAGGAAAGCCAATAATGACAGTTTTTCTCGGAAGAACTTCGGGAACCAAGGCGGGAATAGGTCGAGTGGCGCCGGAAGCAGCAGTAATAGAGTGGACAAAACAGCGGAAGTTTCAGCCACGGATGCAAACCAGAGGCACTATTCAAACTTGGGAAGACCATTGTCCTGGGTCCTAGAACGATTAATGAAAGAGGGAAAACTTCAGCCATTGCCAGCCAGACAAGCTAAGACCTACGGCCAGCCGAACCATAGAGGGGACCAATACTGTGCTTTCCACCAGCACACTGGTCACCTCACTGACTCTTGCAGAACTTTAAGGGATCGGGTCCAAGATCTCATTGACAGTAAGCAGATCTCCGACCCTGAAAAGAGGGAAAAGAAGAAGAATACCGGGTATAATGCCATTCCTCCCCCAGTCTTCATGATAGGATCAAGCTTGCCATAGTGGTACGTGTTGAGGGATCTCTACGGTAATGATTACGTGGCTATCGTCCGCCCCGAACAGGAAGTCAATAGGGAGAAGCCCCAGGTCAACATGATAGAATGTTGGGACTCAACCAGTGAAGGTGAGACTAAAGAGGCCGATGAGCCAAAGGATGTATGGAACTCTGGGGGTGAAGAAGAAGAAGCGCAAGAGGTACAGGCTATCACCTGCAGTGGAAGAGTGGTGCCGAAAATTGAGAAGCAACAGGACCCAATGCCTCCGACGGTGGAGCAAGAAACGGAAGAGAATCAGATCCTAAAGCAACTGAAGAAGATGACAGCACAAATATCCATCTGGGACCTATTGAGGCAATCCCCGAGCCATAGGCAGAAGCTAGTTGAAGCCTTATGTGAATTGACAGTTGCCACCACTATCTCGCCCTCCGAGTTATTAGGCATTATGAAAGGGGGATCTGAAGAAAACATAGTCTACACGGAGGCCGACTTGCCAATCGAGGGTCGTAATCACAATCGCCCTCTATATATCCGAGCTCAGATCAATGGTAAACACACGGCCTGTGTCATGGTGGATGATGGGTCCTCCATTAATGTGTGCCTGCTAGTGGCGCTACCTTCACTTGGATTGAATGAGGGCATGTTGAGTGAATCTGATCTGACCATCACTGCTTATGATAACTCGAGAAGGCAAGCTGCTGGGACTTTTAAGGCGCAAGTCAAGACCGGTCCAGTTGAGATAGAGGCTGAGTTTGTTGTCCTGCCAATACCGGCTAATTTTGCAGTGCTGCTAGGAAGGCCTTGGTTTCACAAGTTGGGAGGGGTTCCATCTACGCTCCATCAAATGATTAAGATTCCCTATGAAGGTCAGATTGTAACTATCAAAGCAGCCAGCGAGAATCAAGTGTCAGTACTTGGGATCTCTAAACAGCCTTTCAGTGGGTTTCATGTGGCTATGGTGAATGAAGAAGATGGGACAATGGTAAGTCCCCAAGTTGTCAATATAATGAAGAGGATGAGCTTTCTCCCCGGGGCTGGTTTGGGTAAGAGCTCACAAGGGATTCAAGAGCCTATCGCCACAAGGGGGCAAAAGGATAGGAGAGGTTTAGGCTACGCTACTGATGCCAAGAAGAGCAAGCCTGCGAAGAAGCCTGCGGAAGTGCCGCACATTTTGGAGACTTTTGTACCGGCTGCATCGGCGTGGGCCTACTGTGGGGAGGCAGAGCCTCAGTGGATTGGTGGCAAGATCACTCCAGGTTTTGAAATCTTCAATGATGTGTTCAATTGGTCCGAGGGAATGGTCAAGACGGTGGAAGCTTTCTGGGATGAGGAAATCTTCAATTAGACCCTAGCATGGGATCGAGAAGTTCCCGAGGAGGTTATCACCAAAAGCCTGCTGGCTGCTTAATCAAAGGGTAAAGAGAAGATGGAAGATGGAGCGGCAGTGCCAGAATTGAAGAGTCTGAAGACAGCTGAGGTTCAAGATGAGGGGCCGTCGGCTTCAGCACCAGCACCAGTGGAAGATGATAATGATAGCTTTGCTGATGTACTTTTTATTCTCGAACTATTTGACAACTCTGTCTGTAATTCTGAGTACTTTAATAATATGAATGACTTTGCTTACTTGTGCGATGTTTCTCATGATTTCATTATGCATGATCACGAGCATGAATCATTTATATTTGATATTAACTCAACCAATACCACCTCATTTAATCTCGGGACTTTGGAAAATCAAGGAAATCTTGATAGCATCCGACGTAACTCTTGAGGAAAGGATAAAATTTGAGAGAATTTTGAAAAAATATGAAAGAGTCTTCACCTGGACCTATGAGGATATGCCAGGGATTGATTGGGCAGTTGCCGAACACGCCATTCCGACCTACCCAGAGTGCAAGCCGGTCAAACAGAAGCTCAGAAGGCTGAGACCAGAATGGGCAGAAAAGGTAAAGGAAGAGGTGCACAAGCAGATCAAAGCCAAATTCCTGGTAGAGGTCCAATACCCCACGTGGTTAGCCAATGTTGTCCCCGTAGCCAAGAAGGATGGGAGAGTCCGAGTGTGTGTTGACTACCGAGACCTGAATAAGGCTTGCCCGAAAGATGACTTTCCCCTACCCCATATTGATGTACTGGTGGATAGCGCGGCCGCTTGTATGATGTATAGCTTTGTGAATGGGTACGCGGGGTACAACCAAATCCTTAACAAGATTGTGGATCGAATCAAGACAGCTTTTATCACAGAATGGGGGACATTCGCCTACCGAGTGATGCCTTTTGGGTTGAAGAATGCTGGGGCAACGTACCAAAGGATGGCTACTAAGATCTTGGATGACTTGATTCACAAGGAGGTTGAAGTGTATGTCGATGATATGATGATCAAGTCGGTAACTCGAGAAGGGCATTTCGAGGCCTTGGAAAAGTTCTTTCAGAGGATCGACAAGTATAATCTTTGCCTCAATCCCAAGAAATGCATCTTCGGAGTCACCTCGGGTAAGCTGTTAGGCCATGTGGTAAGCCAAAGGGGAATAGAAGTGGACCCTGATAAAATCAAGGCAATCAGAGAAATGCCAGCGCCCCAAAAGGAAAAGGAAGTCCGGAGTTTTCTGGGCAAATTGCAGTACATTAGTAGGTTCATTTCCAAGCTCTCTTCGGTGTGCGAACCAATCTTCAAGCTCCTCAGGAAGGATCAGCCAGTTCGGTGGAATGACGACTGCCAGAAGGCTTTTGAGATCATTAAGGACTACCTCCAACATCCCCCAGTGCTACGACCGCCACGACCTGTTAAACCATTGATTCTCTACCTAGCAATAGAGGAAAATTCGGTAGGGGCCATGATGGCCCAAGAGGATGAATTCGGGGTCGAATTTGCGGTTTACTACCTCAGCAAGAAATTCCTCCCTTATGAAGCCAAGTATGTTGAAGTGGAAAAGATCTACCTAGCAGTAATCTGGGCGTCAAAGAAACTGAGGCATTACTTTCATTCCTATAAAGTGCAGGCTATTGCCAAGCAAAATCCCCTCCGATACCTGCAACAGGCACCCTCTTTACTAGGGAAAATGGGAAGATGGTTGATATTGCTACAAGAATTCGATGTGGAATACATTACTAGAAAGACCATTAAAGGTCGAGCAGTTGTGGAGTTTCTTGCTGACCATCCAATTGAAGGAGACCGGCTATTGTATGAATTCCCCGACGAAAACGTGGTAGCCATCACCGTGCAGAAGTGGCAGATGTATTTTGATGGAGCAGTAAATAGCAAGGGAGCCGGAACAGGAGTGATTCTAGTAACCCCAGACGGAGAGAAACTTCCCTTAGCCAAGAAACTAAGGTACAGAGCCACTAATAACGAGGCTGAGTATGAAGCCTGCATCTTTGGGTTAGAAGCGCTCTCAGCCGTGGGGGCAAAAGTAGTAGAGGTCTTCGGGGACTCATCCTTAGTAATCCACCAAGTCAGGGGTGAATGGGCCATCAAGGAAAAGCGGCTGTTGCCATATGCAAAGTGCTTGAAAGAACTTAGTGGCCGGTTTGAAATTTGCACTTTTAACTACGTGCCCCGAGACGAGAACCAATTGGCAGATGCCCTAGCTACCTTGGTATCCATGTGGGATAACCCAGAAGGAATAGTTATGAAGCCTGTGCTCATTTCCAGTTCAAGCAAGCTATACTTTGAGACCGAGCAAGTCGGGGATGTCGAGGTTACTGATGGAAAACCATGGTACTATGATGTCCAGAATTATTTAGAGAGGTCAATATTCCCAGAAGAAGCCACTGAAAAGGATCAATGGCTGATCCGCAAACTGTCCACTCAATTCATAAGTGTAGACGGGGTGTTATACAAGAGACAGGCCGATGGCATACAACTAAGATGCTTAGATGGGAAAGAGGCTAAAAGGGTCATGGAGGAAACCCATGCAGGGGTCTGTGGGGCCCATATGAATGGTCTGGCCCTAGCAAAGAAAATAATGCGGCAAGGATTCTTCTGGCTAACAATGGATACAGATTGCTCTAAGTATGTGAAGGAGTGCCAATTGTGCCAACAATATGCTAATCTGAGACACCTGCCGGTGTCGGAATTGTGCAACCTGACGTCTCCGTGGCCATTTGCAGCATGGGGGATTGACATTATAGGAGAGATACACCCGACAGCCTCTAATGGACACAGGTTCATCGTAGTCGCCATTGATTACTTCACTAAGTGGGTTGAGGCTGAATCCTTCAAGAAATTAGGTTCCCGGGAAATGGCCAGGTTCATCGAGCGACATTTGATCTGTAGGTACGGTCTCCCGCACCACATCGTGTCAGATAATGGGGTACAGTTCCAAGCTGAGACTAAGCAGATGCTCAAGAAGTATGCCATCCAACACCATAAGTCCTCTCCATACCGGCCGCAGGCCAACAGAGCAGTCGAGGCAGCTAATAAGAACATCAAGAAGATATTGGCTAAGATGGTGCAAACCTATAAAGACTGGGCCGAGAAATTGCCATTTGCACTATGGGGCTACAGGACCACCGCCAGAACTTCTACGGGGGTTACCCCTTTCTCCTTAGTTTACGGGACGAAAGCAGTCCTACCAGTAGAAATAGAACTCCAGTCATTGAGGGTGGTGACAGAAACTCAGCTACCAGAAGCCGAATGGGCCCAGCAACGACTACTACAGTTGAACCTATTGGACGAAGGTAGGATGCGGGCATACTACCACAATCAGATCTACCAGAAAAGGCTAGCTCGCTCATTTGGGAAGAAAGTAAGAAAGCACCTATTGAAGGAAGGAGACCTAGTCTTCAAACAGATGAGGCCGGGGGTTCCGGACTTTCGAGGCAAGTTTAGGCCAACTTGGGAAGGACCCTTCGTTCTGAAGAAGCTTTTGTCTAAAGGAGCTGCGATCCTGACAGATAGTGATGGGAATGAATTCAGAGAGCCGGTCAATGTCGACAGATTGAAAAGATTCCACGGCTGTAGACAAAAAAAAAAGAGAAAAAATGTTCAATCAAGAAAACCCGAGAGGGCTGATTGATAACAGGAGTTATGATTCTTTTGAGATCTACCTCGAGATTAGATGTGGTCTGGTATCTTGGGCCTAATGTCAAATGATGATCATGCGTAATGAAATCACACGAGAAACGTGTACATGTATGCAATTATGCACTCAGATAAGCTCTTTTATCTAATGAATGTACATAGTTCTTTTCAGACGAGTAATATGTCACCCCCCATTTGAATGCATCCGCTACTGTCACTCCCTATTCGAATGAACACAATTTATCCTTGCAACCGACAGAAACTTTATTAAAAAAAAAAAAGAAGAAGAAGGCCGTTAGAGATGAAAACCGTGACTGGCGCTCTAAGCAAAAGTTAGGCCAAAGGGCGGGGTGAAAACCTGGCAACAAGCAGTCTACCCTACAAAAAAAAAAAAAAGAAATAAGTAAAAGCCGCTTGATTGGGTTGGGTCCATTCCAGGCAAAAATAAGGCGCAGGATTATGTGAAAATCCGACAAGGACGCATCTCCCGCTAAGAAAAGCTAGTGTGAAAATCCACGAGGGACGCACTACCTTTAAAACAATGACGCTTGGAGCGATAAGGCGGCATTACCTTGGGCAACCCCTTTCAAGCAAAGACACACATCGGGCAATCCTCCCTGAAAAATTATGAGCCAGAGTCCCTAAGTCGGGACAGTACCTTCCGACACTTGGGGGTATAATCGACCAAACGAAGCCACGAGTCGCTTCAGCAAGAGTTATCGCACCTCGACCACTGGGCCACTCAGATGAATGGTGTCACTTTCATCCTGCATAACATATGCACATGCACATGCATAACTTACCCTTGCATACAAATTTCTTTTGATTCCTCATGACAGCCTGGCGCCTTCACACACCGACAAGCTGGTGTTTATCAGTCGCTCAGCCGTGGTTTCACACACCGACAAGCTGGTGTTTCATCAATCACGTCCTACAAACTCTGACGCCTTCACACACCGACAAGCTGGTGTTTATCAGTCGCTCAGCCGTGGTTTCACACACCGACAAGCTGGTGTTTCATCAATCACGTCCTACAAACTCTGGCGCCTTCACATACCGACAAGCTGGTATTTATCAGTCGCTCAGCCATGGTTTCACACACCGACAAGCTGGTGTTTATCAGTCGTTCAGCCGTGATTTCACGCACCGACAAGTTGGTGTTCTATCAATCACGTTCTTTAAAGTCTGGCACCTTCACACACCGACAAGCTGGTGTTTATCAGTCGTTCAGCCATGGTTTCATGTCGACAAGCTGACGTTCCTCAATCATGTGACCAGTAGTAATCCCATGATGCCGACAAGCTGGCAAGACCAAGTTCCGGACAGCGACCGCCTCAGGTACGCATCTCTCCCTCTCTTTTCTGAATTTTGGCTCACTTAGCCACCTGTGTTCTAAGCTCCCCAAAATTGGGGGCAACTGTAGACACCGGATCCCAAGGTGGTCCAAGATCAAAATTACCCGATGATGAAACAAAAGACCGATTTTCGGCAAGAAAGGCGAGAATCGATCGTTCCCTTGTCAAAATTGTGTTTCTTCAGAAAATAATTAAAAATATATTTTAGAAATTAAAATTTAAAATGAAAAATATATATATTAATTTTGTGTCAAGGTTTTAAAAAAAAAAAAAATCGCGGGTGCCACTTGCGGCAGCACGGGACAGGGGCGCCTGCGCGGCAGGCCGCCCCTGCGCGCGAGGCGGGGGGCACCGCGCGCCCCCCTGTGCGCGAGGCAGGGGATCGCGCAACGCCCCTGCGCGCGAGGCGGGGGGCACCGTGCGCCCCCCCTGCGCGCGAGGCAGGGGGATCGCGCGACGCCCCTGTGCGGGAGGCAGGGGCACCGCGCGACCCCTTGCGCGCGAGGCAGCATCCTGCCGCGCGCGGTGCGGGGGCACCACGCGCGCAGCAAACTGCCACGCGCCCTTCCCCCTCCGCGCGACCTGTTGGTCTTCGCCTGTCCTTTTTTTTCGCTTTTCTCAGTCTGCTTTTTTCAGTCCGATATTTCCATTTGTTTCACCATTTTATGCTATTTTGGATTAACTAAAAATAAAAGCTTTTTTGTCCTTTGCTTTTTTTGGCCAAGGCAACATTAATTGAGGATTTTCCCCTCATTTTCAAAAAAAAATGGAGATTTTGGCAAAGGAGGACCCTTGGCTTTTCTCTCTAGGAATTTTCTGCTCCCCAGTGGAGTCGCCACTGTGACGCGCGCCGGATCCCCGCAGTCGCCCGTTCGACCGCCCGCACGTGGGCGATCGGGGCATTTGTGGGTCCGTTGACAACTTGCAATAAATTGCAAGTGCGTCTATGTTGGGCAACAGAGAGGTTTCATGGAGTCGCCACCCAATAGAACATTGGGAAAGTTTCTCTCGCCTCGGAGAGCCTAAGGCTGCGTGTTGTATCCATTTTAGGCCAACCAGAGGGGGCTCGGCAGATCAAGAAAGGGAGAGCAAAAGAAAAAGAAAGCAAAAGGAAAAAGAAAGGAAAAGAAAGGAAAAGAAAGAGAAAGGAAAGAGAGAGCAAGGCCAGGTGAGGGACAGCCAACGGGAAACGCAGGTCGCCGGAGAGGGAAAAAGGAAGAAAGAAAGGGGAAGGAGGCGTCGCCTCCGCCGGCCAGCTCCAGCCACCGATCGCCGCACGCGCTCCGCCACGGTGGAGAGCAGACCCCGACGCACCGAAAGGCGGTCTCCGATCAGCCATCAGCGCCGGCGTGGAGGAGATCGGCGAGGAGGAACAGAGACGACGCAAAGGAGAAAAGAGGAAGAAGAAGGAGAGGCAGCGCCGGCCACCTGCGGTGGAGAGGGAGGCCACGCGCGGCGGCGCTGCCCTCAGGGCATCGGGGCGCATCTTCCAGTGGTCGGCCACCACCGCCACTCACCGGGGAAGATCGGATCGAAGGAGAACGGCGGAAGTGAGGCAAGGACGCTCCGACGCGATTTCCGGCCAGATCTGGCGACATTCCGGCGCTGGACTCCCGACGATGCGATCTACGAGGTGGTGGAGGAGGTGTCGTCAACCGTCGCTCCGGCGGCCCTCCGGTGACTACTCTCTCTCTCTCATTTTATATTATTATTATATATTATTTATTATTATTATTTAATATTCTGTATTATTATTATTATTATTATTATTATTATTATTATTATTATTATTATTTATTTAATTTCTTTTATTATTATCATTATATATTTATTTAATTTCTGTTATTATTATTATTATTATTTGGGTGTTATTAATTAATTGTTATATTTATTCATTTATTATTATTTTCTGTTTTTATATATTGTTATTATTATTTTTTTATTTCTATTATTTTATTCTTTATTTGTTATGATTAATTATAATTATTATTGTGATTGTTGTTATATTTTATATATTATTATTATTATTATTTGCATTATTGCTATTATTATTATCAAATACTATTTGTTTTATTATTATTTTATGATATTATCGTAAGCATTATTATTTTTATTTGATTATTATAATTGTCATCATATTTTGCATCCATTAATTATGTTAATTTAATTCACTTAATCGTTCATTTAGAATTTATTGATTTATTCGAAAAACATGTAATTATTATTTTATATTATTTTACTTATCTATGGTCTGTAATAATAAATGATTTTTCGACCGCTCTAAAAAGAACCACCACACAAATGTTTTCTATTAAATAGAATGTTTACTAAATAAAACTTGGACCAATGTCCTATTTTTACCCGCTAAAATCATCACATGAAAATTGTTTTCCATAATGAATGCATGCGAGGACCAATGTCCTCATTGTTAATGAATAACCCGTTTTATGCATGTATCGCGCATTTACAAATGAGGGTTGTATTCTGCCCTTAATATTATTGTAAATTTATTTCATGCTTTAATGCTATTTTATTTTATGCTCTTAAATGGATGAATGCGCTTTAATTTAAATTGTATCGTGAGGAGAGAGAGCGAATCAATGATAATTAAAATTTGATCATAAAATAATCGAGGTAGAAATAGATGAGAAATCCCGGACCCAGCTCTGGTCTTTGGGCTCAAAGAGGCTAGAGGTCTACCCTCCAAGACACCTTTTTGTGCCACGAGACTTTAGCGTTAATCCTAGGCTACTTAGGGCGAGAGGTTTACCTTCCAAGACCCCTCTGGTTGGCCCAAAATGGATACAATGCGCAGTCTTAGGCTCTCCGAGGCGAGAGAAACTTTCCCAATGTTCTATTGGGTGGCGGCCGCGGGGATCCGGCGCGCGTCACACTAACAATAAATGTAGCATTAATGGAGGAGTATAGAACTCAATGAACATTTGAGCTCCTTCCTCTAAGCATCTACACAAAGTCGAGCCTTTAGAGCAAGAAACTTATCAAAAGAAAATAACAAAAATTAGTTTCAAATGGCATATTAACTATTACTTGTTAATTCTAGTTGGAATGGTCTCAGATGACATTATTACAATTGGAACTTCCTTCATGATTGATGATTCCTATTTTCAGGGAACATTAATAAGAATGGATAGAATGCCTTAATTTTCTTGAGCAGCTCATAGCTAGTCATGCCTGTTGAATAAAACATTCTTTTTTATTTCTGAAAATTAAATATTGAATTGCACAATGGTATCATATCCATAAAAACTAAAAATGGATGCCATCTGTTCTTAATTTGTTCTTGAATTTATCAGCAAGGTATGCTGAAAATGTAATTATTTACTCCTGGTTTGTCTGGTGGTTAATCTATTATATTTAGTTTGTTCAACAGAAGTTATTAATGTAACCTAGTGAAATAGTGGTCAGGTTTATTTTTATACAACTTATAAATACTACACTATAATTTATTTCTAGGAAAGAAAATTTAGGTGTAAGTACATATAGTTGGTGATTTCCTTCAATAATCTTTATACCCATTCAAAGTGCTAGAATTTTTGTTGCGGATGTGGATTTTAGGGAATCCTATAAAGATTGAAGGTGTTTAGTTCTCAAATGAGAAGGCTATTTATATCAGTAATCATGCATCTCCTGTAGACATTTTTCTTATAATGTGGTTGACTATTCCTTCTTGGCCAACGGAATGCTCATTCAAAACTCTCTAGTTTGTGAAGCAATCCCCTTGTTTCTCACTTTGGTTTTTTTTGTAAATGCATCTTGCATTCTGCTTTTTATGTTTCACACTCACAAACTCTGCATCACATAATTTCAATTCAACTACACAGTTAAATAATTAAAATACAAAATTAAATTATTTAAAATAGGACAATTTTGACATTATGAGAATCAATTTGCTACATTAATTTTACTAAAATCAGTTTGTCAAAACACGTTACATTATAGAATATTCTGTAAATGAAAATGTAAAAAATTATTTGTATTAAGTGTTGAGTAGGTTACCTGAGTAGGTTGGAATAGCATTATAAGGGACAGCTCAGATTTCTTCTCATCATCCTCAATTTGTCTTTAGCCTTTTGGGCTCTGGATTGAGCTTTCATTCTCAAGTAATCAAGATACTGCCAATTCAATATCAACACAGATTCATGCAAATGACAGAAATTTGGATATTTTTTAATTTACGTATTAAGCATATATTATCATGCTAGCTACCTACTCATAATAGTCAAAGTGTATATGCATGCAATTGATTTTCTATTTCTTTATTGTTAACAACGTAAATTTTTTGATTAGTTGAAATACTTACGTAGACTTGATTTTTTCTTTATTATTTTTTGTAGAATGAATCCTAGTGTTTGTAGTGTGGATGAGAGCATTGACACTTCTGCAGAAGCCACTTCCAAAAGATGACGAGTATCTTCTATATGGAATGATTTCGATTTCATACCATCAAGTCAGTATGATGATGGAAAATCTAGAGGAAAGTGTAAGCATTGCTCAAAAGAATATATTGCTGATTCTACTCATGGGACTTCTAGTTTAAGACGTCACCTAAAGGTATGTCTTAAATTTGATGTTGTGTCTGATGAACCAAAGTACAAGATAGACCAAGATGCATACAAAGAGCACTTAGCTTTAGCTATAATTAGGCATGGGTACACTTTTACTTTTGCTGAACATGAAGCTAATAGAAATCTTCATACATACTTGAACCAAGATGTGAAGCTGATATGTAGGAATACAGCAAAATCATATTGCTTAAAGATATATAAGAGGGAATTGGATATTCTTAAGAATACTTTAGCTGAAGTACGGGGTAGGATTTGTTTGACATGTGATGTATGGACATCATGTATTTTAGAGGGTTACCTTTGCCTAACTGCTCATTATGTGGACAAGGATTGGAAGTTATGCTGTAAAATATTGAACTTTTGTCATTTTCCTCCTCCGCACACTGCTTCTCTATTATATGAAAAAGTTTATGACAAGTTAAAATTTTGGGGAATAGAGAAAAAAAATTTTACCATTACTTTAGATAATGCAAGAAATAATGATAATATGCAAGAGTTATTGAGAGATCAACTTAATTTGCATGGTTATTTGCATTGTAATGGTGAGTTTTTTCATGTGCATTATGGAGCTCATATTCTAAATCTTATTGTTCAAGAGGGTTTGAAATTGATTGACAGATCAATTATGTTTATCAGGGAAGGGGTGAAATATGTGAATGGCACAGAAGCTAGAAAAATTAAGTTTGTTGAATGTGTTGATAGGGTAGGTCTTGAGTTTTCCAAATGATTGTGGTTGGATTGTCCCACGAGGTGGAATTCTACCTATGTGATGCTTGATAGAGCCCTCTTTTATCGAAAGGCTTTTTCATTTTTGGCTGTTGTTGACCCGACATTTATTTGGAATCCAACTGATGATTAGTGAACTTTAGTTGAGAAAATATGTAATATATTGAAGCCTTTTCAAGATATTACAAATCTTTTTTCAGGAACCTGTTATCCCACCTCAAATATGTACTTTTATAGCATTTTGAGAATTTATCTATTGTTGTTGGAAGGAAAAAGAAGTGAAGATCAGTGTATTAAGGATATGACTACTTTGATGTTTGATAAGTTTGAGAAGTACTGGAACTGCTACAGCACTATTCTTTTTTTTGCTGTTATTCTAGATCCTCGTTATAAGTTAGATTTTATAACATTTTCTTATAGAAAGTTATTTGGAGATGAGATTGTTGTTCAATATGAATGCAGAGAAATTAAGGATAAGTTGTATGATCTTTTTGCATCATATGCAATTAATAATCCAACTTGTGAGGCATCAACAGAAAGGAGACCAAGTGTGGATGATGATCTTATGAAAGTGCATCTCTTATCCTTAATTTTTATATTTTTTATAATAATAGATTTGCATTCTTGCAGTAATATATTGTATAACTTGTATAATAATTTTTATGTAGGAATTTAAAAGTCTTGGCAGTAGTTTTAGAGATAAATACGAGTTAGATGTATATTTGAATTATCCAAGACTGAATAGAACTCCTCAATTTGATGTGTTATATTGGTGGAAAGACAATGAGTCAAAATATCCTATCCTTTATGTAATGACTAGAGATATTATGACAATTTCCATTACTACTGTTACTTCAGAGTAAGCATTTAGTATGGAAGGAAGAATTCTCAACAAATGGAAGGCATCCATATTACCTGAAAATGCAGAGTCTTTGATTACAACTCGTAGTTGGTTATTTGGATTTGAAGGTAAAATAAATGCACTTATTTATTTGAACATGTTTTGCATAATCTTATAATATTCTGACTAGATATTTATTATTATTGCAGCTGAGGATGAGTCTCAATATCACATGGGAAAAGGTATTAAATTTTCAAAACAAAATCAAAATGTGGAGTGATAATCAGTTAAAGTTGGAAAACACATATTTCTTACTATTTGTGTATACAATATTTTTGTAAGACTAATTTTTTGAAATGAACAATTACTTGCTATTTGTATATCCATTTGTGCCAAATTATTTTATGTTAGTCACTTGTTATATCGAAAATTATTTTTTATTAAAAATAGATTAAAAGGGTCAAACCACATCTCGGCCCGTTTGGGCCTCAAGCGGCCCATTTGAGCTGCCCAATCCATTTGGGCCAAATTATTTTACATTAGTCACTTTAGTATCACTTTATTATATCGAAAATTATTTTTT
This sequence comes from Excoecaria cochinchinensis, assembly GCA_947683425.1. Taxonomy (NCBI): domain Eukaryota; kingdom Viridiplantae; phylum Streptophyta; class Magnoliopsida; order Malpighiales; family Euphorbiaceae; genus Excoecaria; species Excoecaria cochinchinensis. The sequence goes on from CANTUQ010000058.1 coordinate 2,342,229, forward strand.
ATTAAAAATAGATTGGTCAAACCACATATCAGCCCGTTTGGGCCTCAATCGGCCCATTTGGGCCACCCAATTTGTTTGGACCAAAATCGGCCCATTTGGGCCACCCAACTCATTTGCGTATTATTATAAATTTTTTGTATATTCAAAAATTTTTTAGCCCATGGGTCGACCCAACCCGTCCAACCTATTTGGACATTTGACCCATTTATGACCCATATTTTTTGCCCATTTATGTCCAACCCATTTATGAGCCGCCCATTTATGACCCAATCCAAACCCGCCCAACCCGCCCAATTTGCCACCTCTATTATTATTATTATTATTATTATTATTATTATTATTTAATATTATTATTATTATTATTATTAATGTTATTATACATTTGTATTTGGTATTACTGTTGTCATTATTTTATTAGGGTTATTATTAATATTATTGTTATTAATGATGTTATTATTATCGTATTATTACTGTTGTCATTATTTTATTGTTTGCCATTAATATTGTCATTATTTTTTTGTGTTCATTGTCATTGTTATTATTATTATATTTTTGCATGATTAATATTCAAATCCTGTTGCATGTGAGTTACCTATGTATTAAGTTAAATGTATGCGAATTAACCAATCTTGTTTTCTACATGCATGCTAACCATGCTTTATATTTCTCTTGTCTTTATTTTATGTATTTAATGTTAGAATTATTACTAATATTTTTATTAGCAGTTTTCATGTTTGGGTAAAATGTGGTGTCGCTTGTTTGAGCATCCTCGTGACCAAACGGAGGCGTCATGATGCGTAGGAAACCCTTTTTCGGTGAGATCTTACCTGTCTTTTATTTATGTGACTGTGTTTTATTTGCAAATCAAATAGTTTTATTTTGTATGCGTGTATATAAAAAATCATGAAAATATTTTTATAACTAAATTGGAATTTTTTACTAATAAAGTGGGACCAATGTCCTAGATTTTAGCCAAGAAATGCAAAATGTCATGGATAAAACGAAGAGTTAAGTTTTTTAAAAATGGGATCACTCATCCCGGTTTTCAAGCCAATAGCCGAAATGACTCTCCAATCTCTCTTTAAGTGAGCGTTAAGGAACCAATATTCCAAAACCGAATAAATATCCCGATTTATGTATGTCTCCTCGTTTGATTAATTTTGCTTTATTGTTCAACTTTACGTTTACATATATCTTGTGGGACCTTGTAATTAATTATTTTTGGGGCAAATTTATTAAACTTTATTTCATTTGGGAAATGTATTCCGTCCCAATTTTTATCTTAATTTTGTTTAGCATTTTTGGGGGATTGTATTTTTTCCCAATATCTCCTTTGTAAATGATGTCCTTATGTGTTTACAGCTTTATTTACAGCTTTATTTACAACTTTCATTTATCGTTTTCTTAGTGCTTGAAGTACGCCTTTAATAAATTGCATTAATCGTGTGAGAAAAGAGATGGAATTTTCAAATCTAAAAACTCATTTATAATTAACCAAGTCATAAATAAGAGTGGAGTTCCGAACACCTTCTCTTGCTTAGATCATAGAGGTTAGATAACTTTTTCCAATTTCTTGTAAATTAGGTAGCGACTCAAAAATACCTCAAAGGTGCCTAAAAGGTTTTATGAGGCTAGATGAACTTTCCCAATTTTCTATTGGGTAGGATTCCAAAATGTCTTATGTTACCCAAGATCAAATGACGTGAACCAATCGCTCGAGCCCTAAAAGCGGGCTTATCAAGAGGGCCTTCCTAGTTCGGTGTGCGTCACAGTGGCGACTCCGCTGGGGAGTTTATGACTTTGCTCTAAAAGTGTCTTGGTTAAAACATATAATTGAGTTTTTAAAACCTAAAATTCTATCTCTTTTCGAAAATTGTATTGCACAATTTTAGAGCCTTAGAATTATGCTAGTTTGTATCCTTATTCTACCTCGATGCATTCCTAAAACACGACCCTACTTTCACTCATTGTAGGGAAGTGCTAAGGATAACCACTAGCCTAAGCCTAGTACCTTTTGCTATATCAAATGGAGAATCGGTCGTTACGCTCGTGATGATCTAGACCAATTGGCAGGGATCATGCTTGTGTAGCCCTAAAGTATCATCACCTTGACTAAAGCTCATGTAATGGCAATAGATACTTCCTCTAAGTGAAATGAACCATAATATAATGCTTGTCATGTGGGCCATCATGTATTGAACAAAATTAAATGAATTGAGTGGACTTCTGTCAAAGGCTTTCATGCCCCGATGGGGTCACCTTAATTTGATTGAAGTGTTTGAATACATAATGGCTGAAACTCATACGCATGCGCATTTTGAGAGACGTTATGCTGCCGAATTTCGGCCATGCACTACGCGCATTCTTAGGGTCCCCTGTTAACTCATGGATTAAGCCCACCTAGGGAGAGACCAATTGACCTCATGTGCAGGAGTTAAAAAGTTGGAAGGATCTACTTGCTTGTGTATGATTATGAATGTTACATAACACACGATCATGCATTGTATATGTCATTCATGCATTATTCTAACAATCTGAATCTTTCAACCATCATAGATTCATCTAAGTGGACTAACGGTTCTGACGGTTGGCTAGTAAGGACAAACCTGCTCTTTAAATTACCGAAATTAGTGTCTGATCGGGATTTTGAGTCGCTCTCAATGACCAGTGAATCACCCTTAGAATAACTAATGGCAGAAGAGACTGGAGCTTTAACCACTCAGGACCTTGCCAAGAGACTAGAGGATTTTGAGCGGAGGGTGTTAGAGATGATGGGTGCCATGGCCGAAAGGATTGCTCCTCCTCTTGCTGCACAACCACCTGCCGCTCCACAACCACCGGTAGTCCCTCCTCGGGGGCAAGGTGAACTGCTTGCTGGCGAAGAGGCCCCCATTGTAGGTAATGTTGCTTGCCAGCCCATTAATGAGAATAAAGCTGCTGTGCCCATTGAGCCAAGAAGGGCAAGGATCCCTAATCCGGATGAGGATTTCGTGATGGAGGATGAGGTTGAGGAACTAGTAGCCCATCAAGCTATGAGGGGTAGAACACCCAAGGTGGAGGATAAGGCTATGAGAGGAATGAGGCAACAGATTGAGGTGATCACTCACTTGTTATCAGTTAGGAAGGGAATCAACCTCGAGGATAGAGATTTGGGGGATGAAAAGTTGCTGCCCCAAAGGTTTAAGATGCTTGAGTTGCCAAAGTTCGATGGTACTTCGAACCCATTTGCACACATTAAGCAGTATACCTTGGTGATAAAGGGCACAGGGTTGTATTTTTGCCTTAGTTTGGTGGGTCCGACAGTAGACTGGTATCACGGGTTGGACAGGAGACCCAACGAGGACTGGGACCTTTTGACGGAAGAGTTCATGAAGCCGTATGGCTGCAGCACTAGAATAGAGGTCACCTTAAAGGACCTCGAGTTTTTACAGCAAAGGAGTGATGAGTCATTTCATGAATACCTCACCAGATAGAGGAATAGGGTCATGGAGATGAAGCGGAAGCCTAACACTGCAAACTAAATTAGGCTATTCATCAAGAACTCTTGCCCTTACTTGAAGGACTTGCTTAGCTGTAAGGGGCTCAGAGATTGGGCCTCACTTAAAGACATTACTGTAGAGGCTGAGGGGACTTACCTAGCAAAGAAAGCAAGCCAAAACAACTTTACTGGGAAAAATTTTGGGAACCAATCAGGGTACAGATCAGGCGGTGCTGGAAGTAGTAATGGTAGAAATGGTAAGATAGCCAAGGTTTTAGCTGCCAAAGTGGGACAAGGGTAGAGGCACTTTTCTAATTTGGGCCGCTTTCTATCCTAGGTGCTGGAGAGGTTAATAAAGGAGGGCAAGCTGCAACCATTGCCACCTAGGGCAGCTATGAATCAGGGATAGCCGAGGCATAGAGGTGATCAGTACTGCGCCTACCATCGGCACACCGGGCATTTAATAGATTATTACCGGACTTTGAGGAACAAGATCCAAGATCTTATTGACTCCAATGAGATCCTTGATCCTGAGAAGAGAGAGAAGAAGAAGAAGGCGGGCTATAATGCAGTTCCCCCGCCATGTATTTGGTTGGGTCTGGGAAGATGAGTACGTCGCTGTCACCTATCAAGAGGTGATTGAAGAAGGGATTCCCATGGCGGCGGTAGATTGATAATCCACTAGTGAGAGTGGAGAAGAAGATAACATTTGTTCTTTTTTAGATGCTTTGTTCTTTTTATTCCGAGAACTTCTTATGACAATGCTTGTTATTTTAATATGATGAATGATTTTGCCTATTTGTATGGTGTTTCTAATGATTTCATTTCTCATGATCACGATGCATTCATTTTTTGACATTAATTCAACTAATACGACTGAATTTAATCTCGGAACTTTGGGAAATCGAAAGAAAATCTTTATAGCACCTGATATAACTCTTGAAGAGAATGAAATTCTGAAAGATTAAAAAAAAAGAGAGCCTTTGCTTGGACCTGGGATAGCACGCTAAAATTTGACAAAGGCATTGTTCGGGATTACGCTGCTTCAGTATGCCGACATGACGACGAGCAGAATTTCAAAAGCCATCCCTTTGCATCCTCAACATCTAGGATGCACACAACATAACCCAACAAAATCAAACTTCGATCATTAAAGGGCCACATCAAATTCAAGACAAGCAAAACTTTGTATCTCAAAAAAAAAGACACAGTCTTACCTCTAACAAAAAAATAAATAAATAAATAAAAACCGCAGTTTTGCCCTAAACCATCCGAGCTTAACTTGTAACCCAATCTCAACCGTCAATGGTGCTTTAGAAATTAAGCCACCAAAGCCAACAAAAGGAAGATACAGACTTTCACGGTCAAGATTCAAGCGAAGAAACTCACTACCTCAGCCAATTTGTACAAGAGTCAAGGGAAGGTCTTTAATGCTAAAAAGGAACACTGTCAGAAGAAGCAGCATTCCTGACTAATGAAGATGAAAGCAAATTCAATCAACACCGATGGACTGAAGGAGGTTTCATGGCAAAGGCTTAAAAAAAAGGAAAGAAGAAAAAAGAGGGCTGAGGGAAAATTTTCAATCATGAAAATCCGAGAGGGCTGATTGATAACAGTAGTTTGATACTTTCAGGATTTATCCCAAAATTAGATAAGGTCTTGTATTTCTCAGGTTGACTTCAGATGATGATCATGTGTCATGAAATCAAATTGAAATATATGCATTTATGCAATGATATTGATGTGACTAGAGCAGTTCATTTTGCATACTCAAAGTTGTCTAGTTCCAGTACAAAACTAGCACTGTTACTATCTACTCTCTGCTACTCTCACTACTCGGATGCTTCGGCCGATTCATCCTATTATCAACTGTCAAGCCAATTCTATAGCACCTTTATGATAAAAACCAAGCTCATACAACCATGATCTAAGATGTAAGTATATGCCGATCACGCTTGAAAGATCTTTGGCAACAACTTCAGCCTTTCTTACAATCTGCAAAAAAAAAAAAAGATGGGCTGTTAGAGATGAAAATTGTGATGGGGTCTCTAAGCAAAAGTTAGGCCAAAAGACAAGGTGAAATCCTGGAAACAAGCAATCTATCCTACAAAAAATGAAATGAATAAAAGCCACTGGATTGGGTTGGGTCCATTCTAGGCAAAAAATAAGGCACAGGGTCATGTGAAAATCCGAAAAGGACGTATTTCTCGTAGAGAAAAGCTAGTCTGAAAATCCACAAGGGACGCGTTACCTTAAAAAAAATTGACTATAGGTTTCAGATGAGAACCTTGCAACCCCAAAGGAATGAAATTCAAAAGCAATTCTGAAGGGCATCGACCCTACTGCAAATTGTGACCAATCAGGCTATTGCCATCCTTTTTTTGATAAATAGAACAGGCGCTCCTTAAGGTGACACACTGGCTCAAATGAATCCTTTATCTAGAACTTATGTAACTAAGCTTTCAACTCCTTTAATTTAGTAGGACCCATATGCTTTAGATATTGTGGTTGTACCAGGCGTAACTTCAATGGATAGCTCCACTTCCCTTTCAAAAGGAAGTTCAGGTAATTCTTTCGAAAATACATTTGGAAATTTGTTTGCTATAGGAATATCTAGAAGATTTACTTTCTCCCTATTAAAGTCAAGTATAAGTGCCAGATAACCTTCACAACCTTTCCATAAAAGCTTATTAGCTTGTATAGCAGAGATCACATTAACCATCAGACTAGTTCAAATGCCATGAATTACGACTTCTGTATGGTCAAGAGTTCTAAGAATAATAGTCTTAGATCTGTAATCAACAATTGCTTAATGTTTGGACAACCAATCCATTCCTAGAATGAATTCAAATTCATGAAAAGGTAATTCTATCAGATCAGCTGCAAATTCTCTCCCCCGAATCATAATAGGACAGTTTTTATACACTTTGTTTACTAGCACACTTCTGCTTAAAGGATTGGTCACATGAATATCATAATCTTACCAGTCTACAAACATCATTTTATCAAACAATTCCCCAACATAGATATATAAATACATGGATCCATTATTAATTAATGCATGTATATTAGAACCAAAGAGAGAAATAATACCCACTATAACATCTGGTGCATATTGGTTTTCCCGAGCCTTTATGGCATAGGCTCGAGCTAAAATAGATGGAGCAGCCGGCTGATCAACAATTTCTAGATACAATGCCCAGATTAGGCATAGACTGGCTCGATCCTCTTTGACCTCTACTCCGACCTCTAGAACTCGCAGGCACATTAAAGGCTCCTCTACTCACTTGCGACACTTAAGTCTGACCTAAATGTCAATTAGCTACCATATGATTGGGACTGTCGCATCTAAAATAAACACCTATAGCTCTTCTATAAGTGCCACAATGATTTTTGAAATAATAAGGACACTCAGGTGCACTAGAACCTCAACCCACTGATGAGCCCCTACCAAAAGTTGATGTCGGTGGGAAGCCCTGATTCCTTCCTTTAATGGTGGATCCTTATGCAGTAGATGCACCATCTCAATTTCTCTAGCCAGCTGATGGATTACCATTGGAAGAACCCCCTTCTCTAGGGCTCTCTTTGCTTGCCACTTCAGATTTCTCAACCCGAATAGCTGCCTAAATAAGCTGACAATAGGGCACTTGTTATAGAGAAGTAATTGCCACCATGTGTTCTTTAATGGAGTCATTCTGTAACACCCATACCCAGTCCGTTTAAAGATCCAGATATTGGATGTCACATACTCTTCCTTGATTTTAAATATTAAGAAATATAAATTTCTTAACTTAAATCCTTTATTGTTCTAACATATACTGTTCATTTTTACAAAAATTTTGACAGAGTCTCCTTTGTAATTTCTTAAAATCCTCATGCAATTAAACTTTCAAACACTTCTAATTTAGCTACCCAACCATTCATCTCCAGTTCAAACTCCAGCTCACAATAATTTGCCCATCCTCTATAATTTCCAACTAATTTTAATCAAATTTAAAACACAACTGTTCACTATTCCATATATATCCAGTTTATATTTTCTATATACATAACTTTAAAATATAATTTACATTGACCATATACACACACATATATATACAAATTTACTTCACCCTTATACGGTGTACATGCTTAAAAATTTCCAAAAGAACATAACAAAATAAATTACTATGCATCCATCTCAAAATCCTCCACTCTTCTCTGGTGACTTAGATTTTGGTATAAATCCACTTCTAGCTAACTTAAAGGTTTCCTTTCAAAACCTACGCGAGGAAAAAAAACCACGCACTAAGCTATATGCTTAGTGGTGTTGTGCTGCAGTTTCAGCATGTTGCCTAGTAGCTCTGTCTTTTGTATAAAGCTGACTTAACTTGTCAAAGTTTCGTATTTGTTTATTCTTTCATTCAGCAGTTTCAAGCTTATTCTGTGAATTATTAAGAGACATAAAATAGTTAAATGTATAAGTAAGCATATTCTTTAACAAAAATAAGGATAAAAAAATTTATAATAAAAATGTACCTCAATTAATTGCTGCCAAACTTCAGGTTCAGCCTTGAACATTTCACTAATAGGATCCCAACCAAAACCACTCAATCTATTTTTAAATAAGTCATAACATGAAATCCAACTCTTTTTAATGTGTTTCATGCGATTTTGGATTTTATCTTTATCAATTGGCTTGTCAGGAAATTTTTCCTTTAATTCCTTTAGCATGTTTTCATATGCATGTGAAGTAAAGGTTCCACTAACTCTATTACCTAAATTATGTTGATGCAAGTATGCATGTACAAAAGCATCATCCATAGCTTTGGTCCAAATCAATAGATTACTGCCCTTACTTTTTTTTACATTTCCATAGTCCACATTCTTTATTTTTGGAGCCATCCTTTTAGAGAAAAAGAAGAAAACAACAAACAACAAACAACATATTAAAAAAAAAAGGCATTGCCACCATAGTAATTAAAATGTAATACCATGAAACATTACATTGACATATATTTGAAATTAAAGGTTACAAACATGAAAATACACAAGGTAAAAAAAAATGAAAACATCACACATTGTAATCAACCCACATAGATCCGGCTATAGAATCCCTAATCAATTCTCCAGCAATTGTATCCTCATTTGCATTATTATGCCTTTCTTGTGAAGCACTATTATTTGCAAGTTCATCATCAGCCTCAGCAAGTATTTCCTCATCTGTATCTACATCCCTCAAGTAGTTATGCAAAATACAACAAGCCAAAATAACTTCTTTTTGAGTTTCAATACCATAATTAGGTTCTGCTGAACTTAAAATGGGAAAAACCTTTTTAAGTACACCAAAACCACGTTCAATTGCATTCCGTAAAGAAGAATGTCGATGATTAAATAACTCGCGAGCATTTCTGGTAGGGTGAGCATGGTTGGTTAACCGGTCCACGAGTTCTAGCCCATTAACCAGTCCATTAATATCGGTTTTTTGAAATTCCAGTCCATTAACCAGTCCATTACCATCGGTTAACCAGTCCATCGATTTTGGATTTTCGAATCGGTTACTTAATATTTTTCAGTTAACCACTATAATTATAAATATATTCATAAATAAAATTAAAATGTTCAAGATACTTAAAAATTAAAATTTTTTCACTATAATATAACATTATTATTGTTAAAATAAAAATGTTTGGTGGATATAAGCAAATTTGTTTTTAAAATTAATATTTAATAAGTAAATATATTAACCGGTCCATAATTACTTTTAATTAGATAAATTGTTATTCTTACTAATAGCCAATTAAAAAAACTTAAAAACTTTAAAATAATTAGTATAATGAAAAAAAAGTACATGATCACCTTTAATTAGGATAAATTGTTATAAATTATTAAAAAATTAACTAAAAATTCGGTTTCGGTTTGATTAACCAGTCACATGAGTAAAAAACCATTAACCAGTCCATTAATATCGGTTTTTTCAAAACACTAACCATTAACCAGTCCATTACAATCGGTTAACCAGTCCATCGGTTCGGTTTCGAATTTTTTTTTTCGGTTAACTGAGTCCATCGGTTTTTTTACTCACCCCTAATTTCTGGTGGATTTCGAAAATACTCTTTCAAGTGATAACGTTCTCCTCTATACGGTGTAATAAGACCACTTTTCAACATGAATCTAGCATCAACAAGGTAATATTTTCCTATAAACAAGTATATTAGTTATTAACTTTATATACGTGTGCGTGTGTGTGTATATATATATAGTAATTATTTTTATAAATTAAAGTGATATATGTACCTTCTGGAATTTTAAGAGGATATTCTCGAGTTAATCCATTTTTCAATATTCTAGAGTCAGACGTTGCCCTTCCCATCCAAGTAAGACATAGGTGAATTTCAAATTAAATGTACATGCAGCCAAAACATTTTGTATTGGGTAATATTTTCTACTACGATATCTAGGAGCTTCGTGTGAAGGAACTTTCACACGAATATGTGTTCCATCAGTTGCTCCAATACAATCCTGACATCAAATTTGTTATTAATTATGCTCAATCATATATGTGTATAAGATCTCAAAATTAAAACAAGATGAATTTTTCACTTTAAAAAATGGATAGAAACTATTGCTGTTGTATATTTCTGGAGGAACTTGAGACCCATCGGGTTGTATGAGAAATCTATCTTCCAACTCTAATATAGCTCTTAATACATTATGTAAATAACGACTAATTGTCTCCCTAGAACGATAAAAAAAAAACCAATTTCACGGTTACTAACATTATATCCTAACAAATAAATCATTTTTGCCACTTGTTCTTCTACACTTACACGTATTGTAGGTCGAATACCACATTCTCTAACTAGAAGATCACATAGTCTTGTAAATGCTGCAGGACCCATTCTTATCATTTTACGGCTTAGATCATGAATTACAATCTTATTCATTAATTCTGACCTCACAATTTCTCCCTCTAAGCTCAAAATGCGATCAACTTTGTTTCTAAGTTTATATCTTCGCAATTCAAGCCAATATACAATGATGCAAACAACTTTTACTACTGATAAATGTTGAATGCATTGCAACTTGCGTAAAAAGCATTTTCTTTAATATTTTATCGACCCATCTATAATTAAATCACCATTTAAAAAAATAGGCAATGAGTACACAATAATAAATACATACAAGATCAAGTAAAAACAACTAAATGCATATATAATCAAAATCAATATTAATATTTTAGGAATAAAAAGCTGATTTATTTAGAAGCTTAAATTTTTGCATACTATCACATTACCAATAGATGAATGAACAAATAATTACCTTAAAAGTTGATTTTTTTAGAGTTAAATCGCTCTCAACTGGAATAGCAAATGAAATCTGCAGAAACACACCCAAATGGAAAAAAAAAATCAACTCTGTCAAGAATTCTCCTCTATATTATTTCGATCAGTTGTGGTTCATAGCCAAAACACAATAAGAAAAAAAAATAAAACTGACCTGAAATAAAAAAAGTCGAGTGGGAGAACAGCTTGGGTGTGCTGCTGTAAACGGCAAAGAGATGAAAGAAAATAGAAGATTGTAGATTTGTAGTATTATAAATCAATAAGGTGAGGATAAAATTGGAAAATATATATTTTTTTAATCAGTTACCTCTCCCTACACTCCAAATCGGAATATAGTTAAAACAAGAATAACTAAGGGAAGATGGGGTAAGGGCTACCCTTCTAATTCCTTATATTTTTCAGCCCCTCTCTTCTCAAACAAACGTAAATATCTATCTTCCTGTCCCTTTCCCCTTCGGCTTCCATTACTTACCCCTTCCAACTCCATCCAAACATAGCCTTAGTAGGAACTTTTGAATCATATCAGTGGACGAGTTCCTTCATTAGTCAACTCACAAGAATAAGAACCGAATAAAACGACGAAATCATCTACAAAACGACATTGTGGACACCGATAAAAACCTAGCTTCTCACATTGAAATTGAGCCAACTAACGGCGGCCATAAACCTGCGTGTTTTGGACCTAAAAACGACCCACAGGCACAGACATGGCCGTAGCTGCCGCCGCCATTTCTAACTCCTCTGCTTCTTCAACTCGTTACGCTTTCATATCAACTAATCGTTATCGCTCACTCTCGTTATCAACTTCCACTTCTTTCTCTTTGATTACTCTTCGCTCCAATTCTCGGAGACCAATAATTTCTGTTAGAAACCCTAACTTTGGGTTATTAGTATCTTCATCTATGAGCACTGAGGTTCCCGAGAAAATCACGCCTACGTCTTTTCTCGATCGAAGAGAAAGTGGCGTCCTTCATTTTGTCAAGTACCAAGGCCTTGGCAATGACTTCATTTTGGTAACCCTTTCCTCCGTTTAGTTCCTCTAAATGTGTAGCTAACTATGAGAAAGTTCGATATTTTTCTTAAAGAAGTAAAATTATTACTTATTATTATTAGTTTTAGGATCTCTCAAGTTTGTTATTCAACTATTGTTCTCTGTTTAACTGGTTTGCTGAGCCTCATAATACTATTTTGTATATTTGGCTCCACTGCGGCATGAGAGTGCACTTTTGAAACTGATTGAGAAGTTAATAGCAGAGTTGTGCCATATTTTTGTATGAAGTGAATTACTAGCTTTGGTTCAAAAGTGGTGACATTCTTTGTTTTGCAATTTTGGATTAGGTTGATAACAGGGATTCTACCGAACCTAGGATTACTCCTGAGCAAGCAGTGAGGCTATGTGATAGGAACTTTGGCATTGGTGCTGATGGAGTGATATTTGCTATGCCAGGTACAAATGGCACTGATTACACAATGAGGATTTTTAATTCTGATGGCAGTGAACCAGAGATGTGCGGTAATGGGGTTCGGTGCTTTGCTAGATTCATTGCTGAGCTGGAAAATTTAAATGGGAGGAACATTTTTACTATACATACTGATGCTGGTTTAATTGTCCCTGAAATTCAAGAGGATGGGAAGGTGAAAGTTGATATGGGCGAACCAATGTTGAAAGCATCAGATATCCCAACAAAATTGTCTGTAAATAAAGATGATGCTGTTGTTAAATCAGAACTAATAGTAGATGGAGTAACCTGGAATGTGACTTGTGTCAGTATGGGTAATCCTCATTGTGTAACATTTGGGAGCAATGAAAGCAAGGTATAAATTTTAGCCAAGTGATTGAACCACTTGTGATATAATGTGGTTAATGATCATATTCTGGTCCATTTGTTGCATCTTGTTGAAAGCATTTTTTTTATGCATATGTAGTTAGTTTAATGGGATAACACTTTGCAACTGAAAGTCACCTGTGATTAAATTGTTTCTTGTGAGAGTGAGCATCCAACATGTCAGCAACCCCTTATCCAATTAGTGATAATAAGTGATAAGTGAGTTGCTCTGAAAATTAAGAGCTTCCAGCATGCATATATTATAGATGTTTTTAGTAAAAGTAAGCTGGGATATTTCTATTCAAGAAAAGACCAAGCTACATATGCTTGCAATATTTTGATTGCATTTGGTCATCTTTTCTTCATTTTTCCTGGCAGTAGTACTCAATATATATCATTTTTTTCACACTAGTGTTAAAGTATCTTGCTGTAATAGGCTTATTTTTAGTTATTTGAGGTTGAATATCCTAATAACAACTATTTATGTGTTATTGTGGTAATGGTTAAAACAGTTGATTTGTTGTTGAAATGTTGTTGGTTTATTTGTTCCTCTACTCTACTCATACTCATTTGTATAGTTTATTCCTTGTGATAATTATACAGAATTTGGAGGTTGACAAATTGAATCTGGCTGAAATTGGGCCCAAGTTTGAGCATCATGATGTGTTCCCAGCACGAACAAATACAGGTTAGCTTTTACATGGTCTTTGCCTTGCAACTGGAGCAGGTTTTGATACTTGTTTATGCTTTCTGCCTATGTTGTGTTTGAGAAGTTCTCCTGATGTGATATAATTGATTTTCTTTTCTACTTATTACCAGATGTGCCTACAGGACATTGACTTGAATTTTGAAATTTCAGCTATTTTATGCAAGTGTGGAAAAATTTAGAATTTGTAAATGGTGCTGTGTCAGGGTTTTGAGATTAAAATGTATAACCATCTCATAATAAAAGTCATAAGGGACATGACCTCTGTATTTTGAACTTGGTAAAAGCTATTTTGTGATCAATCTGGTTCTTAAGAAATAGTTGAATCAGTAACTTAGTATTTCCTATGTGAGGGAAAGAGAGAGAGATGATGATGGGTGGAGAGAACTTTTATTGGATTGCGCAGTTAACATATCAAATAGTTACAACCGTTAATGCATATTCAACACCATGATCTATTTGAGTTCTTTCCAGCTTTCCTTTGAATCATATACAACATTAATACATTGTCACAACCATTTGTTCTCACGTATCTGATATTTCCCCCCCTTTTTTTCCCTTTTGATGTATATGCAGAATTTGTGCAAGTTCACTCTCCTTCGCATCTAAAAATGCGCGTGTGGGAGCGTGGGGCAGGTCTGTTTATGTGATACTTTCTACAAGCATTTAATTATCTTGGAGATGTGAACTGGGATAGTTTACAAAATCATGGGTTAGATAAATGCAGTTTATGCATTCATCCTCTTTGTTTGTTGACTGAAAAGCACCCCTTTTGGTGATTGCAGGAGCAACTCTAGCCTGTGGTACTGGAGCCTGTGCAACTGTAGTGGCTGCTGTTCTTGAGGGTTGGGCTGGGAGGGTAAGTATAGGATGTCAGATAATTCATAAAAGAATGTGGAACTAAGATGTAGGGCGTGCCAATGTCTGCTTTAGAGTAAATAAACAAACACAGAATGATGAAGTTTTGTCAAGTGCTATGTTACACTTACTTTACCACTTAGGATACTGCCTAATTTGTTTACACAATAGTTCATCTATGTTTGTCTAATAGCAACCCCCAAGAATAGCACGAGTTCTTTCTCCCTAAATCAGATGCCTCAGATTTGGTTTCTGTGTATGGGAGCACTTTACACTTTTGTGGGCTTGCCTAGTACGAATCAGATGTAACAGGGCCAATGAGCTTCGATACTGGATGGTTTACCAACAACAGAAAAACAAATGATGTTTCAACAAATGTTTGATATAATATATATTTTGTTTGATAGAAGTGCTGACATTATTGTCAATGTTATTGTGGGAACAGAATTGCACAGTGGATCTGCCGGGAGGACCATTGGAGATAGAGTGGAGGGAGGAAGACAACCATGTTTATATGACAGGCCCAGCTGAAGTAGTGTTTTATGGATCAGTGCCCCTTTGAGATCGAATTCACGTTGGCATTTATTGTGAGCCCAACAAAATATCACATGAAATTTTAGGATGAGTTGATGATGTTGTACTCTGTGAATTTCAATCTCATTTCCTGCACTTTTTGACTTTCCGTTATGCATTTGTATATTGACACGGGCAATAATTCAGCTTGGATAGAGAAATTTTGAAATGCTTAAAGTCAACAATATTATTACAAAATACGTCATAAAAGAAATTGCCATTTAAAATGTGATGTAAGAATACAAGAAATAGAGGAAAAAAAGGATAAAAAGCTTTTCTGGAAGTGGGAGACATTCAAAATCAACACTAAAAATGATGTATATTTGCTCTTAAATTTTTTCTTTTGTTCTGAAGGCTTTTTGAATTATGCAAAATGGTTGCTAAATGCGAGAGCAAATATAAATCAAGATAAATGAACTAATTTGATAACTATAAAAAGTAAATGTGAGTCAGTTTAAAATTCGATAACTATAAGAAATAAATATGAATAAGTTTTGTAATTATAGAGATATTTTTGAATCAAAATATAGTGATAATATAGCAAATATCATTTGCTTAAAAGCTCATTCACCCGGCCCACTCAACTAGTAAGGTCCAAGGCCCAACAACCCAGAGTAGCTGACACGAGCTCCTAGGCAGCGCACACGCCCGATCGACTGATGTGACCTCCAATCCCATCAGCCACCTGACACAAGACAGCGCCCATGCCTACCATCTGCTCCCTTTCATGTCGCCGAATACCTACTCTGACGGCCAGTAATCACTCACCAGGCACTCAAGTGCCCCTCAATCGTCTCATATAAATAGCCCAGCCAATGATGGCACCAGGTATTGAATCTAAAACATTCTCTCTCTAAAAACACATTCTCTCTCTAAAAACACATTCTCTCTCTAAGCTACTAACTTAAGTTTCGGAGTGCTCACGCCTGGTCCGACCGGCCTCTTCTTATTGCAGGTTTTCTCATCCGATCGGATTGCCTTCTCTTCTTCAGATAAAGACTTTTTTGACTTCATCATTTGGTGCTTTCGTTGAGAGACGAGAGGTACGAGGGCCAGCGCCCAAAGCGGTCAGTCCCGACAAGCGGCCAGCGCCCGAAGATGCCCTGAAGACCTCTTCGGGAGGGGGAATAGTGATAGCAATGCTATCATTCAAATCCCACATCGGCTGGAGATGAGGTTGAAGTGGCCCTTATAAGGCCATGGACACCCTCTCCCTGCATAGGCCTCCCCTGCGGAATAAAACCGTGAGAGTTCGGGCTCAAAGCGGACAATATATGCAGTGCCCGGCGTACCTCCCGATAAAGTCAGAAATGGTTTTATCAAGAATAAATTTGGCCATTTTTCTTACAAATATGAATTCCTCATACAGAATAATGCCTAGGCAGTGGCATATTTAATATTTGTCTGAGTGGGTACAAAAACTAAAAATATACCTTTGTTATGTAATATTCTTATGTTGGATGACTACTTTTATTATTAATTATTGATTGGTTTTCAATGTAACCTAAATTGTTCATAAATGTATTTACTTCCTACATAGACAAAGTCTTCCTATATGGACTAAATCTTTGTACCTATATATATCACCATTTTGGTTCTTTATAAACACACAATAATAAGAAGAGAACCAATTTGATAACTATAAGAAGTAAATGTGAGTCAATTTCAAATTCGATAAGTATAAGAATTGAAATTCGACAAGTATAAGAAATAAATATGAACCAGTTTTGTAATTACAAAGTTTTTTTGAATCAAAATATAGTTTATTTACATAATTTGAGAATAAATTTGGCCATTTTTCTTACAAATATGAATTTCTCATACAAAATAATGCCGGGGCAGTGGCATACTTAGTATTTGTCGAGTGGGTAGAAAAAATTAAAAATATACCTTTGTTATATAATATTTTTATCGTGGATGACTACTTTTATTCCTAATTATTGGTTGGTTTTCTATATAACCTAAATTGTTCATAAATGTATTTACTTCCTATATAGACAAAGTTTTCCTATATGGACTAAATCTTTGTAGTGTACCTATATGTATCCCCATTTTGGTTGTTTATAAACACACAATAATAAGAAGAGAAAAACATTTTCTCTCTACTTTTTATTTTCTTGTTCTATATATTCTTTTATTTTTTTTAATTTATTTATAACATATTGCCAGTACGATCAAGTCTATACTATAAGTTTTGATAATTGAAAATTGGTTTACTACAACCCGGTTTGAAGGAATTAAAGTTTTAATTTGTAAGAATAAACAGTAAATAAATTTAATTTGTAAATTTTGAATTATTTTAATTATCATGAGTTAATGAAATTAATTAATAGGTTGAATAATAGTACATTATAGTAAAATTTGAAAAAGTTTTAATATATGAAATTATTAAAAAAAAAAATAGAATGGCATTGTCCATTGGCGTTGGTTTTGCTGTGGACATTAACATGATTTTAAATATTTGTTTTGCATAATTACAAATTGATCCTTGCTTCATTATATTTTGATCCTATAATATAGGATGAATATATTTTTTGCAAAGTAATATTTTGATTTGTTATATTTATATTTTTGTCATTTTATTATCTATACTGATAATACAAAATAATTTTGAAGGTTCTTGAAGAGTTACAATCATTACTCAAACACAATTTATTATATAAAGTATTATTTGTCAAATATGTCTCAAAAAAACTTATTATTTTAAAAAATATTCGTTAATATGGATATTACTTTGAGACTGAAAATATGTATATGACAATATTTGTATCAATATTCTTGAAAATTATTTGATTTTACTAACAAATAAAAATATTAGTAACCTGAAATTTACTAATTGTTATACAAATATTGGTAAACCTGAAATTTACTAATTAATTTATACTAATATCAATAAATTTAAAATTTATTGATAGATACAAATATTAGTAAACTCGAAATTTACTGACTGATTGATATTAATATTAAGAAATTTAGTGTTTATCAATGGATATAAATATTTGATATAACAAAAATAGTAAACCTGAAGTTTACTAATTGAATGATAATTGATTACTTGACATGCCCAGTTTAACCATCCCGAATCAATTATAATGCATAGATTATTGTGAATTCATATACATATATATATGTATATATATATATGTATATATATATATATATATATATATATACATATATATATATATATATATATATATATATATATATATATATATATATATTAGAGAACCAAAAGTTTCGTTTATTCAATTAAAAAGATTGTCATAAGCTATTTGTTCTTAAAAAAATAATTACTGAAGTATCAATAGCTAATAAAAGGACTGAATTTCCTTCATTGTAGAATGAATAAAGATAATATATGTAGGCCCATTATCCATCATGTTAACCACTCAAATGTTTTATAATTTGTGAAAGATGCATCGATAAAATGGTAACATGTGTGTTTATTATGAACTCACAACCTATAGTTTGTGAGATTATTCAAATTAAGTGCACAATTTTCAGATTATGCAATCAAAACATTCTTCTTGATAATACTAGTGATCATATGTCGCGGGTAAATAATTGTTATAAGCCCATTGTACATATTCATACTCCAATGTCTAGTAAAAATATTTATTAAATGCATCTGATTAATTGCTAAATATTTTTTAATTGCTAAATATAGTGATATTATTGCTTAAAGCAATACTTAAGTGTTATGCCAATAAGAATCATAAAATTCTCCCATTGATTGCATTTTGATTAAATAGTTTTCTTACTATCAGGAAAAGAAAATAAGCAGCTGAAAAATAAAATAATAAATACATTATGTATAATTTAGATCTTCATATCATGAACCTGAAGTTCAAAAGATTATTTAATTATGATGCTAATGTATTTATTAGTGAGTAAAGATTTATTGAATCTCATATGTATCGGCTGCAAATGCTCAAATTCAAATTAATGTCCCAGTAGGACAATTTGCCTTGTAAGGTAAATTATTCGGTTCTAAATAAAAATAAAATTTTTGAATAACAAGCAGCAAATAAATCCAGATGGTCATATTATGGAGGTGGGTACTCCTAAAGAGACATATGACATAACTAATTTCAAAATTCCAAAAGTGGTTTAAGTACTTGAAATTAAATAAAAGATCTCAATATGTTATGTCATTGAAAGGAACTGAAAATGATAAAGTTGTTGACAATATTAATGCATAAAAATATTGATGTTGATATTTTCAATATAGTGAGGATCTTAAAATTAAATTTGTTGAAAAATACATATACTAATTACATTCAATTCTATAATATGAATTTTTTGACTTGTAGTTTAAGTATTGAAAAATATGATGCCAATGGGGTACATAAGATATTCATGCAATGTACAATGAAGTCATAAAACTTGACTTATTTTATAACATTTATTGCCATGAATTGGCATTTATTATGAAGAGATATATTTTCTTATAATAGATATGGATACAATAAGTTTAAAGTATGTATCAATCTGGTAATATATTAGTATGTAACTAATTGATACTATTTGCCTATTTAATAATGAAATTATTATATAAAATTTTTGAAGGATTTATCATGCCTGAGGCATATAAATATTTTTGAAAATTTTGTTTAATACAAATATGTATCAAAATTTTATGTATGGATTTTGAAGTATTATAATGTTGCCTATTATCATGATTTTGAGTGTTATTGAAACTCTTGAGAGTTTAAAATAATTTAACAAATATTGAAAATTAAAATTTTGTATCGACTTGAAAATCAAACACTATTTGATTAAAAGTATAATTTTTGTTAAAGTGATTATATGTTTATAAATTATCTTCCATTGAGTACCCCAATAGTTGTAAAGTTACTAGATACAACATATTTCTTGATCATATATTATTGCTATTGATGAATTATGTAATCATGTATTATAAGGTAATTGTCAAATTGTTGCTTAAAATTACATATTGTTTTTTAGTTCTCTATATAATCATATATTTTTATTTGGAAAATTCTATTATTGTCATTTATTTTTAAGTATTGATTTAGAAATATTTGAATTAAATTACTAATAATACCCATTATCACTGGGCCTAAGTCAACCTCAGCCAAAAGCCCATCAATTGGCCAAGAGCCTAGCCAAATGGGAGGTCCATCACCATTAGGCCCAATGTTGCTAAGCCCGGCACGTGATGAACGAACGCGTACAAGACTAGAGAAGATAAGGCCTGCTGGCTGTCCTAACGAACACGTGAGGAATTATCATTTGGTGATTTTACTAAGAGACCATGGCAAATTCAAAGCGTACCGACAATTGTAGAAGACCCGATAATGATCAAAGTAAACCAAGCTTTACTAATGGAAGGGACAAATCCCAGGGATCCCCCACTCAAAATAATCTACTTTTCGTCTTCAACGATGAGTTCCTAGTACAGCCAAATAACACTCCCATCACTATAAGGGATCTAAAAGCGATCCTCAGTGACTTCAGCAAAAGTATTACACAATTTTTTCATAAAGCCAAGTAACCTCAGACCTCAATGAGGGACTTCGAGGTTGAAGGTGAAAGCAGGGAAGAAAAGAAACAAAGAAATAAGGGCATTGTCAAATGAGACTCAGAATAAACAGTCATCATAAAATCCAGCACTCGCTCCAATGTACGCGAGATGGATAAAAGGAATTGATAATTCCTAAAATGTCAGAAATAGTGTATGCGAGGTAAGATGGTAGTTTCGTGCAGGCCGATCGGATATTTAATATCTACAAGAAAGCTTGCCTGGTTAGATCAAGCATAAACACTTCGAAACTTAAGTCAGTAGTATTTGGAAAGAGAAAGCTTAGCAAGATAAGGTCTTAAGAGTTTTTCGTACCTGGGTATACAGTTCTCAGAGGTATTTATAGAGGGGTGTGAGAACCCTACTTGAGTGGTCTACTCTAGTTTCAGAATAGGTAAATGGCGATGTAACAAGGAATAACTTTGAGAGAATGGTGATTGCGTGTGTTAGTGGACTGACAAGGGGAGTGCCCTATCAGTCCAATCAGATAGCCAGTAGGCATTATCTCTTTGGGTCTCACACATGTCCACTTATCACGCACCGGGCTGAATGGCGCTGGGCCTCCCAGCTCTTTGGGCTCCTGGTCTTTGTTGGGCCTTGGGCTGAGTTTGGCTCAGGCCCAATTAACAAATTATATTAATTATTATCATTTGTCCCCTCTAAGGGGATCCGATTAGATCAGCGAGGAGGCAGTTATCGGGAGCTCTCGGCTACTCAATCGCTTCAAATCTCCATGTCGTAGTTTATCATTTCAAATTCCTAATCAATGCGGTTAACATATTAATGGGGGGACATTTTGTCACACGCTCCTATTGAGATCAGTCAGCGCATTAATGGCAAGCATTTCGCTGAATGTTCTCATTATGGTGACTCTTCATTTCTAACATTTTGTCCCTTGAGCCTTTCAGTCATAGGTTTCCATGTGGCAACCTAGATTGAATGTCTAACTTGGCTTGAAGAGGAAGTTTATTTCCCTATAAATAGGTAACTTCCCTTAGTTTTTCCATTTTTCTTCCAATTTTAGAGCTTTCATCTTTACTTCTGTTTTACTTTCTTTCCAACGACTTTTGTCATGGAATTATTCAAACATCTTCATATTTTTTTGCTTCTTTTCATCTCGGATCTCTTGCCATTTTAGGAACATGAATGAATTTTGTTCTTGCTGATCAGTGGGGAATAGCCTTCAAATCTGTATTTTCTTCTCCTTTTGTTCCATCTAACTCCCAAAGGGATTTTTGAACTAGTGAAATAAAAGGGGAAGAAGATTGCAGTCTGTGATGATTCCTTCTAGTCGCAAGAAGTTGCCTGAACAAGTTAAAATCAAAAGAGATGCAAAAACGAGCATGCTGGATATTTTTGGGATATCACAGTGGGCGCTCTTTATATATTTCTTCATATCAACTCTATCTCTACCTTCGAAGTACCTGACCTGATCGGATGAAGGATATCGAGTTGCTTTCCAAAGGAGACATGGGTGTAGAATAGGAATTTCTTTTCTTGATTGTAATAAGTATAATCTCTTGTATTATCTGGAATTTAAATCAATGAAATGAGATTTTTCCATTTTCATCATTCTCTTTAAATCTGTATTGCATTGCAATAGTAATCCAATAGTCCTTTTTTGAATAACTCAATCAGATAACATGATTAGAATAAGCTTTGATTAAGATAGATAATCATATTGAATGGCTTGTTGTTCGATCAGAAAACGTGATGGGAATAAGCATCAATTAAGATAGATAATCATGTTAAATGACTTCTGAATTTTAATTGGAAATAATTAATGCCCTTTTAATCAGATAGTTAAATATATCTTTCACTAATTGACTTGGGATAACATCAAGTTTTAGCAAATAAGTCGTACCCTACATTTGTCGTTCGGATGTTGTGAACAATATTTGGCTAGTTCGTTCTTAGGCTGATTCTATTTTTGTTGACCCTCATTTGAAAACATTTTCGATTGGGAAGCTAATAATGCGACAGTTTTACGAGTTAACTTGGAACATCATTAAGTTTTTGAAGGCAGATAAGTACACCAATCGATTCATTCTGCAATATTTTAGAATTCGATCCTATAGTTCACATATTTTATGATCATTTTTGATCAGGGCATCATTAGTAGAAGCGATCGGTTATGATCCCAGTGTTCAAACTGGGAATAAATGATAATCCAATCGGATATAGTTTTATTAACTTAAGATGTCGTCAAATTCGTTTGAGTATATCACATGGATCATGTTATAGTCGTATTCATCGAAGTGTGCGATTAATTAGCTTGAATTTCATAATAATTTCGAGAAATATTTATGTTTTGTATTTTGATGATTGTTCCGATCGGAATACTATATTTCTTTAAGCATTTAGTAATTTGGGTGTTCAGATGTTTCGAACGATATTGTTGAGCTAATCCTTTTTTGGATGGTTCTGTCTTTTCGGAATCTGTCAACTTTTCTGAAGTGGGATGTTTTTTCGTTCGGGAATTACTATCAAATACGGCAAATAGTCATATTAATTATGACTTTCTAATTTTATCTTTGGATGACAATCGTCAAGAGATGAAAATGATTGATTTAATTTCATTTTGCAAGCATTTGGGATGAATTTGCAACTTGTATGTATAGAGATCATCTTGACCGAAATATAGTATTATAATGGATATTTATGCTAAGGACCTTGGAAGTGTCTTAAGGCCTTCCTTGGATGGGCATTAACTAATAAGGTAGTTTCAGCTTTTAGGAGTTTATCGATTGAAGCTGTAAGGTCCTGACTTGTCCCCTAGTCATTTTGGAACACCATTAGGTACAATAGTGGCCTAGTTTGTGTAATTGGTCGAGTTTATGTGTTAGGGACATAATTGGTATTAATTAAAAAGTTAGTTAGATTTGTCATTTGAACCCTATGGACTAAATTGCATTAAATAAGTTATATAATATGTTAAGGCATGAATTAAGTTAAATTAAAGGTGAATGCATGATTTAAATGAAGTTGAAGGATTAAAAGAGAGATTAGAAGAGAGAACCAATCAAAATGTGGCAAATGGATGGACTAGCTTAAAAGAGGAAAATGAAGGAAACTTCATGGCTGTATAAGCCATGAATTCGGTGGACTTTGGGAGCAAAAATCTGGCCTTTTTCTTTCCCATTTTTACTGCTTTTTCTTTCTTCTTTTAAGTCATTTAATCCTCCATAAAATTGTGCTCAAGTGTTTTCAAAATTAGACAAATCAACTTTAGTGTTTGTGCAAGCTAAAAGAGGTAAGTTAGTCGTTATTTCTTCATCTCTTTTTCTAATGTGGGTATAGGGGATGAAAATTGTGAATATTGTGTTATTGATGAATTTATGATGTGCTTATAGAGGTAGAGGTTGGCAAAGTTAAAGGGAAAGAGAAGGAAGGTGAGAAGAGAGCTTGAAGGAGCAAGTGAAGGGCAAAGGAGAAAAGTTTGGGAAATTAATATGTTCTTGTGTGTATAATGATAATTTGCTATGTTTGAAGTATGTATGATTGATTTGGATTGAATTGAGTCAAGATTGTTGTGGTTGTTGTATTGAATTAGCTAATTTGGCATGTTGAGTTTTAAAGGGAAACTCTTCCCAAATTCAGCCTAACCTTTGTTGTTTATTTCGTGTATAAGTGGAGTTGTAGAGCCCTAAATTATATGATTCTAATTGAGTTGGAAAGCTAACTTACATACCTAAATATGTATAGAAGAAATCTGGTGCTAATTCTAGCTTTAAATGTCTCAAAAGTGGCCAAAATAGAAGGGTTTCTACTTTGTCGGGTCATAGGAGTAGTTTGGGTTGTTTGAGTCATATCTGGAGTTTTAGATGTCCCAAATGACCTAAAATTTATGCCATTAGAAAATTAACATCTTGGAGAACATTTTACAAGATATCACTTTTGCTAAAAATGATGTTTACACGTGGTCCCCCCCCCCCCCCCCCCCCCCCCCCACTCAGTCCAGTCGAAAATCCTCTTCGTGATTTCCAAGAAGTGACAAAGAAAGAATGGTATAAAGGAGTGTAGGATTGGTATGGGTCGCGTGCGGACTGCCCCAGCTCCCAACTCATCTGGAGAATGAATTGGGCCCCTATGTTTAGTGTAGCACTGTTTTTATAACCAATTTAACAGGGCCACACGGTGGTTAGGTTTTCCTGCCCACCGTGTGACACACTTCAAAACATCAGGTATGGCTTGAAATTCGAGTCACATGATGGTCAATGAGCCCTGACCACCGTGTACCCCTATCTGACCACCTTGTGAAATCCCTGACCATCGTGGCAGTCAGATCCTAATCGGTTCTTAAAGCATCTTTTTGAAATCTTTCAAGATTCCCGAGTCACACTATGTTTAAAGAGTCCTGACCACCTTGTGCCCCTGTCTGACCACCGTGTGAAGTTTTCTGACCACTGTGTGAGTGCATGTTTTTCATCTGATTTTCAGTGCATTTTGATTCACACGGTGGTCAAGGAATCCTAACCACTGTGTGACCTATTGAATTATTTAAATGTACACTATTATTTGTATCAAATTAAATTGATCTATGAGATGAATATATAATAACATGAGGAATACTTACGGAATGACATACGACTAACAAGTTTATATAAAATTTTCCATAAGAGTTAATGTGAAATTTTGAGATGAACCATAAGTATATAAACTTATATCATGAATTATCATTTTATTTAAATGAATAAATAGCCCGCAAATATCGAGTCGTGAATAGATAGGCATGCCTATAGAGTCCTCTATCATTGCAGGCTATGTGTTTGGACCCCGTTTAGGTCCCGATGCATTTTTGGGTCCTATTTGGATCCTTATGTGTTTATGGATCTTTCTTCGATCCCTATGCGTATGTGTTATAATGTGAATATACCTTCAGGTACCTATGTGTTTCGACCCTTATCCACCACTTTGATAATGCATGCACTTTTTGGATGAAGAAAAATAATAATAATGATCCATATGGAACATATGGGCATGTGACCAATATTGTATATGTAAAATTCTATTGCAAAATTTTATGATGATTAATTATATTATTTGCTGTCTATGTTATTTAATTATTCGTAACCATGTAGCATTTGCATGTGTATGCATTGAAGACTACTATGAGTGGTTGTCCATTTCATGTTTTTCCCACTAAACCTTTGTGCTTAGTACAGGTGTTTCATCCGTGCAGGTTTTAAAGGCTTATTGATTTTGAAGGACAATTCGCATCCCTAAGAGCCAACACGTTAGGGGGCAATTGTTTTATATAAGTTTATATTTTTGATGTAATTTTGTAATGGTTAATGTAATATTGTAAGTGTAACCTTTTGGATGGGATGTTAAAAATTTGTGGTGCGTAATATATGAAATCGAAGTGATGTATTTGTATAAACATGTAAGATGTAACGTAACTTTAATATTATAGCATTGTAAAGTGTGGTAGTAAATTTCATGAGAATGTATGCCTTTAATTTAATGACAAGAAATTTTATAATTTTGGAATATTTGGGCCTTGGGCTGAGTTTGGCTCAAACCCAATTAATAAATTATATTAAGTATTATCAAGAATAAAGGGAAAGGAAAAATATTCTCTATAAGTGCACACAATCCCACCTACGCTTCGAGTAGAAGATCCCGGGGAAATGCTAAGGAACGTGATGAAAGCTCAAGGGCAAACTAAGAAAAATGGTTCCTAAAAGCTAGAATTGCCTCCCATAGGGAGAAAAAAAAATGTTTTGATCTGACAGAACTTCATGGAGGGCTGAAACATTATGATTGGACAGAAGTTCGACCTAGAGAGGTCCCAAGACTCCTGAGGGCTAAAACATTTCGATCAGACAGAAGTTTGCCCTAAGGAGATCGTCGGACTCCTAAGGGCTCAAACATACCGATCAGACAGAAGTTTGCCCCAGAAAGGTCCTCGGACTCCTGAGGGCTCAAACTTTCCTACCGGATGGAAGTTTGCCCTAGAGAGGTCCATGGACTCTTGAAGGCTCAAATGTTCTGATTAGATAGAAGTTTGCCTTAGAGAGGTCCCTGGACTCTTGAGGGATGAAACTACACTAAAAGCTCACGCCTAACCCAGAAGGACCTTAAAAAATTTCCAAGGTCCTTAACAAAATATCTACTGTAACATTGTATTCTAATTAAATTGATTACTGAATATACAAGTTCAGATTTTTCCCAAGTTAAATTCATTTTCCACTTCTTGATGACTATTCCCAATATAACTAGCAAAGTCAGAATATGACTATCCGCTCTACTTGACATATGGAACCGTTTAGAAAATCAACTTCAGAAAGGTCAATAGACCATTTAAAGTTAGGAAATCCACTTGCTTGAAGTCAGCAGACTCCTAAAAGATGGAATCAACCTAAGAGTCAAAAATATCGTGAAAGCTTGCTAAAGAAAACCTTGAGAATTCCCAAGATCCTTTACGAAAATTTTAAGTGCAACACTTCGATTCCAACCGAAACGATTACTGAATATACAAGTTACGAATCAATCCCAAGTGCTTGCGAAATGAATTCAAACCGATCATTCTCACGTCCTAATGATTGTTATCCCAAGATAAAATCACAAATTCATAACTAAATGACTGTTTGTCGTATTTGATGAGTATTCCCGAATGGTAAAACATTCGCTTCAGAAAAGCCACCAAACTTCTAAAAGATAGAACTGTTCGAAAGATAGATTAACCCTACATCATTCAGAACATCCAAATGCTGGGGTGGGAAACACGTACCCACACACTAAAATGCTTAAGAAAATGTCGTATTCCAATCGAAACGATAATGAAACATTGGAAATTAATCTTTTCCAAACTGTTGCAAAATAAACTCAATTTGATCACTTGTAACTTTTGACGAATCTTCATAAAAACCATTGCACAATCAACTTGATGTACCTATTCGATTAGATACGACATCCTAAGTTAAAATTGCAAAAATTACATCTGATCAGCTCATTTATAAGCCTTAATACTCCCAATCTGAACAACAAAGTCATATCAAAACATGACTGTCTACTCTGATTGATGATGGTTTCCAGTTAAGAAAAGTTCACTTCAAGAGACTTTCGAAAGATGCAACTTCCCAAAATCAAAAACTTCTACTCTCTCCGCCTTATAATAGCTCTCGATAGAAAAAAGGTTTTGCTTCAACCAAAGTCGACACTAATTTTGATCGGTCTAAAAAGTGCTAAAAGGCCTCAAAAAATGCTAAGATCGATAGGCTCACACCCCAACTAAAAAGTGCTAATGACAACATATTCTGATCGGAGCGATCAATGAAAATGCTATTTGCAAAACCAATTTCCTGAGGTATTGCAAAGGGAAATCACAATCCTTGATAATCAATATTGCAAGATTCAATAAATGTACTTATTTGCTCCAAAAAACTCGATGATATCCGGATTAAACATGAAAAGTCATATCTAATTGAATTATTGTTCACAACTCAAACAGCAAAATCACGAACATTTCCAATTGGAAAATAGTTCATCAATAAGCATTATGATAACAAATTAATTGACTTATTTGCTAAAGCTTTATGTTATCCCAAGTAAATTAGTAAAAGTCATATTTGATTCGGCTATCTACTTAAATGATTCAATTATTCCCAATTAAAGTTCAAAAGTCATTAATATGATTATCTATCTTAATTGATGGTTGTACTGATCACACTATCCGATTGGGCTATTTGTTTACTTGAAGATATTTCTAAGTCATTTCTTGATGATTATTCCTAAGTTAATTTGTAAAGTCATTTGATTTGACTATTTACTTTATTTCATGATCATTCCCAAGTTAATTTGCACACTTATTACATTTTTTGATTAGATTGCTTGCTTATTAGACTTAAAGTACAAAAAGGGAAAAATTTCTTAAGTCTTTTAAGATAATGAAATGTTTGAATCTTGACATATATTATTGGACATCAATTCCACTCTGCTTACTATTACAAAGTGATAAGTAAAGGAAATGAGAACAATGGAAAATGAATACTCAAATTGAAAAAAGAAGATGATTTCATTTGAATTGGGCATCGTCAATCAAAAGATCATCTTTGTCCCCCTCCTTAGAAGGAACATTAGGTAGAGCATTTGGATTGGCTAGCCAGCTGAGATCAGTATCAAGAAAGCGTATTTCACACTTGATCGTAAGACAAGCCAAAAGATTGCTCTAGACATCGCTCAGCTAATCTAGTATGGCTTCCCTTTGATTGGCAAGCTCTTTTAATATGCATCCCATAGAAAATGTTGCTTCTCTTTAGACTCATACTAGATGGATTCCCAAGAGTCCACACCCTTTGAAGCTCCTCTATTTCACAAAGAGCTGATGATTCTTGAAGCTGAGTTTAGAAGTATGCAAAATGAATTGGTTATTCTCCAATTGGAGACTATCAGCATCCTTCATCAGAAACTCTAAGTCCTCATTGAGCTCTCGCTCTGAACGAATTCAGTACCTTCTTTATGTTCAGGCTTCTGGCATAGAGGCACATTCCCCTTTGCCCTGCCTATTCAAAATTGAAAAGTCAAGTTAGAAAAACTTGAAAGAGAAGAACTGCCTAATGAGCAATGAAGACCCTCACCTTAAAAGATTTATGTTGCAGCTCAGCTAGCTCTTGAGAAAGTCTGACACTTGGGGATTCTAAACGGAATAACCCTCTTAAAACTTTTAAGCTAATAACTCTTTCAAAGGAAGACACCTAAGATCCAGAGCCGAAGCAACAGTTGTAGCCACAGTAAAAGAACCCTCTGGCTCCACAGACATAGTCCGATCGGGAAAAGCCCTTGGGGATTGCACAGAGACTGGAACTTCCTCCATTGATGTTGGAATAATCGATTGAGCATAAGGAGAGGAAGGAGGAAAGAAAGCAGGAGCAAGAACTTGCTGTTCAAATAGCAACATCACCACGCGGGGCGATCTCAGACTCATAAGTCTTCCTCAATCTCTAAAGCTTGGCAGGATGAGTGGTTCCACCGCCCCCTATTGTTGACTTCATAAATTTGGCCTCCGCCTTCCTCTGGTCCGCTCAGGTAGTTCCTTTAATAGCTGGGAAGGATCTATAGAAGCTGTAAAAATCAAATAACCAAATAAAGTATTTGCTTAAAAAATTTTAAATTTGAATTAACACATGAATGTAGAAAAGAATTCTTAAAAAGCTTGGAAAACTCGAAGAACTCGAGAAGAAATCGAAGAAAAACCCAAAGATTTTAGAGAAATGAAAGCTATGCACTTTTTGCAAAAAGTGAAAAAGTGAAATGAGTTTACCTATTTATAGGATAAAAGGGAGACTTCCCCAACAAATTAAGACAAGCATTCAATTTGGAGTAGCCACATGTCAAGACATGATCAGCTTACCCGAGAAACGAGCAGCCACATGTCAATGCATGATCAGCTTATCCGAGAAATAAAACACTACTGATATAAAGAGCGAAGCATCACCATAATGAGCACGTTTGATGAAACGTCAGCCATTAATGTGATGACAGTTTACTCAACGATCAAGCTCAAAATTTTGAAATTCAAAATTCAAAATGAACTAGTAAGACAAACAGCTAAAGGCTCTTATTGCTTCTTCTTTTCTGATATGATCAGATCCTTCAAGGGGGATAAATGATGATACCCATTATCAATGAGCCTGAGTCAACCTCAGCCCAAAGCCCATCAATTGGCTAAGAGCCCAACCAAATAGGAGGCCTATCACCATTAGGCCCAGTGCCACTAAACCCAGCGCATGATGAACGAAAGCGCATAGGACCAGAAAAGATAAGGCCCGCTGGCTATTCGATCGGACTGACAAGGCACGCCCCCTATTAGTGTCACACCCCAAATCGGGCCTAGTCGGATTTGACTAGCTAAGTCGGATAAGTGAAGGGCATTTTGGTAATTTTGTTCATGAAGAAATTGGATAATAAGGACTTAAGTGCAGAGTATTTAATTAATTATGTTAAGAGGGGGAAAATTATAAGGTGTGCATGTGTGTATGGATGTAGGGTATGTTATTTGGGATTATCTAGTGAAGTGTGTGTATTGTACACAAGGATGTAAAGTGTTTGTGAGCAATTATTTGGTGTGTGTTGCGTTTTGGTACTAAATATTTCAAAGCATTGATTTGAGGGATCATTTAGTGTGTGAGTGGTGTATGGTATATTGGAGTATGAAAGTCAATAAGTGGAATGTTGGGTCCATTAGTAGCTTGCCACATGGATGGGGTAGATGGAAGCAATTAATGTAAAGAAAAGAGAGAGAGAGAAGCAAAAGGCAGATTTCTGCTTCTCCCTCACGTTTCCTCCTCTCCTTTCCTTTCTTTCCATTTTTCGTTGCTCCTTCTACTCTCTTAAGTGTGTGCTTAAAGTGGATTCTCAAGGATTAAAGTTGAATTTATGAGTTGGAGCTGGAATTGGTAAGGTAAGTGCTTGAGTTGCTTGGGTTTTCTCCTTCATCTTTTCTCTGTTTTCTTTGGGTGTGATTTTCTGGGTTTTGGATGAGGTTTTTCATGGTTGATTTTGTGGTTTTGGCTGGTTCTTGTGCAAGAATCGGAGGAGTGAAGGAGGAGTGAAGGAAAAGAAAAGGTGGGCTTGTAAAAAGAAGATTGAAGCTGCATGTTATCCAGGTTTGGGAGCTGTGATTTTGAGTGTGTGTGTTTGGGAAACTCTCTATTATGTATTTGAATTTTTAGTATATTCATGTGTAATATAAGTTTCTTGAATGTGTTATTGATGATATATGATGATGGTAGTGAGTGTTGGTTTAAATTGTTCATCTATGCATGTGAATAGGATTTTGGGTGAAAAACTGGGTTAGAGTGCATTGGACCTTTCTTCGCTTATTAAGCTGTTTTGGGAGTTTTAGAACTCCAAATGGTATGAAATTAGTGCCATTGGAAAGATAAGATACATTCCTAAAACGGGTTAGAAATAGATTTGAGCTAATTGCAACTCTAAGTGTCCCAAAAGTGGTCAAGAAGTGGAGCTATCTTCTCTGGACGGGTTCAGGGGAGCACTGTAGGTTGTTTAGATTATATATGACTCTGTAGATGTCCAATTGATCTGAAATTTGTTTCATTTTCAAGTTAACATCCTAGAGAACAAATGTTAAGAAGGAATGTTTGCCTAAAAATGTAGTTTAGATGCCCGTTTAGGCTGAACAAAAATGAGTGGTGAAGCAGTCCTGAATCGTAGCTTCTGTTTTGCAAGTTTTTGGTAGGTCACGGTGGTAACCAAATTCATTACCACCGTGACATATGTAAATCCTGGACAGAATGCTTAGTTTGGGACCTCACGGTGGTAACCAAATTCATTACCACCGTGACCCCTTCTGTCTTGACCATTTTATGTGTTTTTCTTCCCGAATTGAATCCGTTTTGCACCGGAACTTCCTAGGATTCATCCAATGCATGTTTAGGACTATTAAATGAGTATAATAATAGTCTTCACTTGGAAAATAAACATGAATAGGATTAATATTAATACAGACTAATAAAATAATTAGGTGTAATTGTATGATTAGTATATAGTCAAGTTAAATGACACTTAAGGGTTGTAATACCCTAATCTGTATGAGCATGTGATATTGAATGTGAAATGTATTATGCATATCTGTATTTATGATCCTTCTCTAAGAATATTATGCTATGCTTAAGTGTAAATTATACCGTTGCATGACTAAGACTTTGCATTGTTAAGTGTTAGCAATGAATTGATGTAATATGATGCTGTTCTTCGAATTCATGTGTAAGACTTATTAATGGCATGATTCAATGATGTTTGATTTGGGTTTTTATTGCTATTGGAATGAGGATATGTTGTCTGAATTGAGAACTTCGGTATTGTTGGTTTGTATAACCTGGGAATCGCCCTCAGGAATCGCATCTGGGCATGGGTCACGGTGGCAACCAATTCGGTTACCACCGTGAGGCACGAACCAGATACATTCTGCCGTGGGCTTGAATAGGTCACGGTGGCAACCAATCTGGTTACCACCGTGAGGTGTTCAGACCTTAGATTCTGTTCAGGGTTGTGGGTATGTCACGGTGGCAACCTATTTAGTTACCACCGTGAGGTACCCCAGACTTGCATTCTGCCAAGGATCCCTGGTATGTCACGGTGGCAACCAATCTGATTATCACCGTGACCTACCCTGTTTTTGTAATAAAATCCCTTTATTTCTGCATATTTTAGGAATGTTTAATTATGGATTTTTAGCACGCAATACCATGTGTTTTGAGCTATATGTATGTATGTTCTGATTATCATAGAATGTGAATTCTTTGCTTGTCGTAATTAAACTACGGCCATTAACTGAGTAATTCTCCGCCTGCAAGAGTCAGTCTAGTGGATAGTTAGGCATGCCTAATAGAGTCTTTGCTGCAGCTTCTGTTTCGTTTCCGTTTGGACCCCGATCAGGTCCCCGATTGGTTCCTCGCGAACCTTCTGTAATGTGGTTGGATCTTATTTAAGATCCCCCATAAAAATGTTTGTGAATGAAAAGTAAAATAGTTTGCGATTTGTACCCGTAAGGTACTTTCTGTAATCGGCTTGTACCCGTAAAGTACTTTCTGTATACTCGTTATCCACTATTTTGAGTCAGCAGGTATTCTGTCTATTCTGCCTAATGTGAACAAGAGAATGTGATATTCGATTAAGCATGATTCTGGACATGTGAATCGGTTATGTATCTGAATGTGATTATGAATCTCTGAATGGGTTAAGTGTGACCTAAACATGTGAATTAGACACATTTATCTGCATATATGGGTATATGCATAACATAGTGTGAATGTATGGTATGCCAGCGGTTATGAATATAGGTACGGGAATTAAGATGTGCGTGACTGTGACCATGATCTTTTGAATACCATGAATTTGATTAATTATGTCTATAAGAATATGAATTAACATGTATACGAATGCACACTTGCGTTGTTGAATGCTATGGTTAATAGGCATGTGCCCAAACGTGATTTTGTACTATGGACTGTTATGGTGAAGTATGTGAATCAAGATACGTACGAATGTGCTCTTGTTCCTGGAATGTCATAAATATTGTGTTACGTTACATGCCTCCTCTCTCTAGTTTTCCTATTGTAGTGACTTCGGCATGTGTTCATGTGTTTACGCTTCAAGGCATGATATTGTATGGTTTACAGTTGCACAGGGGAAGTGTGGTGGTTTGATGCTATGCCCTGGGTTTCATTTAGTGTAAGCGCCTTGTGGTATGATAAAAGTATGTTTTGATACCTAGTGTCTCGGCATGATAATTAGGTTCGTTACTGCCTGATAATTGTATTGCATGAGAATATGAACTTCCGAATGCATGGCTTTCCTATGCAGGCTTGTTTATCCATCTGTTGTGATTATTTGCATATGCCAATTGTGTTTATAACTTGTTCTGGCGACCATTGTGAATGGCCGACTATCTTGCTTGTGAGTTCTCCCCACTAAGCGTTTATCGCTTAGCACGGGCTCTTTTCCCGTGCAGGTGGCAGGTTTGGTTCGGTTCGAGTCGCGCGTCTGCAGGGTCGGCCACATAGGAGTTAGAAGTGTTATGTTATTCTGTTCAGCTTCTGTATTTTGATTTCTGTACTTTTGTAGCCTTTTGATTATGTAAGGATCTTATTGTAATTAAGTTTCAGTTATTTCTCCGCTTTCTGCTTCCGCTGAATGATCATGTATGCATGTGTATATGTTTCGGCTTAGTGCCTGCATGTGTGTGAGTTAATGTATGTCCAGTTTTGCGTCTCAAGATAAGTTTTTAATTTCCCGTGTTTTTGGCATGAACGTATGCTTTTGCTTAGCGTATGTGCGCATATTTGTGAGTGAGCGTTGGGTAGCGCTCTCCGGCGTCCTTCTAATGGGGACGTTGGGGGTGTTACATTTAGTGGTATCAGAGCCTGGTTTGGCGGTTCTGGGTGTGTTGTTTGTTATGTGACGTGTCTTTGCATGTGAGTCGGTTTGTGTCGTGGCCTAATGCAGATGTGTCGTGTCTTGTGTCATGTTTAGATGGAGTCTGATCCTAGTGAGAATGTGGGCGAGACAACGGAATGTGTGAACCTAGTTAGTGCAATATCATAGTGTTTCTGAGTATCCTTTGGTTGAGGATTCCGGTCCTATTTCCGATGATAGGACATAAGTGCAAGGGTCTTTGGATTTTGTAAGGATTTAGTAGTACTCTGTATACCTGTCAGCTATCTCTAGAAAAAGTTTTTGAATGAAAGCATATTGAATCATGGGGATGGGATAAAGTGCATCATTATAGCATCAATTGCATTTCTTCTACATCACTCTGCATACTTGAGCCATCGCATTCTCATTGCATCATCATCCCTTTGACCATACATGAGAAGCAATGCATATGTGTTTTGACTGAGGGAAAGCTGACAGGATGTACATGGAGTATTTGGTATTAAGGTTAAGAGTGGTGATGGTAACCATAGCAGCTGTTAAGTAAAGTGTTCTGTGTTTGATTTAAGTGGAGTAGAAAGATTATTTCGGAATTTTGTGCGAGTGAAGGTGATATGATCTTGTATGGACATCTTTGAAGTATTAAAAGGATATGTATAGCTGTCGGCGAAAGTCGGGTGGTTTATACGTGAAGTGTATGAGTTTGGCGGTGACTTGGAATGTGGTGTTGAGAATCCTTCCGGTGTATGTGAATTTCGAGGACGAAATTCTTTTAGGAGGGAAGAGTTGTCTCACCCCAAATCGGGCCTAGTCGGATTTGACTAGCTAAGTCGGATAAGTGAAGGGCATTTTGGTAATTTTGTTCATGAAGAAATTGGATAATAAGGACTTAAGTGCAGAGTATTTAATTAATTATGTTAAGAGGGGGAAAATTATAAGGTGTGCATGTGTGTATGGATGTAGGGTATGTTATTTGGGATTATCTAGTGAAGTGTGTGTATTGTACACAAGGATGTAAAGTGTTTGTGAGCAATTATTTGGTGTGTGTTGCATTTTGGTACTAAATATTTCAAAGCATTGATTTGAGGGATCATTTAGTGTGTGAGTGGTGTATGGTATATTGGAGTATGAAAGTCAATAAGTGGAATGTTGGGTCCATTAGTAGCTTGCCACATGGATGGGGTAGATGGAAGCAATTAATGTAAAGAAAAGAGAGAGAGAGAAGCAAAAGGCAGATTTCTGCTTCTCCCTCACGTTTCCTCCTCTCCTTTCCTTTCTTTCCATTTTTCGTTGCTCCTTCTACTCTCTTAAGTGTGTGCTTAAAGTGGATTCTCAAGGATTAAAGTTGAATTTATGAGTTGGAGCTGGAATTGGTAAGGTAAGTGCTTGAGTTGCTTGGGTTTTCTCCTTCATCTTTTCTCTGTTTTCTTTGGGTGTGATTTTCTGGGTTTTGGATGAGGTTTTTCATGGTTGATTTTGTGGTTTTGGCTGGTTCTTGTGCAAGAATCGGAGGAGTGAAGGAGGAGTGAAGGAAAAGAAAAGGTGGGCTTGTAAAAAGAAGATTGAAGCTGCATGTTATCCAGGTTTGGGAGCTGTGATTTTGAGTGTGTGTGTTTGGGAAACTCTCTATTATGTATTTGAATTTTTAGTATATTCATGTGTAATATAAGTTTCTTGAATGTGTTATTGATGATATATGATGATGGTAGTGAGTGTTGGTTTAAATTGTTCATCTATGCATGTGAATAGGATTTTGGGTGAAAAACTGGGTTAGAGTGCATTGGACCTTTCTTCGCTTATTAAGCTGTTTTGGGAGTTTTAGAACTCCAATTGGTATCAAATCAGTGCCATTGGAAAGATAAGATAAATTCCTAAAAACGGGTTAGAAATAGATTTGAGCTAATTGCAACTCTAAGTGTCCCAAAAGTGGTCAAGAAGTGGAGCTATCTTCTCTGGACGGGTTCAGGGGAGCACTGTAGGTTGTTTAGATCATATATGACTCTGTAGATGTCCAATTGATCTGAAATTTGTTTCATTTTCAAGTTAACATCCTAGAGAACAAATGTTAAGAAGGAATGTTTGCCTAAAAATGTAGTTTAGATGCCCGTTTAGGCTGAACAAAAATGAGTGGTGAAGCAGTCCTGAATCGTAGCTTCTGTTTTGCAAGTTTTTGGTAGGTCACGGTGGTAACCAAATTCATTACCACCGTGACATATGTAAATCCTGGACAGAATGCTTAGTTTGGGACCTCACGGTGGTAACCAAATTCATTACCACCGTGACCCCTTCTGTCTTGACCATTTTATGTGTTTTTCTTCCCGAATTGAATCCGTTTTGCACCGGAACTTCCTAGGATTCATCCAATGCATGTTTAGGACTATTAAATGAGTATAATAATAGTCTTCACTTGGAAAATAAACATGAATAGGATTAAGATTAATACAGACTAATAAAATAATTAGGTGTAATTGTATGATTAGTATATAGTCAAGTTAAATGACACTTAAGGGTTGTAATACCCTAATCTGTATGAGCATGTGATATTGAATGTGAAATGTATTATGCATATCTGTATTTATGATCCTTCTCTAAGAATATTATGCTATGCTTAAGTGTAAATTGTACCGTTGCATGACTAAGACTTTGCATTGTTAAGTGTTAGCAATGAATTGATGTAATATGATGCTGTTCTTCGAATTCATGTGTAAGACTTATTAATGGCATGATTCAATGATGTTTGATTTGGGTTTTTATTGCTATTGGAATGAGGATATGTTGTCTGAATTGAGAACTTCGGTATTGTTGGTTTGTATAACCTGGGAATCGCCCTCAGGAATCGCATCTGGGCATGGGTCACGGTGGCAACCAATTCGGTTACCACCGTGAGGCACGAACCAGATACATTCTGCCGTGGGTTTGAATAGGTCACGGTGGCAACCAATCTGGTTACCACCGTGAGGTGTTCAGACCTTAGATTCTGTTCAGGGTTGTGGGTATGTCACGGTGGCAACCTATTTAGTTACCACCGTGAGGTACCCCAGACTTGCATTCTGCCAAGGATCCCTGGTATGTCACAGTGGCAACCAATCTGATTATGACCGTGACC
The DNA here is from genome assembly GCA_947683425.1 of Excoecaria cochinchinensis. NCBI lineage: Eukaryota > Viridiplantae > Streptophyta > Magnoliopsida > Malpighiales > Euphorbiaceae > Excoecaria > Excoecaria cochinchinensis. Next base: position 2,379,548 of record CANTUQ010000058.1, read on the forward strand.
TACCCTGTTTTTTTAATAAAATCCCTTTATTTCTGCATATTTTAGGAATGTTTAATTATGGATTTTTAGCACGCAATACCATGTGTTTTGAGCTATATGTATGTATGTTCTGATTATCATAGAATGTGAATTCTTTGCTTGTCGTAATTAAACTACGGCCATTAACTGAGTAATTCTCCGCCTGCAAGAGTCAGTCTAGTGGATAGTTAGGCATGCCTAATAGAGTCTTTGCTGCAGCTTCTGTTTCGTTTCCGTTTGGACCCCGATCAGGTCCCCGATTGGTTCCTCGCGAACCTTCTGTAATGTGGTTGGATCTTGTTTAAGATCCCCCATAAAAATGTTTGTGAATGAAAAGTAAAATAGTTTGCGATTTGTACCCGTAAGGTACTTTCTGTAATCGGCTTGTACCCGTAAAGTACTTTCTGTATACTCGTTATCCACTATTTTGAGTCAGCAGGTATTCTGTCTATTCTGCCTAATGTGAACAAGAGAATGTGATATTCGATTAAGCATGATTCTGGACATGTGAATCGGTTATGTATCCGAATGTGATTATGAATCTCTGAATGGGTTAAGTGTGACCTAAACATGTGAATTAGACACATTTATCTGCATATATGGGTATATGCATAACATAGTGTGAATGTATGGTATGCCAGCGGTTATGAATATAGGTACGGGAATTAAGATGTGCGTGACTGTGACCATGATCTTTTGAATACCATGAATTTGATTAATTATGTCTATAAGAATATGAATGAACATGTATACGAATGCACACTTGCGTTGTTGAATGCTATGGTTAATAGGCATGTGCCCAAACGTGATTTTGTACTATGGACTGTTATGGTGAAGTATGTGAATCAAGATACGTACGAATGTGCTCTTGTTCCTGGAATGTCATAAATATTGTGTTACGTTACGTGCCTTGTCACACCCCAACCTATAACATGGATACTTCTGTTCCATGATTAGAGCGAGAAGTATCCCGATAGAAAGGAGTGTCACATCCCACTAGTACAAACATGTAGCCATCACATTCGAAAGAATTACATATTCAGTACAAATAAAACTTTAATAGAAAGAAGAGGATAATAGAACAAAATGAGTACTCTTATTAATATACAGAAATAGTTCTTTACATATTACATCAGATTACAAAAAGGACCAATTTACAAAAGCCCAAGATACACTGTTCCAAAAGGGCCATCAAAATAATACATAGTTCAAAGGCTAACAAAACATTAGGCTATTACAAAAGAAGGAAAGCCTAAACTATAAAACTTCTGAACTCTAGTTGCGTTGGCCTTCCCGATGCGACACGCCCAGAACACGCGTACAAAAACCTTCCACACCTGCACGGATAAACACCCGTGCTAAGCGAAATCGCTTAGTGGGGAAACACACAATGCATGACCGCCACTCACAGTGACGGTAACAGAAAACACAAGATAACAATACAATTATATATATAAAGATATATCATCATACATATCCAATTCATTTAATTGCATTCACATTCAGAATTCTTGCACAAAGGCACTCAATAACACCTGCTTAATCATAATGAGTGGATAACGAGTACACATAGATACTTGAGAGTATCGGTTCTATATGATAAACACATAGATACCCAAAGGTATCAAATATTCTTTTTATATCATTCCAAGTTGTTACACATAGAATCTTAAGAAAGATTCAAACAAAGGGATCGCGAGGATCCAGTCGGGGGACCTGATCAGGGTCCAAATCGTACACATAGCTGCAGCGGCACATAACTCTATTAGGCATGCCTAACTATCCACTTATCCGACATTAGCAGGTTATGCAAAATATTATCACATTTTCATACATGTAATTCATGTAAATAGATAGTCAAAGTTTTAATGAAAACTGCATGCAAAAGAAAATAAGTCATTAAGCAAAAAGAAAAAGAAATCACATTTGGAAACTGCGTCTGTCGCGCTCGCGACGGTTGTCGCGATCGCGACAGAGACCAAACACATCTCCCCGCCAAGTCTCGCAGTCGCGAGAAGGTCTCGCGCTCGCGAGAGGACAAAAGCATCACCCTCTGTCGCGCTCGCGACAGTCGTCGCGCTCGCGACAGAAGACAGTCTTTCCATTCTATCGTGCTCGCGACTACGGCGCGCTCGCGACAGAGGGGAGTCCTGCACTCACTCGGAGGTTGAGCGCTCTGTCGCGCTCGCGACGTATGTCGCGGTCGCGACAGAGAGTTCCCTACCGAGCTCTTGGCGCGACACATCTCGCGCCGGCGCGAGGGTTGAAAGCTCCGCGCTCTGTCGCGCTCGCGACGGTGTCGCGATCGCGACAGACACGGGATTTCCAGCTCTTACGCCCAAATTCTGCAGAATTCTTACCAACTTCACATCCAAACTTCCAAATTTGATTCCAAACCTCAAAATTCAGCAATACACTCATCTACAACTCATAATATGACTAAAAACCCAGCTTTACCATAATTTATCTCAATTAAATCAAATCAAATACATGCCCAATTTCAAGAAATCCCAAAACAGCAAATTCTACAACACTAACAACCATTCACATGATTTCTCACAAATCATTCAACAATATTCATTCTTTTACATCACATATCACTTTAATTTCAATTTAAGTTATAACCACTCAACTCATAATACTAATCAAAGCATAAACACATTTATCAAACTTAAATCACAAAATACACAAAATATGAAAAATTCCCAAACCTTCTCTCCTTAGCTCCTAATCGCGAGCTCCGCTTCCGCTTGCTATTCCTTTTCCTTTATCAGGTCTAGGAGCCTCCTCTGAACCATAAACCCATAACAATCAAAATCAATTTTACAACTACCCACAAATGAATTTACAAATAATTAAACCTAGAGAAGAGGAAGAAAAAGAAATCTATAACCCCAACTCACCTTAGAGCTTTAAATCCACAAGCTAAGCAACTCTAATTATTCAAGGGAAAGAAAAGAGAGCAAGGTCGGGCAAAGAAGAAGAAGAACGAAGAAGAAGAAAGAAGAAAAGAGGAAATGGCGTGAGGAAGAGAGGGTGATCGGGAAAACAAAAGAGAAAGGCTGATTTCTCTCTCTCTCACCAAACCCATAAATGCCCTCTTATCCACTTGCCACATGTCAATTCCCCCATAAGCCACATGCTTCAAAATACACCCTACTCCCAAACTCTAATATACACTCTAGAATATCTCTCACTTATACCTCTACTTCTATACACACCCATATATTCTAATTTAATTTCCTCTTCTCCCTAATACACACACATATACCATATTTAAATAAATTAAATATTCCAATTTAACTCAAACACATATAACAATACACACATATATACACGGACAGGCTCAAACTACTGGGGTGGTTTTGGGGTGTTACAATACTCCCCCACTTAACAGAATTTCGTCCTCGAAATTCATACCTGTTCCGAACAACTGAGGATATTGCAATCTCATAGCTTCTTCTGGTTCCCATGTAGCTTCCTCAATACCGTGATGCTGCCACAAAACTTTGACTAACGGTATTTGCTTATTCCGAAGCTGTCTGACTTCCCGCTCCAAAATCCTCTTCGGTTCTTCATCAAAAGAAAAGTCTGACTGAATCCGGATATCTTGCACTGGTAACACATGTGAAGGATCTGACCGATATCTCCTGAGCATAGATACATGAAAAACATCATGTAATCTAGCTAACTCCAAAGGCAACGCTAACTGATATGATACTGGACCCACTTTCCTTAGAATCTCATACGGCCCAATAAATCGTGGACTTAGCTTGCCTTTCTTGCCGAAACGGAGAACCTTACGCCATGGTGACACTTTCAAGAAAACTTTATCCCCCACTTCGAACTGTATATCTCTGCGCTTCAAATTAGCATAAGAACGCTGTCGATCTTTTGCTGCCTTCAAGTTCTGTTGCACAACCCTTACTTTTTCTTCTGTATCCCGCACTATATCCGGACCTATCATAGCTTTTTCTGACAGTTCAGTCCAACATATTGGTGTTCTACACTTCCGTCCATACAGCGCTTCATAAGGAGCCATACCAATGCTCACTTGGTAGCTGTTGTTATATGCGAATTCCATCAATGACACATACCGATCCCAACTTCCTGAAAACTCTAAAGCACAACCTCGAAGCATATCTTCCAAAATCTGAATAACCCTTTCTGATTGCCCATCAGTTTGCGGATGGAAAGCAGTACTGAAATTCAACCGTGTTCCCAAGGCTGCATGAAGTTCTTTCCAAAACTTAGATGTAAAGCGAGGATCTCGGTCTGATACAATGGATGACGGAATCCCATGCAACCGGACTATCTCATCCACATACAGTTCCGCCAACTTATCCATCGAGTAATCCACTCGCACAGGCAGAAAATGTGCAGACTTTGACAATCGATCTACTATAACCCATACCGAATCATGCTTACGCTGAGTCATAGGCAAACCAGATACAAAATCCATCGTGATGTCATCCCATTTCCATTGAGGAATGGGTAAGGGATGAAGCAACCCCGATGGCACTTGATGCTCGGTTTTCACTTGCTGACAGGTAAGGCACCTTGAAACAAATTCTGTTATCTCTCTTTTCATTCCAGGCCACCAATAGTATTGCTTCAAGTCTTGATACATTTTATCTCCACCAGGATGCATAGTGAAGACTGAAGAGTGAGCTTCTTGTAACAATTTCTTTCTTAACTCACCAACATCAGGTACACATAACCGATTCCCATGCCTAAGCATTCCTTCACTGTCTATCAGATATTCTGTCCGCTTGCCCTCTTTCACTGCTTGACAAACACGCTGAAGTACATGATCATCTAACTGTGCCCTTGCAATTTCAGATCTCAAACTTGGCTTAACTCTAAGTTGAGCAATCAGAGCACCTTCAGAATCAAACCTCCATCTACCTCGGTTAGCCAGCAAAGCAGACAAAGACTTCCTACTAAGAGCATCCGCTACCACGTTAGCTTTACCCGGATGGTAATCAATGATACAATCATAATCCTTAAATAACTCTAACCATCTCCGCTGCCTCAAATTCAACTCCTTCTGTGTTAACAAATACTTGAGACTCTTATGATCGGTGAAAATTCTGCACGTCTCCCCATACAAGTAGTGTCGCCAAATCTTAAGCGCAAACACTACCACTGCCAACTCTAGATCGTGAGTCGGGTAGTTTCGCTCATGAGGCTTCAACTGTCTCGATACATAAGCTATTACTTTATTCCCTTGCATCAGAACACACCCTAAGCCAATACCCGAAGCATCACTATACATAGTATATTCCTTACCCGAAACCGGCTGTGTAAGCACAGGAGCTTTAACCAACAACTCTTTCAACCGATCAAAACTGGCTTGACACTTTTCAGTCCATACAAACTTGACATCCTTCCGCAGAAGCTTGGTCAAAGGAGATGCTATCACTGAAAACCCTTGAACAAACCGTCGGTAATACCCTGCTAAACCCAGAAAACTTCTCACCTCAGGTACATTCTTTGGAGGCATCCACTTAACAATCGCTTCAATTTTACTTGGATCAACACGTACACCTTCTGCTGATATCACATGTCCAAGGAAGGCCACTTCCTTTAACCAAAACTCACACTTGCTGAGTTTCGCATACAGCTGATGATCTCTCAACATTTGCAATACCAGCCTCAGATGTTCCTTATGCTCTTGTTGATTTCTGGAATACACCAAAATATCGTCAATGAATACCACAACAAACTTATCCAAATACGGTCGGAAAACTCGGTTCATCAGATCCATAAAGGCTGCAGGTGCGTTTGTCAAACCGAAGGGCATTACTAAAAATTCATAATGACCATAACGCGTCCGAAAAGCCGTCTTAGCCACATCTGCTTCCTTAACCCCTAACTGATAATAACCTGACCTCAAATCTATCTTAGAGAATACCCCGGCTCCTCTCAACTGATCAAACAAGTCTTCAATCCTTGGCAAAGGATACTTATTCTTGATAGTCACTTTATTAAGCTGTCGGTAATCAATGCACATCCGAAGGGTTCCATCCTTTTTCTTAACAAACAATACTGGAGCACCCCACGGTGACACACTAGGCCGGATGAATCCTTTATCCAACAATTCCTGTAACTGACTCTTCAATTCTTTCAATTCCATTGGAGCCATTCTATAAGGAGCCTTTGAAATCGGAGCTGTACCCGGCAGAATCTCTACTGACAATTCAACCTCTCTCTCGGGAGGTAACCCCGGTAACTCTTCCGGAAAGACATCTACAAAATCTCTTATAACCGGAATATCTTGAATCTTTACTTGACCTCTCCGAGAATCTAAAACCACAGCCAAAAACGCTTCACATCCCTTCCTGATAAATCTTCTGGCTTTCATAGCTGATACCACATTATGCAAAGAACTACTTCCAATTCCCTTCACAATAACAGGCAAACGATCCTTATCTCTCAAAACCATTACTTTCCTATGACAGTCTACTACTGCTCGATGCTTATCTAGCCAATCCATTCCCAAAATAATATCGAACTCATGAAAAGGCAAACAAATCAGATCTACTACAAACTCAATACCCTGTATCTTTAAAGGACACTTTCGACATACACGATTAACCGTAACACTCTGACCCAACGGACTGGATACGCAAATCTCATATTCCATCTTCTCCTCACTACCCAAACTATCCCACAACTTACCAGAACACACATAGGAATGGGTAGACCCCGGGTCAATCAAAACATAAACTTCAGAATCAAGCAAAGAAAACTTACCGGCAATCACTTCAGGAGCATTCTGTTTCTCTCGGGCTTTCATAGCATAAGCTCTACCAGATGATGGTACAGGACGATCCACTGTTTCCGAGGCTTCTCTATCTCGAGCTCTTCCACCTCGACCCCTTCCTCTACCTCTATTACGACTTCCTTGGGGTACATTAGATCCAGCTCGACTCCCTTCCTGTTGTCCCGAAGGATCTCCATATCGACTTGGACAATTCGCGAGCATATGATCCGTGGAACCACATCTAAAACAGCCTCCTGTTAACCATCGACACTCACCCCAATGGGGTTTATTACAATGAGAACATCGGGGAGGACCATCTCCTCTACCTGAGCCCGCTCCCCTGGAAGAACCCTGTCTCCTTCCTCTAGGAGCTGGACTAGCTACTGATTTATCAGCAAAATTTCCTTGTGATTCTCTTGGCCTCTTGCCTGAAGAAGAGCCACCTCTTGCAGATTTTCTTCTTTGAGCTTTCTCTCTCAAAATATTCTCAGAACGCTCCGCCCTCAAGGCTGCCTGCACCAACTGATAATACCTCACATTCGGAGCCGACATCAATGATATTAACATCACCTTTAAAGATTCATTCAAGCCTGCTTCAAAATGCTGACATCTGAACTCTTCTGTGAGAACCCTTGGCGGCGCATATTTGCTCAACTTGGTAAACTCATCCTCATACTCAGCCACAGACATGGTTCTTTGCTTAAGAGTTAAAAACTGCGCCCACTTGGCATCCTTATATGCTTTGGTCACATACCGGTTCTGAAACTCATCCTCAAAGAACTCCCATGATATCGGTTCAGGAATTTGCGGTTGACTAGTCACCAATTTCCACCAATCATAAGCTGAACCTTGTAACAAAGACAAGGCACACTCCACTTCTTGCTCTGGTGGGCATCTTATCTCCTTAAGTACTCTGGATGTCTTCTCTAACCACATCTCTGCTTTAGAAGATTCATCTATACCGGTACCAAAGAAATCCTCTGCACCATGCTTTCTTAGCCTTTCAATAGGTGCACTTGGTGCTGTCACTCTTTCAAGTACCCTTGTCATACTCTGAAGCATCGCTTCCATCGGTCCCAAAGGCACCTCAGGTCGTCCCCTAGGAGGTTGAGCCGGACCAGAAACTGAGGGATCCTGCTCTTGGGGATTTGCACTTTCTGCTGACCCCTCGAGTGATCCACGAGCGGACTCCATAACTACAAAACATAAACGCAGTGCGCATCAGGCCAACACAACCCCAACAGACAGACTAACACACTGAAACCCAGTAACACCTAGAACCAATTGCTCTGATACCACCTAATGTCACACCCCAACCTATAACATGGATACTTCTGTTCCATGATTAGAGCGAGAAGTATCCCGATAGAAAGGAGTGTCACATCCCACTAGTACAAACATGTAACCATCACATTCGAAAGAATTACATATTCAGTACAAATAAAACTTTAATAGAAAGAAGAGGATAATAGAACAAAATGAGTACTCTTATTAATATACAGAAATAGTTCTTTACATATTACATCAGATTACAAAAAGGACCAATTTACAAAAGCCCAAGATACACTGTTCCAAAAGGGCCATCAAAATAATACATAGTTCAAAGGCTAACAAAACATTAGGCTATTACAAAAGAAGGAAAGCCTAAACTATAAAACTTCTGAACTCTAGTTGCGTTGGCCTTCCCGATGCGACACGCCCAGAACACGCGTACAAAAACCTTCCACACCTGCACGGATAAACACCCGTGCTAAGCGAAATTGCTTAGTGGGGAAACACACAATGCATGACCGCCACTCACAGTGACGGTAACAGAAAACACAAGATAACAATACAATTATATATATAAAGATATATCATCATACATATCCAATTCATTTAATTGCATTCACATTCAGAATTCTTGCACAAAGGCACTCAATAACACCTGCTTAATCATAATGAGTGGATAACGAGTACACATAGATACTTGAGAGTATCGGTTCTATATGATAAACACATAGATACCCAAAGGTATCAAATATTCTTTTTATATCATTCCAAGTTGTTACACATAGAATCTTAAGAAAGATTCAAACAAAGGGATCGCGAGGATCCAGTCGGGGGACCTGATCAGGGTCCAAATCGTACACATAGCTGCAGCGGCACATAACTCTATTAGGCATGCCTAACTATCCACTTATCCGACATTAGCAGGTTATGCAAAATATTATCACATTTTCATACATGTAATTCATGTAAATAGATAGTCAAAGTTTTAATGAAAACTGCATGCAAAAGAAAATAAGTCATTAAGCAAAAAGAAAAAGAAATCACATTTGGAAACTGCGTCTGTCGCGCTCGCGACGGTTGTCGCGATCGCGACAGAGACCAAACACATCTCCCCGCCAAGTCTCGCAGTCGCGAGAAGGTCTCGCGCTCGCGAGAGGACAAAAGCATCACCCTCTGTCGCGCTCGCGACAGTCGTCGCGCTCGCGACAGAAGACAGTCTTTCCATTCTATCATGCTCGCGACTACGGCGCGCTCGCGACAGAGGGGAGTCCTGCACTCACTCGGAGGTTGAGCGCTCTGTCGCGGTCGCGACAGAGAGTTCCCTACCGAGCTCTTGGCGCGACACATCTCGCGCCGGTGCGAGGGTTGAAAGCTCCGCGCTCTGTCGCGCTCGCGACGGTGTCGCGATCGCGACAGACACGGGATTTCCAGCTCTTACGCCCAAATTCTGCAGAATTCTTACCAACTTCACATCCAAACTTCCAAATTTGATTCCAAACCTCAAAATTCAGCAATACACTCATCTACAACTCATAATATGACTAAAAACCCAGCTTTACCATAATTTATCTCAATTAAATCAAATCAAATACATGCCCAATTTCAAGAAATCCCAAAACAGCAAATTCTACAACACTAAAAACCATTCACATGATTTCTCACAAATCATTCAACAATATTCATTCTTTTACATCACATATCACTTTAATTTCAATTTAAGTTATAACCACTCAACTCATAATCCTAATCAAAGCATAAACACATTTATCAAACTTAAATCACAAAATACACAAAATATGAAAAATTCCCAAACCTTCTCTCCTTAGCTCCTAATCGCGAGCTCCGCTTCCGCTTGCGATTCCTTTTCCTTTATCAGGTCTAGGAGCCTCCTCTGAACCATAAACCCATAACAATCAAAATCAATTTTACAACTACCCACAAATGAATTTACAAATAATTAAACCTAGAGAAGAGGAAGAAAAAGAAATCTATAACCCCAACTCACCTTAGAGCTTTAAATCCACAAGCTAAGCAACTCTAATTATTCAAGGGAAAGAAAAGAGAGCAAGGTCGGGCAAAGAAGAAGAAGAACGAAGAAGAAGAAAGAAGAAAAGAGGAAATGGCGTGAGGAAGAGAGGGTGATCGGGAAAACAAAAGAGAAAGGCTGATTTCTCTCTCTCTCACCAAACCCATAAATGCCCTCTTATCCACTTGCCACATGTCAATTCCCCCATAAGCCACATGCTTCAAAATACACCCTACTCCCAAACTCTAATATACACTCTAGAATATCTCTCACTTATACCTCTACTTCTATACACACCCATATATTCTAATTTAATTTCCTCTTCTCCCTAATACACACACATATACCATATTTAAATAAATTAAATATTCCAATTTAACTCAAACACATATAACAATACACACATATATACACGGACAGGCTCAAACTACTGGGGTGGTTTTGGGGTGTTACATGCCTCCTCTCTCTAGTTTTCCTATTGTAGTGACTTCGGCATGTGTTCATGTGTTTACGCTTCAAGGCATGATATTGTATGGTTTACAGTTGCACAGGGGAAGTGTGGTGGTTTGATGCTATGCCCTGGGTTTCATTTAGTGTAAGCGCCTTGTGGTATGATAAAAGTATGTTTTGATACCTAGTGTCTCGGCATGATAATTAGGTTCGTTACTGCCTGATAATTGTATTGCATGAGAATATGAACTTCCGAATGCATGGCTTTCCTATGCAGGCTTGTTTATCCATCTGTTGTGATTATTTGCATATGCCAATTGTGTTTATAACTTGTTCTGGCGACCATTGTGAATGGCCGACTATCTTGCTTGTGAGTTCTCCCCACTAAGCGTTTATCGCTTAGCACGGGCTCTTTTCCCGTGCAGGTGGCAGGTTTGGTTCGGTTCGAGTCGCGCGTCTGCAGGGTCGGCCACATAGGAGTTAGAAGTGTTATGTTATTCTGTTCAGCTTCTGTATTTTGATTTCTGTACTTTTGTAGCCTTTTGATTATGTAAGGATCTTATTGTAATTAAGTTTCAGTTATTTCTCTGCTTTATGCTTCCGCTGAATGATCATGTATGCATGTGTATATGTTTCGGCTTAGTGCCTGCATGTGTGTGAGTTAATGTATGTCCAGTTTTGCGTCTCAAGATAAGTTTTTAATTTCCCGTGTTTTTGGCATGAACGTATGCTTTTGCTTAGCGTATGTGCGCATATTTGTGAGTGAGCGTTGGGTAGCGCTCTCCGGCGTCCTTCCAATGGGGACGTAGGGGGTGTTACAATTAGTCCACTGACATATGCCATAGCCCATTTCTCCTATCTTATCCCATCACATCGCTGTCTACCTATTCTGACACAAAAATAGACCACTCAAATGGCTTTCAAATCCTCTATAAATACCCTTGGAACTGTAGACCCATATATGAGAAGTATTGAGACCCTCTCTCTGCATTTTCTCTTTAAAAGTACTATTGACTTAAGTTTCGGAGTGCTTATGCCTAGTTTAACCGGCTTGTTTTATTGTAGGTACAAAGTGTTGCTGCATCCGATCGGCTCGCCTGCAACTGTTATCTGGCCTCATACAGATTCTGACATTTTAGAAATTATCAATTACTAAATACATTCATTTGTAATAGATATTATATGATTATGTTGTATACGTGACATGTAAATTATTTTATTACATTTGTTTCATTCCCTGAAGTGAATGATGCAATATAAAATTATAGCCATAGAAATGGTAGTTCCAAGAAACGATAATTATTACTATTGTATTACTAATTTTCACCATCAGAAGTGGCTAATAATTAAGAGAAAAAAGAATGGTTAAAAAAACCATTTGAGAATGGACAAATTATATGATATGAAAGTACATTTGTCACGTATGATCATATTATTAAGTTTTATAAATTCTCCATCTTAAAGAAATGAAAGATGTGGAGATGAACTTGTACATGCTTGTTAAAGTACAACATGTAATTTTGGAAAATAAGTTTTAGTTATTATTTTTCACTTTATGCAGAATATAACCAGAAGATATATGGTTAGCATATGCAGAAGATATAAGATTCATTTTTATAAAAAGAATCTTTTAATATGACATATCAGAACTCTACATGCACAAGTTTAAAGTTGTGTACTGATATTATTATTATAAGAAGAAAAATGTACATTTGTACTCTTTTTTTTTTCCTTAACTAAGGTTTTTTTTCATTACATTTTCCTATTAAGGTTGTTAATGAGGCAACTTATGATGTGTATTAAAGATATTACGTGCTCTTTTTTCTTCACTAGATTTTTTATCTCACGAGGTTTTTCCTAATAGGATTTTAATGAGGTACAATACGTATTAATGGACATTTAAAGGGAAGTATATACTACAAATCCCATGATTATGAATGTCCATAAGCCTTTAAAATTGATAGCATGGCTTATCAAAAAGAAAAGGTAAACAAACATTGTACATGCAAGACATTTTGTAATATTATCAATGAATCTAAAGTCCACCAGAAGTGTGGAAGATCTTTTAGTAGAAAAGATATCATTTTTTGAAGAAGAAATGAAAAATTTTCAAAGTAATACTCTAGAAGAAGCAAAAAGCAACATATATCAAAAACTCTATATTTCTAGAAAAAATAACTCTAGAAGTGGATCTTATTATTGTTGATAATGTATTTACATATTCAGTTGCTCATAAAAAATAATGATAAAGAGTATGAGTCTCTAATTATCGAAAAGTATGATTAGCCAAAAAGGAAATAAGCAATCAATGTTAAACCAGACTCATATAAGATATTTGAACTATAAGTCTAGATACCAAAAGATGTCAAATATTTTGGCTATAACAATAGTAATTATCAAACTATTTAATATTGGCTATTCATAAAATTAATTGAGAGCCCATGTGGTTGAGAGCCACAACTCAACACATTAAAGGAATGTGTATATTATTATTTGAGAACAACAATCAATGGTATAACATCATGAATGAATGCCAAATTGCAAAGTTTGCTCAAGCGACAAATCAACTGATCTCTTTACAAAGGCACTACAAATTTCAATTTTAAAGAAGCATATACACAACATTGGAGTGCATCAACTGGAGGAATATTCAATATGCTTCATTATATTTTTTAGGGAAAGTACCTATGAATTTTATACTCTTTTTCCTTCGCTAAATTTTTATTCCACTGAATTTTTCTTAGCAAAGTTTTAACGAGGTATATTCATAGTGTATAATCATTCAAGAGGAATTATTATGTAATATTTCTATTGTGAATGACTACTTTTATTCCTAATTATTGGTTGGTTTCCTATATAATCTAAATTGTTCATAAATGTATTTACTTCTATATAGACAAAATTTTCTATATGGACAAAATTTTTATACCTATATATATTACCATTATGATTGTTTATAAACACACAATAATAAGAAGATCTCTTTACTTTTTATTTTTTTATTTTATATATTCTTTTATTTTTCAATTTATTTACAACAACCTCTATAATTTTTTTTGGAAATATTAGCGATTGTGGCATTGAAAGACTTGGGTTATTTTTGGAAGGCAGTTGATAATTCTGCAATTCAAAAAAAATAACAAAGAAAAAAAAATTAAAAAGAAAAGTCAGTGATCATGACTCTGCAATCGCCAATCAGTAAAACTCCATCACAATTAATATGAGTTCATGTGATTTACTCTGATTTATAGGGCATTATAAAGGAAGAGGAAGATGATATTTACCTTTTTTTTAAAAAAAAAAAGAAGAAAAAAAATGATGATATCTTACCTGATTGGTGATGTTCCATAAATAAATAATCCAATTTTATTTTTAAATTGACATCTTCATTTCTCCATTAATGATTTATATCTTAATTTTGTTTTTAAATTGACACCTCTGATTCGATATTATGCCCTCTGTTACCAGTTAAGTCTCTAGTTTAAAACAAAATTGTCCCATTTAAAATGTCACACCTGATTTGGTGTGGAGATAGCAATTAGTAGTTGGGCCTAACTTTAAAGGTAATCCAGTAAAAGATTTTACCGAGTAGCAAGTACTTTTTAATTTTTATTTTTTGCACTCTTCTATGCAATTATTTTCACCAAAAGGAAATTGTGGCGTCATTGAGACTATTGGTAGGAGTATGAACTATGAAACTGTAATAACTAATTTCTTTCTGTAAGGTTTATTTATTTATTTTAGTTAAAAGGACAATCTTTTATTTATGTAAATAGTTGTTAACATTTTTTTGATATGTGCCGTAGTGGAAGTTTTTAAGGTTACTAATGTTGGAAAAAAATTTGGTTACATCCATCATATGTAAACGCGAAATTTAATTTTAACCAAATAAAAATATATCTTTGCCATGAAATTATACTACTAATCTAAAAGGATGGAAAACTACCTTTAAGGTTTATTGATCAGTTAATTTTTTTTCGCACTAGATTGTCCCAAACCACAGTGTCCAACTTTATAATACATCTAAATTGTCTACACCAGAGAAAAGAGAAGAATGAACCAACAATTGGTACTACATGGGGCTGTCGAATTCTCCTTGTGGCTAAAGAGGAATTTCGGTTAGGGGAGGAGGAAAATAATAGAGAATTAGGTTAAATCCCACTTTAATTAGGTATTTATACCTACTTAGGTTAAAGTCTTATGTCCAATAGGATTAAACTGTAACACCCCTTATAGCCTTATTATAATTCATATTAAATTTCATTACTCAAGGTTATTCCAGTATCATACATGTCTGGATACAGTATTAATATATATATATATATATATATATATATATATATATATATATAATTACAAGCCAAAAGATATTAAATCTAAAGCTTATGACAAAAGTAAACCCTATATAATAGTTCTCATACAGGTGTGTTGCCCTTGGCTAATGCGAGATGTCCTTGGCGCTAGCTGTATCTTCAGTAACTGCACGGATAGAATACTCGTGCTAAGAGCAAAGCTTAGTGGGGAATTAGTATGAAATGGACAACTCTCACAGCAGTCGTCAAAACCATGCACACATAATGAATGCACAAACATAGATCATAAACAAATATATATTGCATAACCATAACCTCAATATGAGCAAGATAGAGAGTAACAATATATCCGTAGTAATTGCATTTCAAATCACAATAAAGTGCACTTAATAATAATATAAGTTGCCTACATTATTCCTAAGGAAGTGGATAACGGGAAAATATTGGACAGAGGTACCCATAGGTACAGAATAGGGGTACCCTGTAACGACCGGTGGGGGTCCCGACCGAGAGCTATCCCCGAACATATCCCGTCGGGCCTTCCCTATGCATCGTCTATACCCACCGCGCTGTACTCAAGATCTTTACACTTCTCCTTGTGCATTTTTGCCTTTCGTGGGATTCAAACCAAGGACGTAGGGAATAAGTCCTTAATTCCTAGAATCCCACCTTTTTTTTGTAACGACCGGTGGGGTTCCGACCGAGGGCTATCCCTGGAACATATCCCATCGAGCCTTCTTTGCGCGTCATCTATGGCCACCGCGCCGTACTCAAGATCTTTACACTTCCCCTCGTGCATTTTTGCCTTTAGTATCCCACTAAAGGCAAAAATGCACAAGGGGAAGTGTAAAGATCTTGAGTACGGCGCAGTGGCCATAGACGACGCGCAAGGAAGGCCCGACGGGATATGTTCCGGGGATAACCCTCGGTCGGAACCCCACCGGTTGTTACATACTCGAAGGTACAGTACATTTTAATTATATTATTTATCTCTTTTGCAATGAATGATGACCCAAATAGGGTCTACAGGACAGAACGGGGGCTACAGCAATTAGAGTTCTTATAGGCATACAGGTCTAATGTAGGCAGGAAACCATATATCCGGATTTTAGTCACTTTAAATGTTTGTCATACCATGGCATTAAGTAAAAATTTGCATATCACATATATTCCTCATATGAACAACTCATAGAATAGTGCAAAAGCATAGTAAATCTAATTTATTATTGTTAAATAATCATTATATTTAACTTGGTTACATTTCAAAGTCATTTGATAGCAAAATTCACAAATAAATTCTGAAAAATAGTGGTCACACGGCGGTCATGAAAACTTGCCCGCCGTGTGAAATACTGAAATTTAAACATTGTCAAACAAAATGATTTTCCACAGCGGTAAGGACATTCCTGACCACCGTGTGGCATGGGTAGAAATGTCCTGACCATTGTGTGGGATGCCAAGATTCAAATGTTGTTGGACAGAATTATCATACCATGACATTAAGTAAAGATTTGCATATCACATATATTCCTCATATGAATAACTCATAGAATAGTGCAAAAGCATAGTAAATATAATTTATTATTATTAAATAATCATTATATTTAACTTGGTTACATTTCAAAGTCATTTGATAGCAAAATTCACAAATAAATTCTAAAAAACAGTGGTCACACGATGGTCATGAAACTTGCCCGCCGTTTAAAATGCTAGAATTTAAACATTGTCAAACAAAATGCTTTTACACGGCGGTAAGGACATTCCTGACCACCGTGTGACATGCCACACAGGTGGGCAAAAATGTCCTGACCACCGTATGGGATGCCAAGATTCAAATGCTGTTGGACATAATGCATTTACATGACGGTAAGGACATTCTTGCCCGCCGTGTGGATTGACAGAACATTAAAGTCCTTTAGGTCTGGCACAATCACACGACCGTAAGAATTCTATGACTGCCGTGTAACTCAACAAAAATGTACTACTACATTGAAACACAGTTGTGTTTTTCCAAAGCACAACTGTGCTTTTCTAGAAAAACACACGCCAATGCTCTATTTTACAATTTCTAACCCAAGTTACACATCCAAACACAATCGTTTCACAAGCAACCACTTCAAAAATCATTATTTCATATCCATATAACTCTTATACATCTCTAGCAATAATTACTCTAGCAATAATTACAAGTACATAATCACATCAACCACTCAAATCATACATAAATTAAACACACGGGAAGAGGGATTCCCAAACCTCAAAATCACTTCTTCCTTCAACTCTATCACTTTCTTTCTTCTTCTTTCTCCTTTTTCTTCCCTTCAGCAATTACTTCTTCAAGTTCAAGTAGTAAAACCATATTAACTTCATATAAACACAAAACTTGCACTCTAAACATTCAAGAGAAAGAAGATAATGAATAACATAAAATTCTTACCTTAATTAACTTTACAACTACAGTTAACTGATTTCTCACTTTGAATTTATCTTGAGCAGGTTCTAAATTGAACTTTGGGATGCTAAAGTGGGCAGATAGAGCTGCCTTGGAGGAGGAAGGTCGGCTGACTGTCTTCTCTTTCTTAGCAGTAGACCTTCATGGCTTATAAAGCAATGAAGAAGTTTCCTCCCAAATCTAGAATGGATAAGTGTCCAAGCATGATTGGTTCCCCTTGTCTTTTTGCTATTTGATCCTTCTTCTTACTTAATTTCATACATTTAACTATTGATTAAATATATTTATTCATAAGCACTTTTAACCACTCAATTAATGCAATTAAGTCCACATATTTATACAATTAAGTCCTCACATGTAAAATTTCTAAATTATCCTTTCAATTAGATTAATTCCCAACAAACAAATTAAGTCCAATTATGTATTAACTTATAAACGCAATTATTCTCATTTACCATTGAATATATTCCCGAACAAATCTAAAACTACTAGGGTGCAAATTGGGGCATTACATAAACCTCTTAAAAATTCTAAAAATTAATTTCAGATTTTTATAATTAAATATTTAATTAATTTGACTTAATTAAATCAAGTATAAGCTTCCACCATAAGGCTCTGCGCAGAAACCTGCGGACTGAGTTTTTCTGCGCGGACTTAGATTTAATTAATCAAATGGATTTCAAATCCAACCAAATTAAAAATGTAGGGTCCATAACATTTATGGATCATATTTAATTTATTTTAGCTCAAGAAATAGGCCTTTAAGACATTCTACAAAGGCCCTGCATAGAAGCCACTCCCATAGTGCTTCTACGCATAACTAATTTCTTATAGGCTTGAAATTAATTCTCCATTTCATCTAAATATATTATTTTAGTCCTATAATATTTATAGTCCAATAATATTATATTTTGGATCAAAATGGACCATCTCAATTTTACAGACCATGCGCAGAAAATTTCGTGAACTTTTCTTTGAATTTTTTCTTGTGCATGCATAATTAATTAAAACTCTGTTAATTAATTATTTTTCTTATTATTTCCTCTATCCAAATATAATTAGGACTTAGGGCATATATTCAACAACTAACATACAGTAAAGTACAAAGTATTTTAGTTCTAAGAAAATGAGAAGCCCCTAAAAAGTAGAATGCATTTATTTATAAAAATCACTTTATATTAATTGAGAGCAAGTTTGTATAGAAATAATATAAATGAATTTTTATAAATAAAAAAAAATTGCTGAAAGGAAAATAGATCAAAGGATTGAATGAAAATATGTGTTGACAAAAGCTAGCACTACTTATTTCATTCTTAAATTAAAATATTGATTGTTGATTAAATCAAAAGTTTGACTATAAAACATTTATTCATAATTTGGTGATATGAATCATTAAAAAAAAAGTGTGCACAAAGAAGAGTTAATGTTGTGTTTGGAAAGAAAGAAAAAAGAAAAGAGACGAGAAAATTAGGAATTTGAAGAGGAAAATAATAAAAGTGCTAAATCTATATAAAAGAAAGTGATAAGAATTTTGTATAAATAAATCCCTATCAACAAAAAAATTTGGAAGACCTATTAATATTTTTAACTCTGATTTGACGTGTGCTTGAAAATTAAACTTAACTTGAAAAAAAACATATGATCTAATTTGAATTCAATTCAAAAATTAAATGTAGAGTAAAGATCGGCGCCGAGAATGTAAATGGCTCGAATTTTTTGTATAATGTCATATATTAATACTAATAATATTACATTTTTTTCTAAAAATAATATATTGTGTATTTTTAAATTATATTTTAAATATATATATATTAATTTTTTTATAATACATGTGGAGGTGGACATGGACTGATTAAACAATTCATAGCATATTTTTCAAATAAAGTCTATTAATGTCGGTTTTTCAAAATCAAAGTTCAAGTTTAGTTCATTAACAACCAGTTAACAACTAACCGGTTAACCGCTAAATACGGTCAGTTAACTATTAGTTTTTGGTTAACCAACTCTGATTAATCTAAACTTCATAAAAAAAAAAAAAACTTATGTCAATCTATCAAATTAAAATATAAATTCTCTAAATTTAAACATAAAATACAAGTCATTGAATTTAATATCAATATACTAAAATAAAGTTATATAAACACTAATTTATTAGTCATCTACTTTCTTAAATTAGGCTAGAATATGAATACATATGAAAATTACCTTTATATATTTGTACAATTATATATAAACCAGATATTAATAGTTAATCAATTGGTTAACCAAATACTTAAGTGCAAATCCAAATCCAAATCCAAATCCATTAACAAAAATTTTAAAAATTAAAGTCCACATTCACGTCCACATCCAATCGAACTGGTTAACCACTAAAATCAATTTGAACTCAATTTTTAAAATTGGTTTAACATTTTTCTTTTCTCCAATTCTAAATACATGTAATTTAAATATATTGTAATGTTATCCAACCTTGAAATGCCCTAACTCAAAATTGATGATTCAACCTAAAATAATCCAACCTAAAATAGCAAAGCCAATCTATTTGACATATCTAATTGGGCTTTTTACACAAATATACAAAAATAAAAATAAAAATAACAAAAAAAACAAACTTTTCAAAATATTTCAAATATACAACTTTTTAAATTCTTAATTTCATTTATACAATTTATTTTTTCAAAAATACCACTTTCTTCTAAAACCTAAACGAAAAAATCATTTTATCATTTTTCATTTCCCTTCTCACTTTTCTCTTTTATCACTTTGCTCTTATGCTCCCTCTCTCATTTCTACTCTCATTTTTCTACTGATTTCTAGATTGCCGGCCAACTCAAATCAACTCACTTCCGATTTCGAGACCACCGGCACTCTCCTTCTCCTTCACCGGCAACCTTTCGAATCATTGCAGAGCAAATTCTTCTCGAGGCAAGGGAAAGTTAAGGGTTTTCATTTCTGTAATTGATTATTTTTTCCTTTCCTTACTGTATGATTACTAATTATATCTTGACTCTTATGTTTCATTTTTAAAACTATTTTGATTGAATATTTAATTTGATTGACACCAATTTTGTATGCTTAGTCTCCAATTTTTAGTCCACTGTGGGAAACCAATAGAACAAATAAATTATAATTAAGGTAGTTAAAAATTGGTAGTTGAGATGCTGGCAAATATAAGTTTGACTAACAATTTTATGGATTGTTTATGGTAATTGCTTGTGCAGATTCCAGGGTCTACCCCTCAAACATCCTGAGATTCCAACCAGGTAAAGCATTTGTGGTGTGCAATGTTGCAAATATGGTGCCCTTATATGAGGTATGATATACATCAAATGTGATTATAAAAACTTGTTAGTTGTTGATTCTCAAAAGTGGATGGTAATAAAAAGATAATTCAGAAATATTTTTGGAAACTTGAAACCTTACATATATGTTAAATTGGGTTTTGGATGCATTATTTGAGTTGAATTAAATGTGTTTATGTTGGTATGTTATGATTTTGATGAGTTTTGACTTGAAAAGTGATAATTTGTGCATATAAATAGAGTTGGTGAAAAACTGTGTTAGGACACACTTGACCCTGAGTCAGTATTTTGGTAATAATTCAGTACATAGATCTCAGAACGAGGGCATTTTAGTGGAATTTGAACCTTGACTTCCATACCTACAAAAGTTGTAGAAATATCCATGAGCTAATATTAGCTCTAAGTGACCCAAAAATGGCCAAAACAGAAGCATTCTTGTGCTGTCCGGGTCATGGGAGCAGTTTGTGTTTCCAAGACCATATCTCCTAAAATATAGTTCCAAATTGAGTGATATTGGTACCATTGGAAAGCTAAGATATAGAGGAACAAAATTATAGAAGACTATTTGGGCAAAAAATTCCATTTGATAGTCTAAAATTGGTCCCCAAGATTGGAGCAGAATCTGCCCCCTGTGCAGATTTTGTGCCGAGTCGGCACAATGGTGCCGACTCGGCACAGCCACCTTCTGTCACGAGTCGGCACAATGGTGCCGAATCGTGACAGCCCCATCCCTCCCCTTTTTGTTTCTTTTGAAATATTTGTCCTATTTATGTATTTCCCATGTTAAGTTTGTTGTTTTTACTTTAATATATTATTATATTATGTGATTGAAGCTGTGAAATGGATACAATATATGATGTTGAATGTCATTGAATTTAAAAGAATCCTTCACTAGATTGATGACATTAATTACACCTTAGATTGCAATAGCAGAAGATAAAGAGCAGATGCATTTTTGTGGCTATAGCTCATTAATTATACCTTATGTTACTTTACGTGGATATATACTGCTACTGTTAGTTTTATTCTTATTCCCGTTTGTCATTGAGTTATTTCACGAGCAATTTCATTTATATGTCTTAGGCCATTCATGTTAATGGAGTAAAACTAACATGGAATGGTTATAAAATAAATAAATAAAATAATGCTGTTGTTGTTATTTTTTCATTTATTATTGTTCATGAACTGAATATGAAATAAGTTTTTTTGACCAAAAGCTGCCTTGTAGCTTAAAAAATGGCAAGCTCTTTAATAAGAGAGTTGACCATTCTCATTATATTTTAATGGACTTAAAAACGTAATTATAGATGGATGGTGATTAGAAAATATTCATTGAATGCAAGTGTGTAGATAGGTTTCTCCTTCTGTAGTTATATTATAAATTTATAATCTTCAGTATAATATTATCTTTAGACACATGGAATTCTTGTTTATCATATTTGTATGTATATTATCAATATAATATTTATATACTAGGCGTATACAGTACGTGTATTAGGCGTGTACTAACTGTATATTAGGCGTATAGAGTGCGTATACTAGGCTTGTACTTGTTATTTATTAAGCGTACAGAGTGCGTGTACTAGGCGTATACAATACGTGTACAGTGCGTATACTAGGCATATATTAGGCGTATATAGTGCGTGTACTAGGCGTATATAGTGTACGCACTATATACATCTAGTACACATCTAATATACACACAATATACATTTAGTATACGCATAATATACATGTAGTACACATCTAGTATACACACTATATACATCCAGTATACACACAATATACACCTAGTATATACACTATATACATCTAGTATACGCATAATATACATCTAGTATACGCACAATATATATCTAGTATACATCTAATATACGCACTATATACATCTAGTATACGCACAATATACATCTAGTATATACACTATATATATCTAGTATACGCGTAATATACATCTAGTATATGCACAATATACATCTAGTACACATCTAGTATACGGACTATATACATCTAGTATATGCACAATATACATCTAGTATATACACTATATACATGTAGTATACGTATAATGTATATCTAGTACACATCTAATATACGCACAATATACATCTAGTACACATCTAGTATGCATTATATACATCTAGTGTACGCACAATATGTATCTAGTACACATTTAATATACGCACTATATACATCTAATACACATCTAGTATACACACTATATATATCTAGTACACATCTAATATACGCACTATATATATCTAGTATACGCACAATATATATGTAATTTTATACTAACAAATTTGTATACTAACAAAAGAATATACAAATTTGTATTTCAAAGTTCTCCAACATAACAAATTTGTCGCTTATTACTCTATTGGAATTGTTTCATAACAAGAAAATTTTAAGTCTTGGAGCCTATATAAATTTTATAGAAGGATAAATAAGTGACCTTGTACCCTAGTGTGTTTGAGGTATGCATGATCTTGTGGGTTAAGAATTTTCCATACGACTGAAATTTTCCTCAAATCCATATTCCTAACTTGATATATTCATATGTAGAAACGGGGTCCAGCTCTTTTGGACAACCTCACACAAGCATTTTTTATGGCTCCTTTCTTTGTATTGCTTGAGGTAGGTTCCTAAAGTAATTTTGCACCCTGAAAAGGTCATTTATAACTCTTGTATACATTTAGTTCATTTGATACAAGAACTGATACGACATTGATTATCGTGATTTCATTACAGGTTCTTCAGAAAGCCTTCAAATATGAACCATACTCAGGCTTTCACGCAAATGTAAAAGCCAAAGTAGACCCAGAGATTAAAGAATGGCAAAACAAGAAACAAAAGAAATCCACTTAGTTTTTCTAATCACTTTGACTGATTGTAGTGGCACTTCACCTTTGTATCTGATTTAAAATTCGGTCTGTGCAATGTATTAACATTATTAATCTAAAGGATACATCTTTTTATGGACTGAAATATTTCTTGTACCTGAATACACAGGTAATAATCATAATGTCTATATTCTCATAAACATTTCCTAATAACCAAAATTCCTGTAAGAAAAGTCAAACAAGAAGTATCATTGATCTGAAACAGCTATGATTTACTGTCTTAGACCAGGATTGAATACACAACTCTAATTTACTAATACTATAATGAATCCATTTGCCAAAATCTAAGGCTACCAAAGCAGAACATGCCGCTAGGATCACAACTAATGTGGCTTCATCAGGCTCTACACCAAATCCCAACATCTTGGAAAATAAGTCAAGTGCTTCTTTAAACTTGCCACAATATACACAGCACCAGATGATAGTGTTCCATGCTACTGATTTTTGTTTGGGAATTTCATCAAACAGATGGCGTCATGTGCCCATTTCCTTAAATATGCCATACATGTGAATCAACGTGTTCCTAACAAAAACATGTGAATCTAACCCATGTTTTAAAGCACAACAATGCATTTGTTTCCTTATAAAAACTGAACCCAACTGCCCACAGACCTTGACCAAGAAAAACAGAGTGAAATTGTCAGCCACTAGTCTTTTCTTTTCGAGGGTTGCAAGTCTTACCAAACCCCCTAATATGCAAACATGGATATTTGAACGAATTCAGAATTCATGGTTATAAGTTACAATTTTTTGTTTTGCATTGGATATCTATGGTGTAAATTCTTATTCCTTCATCGAAATAGAAAAAATCGATGAGAGACAGAATCGAAATAGAAACAGAGAGTCTGAGATGAGCGATAAAATCTAAAAATAGAAAATTTTTTTAAGAAAGAGAGGCTGAGTTAAGAGACGGAATCGATCGAATCATAGTGTGTGAGAAAAGAAAAGCAAAGACTGAAATCAAGAGAGTAAGAGTAAAAGAGAGAACAGAAGGAAAGACAAAAACAAAAACGAAGAGGGAAGGAGTGAAAGAGAACAAAAAACCCAAAATCTATGGAAATAAACAGATGGAGGTGCCAACCCACCCAGGTTCTATTGCAGAGAAAGAATCCTGTTTTATGAAGTGATGAATAGAATTAGAAAGAACCTTGGAAAGGATAGTGACTCCGCTTTGCAACCGCCATTTCTCGGAGCCATTGAAAAAGGGAAAAGAAAGATGCCGATGATATGAGACGGAGAAGAAGACTAAAAACGGCAGGTAAAGCAGAGATGGTGGAAGAAAAAAAGTTGTATTTTTGAAATACAAAATTTTAAAAATGAGATTTATGAAACACTGTAAAAAAAAAAGTTGTATTTATGAAAAAAAAAAGTTAAAAAGATGCTATTGTGCGTAATTTCCTCTATCTAATTTCTAGACTTGAAAAACTGGACGGGTCGGGTAAATTTGGATTCGAATCATTTTGAATCAGTTTTTTTGGGTTTGGATTTTTTAGAGTCACTTATTTTTTGGGTGGGGGGTTCGGGTTAGTTTTCGAATCATAGTTATGACTAAAAAATCGAATCGAAATTGAAAATTGAACAATGAGAAATTCAATATATTTGGTTAAATTTCTGATTTAATCGATTCGATTTTTGACTTTTATGGTGTTCCGAATCACCTTTGACTTTTTCGCTCTCATTACTATTAATATATATAATTAAACATCATATTGGTTAGTTTGATTTTTCAATGTCTAGGCCAACTTTGATCACGGTCAAAGTTTGATACTTTGATCACGGTAAAACCATGACTCGAATTTTAATTTCAGTTTTTAATACTTTAAATAGACTTGTTTTGCCTAAAATTTGATTTTTGAATTTGTATCAAATGACACTATTCATAGCTCAAAAATATAATATTCATATCTCAAATGGCACTATTCATCTCAAAAAATATTATTTACAGTTTGAAATGTACTATTCACAAATTCGAATTTTTTGGGAGTTATACTCTATATGTAGTTTGAGATGTTCTGATTTAATGAAAAAAAAAATTCAACAGTGCACAACTTGAGCAACAAAAAAAAAAAGAATTAGAACATAAAGTGAAAAAAATCAAAAAAGGAAATATATACAAATTAAAAATACTGAAATACAGTATACATTATATGCCATTTAATTATTATTTTTCGTTTTACTTTTTATTTCTTTTTCTTTTATTTTTTACAGCTCAAAATTAATTTAAACAATTAGACATTTCTCTTTTATTTCAATTAAATATAATTTTTATATAAAATGGGAATGAGAATATTAATAAAATGGTACAGTGTATATATATATATATATATAGAAAAAATTTGGGTAATTGGCTTGGATCGGATTTGACTTTGAATATTTTCGGACAAATTTTTTGGATTTCAATTTCGACTTTAAAATTTTCGGATCATTTGAGTTTGACCCATTCAAATTTTTTTTCAAATTTAAATCAAGTTCGGATCACCATTCTTGGGTGGATTCGGATTGAATTTTTAAGTCAAGTAAGAAATTATCAAGTCTACTGATTGCCCTTTTCTTTCTTTAACCATAAAAAAGTATATTAAAATATAAACCACGATATTTTCCTTTTCTTTTTTCAACCACTAAAAAAGCATTTTTTTAGCTCAACTTCTTCCAGCCTAACAAAATACACTCACCATAAAAAAAAAATAATTAAATTACTAAAATAATACAAATTCCTAAAAAATACCATCCAATTAATCTATATAAAATTATTATAATTAGACATAATTGATATGCTATGTTCTCTAACTCAATTTCAGGTGTCTCTCAATTTTTTTAATTAGAAAGAACTTTGCTTGTTCTTTTTCTTGGAGGTGATCACGAACCGATTAACCGGTCCATGAGCCCAAAAAAAATCCATCCATTAATATCGATTTTTTGAAATTTCAGTCAATTACTATCGGTTAACCTGTCCATCAGTTTTGGATTTTAGGACTGGTTAACCGATATTTTTTTCAGTTAACCACTACAATTATAAAATGTATTCATAAAAAAAATAAATTGTTGAAAATACTTAAAAATTAAAATTGAAAAACAAACATAATTCAACATAATAATTAAATATAATGTTCAAACTACATATATAAACTAAAAATGCTCAAAGTATTTGGAAATTAAAATTACAAACTGAACATTTAATGTTCAAAGTATTTGAAAATTAAAATTACAATCCAAACATACAAGATTTGAAACCGAAATAAAAATATGAAAATGAATTGCTGCAAGCAATAATGAAAATAGTCAATAACTCAGGAATAAGAGAGCACAGGTTCAAAAATCTTGTATAGCACATCTTAGCTATAAGGCATAAATGTAGTTAATGTGGTGCCACCTTCATCTGCATGAACCTGAGTCCCTTATACCTGGAACAAAGGCACATTTAAATGCCTATCATGTATGTCAGATGATCAACTTATCAACTCACATGTTAATATTTATCTTTGGCTGACTTAATAATAAAAAAACATTGGGTATGGAATAGACTATACTATAAAGATTTATAACAATATGGTGTCAGTTATGTATCTGTGAACTAAATGGAAGCTTTTGCTTTGTATCTTGAAAAAATGAATTAAATTGTTTTTGAAACTTTCAATTGAATTATCAAAAAGAAAAAGAAATAAACAATTGAGAAATCCTAATAATCAAGTATGCTGTAACTAGTTTGCATTGTATGGGTTACAAAGAAGCAAAGACATCATTTATGGGTTACACAAAGAGGAAAAAATCTTTCCTTTGTCCTCTATTTTTCTCATCAACCAAAAATGCTAATCAGCCAAATACACCCAATCATTTTCAACTATGACTATAACTTTCAGATTCAATCGAAGCTCAAAAATAAATTCGAATCAAAAATCATATAAAGCACAAAACAATGCCTCAAATTCTAGTATAAAAAAAATAATTAAGGAATTTGCCTTAATTAACCGCCTTGGAAATGTAAAATAACAATGTTTGTTGAACTTAGTGGATTTGTGTGGGTCGTAGAAAAATGAGTGTGTAGGTATGTTGAGTTGTGAAATAGATTAAATTAGTGTCTTATAAAGGCTTATAAGTTGGTGTTTCCCTGAGTAAAAGAAAGGGAAAGAAGAGGAAGTAGTAGAGAACATTACCTAATAACTGTGTTTATGGAAGTTCAGAAGCAGATCAAGAAATTGATAAATAATTACCTGTAATAAATAAAATATTTCCTATGTTTGAATCTTGTAAATCATAAACATAAACACAAAAACAACAAAAACAATGATTTCGAGAGAGAGGGATAGAAAGATTTACTCCTACTGTGACCCAAATTGGCGAGAGGCAAAAGAGGAATGGCTAGCGAGATCGCTGGCAATAGGTAAAAGATATGCAGGGGTTAATTGTATTACATGTACAGGTAGTCGTAAAATAGGAATGTACAACTGTATTCTAAAAGAGATTTTCCTAAATAAGAATTACTACCCTTTACACCCTCCCGCAAGTTGAATGGGAGGAACAACCGTCAACTTGTCACGAAGCCACTGAAAACGTTATTTAGTTAACCCTTTAGTGAAAATATCAGCAATCTGATCTGCATTACAGAGATGAAGAACATGAAGAACACCATTGGCAACACGATCACGAACAAAATGGAAATCAACCTCTATGTGTTTGCTACGATTATGAAAGATGGGATTCAATGTAAGATAAGTCGCACCCAAGTTATCACAATATAAAACCAGTGTAGGATAGGGATGCTCACGGGGCGGGGATTCCCCGTCCCCTGCGGGGACCCGGCCCGAACAGGGCGGGGAATCCCCGAATTTTTCCCCCGCGGGGGCGGGCATGGGGGGGAAAAAATCCCCGCCCTTGAATTCGGGGCGGGGACGGGGAAAGGGGTCCCCGCCCCGAAAAAAAATAAAATATATATATATATATATATATATATATATATATATATATATATATATATAATACATTAATAATATATATATATATATATATATATATATATTGATAATACATTAATAATATATTAATATATATATATATATATATATATATATATATATATATATATTTGTAATGTATAAATTGTATGGAATATTTATAAATATTTATATTTTAATTGTATAAAATATTTATATTTAAATTATATGAAATATTTTTAATTTTAAATTATTAAATTTTATAAAATATTTTTAATTTGGATCAAAAATGTCCATCAAATTAATTTTTTTTATTAAAATTAAATTTTTTTTTACGGGGACGGGGATCCCCGCGGGGGCGGGGACTGGGGGTATTTTCCCCCCGCGTCCCTAGCGGGGGCGGGGACGGGGAATCCCCGCCCCTACGTGGGGCGGGGATGGGGGAGCCACTCCCCGCCCCCGCCCCGCCCCGTGAGCATCCCTAGTGTAGGAAGAGAGGTAAAGCCAAATTTACTCAACAAAATTTGCAACCAATGAACCTCAGATGGCGCAGAAGTAAGAGCACGATACTCAGCTTCAATAGAAGAGCGAGAGACAGCACGTTGTTTACGAGATGACCAAGAAATAATGTTTGAACCAAGAAAAACTGAATAACCTGAAGTAGATTTTATGTCATTAACATCAGCAGCCCAATCAGAATCTGCATAAGCACATAAATGAGGAGAATATTTTCAAATAAAAATTCCATGATGAGCCGTTCCATGTAAATAATGCAAAATGCATTTGACAGCCGCCTAATGAGAAGTGTCAGGCAAATGCATAAACTGATTGGGTTTCAAACTCCCAGTTTGTGGATTAGTAACCATGGAATATATCCTCTTTGAAGGAATAATAATAGGAGGAATCGCAGGTTGATTACTAGAAAAACAGGCTGCACTTTTTGAAACTCATGAAAAATATCCATAACATCTGTCGGAGAGGAACTAGAGGTCACAATACTCGACATAATAGGAGAGGGCCTGCTAGAATATTCAAAAATATATGGTGCAGGGCTAGTTGTGGTAGGAGGCAGAATAGAGGCTGTAGGTGGAGATGTGAATGGTGGAACAGGAGAGATTAGTGGAGAAGAGGAAATGTGACCGATGGAAAGGAGGGAGAGTTGTTAGATGTTGATACTGACGTGACAGAAGAGGAGGATGATGATGCAAATGGGAAAACCTGTTCATCAAACAACAAATGGCATGAGATAAAAATATAACCGATCTGACAATCTAAACATTTATACCCTTTATGCATTTTACTATAACCAATAAAAATACAAGGAATAGAGCGAGGTTCAAGTTTATTTTTAGCATATGGACGCAACTAAGGATAACAGAGACAACCAAACACTTTTAGAAATTTGTAATCAGGTTGTGTGCTAAATAATTTGTGAAATGGGTTGTCATGTTGAAGTGTAGGAGTGGAAAGTATATTAATATTATAAACAGCACAATGAAAGGCATATGTCCAATAAGAGAGGGGTAAGGAACTGTGATTTAATAAGGCAAGGCCAGTCTCAACAATATGACGACGTTTCCTTTCCGCACACCCATTCTGTTCAGGAGAATATGGACAAGAAACGCATTGAGTAATGCCATGTGTTTTAAGGTAAGATGTAAGTGCTGGAAATTCTCCACCCCAATCAGCTTGAAACTATTTTATTCGATGCCCAAAGTAATTTTCAACAATGGTACGAAAATGCATAAAGGTATTTAGAACATCAGACTTACGAGACAAAAAATATATCCATGTGTATTTAGAGTGATGATCAAAGAAAATAACATAATAGGAAAAGCCATCAGAAGATTTAACAGGAGACGGTCCCCAAACATCAGAATAAATTAAATCAAGCGGATGATGAGTAACAGAAGTAAAAGCCAAAAATGGTAATTTATGCATTTTACTAGTGCAACAAGCATTACAGAGTTTATTACTAGAATAATTGAAAAACAAAATAGAACTATCTAAAAGAGATTTTCGAACAACTGAAAAGGCAGCATGACCAAGACGAGCATGCCACAATTTTATACTAGCTACAGAGGCACTAGGCGAGACAGCATTGGACGACAAGCACAAGGAATAAAGTCCCTTATCATTCCAGCCTCTGTGGATAACCTGCTTCGTGTCCAAATCCTTAATGACAAAAGAATTAGAAAAGAATTCAATAAAAATAGGATTAGAGTTAGCAAGAGCAAAAATAGAAAGAAGATTATGATGAGAAGCAGGAACATGTAAAATATCACGAAGAGAGAGATTACAATTACCAATAGAAAAAGAAGAAGAACCAATATGAGAGATGAGAAGAAGCATGCCATTACCAATTTGAACTTTTTCAGGACCAGAGTACTCAGAATGAAGAGAAATATTTTTCAAATTTGCAGTCATATGATGTGTGGCCCCAGTATCAACAACCTAAGGCTAATTTAATAAGCGAGATTGGTGAGAGGCAGCGAAATTGGAGATGGGGCTATTGGTATAGTCACGGGTAGGTTTTGGGGAAGGGCATTGTTGAGCCACATGACCAGTTCCTTTACAATTATAGCACAAAATGTGATAAGTATCAAGAAATGCAGACCTGGTTTGCACAAAATCAAAAGACTGCAGACTACACTGCACCAGCAAACAGCCTGAAAATTGTCCAAGAATTAAGGACTGCTGCTGGCCTTGAGACCAACCACCACGTCCACGGTTGGATCTTCCTCTACTATAATTTCCTCTAGTGGTCTAAGAGGCGACTTGAGCAGTTGGAAGAACAGAAGATTCATGCATATTATTAGCAACATGTTGTCTTTCTTCACTCTGAAGAAGACCATATAATTGATAAAAACTAACAGCTTCCAATCGTGCCTCAATAGCATGCACAAAAGGTCGATAATTAGATCCCAAACCAAGAAGAATAATATCAACAAGATCATCCTCAGGAACATGATAATCCAAAGCAGCTAATTGATCAGCTAAGCTCTTAGCTTTTTGAACATAAATAGAGATAGAGTCATTACCTCTTCGTAATCCCTGTAGTTGCACACGAAGATTATGAATTTGCGACCTTGATCCAGAAGCATAAGCTGCAACCAACTTATCCCAGGCTTTTCGAGCAGTGTTGGCTCCAACAATTTAAGGAAGAATAGATTCAGATACAGAAGCAATGATCCAGCTTAAAACTTGCTAATCTTGTCTGTCCCAAAGTTGAAAAATTGGATTGACAGAACCATCATCGAGGAACTGAGCAGGAGCACAAGAAGAACCAGAAATATGTTGTTCCAATCCACATCCTTTTAATAAAGGAATTAATCGGGTCTTCCACAGCAAGAAATTAGAAGAAGTGAATTTAATGGAGATAGGATGAGATAAATTTAGTGTGAAAGAAGTAAATGATGGTAAAGAATTAGACATAGAAGAAATAGAATTAGAGGAGGTCGAAATAATAGAATGAGATGCGGTCGAAATGGCAGCAAAATCGATAGTGGTTGTGGACGGTGGAAGAATTGCCGGTGTAGAGGAGACAACAGTGGCGGCCATGGTGGATTGAGGAGATGATTCAGTCGACATTGTTAAGAAAGAAAAAAAAATTGGTTACCCTAGGATATGGGCTTTGATACCATAAAAGATATGCAGGGGTTAATTGTATTCTATTATAAAACAGAGTTTATATACATGTACAGGTAGTAGTAAAATAGGAATGTACAACTGTATTCTAAAAGATATTTTCCTAAATAAGAATTACTACCCTTTACAATAGGTGGCTAGTGCCCGGTGGCTGGCGAGACGATGAACGGCTGCCGATTTCAAGAGAGAAAGAGAGGCGAGACAGAAAGGGAGAGGCAGACACTTAGGGTTTTTTTTGGTTTTAATTTTCTTAATATATATATATATATAAAACCGGTCGGTTAACCGAAATCGATGATTTTTTGAAACCGAAAATCGAAACCGAAATTCTTAAAAACTACTAATCATTAACCATTAAAATCGGTTTAATTAATTTATTTTTCTGATTGATTTCTTGATTAATCAGGTCCAACGGTTTTTTTATTTATCCCTAACTTTTTCTAAATCTACGGTCGGTTAACCGAAACCGATGATTTTTTGAATCCGAAAATCGAAACCGAAATTCTTAAAAACTACTAATATTAACCATAAAAATCGGTTTAATTAATTTATTTTTCGGATTGGTTTCTTGATTAATCAGGTCCAACGGTTTTTTTGTTTATACCTAACTTTTTCTAAATCTACGCTGTTAAGACCGACACAAATTGTAATAAAATAATAAAATATTTAATAAATAATTATGTTATCTATTGAGAAAAATATACACGCACTTATGGCACAATATTCATTAACTTTTAGACATAATTAGATTGATAATATTGTTGTAGTTATATTTGATTTCAATTGTAATTGGCGTATTTTTAATTAAAAAAATAATTAAATTGAATAATAAAAATTAAAAATATAATCATAAATAGTAAAATACATAACAAAAAAAGTATATTTAATCTCTAAAATAGTAACCTTGATATCTGATATTGCTAAAATAGAATTTTCTTTCAATCTAAATTTGAATGTCTTTTCCAATTGGTTATGAAATCTGAATAATTTTTTTAATTATTAGTAATCATTTGAACCTTAAAAAATAATTAATTGAGATGAAAAAAATTTATTTGGCAGTTGACATTAATAATAATAATTTCTTTATTTTTAGAAGAAACCTTTTCCTATGAAAATTGAATGTAAAATAACAAGAACAATAGCTTCCAATATATATCCAAAATAAATAAATAATAAAATATAATAAAATAACATTTAAATTTAAATTAAAAGATTACAATTTAAAATATTTTCCACAAAATATATTGGATTTATTAACTTAATTGTTAACTTCATGAATATGAATAAAATTATATTTTCATACTTCTTTTGGAATGTCAATAATACTTTTAGTAACAATTTTAAAATGCTAAATGCATCAAATGTACCTGAACTTATTAAGAATACTACTTTCAGCACTTGAATTTATATGAAACCACTTTTAATAAGGGTGTACACGGTTCGGTACAATTCGAAAATTCATGAATCTCCGTATTGTATCGAAATTTCGAATATTATAAATTTCGGTACAGTTCGGTTCGTATAAATTTCGGTACAGTTCAGTACGGTTCTTATAAAATTTGATACAATTCGGTTCAGTTCGGTTATTCAGTTTTTTCGGTACAAAACAATACAATACAATTCAGTATTTCGAATAATTCAATATTTTTAAATTTTTACAAAATAAATATATACAATAATAAATACAAATACAATTTAAATATCTTAATGAGTACAAATACAATTTAAATATCTCAACAAGCGCAAATTTAAATCAAAGTTCAAAACTGTTGTCAACATGAAATTCTTTTATCCTTCAATTCCTAGTGGATGAATTCATACTCTCATAAGATTTGATACAAGAACTAAAGGTAATGGCACTTCCAACACTGAAGCATTTAGGAGCCAGAGTTCACTTTTTTGTTTAGCAGTCAAGTAAGCTAAAAAAATGCTACATATGCCTTTTCACATATTTATGCAAACCACTCAGGGCTGAATTGTGGCTTATACCTCAAGCATTAAATGCAGTAAAAGTTGCAGTGTCAAAGAATTAGGGTGTAATAGTTAGAATAATAATTTGGGTCATTCATTTCACTAGTAGTTCCATACAAGTATTACGAAACAGCCTATAACACAATGGTAAGCAAAAAAACTAATGCATAGACTTACATCATAGCCATCATCTAAGCCCACACTTTAAATTATGGCATCCATTGCATTTGCTTAATTGTTATATAGGAAACTTGCACAATTTTCTATAATTTTCACTAATCACATATCTAAAAGTGATGCTTCCATCAAATACTCTAGCTTAAAAGTACTGTGACTGCAGACTATAACGGTTATATGAAGGTACTGCTTGAATCACTTCAAACTCCAATACAACAGCAGTTGGCCCATTCAAATACTTCAGCCTTGTTCAAATATTTTTCATGCCTTGGCTTCTTTTCAGATATTTCCATGTCAATAAAACCACAAAATCAAATGCTCCTTCTTTATTATTTAGAATTCATATCTCAGCTTAAGGGGATCAAAGCAAATTTTCAAACAATCTTCTCATAAAAGAAAAAGTTTCCATTTGAACAGGATAGAAATTATTACTTCAATAAGCATTGTAATTCCTACAGAAAAGGTGATTTATGGGTCTAAAATACTCATAGCAGCAAAGAAATGAATGGCATATAATCAATATACAATCCTTACTTAAGTGAACAAAGAATTTAAAGCAATTTTTACTGACCGAGGACCAATTGGATGCAAAAGTTTTGCTGCAGACCGCATGTTAGCAAGTGTTTCAAGAGGCATACAAACCAATTAATATAGGCATATGAGTATGACTTCAAAAGAAACATTCTTACTCATTGAAAACTATAAATAATAGAAGGGCCAACTAGCACATCTCCACTTTTAGACACCATAACAGGATCAACCACCAAAGCCGCCTTCAGTTATCAGATTAAATCAACTCAAAAATGACTAGAAATATAACCAAAATGGCATACTATAAATGACAATAGTAACTACGTATGAAAATTTATAAATTGGTATTAAAAATGGCAATTTAATACCAATGAAGAATGTTCACAATGACAATAGAAGGTAGCATGCCTGTTTTCACTTAAGATAATTTCAAAATCAGATTGCAATCAAATTGTTACAGAATCATGAGAGAAATGCATAATTCTGATGGTGCATATTGAGGGGTCACAAAGCTAGTATTCAGAAGCTTCTAAATAGCATCAAGCTTAACACAACATAATAAACAAAAATAAAATGTTGTTAGTTTTTCTTCTTCACTAATGCCATTTTGATGCATGATCTACATAATTCACATTGACAGGGGATCGATCAAATCGAGATGAAAATATTACCCATAACAACATTTAAGTCCCACTTACCACATCAACTTGCATATCAGAAAGCACAGACTTCAACTGCTCAGCAACAAAATCCTCAAGCACAGTGTTTACTCGCTAATAGTTGTAAGAGTCCAAAACAAAACTATTCAACAAATGCACATATTCTGAAATCACCATAAAAATAAGAATCTAAAGCTCAAAAATTAAAATGGAAAAGTCACAAAAAAAAACCTTCTATTATATGGTTTTCGCTATCTAAATTACTGTAATCCTTTGTTCATCTAAGCCAAATCATTTATCCCTTATGTGATTCCTTATAAACAGAAAGCAGAAATCTAAAATCCCATAACTTCTCCTTTCTACAATCCTCAATTGCCAAAACTGACCAAAGAGAATGCAGTTGTGGTACAACCTGAACTCCAACAGTGATCTGTGCAGTGATAACAGTAATCACAGTGGAACAATACATGCCACATGCAGCACAGGCCTTCAGATCAGCTTGTATTAGGGGAATTTTTTTTAATAATGTTTTTTTGAAAAATATTTATAAAAGTGGGGTGTATCATAAAGTATTTAAGGAAATGTTGTTTTTTTTTTTTTTTCGAAAACACAAATAGTAGCTGCGCTATCAAGCGCGGGACCCAGGGTGTGCGTCAGACTGACGTGTGAAAACGCAACAGACTGTTGCGATTTCAAGTCTAAAAACGCAATAGTCTGTTGTGTTTTCAGACCTGAAAACGCAGCCACTTATTGCGTTTTCAGGTCTGAAAATGCAACTCTAAGCTGTGTTGTCAGACGTCAATTTCTTCTATATATCTGTTCGATTTCATTTCTTCTCTTGCTCACCGACATATTTTTTCCAATCGTAAAATTTTCTTTCTATATCAATAATTCTTTCATCAATATTAGTTTGAAACGGTAAGATTTATATCTGTTTGTTTATAATTTAATGTATTTAATTATCATTTATATTATATTGACAGTGAATTTTATTTTATTTTATTTATTTAAAACAGAAATTAGTTGTGAATCAACGAGTTAAGACAAACGCAATTGAAATAGCTATTGAAGTGAGGTATTTTATCAATTTAAATATATTTATTTATTGTTATATGTGTTGAAATAACCATTGATAAGTATCAATAGATATTTATTATTATTATTATAATATATTATTAAATTTAGTGTCACATAAATGTTATTAGTGATTTTTGGTATAATTTACGTATTATTTTTTGTTATTTAAATAACCTATTTGTTTAGAATAAAAAAAATGAAATAATGAAATAAGTTTTGAATGTATAATTAATTATTTTTGATAGTTTTATTAAAATTAATTTGTATAGTAAATTTTAAAAATAACATTAGTTGAAATTATTTTGATAAGGTAAATTGAAAAAAGTTTACAACCACAAATTATGTGTGCATATAAATTTTATTAATTTTGAAGCGTTATTATTTGTAATTGATATTATTTATAATTTAATATATGTTATTATTTGTGCTATAATTACTATTATGTATTTAAAACTAGTTATTGAAGTCAAGTATTATAGAAATTTTAATATTTTTATTTTTCGTCATGTATTATTTTATTATTATACATTAAATTAGAAATAAATTTTTAAAGAATAATTATTTCTTTTAGATAGTGTTATTAATTTTAATTTGTATATTAAAATTTAAAAATAATAATGGTTAAATTTATTTTGATAATATAAATAGAAAAAATGTACAATTATAAAAAATGGTCTAAATATTATGTTCATTAGAGGTTAGCAAATAATATATTATGCAAAAATATTGTGTAATAATATTATGTAATTTATGCATTTGTGATAATAAATTGTAAAAATAATTTATAATTTTAGCATATTTTGTAATAATAATATTGGTGTTTTATTACATGAAAGAGTGAAATATTAATTTATGGATTTATCATAAAATTGTGAACAAATAGTTTTGGAAAAATATGAAAAAAATTATTTTGACTGATAGGTACTTGGAAGATGTCAACATACACCGAATTATATTTGGACACTGGAGGGAAAATTAGTTATGGAGCGACAGGTTTTCAATATGATATATCTGGTCCGAATGCTATTACAAGGAGATTAAGACTTAAAAATAAGCCTACTTTTATTGAATTGGTTCATAAAATCCACGTCAAATTGGGTTTAGGTATGAACGATTTGGTTTTTAGAATTATATACAAGAGACCAATGTTCAACCGAGGATCATTATGTTGGACGTCGATTGATTTAGTAGAAGATGATGACATAGATGCAATATATGATAATTTAAGGAGATATGATGATTATAACTTAGTGGAATTAATCATTGTAGTAGCAGAGGGTGATGCAGGAGGTAGTCTACATACGCATCCTAATGATTATCAAATGATAAATGAAGCAGTGCAAATGGAAAATAATGAGGCACCTCAACAATTCTGTGTGAATGACGTAGGTTCTAGTCAGCCAAGGCAGTCTGTAAGTCGACAAGACAATGAATTGTTCTATCAATTTGGTGAAGATGCATTGCAAAATGTAGAGGACAGTCGAAAACAACCATCATATATTCAAGAAAGAGATCATCGTCCCAGTCAAGCAAGACAATCTGGCAGTCGATGAGATGGGAATTTGATTAGAAGGGCGGCATCTGTCGAGTCAGGGCATAATTATCAACCCACATCAATAAGCCAAATTCCTGCTGTTTCTTTGAGTCAACCTAGGCGATCATTGAGTCGAAGGATTGGTAATTTTCTTAGTAGATCATTTTTTAGAACAAGATCTGGAAGTCGTTCAAGAGACAGAAATTTGGTTCAGGGAACTGGTATGGAGCAAAGTACAGGAATTGAACACAACAGTCAACTACATTCTGTTTCCCATATCCTAAAAGTCAAACATAGAAGTTCAGTTTTGCATATCCCAGATGTCAGACATAGAAGTTCAGTTTTGCAGATCCAAGATATCAATCAACGTCATTTTATTTCTCAGATTGCAGATGCTACTCCTAGTCAGCCTTGGATGTCTGTATGTAGACAAGATGGTGATTTACTTGGAGATCGTATGTCTGACAACACTGCAAATTTGATTGCAAATAAATGAACCTTTTGTTACCCCACTGGTGTAGATGATGGAAATGAACCCTCAATTAATTTGGGCGATGAGGACGATGACGATGAAGTTTCACTGAGCCATGATTATGTGTCGCCTAATGATAATGCAGAGGCCGAATATGCTAACATTTTCGTGGAAAGTGCTAGCTCTGAATCTGGAGATAGTGACGAGTCTGATAATACTCAATACGCCAGTCCATTAGCATCAATGCATCCAAGCGGTGATATAAGTCAGGCTAATTTTATGTTTCAATCTGAGCACTATACAGATATTGACTTTGATGCATCCCAGGTTGATATATCGGAAGGAGTTCAGTATCATACTTGGGATGGTTGCTCTGAGTTATCGATTGGGTTGGTTTTTAATAGCAAGGATGAAGTCAAATCTTGTTTGAAAAAATACTCAATCCTGAAAAATGTTGACTTTATAGTTATTGAATCAAAGCCAAACTATTAGGTTGTTAGGTGCGCACAGTCTGATGGTGGGTGCAGGTGGAGGTTAAGAGCAATAAAGAAAGGAGTTAGTCCGTTGTGGATAATCACAAGATTTCAAGGACCACATTCATGCCCAGGTGCCAGTCTTTCAATGGATCACAAACAATTAGGATCGAAAATTATTCGCAATTGCATACTAGGCATGGTTTGTAAAAAAACCCACCCTTCCTGTTGATGTTATTATTGCTGCTATTAAACAGCAATTTAAGTTTGATGTATCGTACAGTAAGGCATGGTACGGGAAGATGAAAGCTATCGAGTCCATATTTAGCAATTATGTTGAGTCGTTTGAGAGGTTGCCAGGTTTTTTAATTGCTTTGCAAGAATATAATGTCGGAACAGTCTATGAGTTTGTGCTACAAGAAACCGCAGACCCAAATGTGAAGCAGTTTCAACGGGTTTCTTGGAGCTTTAAACTCACCATTGATGGGTTTGCTCACTACAAGCCGATTCTGCTGATAGATGGCACTTTTTTGACTGGCAAATTTCAACAGACACTTATGATAGCCAACCCAGTCGATGGTAATGACATGTTGTTCCCAGTTGCATTCACAGCTGTGGAATCAGAGAACAAATCAAGTTGGGCTTGGTTCATGTCGATGATTAGGAAGTACGTAACTGTACGTGTCAGTTTAACGGTTATATCAGACAGACATGCTGGTATAATGGCAGTGTTCCGGGACGAAAGAAGTGGATGGAAGGAACCTCTAAGTTTTCACAGGTTTTGCTTGCACCATTTTTGTAAGTAACTACAACACACACCACAGGAATTCAACAATTAAAGATTTGCTCTACAAGGCTGGTAAGCAAACCCATCTCTAAAATAATTTATTCAAATTTTTTTTCTTATTAAATAATGTTAACGTATTATTGTAGGTGCACAATTTGAAAGGCGTAAGTTCCAAGAGAAAATTAATAAAATCAAAGATCTTGACCAAGATTCCTACAATTGGGCAATGCGGATATCTTTAGACAAATGGACATTATCCGAGGATGGTGGGTATCGATATGGTCACACCACGATGAATATTGCCGAAAGTGTTAATAGTGCCCTTAAAGGTGTGCATATGATACCGATCACTGCAATTGTTGACCATACTTTTGGGAGGTTGGTCAAGTATTACGAGCAAGGGAGGAGTTTTTACATGACCAAAATGGCATAAGGATTACTTTTCACTCCTAAATGCATTGAAGCTATGACAGAGCGAGCTAACATGGCTCGAGCACATGTTGTTATTAGCTATGATAGTCGGTTCAAATTATTCAGTGTGATAGATCGCAGAGCATCGGCGGAGAATGCTGCACCAGACACCTATATATTGAGTCTCGAAAGGCACAAATGTGAGTACGGTAAGTTCCAAGGAACAAAAATACCATGTTCATATGCCATCGCAGCCTGCATGAGCAGGAATCTAGAAATGTTCCAATTTGTCGATAACTGTTACAGCATAACAGAAGCACTCAAATGTTATGATGGACAATTTCGACTGATCGCACATAAAGCATACTGGCCACAGTATTATGGTCCCAAAATTAAACCTGATATGGAATTAGTGAGGAAGAAAGGTCGGCCAAGAACAAGTCGCATTCGCAACGAGATGGATACTCGTGCATGGGATAATGTGACTCATTGCAGCAGGTGTGAAAATATAGGACACAATAAAAAGACATGCAGAAGTACAGCTGGATCTTCCACTCAATATTATAGAGGTTGAAATTCTCAAGTTTGTAAATATTTGATATTAAATATTTAATAATATATACAGAGTGCTTTAATTGTTGTGATAAAAAAAATGCATGGTTTGTCATGATATTTTATATAAAAATATTTAACGTACAACAAAGAGTACAACGTAATCAAAATCTCCTATTATGAGACGATGAACTATGTGTATGGGAATGGGGATCCGTCGCATAAGGGTTATGATGTTGGGGTAATGTCAATACATCATTGTAACCTCCACTATATAGTGGTTGCTCGGCTAAACCCTCTGTACCGACAACATCTTGACTACTAAATAGTTCGTTGAAGAAATCATCTTGGGGAACTGACTGGCTAGTTTGGCCATAAATGTTGTATGTTGGTGCTTCTCCTTCTGATAAGCTTACGTTTAAATCGACATTAATTCTAGATGGACTAGCTTCAAAGTCATAACATGTTAAAGGACCACCTGCAGTAGTAAAAAATTGTTGTTGATCGACTGGATGCATACTGAAGGAACTGAAGGTACCTTGACAATTAAAGGGCCAGTCTAAAGGTTGAGGGACAGGGTGCAGTCTAGGATGAATAGGAATAGATGCAACTATAGTCCGTCTCTCTGACATTCCTCGCCTACTGTGTCTAGATTGACGAAAATCATCATACGGTATTGATAATGGTGGAATCTCTGCCGGATCAAGTACAGGCTAGCGTGGATAATCAGTTGATGTTCGGTCAAATGCACCTACAGTACCTAAAATGCCGTCTGATGTCAAACGAATAATAAGCTCTTCATTGGATACCTCTGTAATGTTACTCTGGAATATGCGTTCAGCACCATAAGCCTACATGCAAATAAATAAATTTCTTAAAAATCATGAATAAAATTGTTCATAGATTTCAAATAATAAATCATACCGATGCTCCCATTGATGCTCTGACTAAGGTTATCCACCGTCTTGTACGTGATATATATCATTGCATATATTGCGATCTCGAATGTAATAGCGCATTGAGAACAAGACCTGTTACTACCCGATTATGTCGATTGATCCATTCAAAAATGAAATTCAAAAATTTCAATTCCCAATTTTGATCAGTGTGGCCCCTCAAATCGATAGAATGCACTGAATCATTGTTTTGTGGAGTGTATGAAATCGGTTGGTCCATCCCAAATTGCCTTAGGCATCTATCGGGTTGGTGCCACTCAATAATATGAAAACATATTAGTGGCACAACAGATCTCCAACTCGCGTGTCCACTTATACAATAATGTGGCAATAAGTGCATCACATTCTTGTACGGCTCCCATTCCATCTACAATAAAATTGTAACAGTCAATTAGTTTATCTATTCAATTTTTAATAATATAAACAAACATTAATTTACCAATACAATAAAAATAAATATATACCTGATTATAACGTTGCATGTCTAAATCCTCATGGTATTTTTGGACATCTTTACTATTATTGTTTCTTAAATCTAACGGGGAACGCCACCTGAAACACAACAATAAATAAGGTAATTAGCAAATTTGTTTTAATAAATATTACTAATGATATTCAAACATGAAATATATTAAATAAAATTTACCTATAGCCGTAAGGTCTGCTCTGATCTAACACAAAATTATGAATAAAGGGCGGCCGAAATTGATGAAGTCTCTCCCATGTCCACATTTGTATTAATTGGTGATAACCACCAAGACCATTCGCCTTAGGTCGGGTCGCACGACACAACTCTCTATATAGCCATGCCAGGTATGCTGATCCCCAACTATACTCACGGGCTTGGGCTAAATCCTCCAACAGCAA
Source organism: Excoecaria cochinchinensis (assembly GCA_947683425.1). Lineage (NCBI taxonomy): Eukaryota > Viridiplantae > Streptophyta > Magnoliopsida > Malpighiales > Euphorbiaceae > Excoecaria > Excoecaria cochinchinensis. The sequence continues at coordinate 2,422,096 of CANTUQ010000058.1, forward strand.
GAGCCACATCAAATGTATATAATTATTTGTTGTTCCTGGACATAGTAGTCCACCAATACAACGTAGTATCCAAGCACGCGTAAAACACTGAATATGGTAGTCCGTTGCACCTGCTGGTAAGTGACTAAAATTTTGACTTAACCACGTCAATTTTATTTTAAGTCCTCTAATGCCGTCTTCTGGGGAAACTTGCCCTAACAACCGACCACAAAGATCCAGCCAATCATGCTGAAAGTGTCCAGTCACAACACGTCTTTCGATAGGTAGCCCGGTGAGTATCTGTATATCCTCTAATGTTATTGTTGTCTCACCAACAGGAAGGTGGGATGTATGTGTCTCTGGTCTCCATCTCTCAACAAGAGTAGTTATTAAGTCCACATTAACATTCATCACACCGATTTGTGACACTCCATAGAATTATGCTAATCTCAAGTACTGTATGATTCGCTCATCGATGTTTCTGTAATGATTTTCAACACTAGCTCTTCATACAAACAGAACATTGTGTTCAACCTGAAAATAAATAAATTATCAAACAAATATGTATAATATAAATTATGTAAAATGACACAAGAACTCATTATATAGTGGAAAAACACTTACAGTTCCGCTTCATACTGCATCAGCTCGATGCTTGCCATTCAAAGTGAGCAGCTCATCAACGTATGGTCCCGGATTGATAAATTCTTGATTTCTAAAATTTTCCATTCCTTAATAACCTAAGTGCACATGGACAATAACATGTGTTACATTTGCATATTAAAAAAATAATTTATACTAATTATAATATATATGAATAATAAAAAAATTTCCTATAATTAAAATATATTCATCATATAATATAAAAATAAAATCAATATATCAAAATTTTTTCCTATACGAAATTGTTATCATTTTTTTAGCGAATACAACTATTTTTTAATTTATTTTTTCAATTATAAAACATTCACTTTCTTTTTCCACTAATTATTTTTCATCGATATAAAAAAAAATTCAAGTGTTAGCTACAAAATGGGTAATATAATAATACATGTTAAATGCATGCATTTTTTAAAGAAAACAAAGAAATATAAAATAAATTCAACACATATTTCGCCAACAATTAAAAGTACATATTATTTAATAATATTAATTCATTTCAAAAATATATACATATTTTCCAAATCATATGTCTATATTTTTATAATACTTGAATATTTTTTATTTTATCATGAATAAATATGAATAACAATAATATGTAAAAAAAATTAAATTTTCAATTTTTACTAATTATATATTTCATAAATATTATTTTATTATTATAATTTTTCACACCGTTTAATATAATTTTCACGTAGCATTATATAAATAAATGAAAATCAATACTAACAATACATTTTTCATTTTACATTATTCTAACATGTAACATTAAAAAATATTGTATATAAGCAAATAATAATAAAACTAATAACTTGCCTTTTACTTTTTTCGTCTTCAAAATAATTCGTCAGAAATTACCTACAATTTATAACATAACACAGTTAAAAATTTTTAAGTTTCATATAATAAATTATAATATATTTTATTATCATTAATTTTCACTAATAAATTATATATTAACTTACCAACATACGTGAAATCTCAAATATGGACAAAAATTTTATACTAAAATCCTTTGTGACGCACAGAAAGAAAAAAAGAAGATGAAGAATTCACAAAAACAAAATGATTTTGGACTAAAATATTTTGTCGAGTACAAAAGGAAACAAGAAGATGCAAAACAAAAGTAATTTTTTTTACAAAGGAACGGATGAATTTGGGGTTTAAATACCCCAAAATTTCCATGCACTAGTCCGATCAACATGATGTGACCGGACACTGCCACGTCTGAAGACGCAACAGTCTGCTGCGTCTTTAGATGCGGCAAAGCCATGTGATTGTCGAGTCACATGGCTTCTAAAAACGCAGCCTTCTGCTGCATTTTCAGAAAGGCAGAACCGGTCAGAGTCAGTTTGACTCTAACTTCAATCACACAACAATTTGTTGCGTTTTCAGAAAAAAAAAAAATTCCAATTTTCCAAATACTTTCTGACACACCCCATTTTTATAATTTTTTTTTAAAAAAACATTATTAAAAAAAATTTCCCCTTATATTCTAAAACCAGCACCTGAATCAGAGTCGATTTTGAGAGAGAGGGAAGGGTGATTTCGAGAGGAGAGGTGATGGCGAGACAGGGGAGAGGGAGGGGGTTATATTTTAATATTTTCAAAACTATCAATTTTTTATATTCAATTTTTAATTCCCACCTAAAACTCAAAATATACTCGTATAAGTATATTAATTAATAAAATTTAATTATATATAATTAAATTATTAGTTTACAACTCATTATATAATTATATTCATATAATTACATGAATTGAATTAGGGATGATCACGGGACGGGGAATAACCGATCACGGAGGGAATCCGACCCGAACGGGACAGGGAATTCACTTCTTTTTCCCCCGAGGGGATGGGAACAGGGATAAAAAAAAATCCCCGAAATTGATTTTGAGGCAGGGACGGGGAGCAGGTATCCTACTCGTGGGTTCCCCAACCTCAAAAATTATTCATTATAAAATTTTATCATTATATGTATTTTCATTTCTTTCAACCCTTAGGAGTCCTTGGTATAAATATTCGATGTGTGATAACTTAAAAGAGCAAATTGTGCCTTCAGTTATCCCACATTGGATATTTAAAAGGAGAGAGGGTCCAAGTGCTTGCTATAAATAAGTGAAAAAGATGAAGTAAAAGCCATAACCTTCAAGACAAAAAATAGGATGTTTTTAAATTTTTCTAGTATTATAAATTAAATTTTTAATTATTAAATATATTTTAATTATATTTAATTATTGAATATTATATTTTAGTTATAATTAATTTTTTTTAAAGTAATTTCCATTGGGTCGAGGATCCCCACCGAGGCAAGGACGGGGGGAATTTTCCCCCCGCAATCCTACTAGGGGCGGGGAACAAGAATCCCCACCCTTGGGCTGGGCATTAGGTGGGGAGCCATTCCCCGTCCCCGGCACGGCCCGTGATAATCCCTAAATTGAATTGGTAAATTTCATTATATATAATAATTGTGTAAAATTATATTATTAATTTATCAAAAATATATAAGTACTACTTGAGTGACACTAGGAGTAAATGGAGTTAATATATGAGTACTAATTAAGTGACACTAAGAGTAAATAAAGTTAATTGATATGGCGATTATATACCTATATAATTACATTAATTAGTAAAATTTAATTATATATAATGAAATTATTAATTTACAACTCAATTACTCATATAAGTATTATGCCAAATAGATAAGTACTAGTTGACCGATATTAAAAGTAAATGAAATTAATTGGGAAGATGATTATATATTTATATAATTACATAAATTAAATTGATAAATTTCATTATATAATAATTGTATATAATTATATTATTAATTTACATACTCAATTACTCATATAAGTATTGTACCAAATATATATGAATACTAGTTGAGCGATACTAAGAGTAAATGAAGTTAATTGGTTAGGTGATTATATACTCGTATAATTATATTAATTAGTAAAATTTAATTATATATAATTAAATTATTAATTTACAACTCAATTACTCATATAGATATTGTGGCATAATAGATAAATACTAATTGAGTGATACTAAAAGTAAATAAAATTAATTAGTAAGGTAATTATATATTCATATAAGTACATTAATTGGTAAAATTTCATAAATACAATAATTGTATATAATTACATTATTAAAATACATCATCAATTACTCATATAAATATTATACCAAAAATAGATGAGTATTAGTTGAGTGATGTTAAAAATAAATAGAATTATTGATAAGGTAATTAATATTATATACTCATACATTTATATTAATTTGTAAAATTTTATTATAAATAATAATTATATATAAATACATTTTTAATTTAAATACTCATATAAGAATTGTGACGAAAATAGAAAAGTATTAGTTGAGTGATACTAAAAGTAAATAAAATTAATTACATATTCATATAAATATAATAATTAAATTTATCTTATTAATAATTAAAATATTTATTTTAATTTATTAACTATTTATTATATTAATTTCATGAATTAAAATATTTAATACAAATAATTATGAAGTTAAATTTAAATAATAAATATATAATAGAAATTATAAATAATATTTATATATAAATTACTAGTATTATATATAATAGTTAATAAATATCGATTATTTTGGTCCAATTCGATTCTAAAATAGTTCGGTATAGTTCAATACGGCTTTTGGTCCGGTTCTAGTACAATTCGGTTTGACTCTAGTCAAAAAGTCAATGGTATAATTCAATTTGGTTCTAGTCAAAAAATTTAAAGATACAATTCGATTCTGGATCTTTTTATTCGATATTTTGGTTCGGTATAGGAAGATTCAGACCCCTGTATACCCCTGCTTTTAACACTTGTATTTTTATCTTCTCATGTTGAAAAGGTGTTGTCATTTTATTAATACTGTAACATTTTATTGATATTTTCATTCCAATTTTATATAAAAATTAAATTTAATTAAAAGCAAAAAATCTAATTGTTTAAATTAATTTTGAGCTGCAAAAGATAAAAAGGAAAAGAAATAAAAAAGGTGAAACGAAAAATAATAATTAAATGGCATATAGTGTATAATGTATTTTACTATTTTTTTTTTTTGCATATTTCCATTTTCATTTTTTTTTTTACTTTATGTCCTAATTTGTCGTTGTTTGCCTGCTCATGGCTCATATACTATCTTGCATGGTTGTAGTTGCTCGGTAGTGCTATATCAATTTTTCTCTCTTTCAATTATAACATCGCAAACTTAAGACAGGATTAATGCTCGAAAATTTTTGACTTTGTGAATAGTACCTTCTGAATCATAAATAGTACTTTTCGAGATGAATAGTACCTTTCGGCACATGAATATTATTTTTTTTGGGTTATGAATAGTATCATTTGAGATAAAATTCGAGAATCAAATTTGAGGCAAAACAAGTCTATTTATAGTGTTAAAATTGAAATTAAAATGTATGTTACATTTTTTGCCTTGAATAATGACATGTTTGGCCAAATTTGACCGTGGTCAAAGTTGACTCGGGATACCAAAAAAATCAAACCAACCAATATGATGAGTTTTATAAAATGTTAATTATATATTTTAAGTAGAGAGACCGAAAAAGTCAAAATTGACTCGAGAAACCGAAAAAACCAAAATTAGACCGATTAAATAAAAAATTAAACCAAATATGTCAAATTACTTATGGTTCAATTTTAAATTTTGATATGATTTTTCAGTTTTAATTGTGATCCAAAAAATAAGTGACCCGATCTTAAAAAACTAACTCGAAATGACTCAAATCCAAACTCACTGGACCAAATCTGTTTATCAATTCTAATATTAAGGTATTTTAAATAATAGGTTAACTATAATTATAAAAAATTAAATTGGGCTATTTTTGTAGACACGTGAAATCACATGGCAATGTTTTTCATTCCATTTATGCAAAATTTTTAGCCTTCAATCATTAACTTACTTTTTATGTAGACCCCACTATCTAAAAAAATAAGACATAACGACTATATTTACTTTTCCGTATAGTATACATGATAGCATAAAATAATACCAACTAATATATTAGAGGGCCTTTGGCTAATTTTTTTAAAAAATAATACTTGAATTATATAATACAGAATATAATTTTTATCCCACGTATACAAGAGATAATAATACACCTCTTACCTATAGGTTTATATAATATATAAACACGTATTAAACTAAAAAACACAGTGATCAACTCTAGTGCCACTATCACCTCCGGTACTGCCTCATTTCCGACATGACTTTTGCTTTTGGCACCGCCTTCATCTTCGACAAGTATTCTATATCCATTTTTTTTCAAAATAACAAAACCCTAAAAGCACCAAATCTTTCTCTGTTCTCTCATCCAGCCACCACTAGAGTTTCGTTAGCCGATCACCTATCAAAGCTTTCGTCGCCGATCAGCGTTTTTGTTTTTCAATAAGTATAACCTTTTTTTCGATTCTCTCTCTCTAATTTCATTCTTCGATTGATTTAATTTTTCATTTGGTCTTGCGATAAATTGGTCTTTGTTCTAAGTTCTTGATTGATTCTTTATAATATAATGATAATATTAACTCTAATTTTTACTAATTAATTCTTCCAATAAAGAGATATGCAGTAGGGATAAGATAGTAAAATGTTACTGCCATATTGTATTGTTTCTTTGGCTTTATTTGTTTATTGCATTGCTTAACTTCTTTTTTACTTATGTTTTACTCTTTTTTGAATTGAAGTTAGTTGTTTTATTTTTTTTTCTTATTTTTTTCTAATTAATATTTGTTCTCTATTTTTTTAATAGCTTCATTTGCTTCCAATGCTTCTCAATTTTTTTATTTTTTCTTAGTAGATATGGATCAAAGAAATGTTATGTTTTACATAATCATAAGGATATGGCATTTTCATATGATGTGGTTGCTATTGATGATGATGATGATGATTCAAATGGAAAATAAGAAGAAAAAGCTTTTAAAAAGGAGGAAAATGCTTATAGATAGAAATATTGATAGGGATCAAGTACGTTTTACTTATGTAAATAGTATAATTGGAATAATGACTTGCAATGTATCAATCAATTAAGAATGGATAGAAGAACATTTCAAGTATTATGTGACCTACTTCAAACTTTTGAAAGGATAAAAAATGATGAACCGATATGATTAGACGAGCAAGTATGCATGTTTTTACATATTTCTTGGCCACCACGTGAAAAATCGTACAATAATCTCTAGATTTTTAAGATCGAGTGAAACTATTTGTAGACATTTTAATTGTATTTTAAAGGTAGTTTTATAACTACAAAGCATCTTGCTCCATGTTCTCGAACCTCTCCAAGACAATTGTACTGATGATAGGTGGAAATGGTTTAAGGTTAGTCAACAAAAATTAATTATATACTTTAATTTATAGTCCATGACCTTTTTTTTTTTTATCATCACTAATAGTTTGCATTTATTTGTTGATTGTTCTATTTAAACAAAGTAGAATTGTTTAAGAGAATTGGATGGGACCTATATTAAGGTTCGTCTGGATGAAAGTGACAAACTAAGATATCGTACTAGAAAATGAGAGATTGCAACTAATGTACTTGGTGCTTGTTCACGTGATATGAGATTTATATTTGTTTTACTTGGTTGGGAAGGATCTGCATCTGATTCTAGAGTGCTTTGAGATGCATTAAGTAGACAAAATGGATTTAAGGTCCCTAAAGGTAAATAAAAACCTATATATAAATTATCTAAAAAACATATTAAGAAGAAATTTTATATAATTATATATTTCTTTTTTATTTAGGAAACTATTATCTTGTTGATGGTGGTTACACAAATGGGAAGGGATTTCTTGCACCATATAGGGGTGTCTGTTATCACTTATCAGAGTGGAGAGAAGGAAGTCAACCTGTTAATTATAAAGAATATTTTAAATTATAAAGAATATTTTAATATGAGACATGCCTCAGCCAGAAACGTAATAGAAAGATGTTTTGGTTTGCTTAAAATGTGATGGGCTAAATTAAGAAATCCATCTTTTTATCCCATTAAGATACAATGCCATATTGTTACTGCTTGTGTTTACTGCATAACCTTATTAGAGGTGAAATGAATCTTGATCAATTAGAGCAAACAATATAAGATTTAAATAATGATGAAGAAAATCAAGAAATTGAATTTTTAAACACGGCTGAATCATCTGATCAATGGACTGCATAGAGGACTAATCTAGCTATGGAGATGTACAATGAATGGAGAGCGTGTAGACAACATTAGTGTTGCTTTACAATTTTTTTACATTGATCCATGTACTGCCATTTTGTAATTTTGATGACTAGATTATGTATTTTTATTAAATGGATTGTGTTTCTATTTAATTGAATATTTGTTATGTGTCTAAATTGGAATATTTTTATTCTGGTCCTATTTCTGCATGCATTATATATGAAAAATATTTCATATATTCAAAATTGTCATTTAGGAATGGACACTGGACAAAGTTCTCAATTTAAAGGAATGAGACGAACATGGAATAAGAATGAAGAAGAGTCACTATTAAAAATTCTTGAAAAAATAGTTGCTAATGGTAGTAAATGCGAAAATGGTACCTTCAGATTTGGAACCATGAAAGCCATTGAAAAAAAGATGCAAGAGTTACATCTAGATTGTGGATTAAAAGTTAATCCTCATATAGATTCGAAGATGAGAAAATGGAAAAAAGATTATGCAATAGTCATGACATGACGAACAAGAGTGGTTTTGCTTGGAATGATGTAACCAAATTTATTGAAGTTGACAGCAATGAGGCATGGCAAGCTTGTATCCATGTTTAAAACTTAATCATTCGAGTAATTATTTTTTCATAGAACTTAAATTTAACTTACTATACTTTTTGTATTGTTGCACACTACAAGAAAATATGAAATTTATGACGAAAATTTAGCGATGGAAATTATTCTGTTGCTAAATAGAGACGGAATTGCTTTTTCGTAGCCACAAATGGCGCGACAAATTCGCGCCAAATTTATTGACGAAAATCAGCGACAAAAAAATTTTCTGTTGCTAAATGTGGCACCAAATGACGAAATTTAGCGACGAAATATAAATACTGCCGCCAAAAATTTGCGAAAAAATTATTGATTTAATTTAGCGACGAAAAAATTGATTCCGTCGCTATATTTAACGACAGAATTAATTTTTCATAGCCAAAAAAATGGAAATATTTTAAATTAATTTAGCGATGAAAAATATTAACGACAGAATTAATTTTTCGTAGCCAAAAAAAATGAAAATATTTTAAATTAATTTAGTGACGAAAAATATTAAGCGACGGAATCAATTTTTTCGTCTCTAAATATAGCGATAGATTGAGTTTTGCATCGCTAAAAGTTTTCAAAAAAATTATATTTTTATTTTAGCGATGGAAATATATTTAAAAATTTATTCCGCCGCTAAATATTTTATATAAACACTCTCTCTCCTCCCCCTTTTCTCTCTCCTCTCTCCTCTCTCCTCTCTCTTCTCTCTTGCGCGGCAGCTCCGGCGTGACTCTCTCCCTCCACCGATCTCACCTTCCCCCTCCCCCCTCTGGCGCCGATATGCCCTCCCCCTCCCCCGGCATTGTTCCCCTCCCCCATTTCCTCCCTTTACCCCCGATTTCCGTCCTTCCCTTTCCTCCCTTTCCCCCCATCTCCCTCCTTCAATCTGCCTTTCCCGCGCGTCGCCGGTGTGCTTGCGGTGGATCTCCGCCTCACTGCCGTCCCACCGCTGCTCCTCGGCTCCCCCTCCTTCCACCGGCGCTCCTCTTTTGTTGCCGTGGTACTCCCTGCCATGAGGTAATGTTTTACTTTTTTTTTTAATTTATTATTATTATTATTATTATTATTATTAAATATTAATTTTAATTATTATTATTATTATTAAATAATAATCTGAATTATTAGGATTATTATTATTAAATGGTTATGTTAATTATTATTGTTATTAAATATTAATTTTAATTAATATTATTATTAAATGGTTATGTTAATTATTAATAATATTAAATATTTATTATTATTATTATTATTATTATTATTATTATTATTATTATTATTATTATTATTATTATTATTATTATTATTATTATTATTAAACGGTTATGTTAATTATTGTTATTATTATTCATAACTATGGAAATGTCATCTGCCAAGGCCCAGACAGCTGGCCCAATACACTTGGCAGGGCTCAAAACCCATCAGCAAAAAGCACCAAGCGTGAGCTAGAAGCCAAGACGACGGTCGGGGACACAGGGCAGCGCCCACGCCCTTCACCTGCTCGCCGCTCACCTATTCTGACTACCAGTTATTATGCCTCAGGCACTCAAGTGCATGCCTCCTGTCTCATATAAATAGCCCAACACACAGTGGCACTAGGTATTGAATCTCTGAGACTCTCTCTCTAAGAATTTTCTCTCTAGAAAGCTACTAACTTAAGTTTCGGAGTGCTCGCACCTGGTCCGATCGGGCGTTCTTTCTTGCAGATCACAATCATCCGATCGGATCTCCCTCTCTTTCAGATAAAGACTTTCACGTCTTATCATTTAGTGCTTTCATTGAGAGCCATGGCAAGTTCAAGATCTAATGAAAACACAACTTCTGGAGAATATAACCGTAATGGCAATAGTCAGGGTAGATCTAGGCCCGCAGGGAGACGAGAGTGATCTCTCAGGTCCCCAACCAGGGGTAACCTTCTCCCAGAATTTGATGATGCCATCCTAAGGCAGCCAGAGAATACCCCCATCACGGTCAAGGACATACGCGCCCTCCTTAGTGATTTCACTAAGAGCATTGTCCAGACGATTAAGAAAGGCAAAATGCCTAGAACTTCTGAAAGAGACCATGAAGAGTACTTTATGGACGAAAACTTCAGAAGGAGGAGAAACAAAGGAATCTTCATCAACGAGCCGTGAACTCACGACGACGGGCGAATGGGTGTCAGGACCCCAGGAAGGTTTGATAAGGGGAAAATGACGATGTCCTCAAGCAGAGACTCCACTTACTTCCCCAGCAGATCTTCCACCCCGTCTATTAGAGATGACTTGTCCTTCATGTGCACGCCCAACCGCAGCCACTCCAAAAGGGTAAAAGACGAGTCCTTCTCCACAACCATGAGTAGGGAGGACAAGTGAATTAAGCAAAAGCTCAGGCAGTTTGGCCTGACAGGCTCCAAAAAAGGTATGTTTGAAGGGAACACCTGCAAAAAAACTGCATCTCCATTTTTTAGGGAAATAACAGGGTCCGAGTTACCTCCCAGGTGGAGGGATGTAGTGATGGACAAGTACACAGGTAAAACTGACCCTGCAACTCATTTAGCAGAGTACTTGATTAAAGTGCAGGTCTACACCTACAATGAAAGAATTGCCTGCAAAATCTTCCCCACCACCCTAGGAGGAGATGCTCTGAATTGGTTCCATGAGCTGACTCAGAAATCAATCACCTCCTTCAGATAACTCAAAGAGCTATTCACCACGCGATTTATTATGCAGACATGAGCACCGAAGTCAGTGAGTAACCTATGCAATCTTTGCCAAAGAACCAATGAAAGTCTTAGAGGCTACATCGATAGATTCCAAGCCACGATGTCTGAGGTGAGTAATGTGAGCATGGAGATGGCGATGACCGCCTTGGCTGGAGGCATTATTGATCACCCACTGTTCGAGTCAATAACTACAAGACCCCCGGTCAGCTTTTTCAATCTGATGGAAAGAGCCAGACAACACATTCAGCTGGATAATGCCTTGAGGGCCAACAGAGGAAGAAGGACTAACGTCTTGGATAGACTGCAGCATCCAGATGAACGATCGTTCAACAGAGCTCCCGCATCCGACCGGTTAGCGAGGAGCCCGGACAGAGCCTCTGCTTCAAAAAATTTGGACAAGCGAAAGGAGGCCGGACAGGGAAGATTCGATCGGCCAGATAACCAGCCGGCCCGAACCTTTACTCCTCTTAACACCAACCCAGTCCGGGTGCTGATGTGGATTAAAAAATAACACAAGAGAGTCAATTGGCCCAGGAAACTGTCCAATCGGAGCAAAAATAGGAGGGACCATAGTAAGTACTGCAAGTTTCACAGAGACGTCGGTCACATAACTGACGAGTGTTCCTCGCTGAAAGAGAAGATCGAGCGACTTCTGCAAAGGGGTCCCTCAAAATATTTGTAGGTCCGACTAGAGGGGAAAGTCCCTATAGATAGCCGAACTTCAGAAAGGATAATTCTGGCTCGAACGATGACGGCGAGCGCAAAAATCCAAGAAATACAGACCCGTGCAGACCATACGCCGGGGTTATAAACATGATTACTGGAGGATCATCTTAGGGAGAGGATTTATCCAGGAAAAAAAGGGGAAAGGCGTGTATCTCTCCTGTCAGGATGAACGGCTCACTCCGGTTATCATATCCAGTGAAGACGCACGAGATGTGATGTTTCCTTACGAGGACGCTCTCGTCGTCAGGGCTCAAATTAACAATTTTGATGTTAAAAGGATTTTGGTGGGCAATGGAAGTGCTGTGAACGTGCTCACCCTCCAAGCCTATAGAGCCATGGGACTGCCTATTGAGGAGTTGAAGCCGAATGCCACCCCATTGATCGGGCTTGGCAACGCTACTATCCTGGTAGTGGGATCTATCGTGCTTTTCATCGAGCTTGGTCAAGAGGCACTCATCCACGCTTGCAAGGTAACCTTTATGGTAGTTGACATGATCTTTGCCTATAATGCCATTTTTTGCAGGCCCCTACTCTTTTAAACCAAAGCTATCACAAGCATATGGTTCATGGTGATGAAAATCCCGACTAGAGGGGAATCGCCATTCTAAGGGGCGACTAGAAGGCATCCCGCGAGGCGTATGTCACCATGGTCAGGCATCAGAAAGAGGCCATGATAGTGGAGCCAGGGCTAGAGTGGTCCGAGCAGGCGGAGAGGCCAAAGATGGATCCTGCTAAAGAAATAAAAGCAAGGGCATTGTCGAAAGGAAAAAGCATCAAGATCGGGACCAGCATGAGTGCAGAAGTAAAGGATTCTGTCATGTAGGTCTTGATGATCAACCAGGAGTCCTTTTCCTGAAAGCCAGAAGACATCCCTAGGATTGATCCCAAAGTGATCACCCACAAGCTTAATGTGGATCCAACTAACCGGCCGGTCAGACAAAAGCTGTGCAGGCATGCTCCCAACTGAAAGAAATTCATATCTGAGGAGGTTGACAGGCTACTGAAGGCTGGGATGATCCAAGAGTTCAATTACCCAGAGTGGCTCGCCAATGTGGTCCTGGTTAAAAAGAAGACACGAAAGCTGCGGATGTGCGTGGACTTCACGAACCTCAACAAAGCATGTCCGAAGGACAACTACCCTCTGCCAAGCATAGACCAGTTGGTGGACGCCACTGTAGTCCACGCAATCTACTCCCTCCTCGACATATACGTTGGCTATCACCAAATCCTGATATGGCTCTTGGATCAGGAAAAGACTAGTTTTATTACAGATGACGGAACCTTCTGCTATAAGGCGATACCGTTCGGTCTGAAGAATGTAGGTTCCACGTATCAGCGTCTTATGAATAAGATTTTTAAAGACCAGATTGGGCAGAATGTGGTAGTCTATATGGACGATATGATCGTCAAAAGCAAGAGCCCTAAAGAACACCCTGCCGATTTGGCGAAGGTTTTTTGCACACTTAACAAGTTTCAGATGAAGCTCAATCCCGAGAAATGTGTCTTTGCGGTCCCCTCGAGAAAATTCTTAGGCTTCTTAGTTTCTCAAAGGGGGATTGAAGCCAATCCAGAGAAAATAAAGGCCATCCTCGAGATGCAACCCCCGAGAAGCGTAAAAGATATTCAGAAGCTGAACGGAAGGATCACTGCACTCGGAAGATTCATCTCCTCCTCAGCCAAACGGTGCACTCCCTTCTTCAAGAAGCTGAGGAAGAATGAAAGTTTCAGTTGGGAAGCGGATTGCCAACAAGCTTTTGAAGAATTGAAGAAATTTCTAACCAATCCACTACTGCTTAGCCGATTAGTCTTATGTGAAAACTTATATCTTTACTTATCCACCTCTAGTGAAGCTGTTACAGGTGTTCTGGTCAGGGAAGAAGGAACCCAATAGCTGCCCATACACTGCGTGATCCAGGTGCTCAGGGGCGCAGAGTTGAAGAAGGGCCCGGTCGAGCAGCTCACCATCACCCTCATGATGTGCGCGAGGAAGCTAAGGCAATACTTTGAAGTGCACACGATTATGGTCTGGTCGGGTCAGCCAACCAGGAAAATCCTCTAGACCCCCGACCTAGAGGGCAAGATGGCGGGATGGGAAATTAAACTCCAATCGTGGGACGTGAGGTATGAGCCTAGGAAGGCGATAAAGGCACAGGCTCTGGCAGATTTTATTGCTGAGTTCGCTAGCGAAGAGTCGGACAGTCAGCCCAAATGCCCAAAATGGGAAATGATTGTGAATGGCGCTGCGAATGACGCCCGAGGAGGCGTCGGCATCGTAATAATAGGCCCCTTGGGCATCGTAATAAGGTACGCGATAAAACTCAGCTTCAAAGCTTCTAATAATGTAGCAGAGTACGAGGCACTTCTTCAAGGCTTAAGATTGCTTCATGCCATCCGACCGAAGTCCATAATCATAAAGAGTGACTCCCAGCTTATGACCAGCCAAGTCTGGGGCACCTTCGAAGTCAGAGAAACCAACATGATTCAGTACCTGGCGAAGGTCAAGGCCGCATTCAGGATACTGGAAGAGTCTGGATCAGACTGCATTCTCCAGAAGGTGCCGAGAGACCAAACTTCAGATGCTTATTGGCTTGCAAAAATGTCTACCTCCGGATAGGGAGTAATAGAAGAAAATATTATTGTTGTCAACCAAGCCTCCTCCTCCTTAGACGAGCCAGAAGTGATGGAGATTGATCAAGGGGATGAAACTTGGATGAGCCCGATCAAGCGGTACCTGCAAACAAGGCAACTACCGGAAGACAAAGTCAAAGCCTGAAAGGTATCACGCAAATTCCTCAATTACTCCATAATTAATGGTGACTTGTACAAAAAAGTTTTCAGCCACCCCTGGCTCAAGTGCGTGATGGAGGAAGAAGGAGACTACATCCTGAGAGAGGTCCATGAAGACATTTGTGGGGCACATGAAGCTAGCAGGGCCATGGCAAGAAAAGTACTCTAGACCGGATACTTCTGGCCAAGCATTTTCAAAGATGCCCAGTAGAGAGTGAGAAGATGCCCACAATGCCAGATTCATAGAAGGGTCATAAGACAACCCACAGCAGACCAGTAGCCGATCGGGATTGCATGGCTATTCGACCAATGGGGCCTGGACATCTTGGGACCTTTTCCTCAAGGCAAAAGGCAGATAAAGTTCCTCATTGTAGCAGTTGACCACTTCTCCAAATGGATCGAAGCAGAGCCTCTAGCATCGATCACAGCACAAAAAGTCAAAAACTTTGCATGGAAAAACATCATCTACAAGTATGGCTTACCTAACATTTTTATTACAGATAATGGCAAGCAGTTCGATAGCTCCACCTTCAAAAATTTTTGTCAAGGCTTGCACGTCAGCCTGAGATTCACCTCAGTCACTCACCCTCAAAGCAACTGGATGACCGAGGTCTCTAACCGGACCAAGGGCTGAAGAAACAACTAGGTGACGCGAAGGGCAATTGGACTGAAGAGCTGCAGAGTGTTTTATGGTCTTACAGGACTTCACCAAGGACGGGCACTCATCAAATGCCATTCTCTCTTGTTTACGGCTCCGAAGCAATGATACCCGTAGAGATTGGCCTCCCATCCTATCGGTCAGCATTCTGTTTCGATTGGATGAACATCCAGGAAAGATGCCAGGACTTAGACCTGATAGAGGAGAGGAGAGAGGATGCCTATGCCAAAATCGCCGCCTACAAATAAAGGATCGCCAGATACCACAACACGAAGGTGAAGTCTAGAGCTTTCAACGTTGGTGACCTAGTGCTCAAAAAGGCGGACATAGGCTTGGGAAATGCAGGAGTCAGGAAGCTAATGCCGAACTGGGAAGGGCTCTATGAAGTCTCCAAAGTCTTAAACCCAAGTACATACAAGCTCAGAACATTAGAAGGGCTAGACATCCCCAGAAGCTGGAATGTCGAAGTACTCAAGAAGTACGACTTGTAATAATGTATTAGGAATTGAATTTAATAAATAAAGAAATTCTTTTCCATCTCCATAAAAGGTATGTATGGTACAACTTATCCGCTAGGCTTAATGCTCATCCCAAGCCAAAGATGCGAAAGCTGGAGTCCATTTGTTTGCAGGTCAAGCTCCTCTGTTAGGCTTGATGCTATTCCCGAGCCGAAAATATGAAAATCGCGTAAATCTCCATTAGCTCATCCGCTAGGTTCGACGCTAATCCCGAACTGAAAATGCGAGGGTCAAACTAGACTAACGGTTTCTCCCAAGTTAAGTGTTGTGCAACGATCACGCATGGAAATACAAATTAAAACGCTAACTCGATGTATGAAATTGTTCGCCCAATTCCAAGTTAACGCGAGGCTGAGAGGTCATTCACTATGCTTGACGTTCGGGGGCCCGATCTCTAAAAGTTTAATTCATAACTTATGCTAGATGGAAGACTGATTATGATTTTCCAATCAGATCGGACAAATTAATCATTGGTTTTAAAATTTATCAATTCTGAAGCTTAAAAGCTTCTTCAAATTTAGGAAGTATCTCCGCTTAATTAGTTTTGATTATATTAGCAAACCGCAAATGATGAATTGTACAAGTTATAAGTATCCTTGCAGTTTATTGAAAAATGATTAATTGTACAAGTTATAAGAATCATTACGAGAAGAGAAAAAATCTAATCTAAGTCTCTATATCTACAATTTCTACATCAGTAGAAGCCGAGATTGGATCAGCAGCAGGCTTTGCATTTGGCTCGGTAGGAAGCTGGAAAGACTCGTCAGCCGCCTCAGAGATAGGCTCTGCTGGCAAAGAAGCACTAACTTTAGCTTCGGATGGCTCACTTGGCAGAACTACAGACATCGAGAGGTTTTCCCTAGATGCTCCTTCAGTTGCCTCCTCTTTAGGAGCCTCCTCCTCATCATCACTAGATGGGGGGTCGGGTAGAATCCCTGAGTCCTCCATCAAGTCGAGTTCAGCCCTCGAAAAGCGCTTCCTAGCCTCATAAATCAACCGAGACAGTAACTTCCCCTGAGCCTCACCCAATTGATCAAGAAGCTGCTCCTTCTGAGAGACAACCTCCTCTTCAAGCCTCTTCCTCCAGGCTGTCTCTTTGTCTTCCAAAGTGGCCTTCAGTGAGTCCCGCTCGGTGCGAAGCTGGTCGCACTTCGCCGAAGCCTTGCCCTTCTCCTCCTTGGCCTTGGCACTCTCAGCACCCAGAAGCTTGCACTCAGCACTCAATCTGGCTGCCTCCTCCTCAAATCTTTTGCACTGAGCACTATCGATGGTCAGGCGTGCCACTTCTCTCTTTAGCTGATTGACCTCGCCTAGCCGAGTCTTTAGCTCCTGGGCATGCTGAGAAGCCTCCTTCTTCAGGTCTGCTACCTCTAAGCGAAGGGCAGAGGCCTCTTTCTGGGCAGCATCACATCGAGCGTCTGCCTCCCCCTTTGCCTTAGCAGCATCCTCTGACCTCGCCTTTAAGAAGTTGGCCATGCCGTTCAAGGGCAGGCCCCTCTTGATCAGCTAAATAACAACAATAATAAGCATCAGCAAAAGAAGACATCACCAATTTCCAGACATTATGAAACGAGCTGGCTAAATCTCACCTCCAGGCTCTGCTGATTGAACATGCTACACTCCCAGACGAGCAAGCTGAGATCTCCCATGTCCTTGAAGTCATCGTCCTGAAGACTACCTTGGCAAAGGTAACTGGCAACTACTTTATTGCCCACTGACCAGTCATTGCCGAAGTTCTCCCTCAGCGTGTCTTTTAGGGGCACGGTTCGCCTCTCAAGGGCTCACCCTGGCGGACTCGCTTTGGACTGGCACCTTGCCTCTCGCTGCAACCCGGGCGTCCGAGACAACCACTAGCTCAGCAGCCTTTTTTTGAGCGACCTCCCTCAGAAGTTAAATGTTGGAAGGAATGGCGGCTGGCTGCACTTCCTTAGAATCAGATTCATCCCTCAGCAGCAGCCGCCTGGGTGGACGCCGACCCTCTGCACCAGACTGGGAGGTCGCAGGCCCCGAGTTAATCAAGGTTGGACGGGAGGCGGGGACAGCAGCAACAATGGCAGCGGAGGAAGGAGCATCCACTGGACCCCGCGAAGCATAGACTTCTGAAGCGGGTAAGATCTTCCTTTTCTTCGTCTTTTTCTCCTCCTTCGAAGCCCGCTTGGCCTCCCTCTTAGCCTTAGCCCGATCGGCAAGTTATTTGGCCATGTCATTTCCTCCAGCCATCGCGCCCACAGCTGCATCACAGAGATAAACAAGATAAGTATTCTTTCCACCCAAATTAAAATTCAATGCACATGCAATGCATGACTACCAACTTATGCTGCTTCCCCTACTCCAATCCTAATGCTCACGTTCTGCATTTTAGCCAGCCTCGGAGCTAAAAGACTCGAACAACGTCCCCAGGAGATAGTTGGAGTCGTAAGGTTCTCCTCGCCTCGCTACAGCGTCCATCAATTTCTTAATGTCGGCCTCGTACAAAGGCTGACTGGCGGCTTGGTCTCTTAAAATGGTGGCTCCATCGGATCGAGTAAGCTGCACCCTGAATCCACCAATCATCCCCACCAAAAAATATCTCTCTTTGAACCCTTTCATCGAAGAGGGGACGTTGAAGAGTTTCCTTTTTAATCGGTTGGTGAAGTAGTACTCCATCCCGTCACTCCGACTCGAGATATAGAAGAAGTGGGTGAAGAGATCCAGGGTTAGAGCCACTCCCTCTATTTTGTATACAATTTTGAAGCAGGCCACCGACCTGCACCCATTCAGATGTAATTGGTTGGGGGTGATCCCATAGCCTCTCAATACCGCCATCTCGAACACGCTAAACGGGAACCTCATCCCTGCATCCAAACTCCAAAGGTGGCAGATGAACCACTCATTCTTTTGGGGGCTGAAAGGCCCATCCGTCATCGCCATGGAATCAGGGCAAGGCAATACAAACACATCCACCAGGAAGCCGTATCGAGAAGGAATCTCATCCACTTCTCTAAGGCTCAATCTCGAAAAATGATCAACTGCCGGCTTGTCCTATACGCCTCCATGAAACTCTTGTCTATTGATTGACCACTGTTAGAAGCCATTTTCAACAAAAGGGGGGGTCCCTAGTCTCTAAAAGGATGAACTAAGATGAATGCAGAGGTGCAATGGAAACAATGAGAGGAAAATCAAAGACAAGCGAGAAGGGATTACTTACTTATTTGGCTAATCTTATAGGAACTCTGAAAAATCTCAGGGAACAGAGAGCAAAAAACCACCAGAACGTGAAAGATGAAAGAAATGAGAAAATTTTTTGGCTGAATCTCTCTAAGGGCTACTGAAAAGTAAAGAAAAATCACCCAGAAGTTACCTATTTATAGGCAAAAGTTTCTTGAAGACGCCAATCGTCTCACCACAGGATGCTCGCCACGTGTCATAAAAGTATCATTACGTTACGGAGAATGAAGCGTCACCCTCGAGGCGTGCGTAGCATTAAATGAGACAGCTGTCTGAACAGACACGTCTCTTCAGATGAATGCCTTTCAAAATTCAAAAATCCCGCCAACGGTTGCTCCCCGATCTGAGCACCTCAAAGTAAAACTCTCCCGATCGGACCCTTTTGACGGGGGACAAGTGATAACTATGGAAATGTCATCTGCCAAGACCCAGACAGCTGGCCCAATACACCTGGTAGGGCCCAAAGCCCATCAATAAAGAGCACCAAGCATGAGCTAGAAGTCAAGACGACGGTCGGGTGTGTCCGATCGGACTGATGGGACAGCAAGTCCTATCAGTCCACTGACACAAGGTAGTGCCCACGCCCTTCACCTGCTCCATGTCACTTCGCTGCTCACCTACTCTAACTACCAATTATCACGCCCCAGGCACTCAAGTGCATGCCTCTTGTCTCATATAAATAGCCCAACACACAATGGCACCAGGTATTGAATCTCTGAGACTCTCTCTCTAAGAATTCTCTCTCTAAAAAGCTACTAACTTAAGTTTCGGAGTGCTCACGCCTGATCCGATCAGGCATTGTTTCTTGCAGATCACAATCATCCGATCGGCTCTCCCTCTCTTTCAGATAAAGACTTTCACGTCTTATCAATTATTAAATAATAGTGTTAGTAATTATTATTATTATTATTATTATTAAATGGTTATGTTAATTATTGTTATTATTATTAAATGATAATGTTTATCATTATTATTATTATTAAACGTCTATGTTAATTATTGTTATTATTATTAAATAATAATAATAATTATTATTATTATTATATTATTATTATTTTTTTATTATTGTTAAATATTATTATTATTATTATTATTATTATTATTATTATTATTATTATTAAACGGCTATGTTAATTATTGTTATTATTATTAAATAATAATGTTAATAATAATTATTATTATTATTAAATGGTTATGTTAATTATTGTTATTATTATTAAATAATAATGTTAATAGTAATAGTAATAATAATAATAATAATAATAATAATAATAATTATTATTATTATTATTATTATTATTATTATTATTATTATTATTATTATTAAATAATAATCTGAATTATTATTATTATTATTATTATTATTATTATTATTATTATTAAATAGTTATATTAATTATTATTAGTATTATTATTGTTTAACAATGTTAACTAATTTTATAAAATAATAATATGAATAATTTTATGAAATTAGATTATTGATGCAGCGAAAGTATATATTTTTATTTAAATTCCAAAACTCCCTTACGAAAATGCAAAAGTAGGGTAACAAACAATTTATTTGAAAGAAATTAATAAAATTACGAAAATGCACCTAAAATTTTAACTGAAAAAATGAAAGCCTAAACGTCAAATTTTAAGGCCCGAAATGGCTGGTACGAGGGTCTACGCTTTATAAAATACGACCGGCTCGAAACGTGTTTTCCGAAAATATATTATAATAAGTAATCGGACGCCTATAGCAAAAGTTATGGCTGGAAAACCCGTTCGGCCCACTCCAAATACTGGAGAGCCAACTCGTCCGCAACAATTATTATTATTATTCAGATTATTTTTAAATAATAATCTGATAAATTTATTATTATTGTTATTATTATTAGAAAATAATAATCTTAATAAATTTGTTTAATAATATTATTACTATTATTAATAATATTAATCAATAATAAAATGCATATTTGAGGAATTAAATTTTGCATTATTATTATTATTATTATTATTATTATTATAATAATAATAATAATAATAACAATAATAATAAATTTATTTTTAACTAGATATAGTTAATTCTAATTACGTAGTCACTTTGTTCATATAACAGATTTGCAATAATTATGAGTAACGTTGATAGATTTTGGATGTATAGAAGAAAAACATCCGATAGTCATATTAATTCTGAATTTGTGGAAGGAATTCAGTTATTTATAGAATATGCAAGTTTTCAACCTGCATACATGGACAGTCCAAAAATTAGATGTCCATGCAAAAAGTACAAACACATTAGTTATCTTTCTGTTGAGGAAGTGTATTTCCATTTGCTAAGAAAATGGTTTGTTTCAAATTATTTTGAGTGGACACATCATGGGGAACCATCAATTTATAGCACCTCAATGGGTAATGTGGGTAACATGTTGTAAATGTGGGTGAAGTTGATGGAGGCGGTGAATTGATGACATATGATGTAGGTGTTACTGATAATCCATATGTCAAAATGGTATATGATACAGTTGGACCTAATTTTAGGGAAAATATACCTCATGTCGAAGAACCTAGCGCAAATGCGATAAAATTCTATGACTTACTGAATTCAGCTGATCAAGAATTATGGCCAGGCTGTGATAGTATGACTCAGTTATCTTCGGTCGCTCGAATATTAAACATAAAATCTGAATGTCATATTTCTGATCGAAGTTTTGATAAAATTCTTGCTTGGTACAATGAATCGTTGTCTCCTGACCATAAAATGGTGAATAATTTTTACAATATGAAGAAACTGATTAGAGATCTAGGTTTGCCTGTTGAGAAAATTGACTGTTGCAGGTTGGGATATATGTTGTTTTGGGGAGATAACATGGATTTATAAGAATGAAAATTTTGTAGTCAACCTAGGTATATATCCAGAAATTGTACTAAGAAGCAAAAATGATAATAGCGAATAATTAGTTTAACTAATTTCATATCATGTGAGAAAAGTTATTATTGCACCAATTTTTTTTAATTGATATGTTTTTTATACAATTGAAAATATATATTTGTTGACTAATCAATTATTTTTAATGTCAGGTTTAAAAAATGCATAAGAGACAGAAGAGTAATATGAATCCACCACGGCTCAAGTTGCCACGGGATGAGACTATTGGTGAGGCATCAACCCCATCCACTGATGCGTCACCTGTGTTTAATACTAGCACTCCAGCTGTTGCATCACCAAGCATCCATTCTAGCACTCCGGCACAGACATCACCGACCATGCCTTCTACCACTCAGAATACTAGATCTACTACAATTGCAAACACTAAAGGTATGCCATCTCAGTTTTCGGGAACAGACGCAGAGGAACAGCCTTTGCCTGGCTCAGTTAGAGTTAATGGAAGAATTTATATCACCATTACAATTAAGGAGTAAGTGATTACAATTTAAGTTTGTTTTGATTTTAACGATAGAGATTACGTTTTGTGACTTTGTGAAAATTATTGTATATTAGTTTGAATCTTTTAGGAAAGTGCTCACGCTCAATGACGACGATATTCAAGAACATAATAGATTACGATGGTTATGTCTGGAAGAAGGTGTCCTAAGAAACAAAGAATTTTTATTTTGAAGAATTTAAGGTAATAAATTATGATAATAGTAATTACATAACAAATTGTTGTTTATACTTACAATATGTTTTTCTGTTTCATTTTTCATAAGAAACAATTTTACTGAGATGAGAAATTTGATCACATCATGTATCGTGTGTGGGAGATTCGTGCTCGAGCACGTTATAGAGACTTAGTGTGTGGGTTACACAATGATGGTGTACGACCCTTTACATAACTGAAGATATATGGGCACACTAGCAACAGTATTGGACGACACCCAAGGCACTTTCCATTTTAGAGCGAAATTCTAATAATAGATGGGGAGGACCTAATGGAGTCAGTTCATGCCTGCATACTGGAGGATCGATGTCCCATCGGGAGGATGCACAAAGACTTGTAAGTAATAAAATACATTACTGTTTACTTAAGAGTTCTCTTATTACAATATATATAACCTCTTGATAATTTATATAATGCCTGATTGAATAAAAGTGGATGGGAAAGGTAAAATTGTGTTAGGGGTTTGAATTGTTGTTGGATGCCAGTAAAAAAAATGATATAGAAGTGTTTTTTTTTTTTACTTTGTGTACAGGAGGTTTGTTCAAAATTTTGGGAAAACTATGCCAAAATTTTAGTAAGAACTTATAGAACTAGTCAATAAAAATGACTTTAATTATGATTTCTTACTTGTTTGTATGAAATATCGATGGGTAGACCGCCTATACCAGGTGAGGTCTTTTTATACACCCACACAAAAAATCATGATGGTCAAACATTCATCAATTCACGAGCCAGACATTTACACGTATATTAAAATTATTATATTTTACTAATACTTTGATGATATTAGTTATTAGTTGTCATTAATTAATAAGAAACCTTTATTTTACGACAGGAACAAGTGTAAGAGACAATTCAGCAACGTTCACAAAGTTCTGAAAATGTTGATGAGACTCAAATTTATTTTGACATGATTGGTGGAAGAGACCAACGAGGACGGGTATTTGGCTTAGGTTCTTTTGCCAACACCTGTTACTCGCATTCCTCCAGCTCAAGTACAGCGGCATCTAATAGACGGTCTGCTTCTAGCGAAGTATATGAACTTCAAAATACTGTACGTAAACTGCAATCTGAATTGCAACAATCACAGGCTCAATGGCAAGGTGCACTCAACTTCATTTCTGAACTACGTAATGAGATGGCTAATTTGAGGGGTATAGTCGAATCATCATCGCACCAGTCTGATCGTGCACATCCGCCGCCATTTTGTAATAGATATACATTATTACTAATATGTCCTTTAAATAATTATTAACTATATACTTGGTACAATTTAAATTATATTATTAATACAATTTAAATTATATTATATTATTTTCGGATATAAAAATTTTAATATTATCTTTATATTTTCGTTATTCGGATATTAATATTACAGGTTATAATGTTATAGGTTTCAACAATTAATTAAAATAATAATAATTTTGCTAACGGAAATATGATTTTCGTAGGCAAATTTGCGTATGGAAATCAGATTTTCGTCGGCAAATTTGCCTACGGAATTTAAATTTTCGTCAGTAATTTTTGCTTACGTCTCAATTACCGACGAAATTATTTTCCGTCGGTAATTGAATTTTTCAATGGAAATTTATTACTTTTCGTCGGAAAATTCTGACTTTCTTGTAGTAGTAGCACAATACTGATGTAGTGGGATGGAGAGGAAAACACTTTTCTATATTTGATCGCCTTGCTAATATATTCAGGAAAGAAAGAATAACTGGTAGAGGAGCAGAAATACTAGCTGATATGGCAACTGCAGTTGATTGTGAAAATGAAAATTTAGATAACATTAATGATGATATTATGCAAGGAACCGATATTGATGAGACTTCACCAATGTCAATTCCAAACGTATCTACCAATACATCTCGAACAAGAAAGAGAAAGAAAAACAAGGTAGGTGATTGATGCCAATAGTATGGAATTATTTAGAGAAATGTTCAAAGAAAGTATTGAGCAAATTGCTACTGTTACTGAAAGGTTTCTTAGAACAAATGATGATTGTTTTGACATTTCTAAGGAGTTGAAAGCAATCAGTCTTTCTCCCGAGAATCATCTTGATATTTTTCAAGCAATAATAGATAAATCTCAACATGTGGCATCATTCAGGTCACTGGAACTCGAAATTAGGGAGATATTTGTTCAGATATTACTTAGACAAATAAAGGGTGATTGAGGGAATTTTGAATGCATTAGTTATGTTTTTAATTAGATTCCATCTTTCACAAAGATATATGAACTTTTTGTATTTATTGATTATTTATAATAATGATGAAGTTTATTTATTTTGATTTGTTAGTAGACCATGTATAAAATTATTAATTGTAGCACATTTGTTAATATATTTCAATTATGTAATTGAATGTTATTAATTAAATTGTTTGTTTTCTTATACTAATATATATTCATGTTTCAAAAAATTTGTGCACTTTCTTTCAAAAGAATGTGATGTATGTATGAAAAATTGTATTGTACAGTCATTTTTTTCTAAATTAGTAATATTAAAAATAATTTAATTTTGCATGTTTTTTTAATTTTGTTTAAAAATAATACATGACACTATTGTGCGCCAAACATAATATAAAATATTACATACTAATACAATATTATACCAAATACGGTAAACTATAATACAAGCTAATACTATACAGTGTAATACTATACAGACTAATAGTATAGAAATTAATATTATACAAATTAATATAATACTGCGAACTAAACGTGCCCTCTAACAAATTTTGTCATCAGCTAGCCCGGTTTCCATCAATGGCCCATATCTATCCTCCAAAATCCAACACATGAGTGACTTGGGGTTCGGTCCTCGCTGGAGGACTTTAGCCGGGGCCCTAACTTTGAATTTTTTACACGGCGGACCCACTTTTCAAAAGGTGCAAGAGCCGCCTGGGTGGGCCCAACTTTCAAAATCTTCAAGTAGCCGTTGGAGAATATATTAATAGTGTAAGAAAAAGAAATCCCCCAATTTGAAAACTGTAAAACCCTCTGTCCACAAAAACCAAAAGCTCGCTCTTTTCAACTTTAACTTTCTCCTGATTCATCCGATCTAAAAGCTCCTATAGCAAAGCGTCATTATTTTTTTTTTCTCTTGGCTTAGAAGATCTGTAAGTTTAATTATTGAGTGTTTAAATTCATAACTTGAAATTGGAAACTGATTGATTTTTGGTTTTATTCATGTAGGTTTGAATTTCATTTTCTGAAACGAAACAAAATGATGTCAATGACTCCAGATCAGTTTAAAAAAGTAGGATTGGGGATAACTGCATCTCCATCTCCCTTTCTCACCCCCCGGCCTGAGAGAAGAAGACCAGATTCTAGAGGACCCGATTGGAATTCCAGTCGTCATGATAGAGACAAAGAGGTTAATGTTCAAGTTCTGCTTAGATGCAGGTTTGTGTGTTCGATTTCTTGCTGCTTCTTGCTATCCAATCGGGGGTAACTTTACTCACTATCTAAGGGACAACACAATTTAAGACTAAAAGAAATTAGAATAGAATCAGCCCAAATTGGTTGATTACCACCAGGCTTTTTTTAGAACTTTGTGGTGTATGTCAGTGCAAAATTCAGTTAATTGACAATTAGGCATATTTGTGAAATCAGGCCGCTTAGTGATGAAGAGCAAAGGATGAATGTTCCTAAAGTGATATCATGTAATGAGCATAAACGAGAAGTCACTGTTTTGCAAAGTGTATCTAACAAGCAAGTTGATAGAATATTCACCTTTGACAAGGTATGATTTTGTGTTTTTCTGACTGTATCTGAGGCTATTGATTTTCTATGAATCTAGTAATCAAAGTTGGCTGTGCTTTTAAAATGTTGGCCAGGTTTTTGGACCTAAATCACAGCAGAGATCGATATATGATCAAGCCATAGGCCCAATTGTTAATGAAGTTCTTGACGGTTTCAACTGTACAGTCTTTGCATACGGGCAGACTGGTACTGGTAAAACCTATACTATGGAGGGTGGAATGAGAAATAAGGTAAGGAGTATATGTGAATTTTGTTATTTTCTTTATATAGTTTAAGTATTTTTGTTGCTCAAGAAATCACATTTTACCTTTAAATGTAGGGTGGGGATTTACCTGCTGAGGCTGGTGTTATTCCAAGAGCAGTTCGCCAAATTTTTGATACGTTGGAGGCCCAAAATGCCGACTATAGCATGAAAGTGACATTTTTGGAGCTGTACAATGAAGAAATAACTGATTTATTAGCTCCAGAAGAGTCTGTACGACCTACAGAAGATAGGCAAAAGAAACCCATCTCTTTAATGGAGGATGGAAAAGGTTGTGTGGTTGTAAGGGGGCTGGAAGAAGAAGCAGTATATAGTGCAAATGAAATTTACACTCTCTTAGAACGGGGAGCAGCCAAAAGGCGCACAGCAGATACTTTGTTAAATAAGAGGAGCAGGTTATTTCATCTAAGTTATAGTAATTTTTCCAATAGTGGAATCAATGGTAGATGAAAATGTACTTTACTAAATGTGTCCTTTTGTTTTTTTCTCTAATTTCTTGCAGTCGTTCTCATTCAGTCTTTTCTATCACTGTCTATGTAAAAGAAGCTGCTGTTGGAGAGGAGGAACTTATTAAATGTGGGAAGCTTAATCTTGTTGATTTGGCTGGATCAGAGAATATATCACGTTCAGGTGCAAGAGAGGTATAGAGATAATTAATTGCACTTGTCCCATTCATGAAACATCTGTTAGGCAGATTATTAAGTAGCAAGTAAAATTGCTACTTGGAGGTCGATCTCTGGAAATAATCAAGAAATCGCTGACCGTTTTAGGAATATGAATAGGCTGGATTTGTTACCTATTGTCCTAATCAAGGGAAGCCTAACCAGATAGTCCTTTGTTTTGGATGGCACTGATGCGGGCTTAGCTGTAAGAGAGAGGGATGTTGAGATATTATACACCCCTTTCCTTGAGGAGGGGACTTGTCTATATCAAAACTAAGAAGTAAAGGAGTTTTAGACACAATTCTAACACAATGCGTCTTTCATATCCTTGGTGTTATAATTAAACGTAGAATTTAGTTAAACATGAAACTCTTTGATAATGAATTAGCAATTTTTTAAAGCTCCTTTGGATTGGTTGAACGCTAGATGTAATTTCAGCTGTCTTGAACACCATTTCCAAAATTTCAAATTGCAGAAATATTAAACTAGTGATAAAAACCCTATTTATTGGCATAAGCTTTTCAGTTTGGAGCAGCAGTCAGAATTTGATGAAATTATAAATCAAATTGCAGGGACGTGCAAGAGAAGCCGGGGAGATAAACAAGAGTCTACTAACTTTGGGCCGTGTTATAAATGCACTTGTGGAACATTCAGCCCATATACCTTACAGGTCTATCCCTAACCGTTTTTTGATCCAACTCACAATATTAGGTTATTGTTTTTTAACTGGTTTTTGATTTTTTTTTTTTTTTTTTTGATGCAGGGATAGTAAGTTGACAAGGCTTTTAAGAGACTCATTAGGAGGAAAGACAAAGACTTGCATCATTGCTACAATTTCTCCTTCTGCTCATTCTCTGGATGAAACATTAAGCACATTAGATTATGCTTACCGTGCTAAGAACATCAAAAACAAACCAGAGGTTGGTCTAGCTTGCTTTTTTGAAGTATCATTTTGGTTCATTTTCATTTTCCTTTTTGTACCAACAACAGAACTCATCTTCCAGGCAAACCAAAAATTGTCCAAGGCTGTGTTGCTCAAGGATCTGTACTTAGAAATTGAGAGAATAAAAGAAGGTTTGGAGACGCAAATTCATTCTTGGATTCTCTTGTATGAAAAAATTCTTACAATGATCAAAGTTAGATGTTGTCTCCAATTAATCTCATGCAGATGTGCGGGCAGCAAGGGAAAAAAATGGTGTTTATGTTCCACATGACAGATATGCGCAAGATGAAGCTGAAAAGAAGGTGCATATAACTGAAAGTCTACATAATTCTATCCCATACACATATGTGTTAATTTTTCTTACCAGAATAAAGAAAATTTATTGACTGGCTTGAAATTTGTATTTGTAGATCCATCTATTCAAATCAAAATATTAACCATTCCCAGTGTATTCCAATACAAATTTTTGTTTTCTTGAATTTCAACTGACTACTTTGCAACCACCTATAGGCAAGGATCGAGAAGATTGAGCTGCTAGAAAACGATCTCAACCTCAGGGAGAAGGTAGAGCAAATTCCTACAGTTGGTATATTTTCTTATGCTTCATGTGATCATTGCAGTATTCAATTGCTTTCCTCATATTGCAGCAAGTTGATGAGTTCCGTGAGCTCTATCTCACTGAGCAGGAACAGAAACTTGATGTAGAAAGTGAGCTCAAGGACTGCAAGGTACTTGTGATTTGCAATTTTGTTTTGTTTTGTTTTCTTAATCTTCTCTAAGACATACTTCAGCTGACAACCAAATCAAATCAAATCTTGTGTATCTTTTCTTTTCAGTTAAATCTGGAAAAGAATAACAAGGAACTTCTTGATCTTCAAGAGAAGCATAGGATAGCTATCTCATCTCTGGAGGAAAAGGAGTTCATCATCTCCAAGCTACTATGCTCTGGTAAGTTAACTAGCTATTCATTTTCAAAATCCAATTTCTTTTTGTATATCTTTGTTTATAACATTAATCCTTGCATAAACAGAAAATTGTTTAGTTGACCGGACAAAGGAGCTGTGCAATGATTTGCAAACTGCATCTGAGGACATAACTTCCCTGTTTGGGAAATTGGGTATGAATAACTCTTCCCAGATATCCTTTTGAATCCTTTTTCAATACTTGCATCTGGATGCATTTCTGTAAAAACTGGGGTGTTTCTCTTGGTGTGGTTCTCTAAGAAAACACTTGCTGCTGCCGCGAAAAGTGAACATTTTAAACAATTTCCTTTTTTAAATTTATATTCAATTTTTGGTTGTAAAACTCGTATTTCTCATACCTTTTTCCAGCACATATTGATAATAGGGAGGAAAGAATTTTTTAGTTTCTGTTGTTTAATTCTTCAAGCACAAGGGTTTATTTATGGATGTTTACTTATCAATTAGGAAATATACAACTAGCTACGGACCTATGTTTGGATTACAAAATCATTCAAAATCACAGCAACTCAATCCCTTAATTACTGTAATTAGACAGCTAGTATTCCTAACATACCATCAGATCTCAGTGTTTATAATTAGTATTTGTTTTCAGTGATAAATTGCATATAAGGAGGAGCTAATGAGATTTCTAAAATGCTCTTTCATTAGTTATGAAAAATCGGTATGGTCTTGAAGCTTCTTTTGAGGGATTTACAATATGGATAAAATCAAAGTACAAAAGTTCTGTCAACGTCAAGGCTTTTCTCTTTTTTTTTTTTTTTCGCTTTCCTGTTTCCATAAATGAAAATGGGAAAAGCTAATTGTTGTTTAGGAAGTTCTCAACTTGGAGGCTACATAAACACACATACATCTCCCTTTTGTGTGATAGCAAAAGGACTTAAGAAAATGAATAAACAAAAAAATGATGAACTAGGAGTCGTATTTAAATGTTTGGAACTGTACTGATCTATGGGAAAGTTGTCTCTCCAAGTGTTGCCCATCTTTTTTACATTGAAGTTCTACATTATGTGGCTTCTTTACTTTTTGGGCCTAGAAAAGTTGTTTTCTTCCATACAGATCAGAAAGACAAGATGGAAGCAGAAAATCAAAGACAGATTTTGATTTTTGGTTCTCATCTCGACCAGAGTTTAAAAGGCCTACACAAAACCATCCTTGGTTCAGTTTCTCAA
Source organism: Excoecaria cochinchinensis (assembly GCA_947683425.1). Lineage (NCBI taxonomy): Eukaryota > Viridiplantae > Streptophyta > Magnoliopsida > Malpighiales > Euphorbiaceae > Excoecaria > Excoecaria cochinchinensis. The sequence goes on from CANTUQ010000058.1 coordinate 2,452,565, forward strand.
CAACAGCAACACATAAGGTGCTTGGAAGAACATGCCCAATCATTCCTTGCTAGTAAATGTGATGTAAGAGAGAAATGCTATCAATTTATATCTGCTGGCTTCTTATGCTATCAATTTATCATTTCATCTCTATGTGTTCCTAATCTCCATCATACTGCAGGTAACAGAAATCTTGGAATTGAGGACTAAGAAAATGTTAGAGACATATACCTCAGGTGCTGTAGCCTTGAAGGAACTTGCCAACACAATGCAAAGGAAGGCTTCCTCTGACTTAGAGCATATAAATGCTAAAATCTCATCTCAAACAATGGTCGTTGAGCATGTATGTCATTATAATAAAAGAAACCTTTATTCTGCAATTGATTATGGAAATCCTAAAGTCAGAATGACTGATCCCCATTTTGACAGTTTCTCGGCCCTGCTGTAGTGGAGGCGAAGGAGATTATTGAGGAAGTGCAAAATATACTCGATGAGCAAAAGCAGCTATTAGCTCTGTCTGCTCGTCAACATGAGGAGGTATACGTATATGTGGTTCTTATTGCATCAATGTTCTTTGCTTAAAATTTATTGAACTATATATTAACTGTGTTAATAACAGGGGCTAAAACGAAGCATAACTTCTTCCCAAGTGATTACAAAGGCGACAATGGACTTTTTTAATGATCTCTATCATCAGGCATCAAAGGTCATGACAGCTTTTGAGGAAAGCCAAATCGAAAAAACCAACCAATTATCTGAGTTTGAGAAGAGGTTTAAAGTGAGTTATCCTTGAAAGAAGTGTTACAGTATGAAGTAATTAGGCACTAATTGAAGGTTTGATGAAATTTTGCTTCTTTGAAACAGGAAGAGGCTGCCAGAGAAGAGAAACAAGCACTGGAAAATATTGCAGAAATATTAGCAGCATTGACAAATAGAAAAACAGCTATGGTGAGTAGGCACTTCAAAAAGTTTAACATTTAAAATTATGAGATGCCATATCTTAGTGTTCAAGGATATAAAGATAGAACTGATCCTGCTCAAGTAGCACATACATGCCAATGAAACAGATAAACCTTATATCATAAACCTAGTGTTCAAGGATACAGAAATATGTATAAGCCAATTGACGGCTCCTATTCAGGTAGGATTTATGAGAGATATTGCACCTCACATTTATGCGTACCATAGGTCTCAGAGGCATCAAGGAGCATCCAGGACTTTAGCATACGGGAGAATAAGAGATTTGAGCAAGAAATGTCAAGCATGCAACAGGTTTCCACTGATGCTAAGGAGGAAATTAGTATATATGCAGAAAAGGTACAAAGTGATTTCATGGAAGACACATTCTCGGTAGCTGAATCAAGGGTTGTCATGGAAAACGTCCTCCAAGAATGGTAATTTTTTTTTTCCATTATTATAGTACATGGATATGTCATATTGTTTTTTTCTGAAGGTAATAAAATTTATTTACATATAGGATCAAGTTTTACTTCAACGCAACACATTTTCTCTTCTCTTTGTGCTGCATGAGAAATAGGTTTATCAAATTATAATGGAAAATTGCTTTGATAGCAAAGGGCAAAATGCTCTGTGTGAGGGAGAATTCTGAATGGATTTCTATTTGAGGTAACTGTGTGAGGTAAAATGTCCTAGCTGTAATAGGGAGAAACATATACAGAAGCCTTGAATGGATTTCTATTTCATGTCCAAGCTTTGTTATTGTCTATTGATATGTATTAGTAGAAACATTGATTTCTATTCATATCCATGCCCTTGTCATTTATATGTGAAGATATCAGAACATAAAAATATTTAACCCTGGTATGCATATATGAAGATATCTACACATCCACATACCTTTTCATTTATATGCATGAAATTTGAGTCCACATTTTGCTGTCCAAGCTGTAAATACTTAATTTTATTTTGATGCTTAGAGCCATTCAATCACTCTTTACAATTGTGTCTTTTCATGGCATGTAGCTCAAAGAAGGTGGACTGCTCTAAGCAACAATGGGAAAATGCCCAATCCAACATAAGCAATCTCAATAACAGCAGTGTTCTGGAGATAGATTCTTCTGTGAAGTAAGCTTTCTTTGCAGATCTTAATTTCAAATTTCGTTTCTCAGAACTTCTCTAAATAAGTTTGCTAGCATAATTATTTTTTGACTCTTGGTTTTTGATACCTTCTGCTAAACTATGGTTCTTTTACAGGGAAAACGTGAGCAAACATAACGTATTGTACACAGAATTTTTTTCTGCATCCTCTGCCCTGACTTCAGAGTTTGATTGCAGAATTCTTGAAATTTTATCTGCTGTTGCTGGTAAATTTTAGCTCCCTGCATAGCATTAATTAAACTTCATGAAATTTGCATTCTTGTTTTAATCCTTAGTGGATTTCCTCACCTGTTAGATTCACTAAAATGGGACCGAGAAAGCAAGAAGGAAATGGAATCCATTACTTCACTGTGCTCAGATCAGCTCAAGTCAATACAAGAGAATCATGGTCATAGCATAGCAAATATAAGAAGCAAAGCAGAAAAGTGTCTCACAAAAGATTACTTGGTATGCTTCAAAAGCAGCATTTTCTTTCCAGAAAACATTTAGTTCTCTTTGTTTCTGACGACTAAAAGGGATAAATTTTTGTCTGATAATGAACAGGTTGATCAGAATACTGGCGCAACACCTAAAAGGCGAGTAATAGCAGTGCCAAGCTTGGCCTCCATAGAAGAGATGAGAGCATCTGTTAATGAAAATGTGAAGGAAGAGGAGAGATCAAAATGGGCCCTTAATTACAGCAAAATCCAGCAGCAAGCAGCATCACCTAATAGAGCTCCTTTTGCTGATGTCAACTGAAAGGGATTAGAAATAACTATTTGCTTAAGGAAAAAAAAAAAAAAAAAAAAACAAAAGGAATTCTATCTCATGTGATATAAAGCGAAGTAGGAGTTGAATTAGGGGGTTATTGTTGTAGCAGTGAACTGGAGAGAGACTGACGCTCATCAACTGATGAGTAAGTAACTAGTTTGCTTTTAAGGGGCAAAATTTGTATGAGATGATCCCATTTGCTCGCCCATAATTATTTTACGGTAAAATAATTTAACTTTCAATTTTTTTTTTTAATTAAACAATTGTCTTTACATAAAGCCCGGATTTGGGTGAATATGTGATCAATATTAAATGTTATGCTAAACTTTACCGATATACATCTTTGTACCTCCATCTAAATCTAGTGTCATTTTTTTTTCTACTTCACTCCTATTAAAATAATTATGGATTTTTTTTATAATTTTTATAAAAAATACTTTTAAAAAAATTATAATACACTATTTTATATTTAATGAAAAAAATGTGTTAAAAAAGAATTGATGAACACATTAATGTAATTTGATACTATAATAAGAGGACAAAATTGAAATAAATGTATTAAATGTTGTTTTGATTTTATAAAATAGCATTTTAACTGGGAAAAAATTTCTCTAAAAAAAATGTGACACTCGATCAAGGATAGAGGAAGCAACATTTAGCATGAGTTCATATAATATTGGGTTAGTTATAAAGTCAGACTCAAATTATAGGACATTCTTCAATTTAAAACCCCATTTATAAATTATTGCAATTTCACATCCAAACTTTAAATATCATTTTAAATTAGGTACTTCGTTAATATTTTTTTTCATTTAAACTAATGAAAATTTATTTTTTTAATAAAATAATTATTCTTTTCATTTTTTATCTAGTTTTTAATATGATTTAAAATTAATAATAAATTTCTTACAATTTTAATTAATGAATGTTAATAAAAATTACATAAAAATATTAAATTAAAACAACAATAATTTTTTTGAATTTTTATTTAGTTATTGATATAACTAAAAATTAATATGGTAAGAGATTTAGGTTCAAGCCTCCACTCCTCCATTCCCCAATAAAAAAAAAAAATATTGATTTTAACAATTAAATTTGGGCACTTTCTTTAAATTTATTACTTTTATCTAAACATATAACTAATATCTTTCAAAAAATATCACGAAATAGAAAGTAAATATTTAAAAAATTGTAGTGTGCTGCTTAATTGATGAATGTTACTAATGAATACTCAAGACAACCAAATTAAAATTAAATAATAATAATCATTACCTTTAAAAATTTTAAAATTACCTTTAAAATTATTATTACCTTTAATAAAATCGATCACACTTGACAAAAATTATCTTAGTCATAAAATTATTTATTTTTTAAAATAATTTTTTAGCAAAATAAATTAAACAAAAAATTATAATAAAAATCCTAAAATTTTATTATTCTAAAGTGAAGAATTTTTCTAAAATTATCATCAAACGTGTCACTAATTAATTCTCCCTATTATATACAAAATATTTCATATTTTATTATGTATATGAGAGTAGACCTATCAAATAGGTTGAGTTGGACGGGGTTTGGATGGGAGTACTTTGGGTTCATGTTGGATTTTGAATCAAATTCACTTTTTCAATATTAGACTAATTGTTGAATCGTTAAATTATTGAATTAATCTCATATTATTGTTTGTTAAATATCAATATATTTTAGCTACTTTTTGAATTTTAATAATAATATTTGCAAATTCAAAAAGAATATTATGGACATATATTATAAAAAAAAAAAAAAAAACTCAATTAAAGTATCATTTTATATAATCTAATTTGTTTAAATAAATAAAACAATAATAACCATATATATATATATATATATAGTGTGGATGTATATGTTTTCATGCACTCACCTATTTGGATGAGTTCTGTTTGGAGGAAGTGGCAATAGAAGATCAAAAAAATAGCATAAATTCTTTATATATTAACAAAATGACACAATATAGATAAAATTATGATTTATTTTAGAAAAATATTTGATTGATTATTGGAATTGAAAAATTAGAAATAATTTTTTTTAAAAATCAGTTTGGGGTCGATCCATTTGGGTACCGGTTGGGTTTGACCCTTAATTTTTTGATCGGTCATGTCAACTTTTTTCAGGTAGGTTTCGGATGAGGGTAAAAAATTGATAGGTTTATATATGGGTCATTCAATATATTTTAAAATATTTGGTATTTTTTTTAATTTAATTTAATTTGTTCGATTGTATAAGAATTTTTCTCAAAAATTAAAATTATTTAATTTAATTCAAAAAGATTAAAATAGAAAAAAGTTATACCGTCATAATTTTTCTAATTTGATTTTTAATTAATCTAGAAATAATTATTATTTTTTAATTTAATTTATTTTTTATAATTATTATTAACATTCATTAACTATAACAGTAAAATTATTATATTAAGTTTAAATAAATATTAATACTAGATAAAATTGAAAAAAAAAACAATTTTTTATTAAAAAACTGAATGTCTATTAATTTTAATAGGAAAACTAATAGAATTCCTAATTTAAAATGACATTTAAAGTTTGTAGGTGCAATTGCAAGAATTTTAAAGTATATGTGCCAAATATTACAAGCATAACACTCAACACCACGATTTCTCCCACTAGTGCCGACTGACATGTAAATCTTTGAAATATGAGGTAACAAAAACACAAAAACATCGAATTATAATTGAAGCTACCGTGCTTAAGAATGCTCCAATCAGAAACATTAGGTAACCAAACAAAGGGTTAATTTCATGCATGGTAACTGAACTTATACTCAAATATCACTAATATAATGAAAGAATTTTTGTTCTCATAAAAATTATCGAACTTAAAACATGTTTACAAAAAAAAATCACTTTAATTCGTTTTCTGACGATTTTTTCGCCGAAAAGTCTAGCCGACGTGCACACTTAGCACCTCAAAGTATATATGGCTTGACACGTGGCATACCACATGGAAAAAATGACATATGAGCATGCCATGCGGCATGCCGCATGGATATTTCGACAAGTCAGTTTGCCGTGTGGCATACTTAGATGTCATTTTTTTTTATAAAACATGTTACGTGTCAAGCCACGTGTGCATGAAGGTGCTGAGTGTATGCGCCGGCTAGATTTTTCGGTAAAAAAATTGTCAGAAAACGATTAAAGTGATTTTTCTGTAAAAATAATATAAGTTCGATGATTTTTATGAGAACAAATTTTTTTTCATTATATTAGTGTTATTTGAGTATAAGTTCAGTGACCATGCGTAAAATTAACCCCCAAACAAAGAAATAGTAGAGGCTATGATCATTGTACTTATTAGTAATGCAATGCCAAAGTAAATGAATAGGGGTGAGCATGCACCGGTTAACCGGTTCATGAATTTCAAAAAAAATCAGTCTATTAATATCGATTTTTTAAAATTTCAGTTCATTAAACAATCCATTACTATCGGTTAACCAATCTATCAGTTTCGGATTTTCGGACCGGTTAACCAATATTTTTCGTTTAACCACTATAATTATAAAATGCATTCATAAAAAAATTAAATTGTTGAAAATACTTAAAATTTAAAATTAGAAAACAAATATAATTCAACATAATAATTAAATATGACGTTCAAACATAAATTAAAAATATTCAAAAATATTATTTTCACATATATTAAAAAATTTATTTTTTTAAAAAATTTTAGTTAATATATTAATTTTATATAACTTTTTGAATATATTTCGATTTAAATTAATGAAAAATTGATATATCAGGAAATAATAAGAAATACTAAATATATACATATTAAATAATTAATAAATTAACTAAAATGACTTTAAAAAAACTAAAATGAAATTGAAATATTTTAAAGTAAATAAAAATTAAAAGTATATAAATAATTAAATATGAAAATAATGAAATAAAAAATTATAATAAAAATAAAAAAAGAGTGAAATAAAATTAATAAAATATATAGGTGTTCATGTATCGGTTTCGGTTCGGTTAACCGATTCATAAACTAAAAAATAAAACCCAGTCTATTGATATCGATTTTTGTAAAATATTAACCGTTAACCATAAAAATCAGTTCTATTAATCTATTTTTCGTATCGATTTCGATTCGATTTCTCGGTTAACCAAGTCGAACGGTTTTTTTTGCTCACTCCTACTAACAAAGGTGTTTAGTTGTTTAGTGGCTTCTTATTCCAATTCCCTGTAAGCCAATGCTTGGTATCATTCACTATTGGTTTAACCTTTAATGCACATTTCGATGTGGGATTCACCCAAGTTTTGTATATTGCAATTATTTTCCATTGAAGAGGTTTAAGGTTACGGTGATTGAACATATGACCCGTACATCAAGTATCACATAACTGGCACTAATGCATAATTAAATGTACATAACACAAAACAAATAAGTAGGACTTGCAATGGGAGAATTCAAGTCATTTAAGGTATTCTATAAGATTTCGAATTGAATAAGACACCTAAACTCAGCTATCCACATTTCAAGAAAACAAATAAAACTTAAACTCATCAATTTTGTTAGTTTTATAGACTTTGCGCTGATATGGTTGTAATATGTAATACCACATCAAAATGAATCTAAAACTAATAAAATTTATAAAATAGTGTGTCAATATAATTCTTTTGAATTTAAGATTTCTAAATGACTTTTTATGCCTAATTTAGATGTAAGTTATAGATGTATTAAACCATAAAAAATAAATCTTTATATATGGGAGCTTACATTAAAAAATTGATGCTTCTTTTTCATGGAAGTGCATACGATAAGGAAACTGGATGTGCATAGTAACAAAAACTATATAAGCTATCGGGGAATTCCATTCCAATTTGTTAGCTTTTCCTTTCATGAAATCCAACCCCTTCAAAAGCTCCGGTCCAAAAATTTGAATCAACCAATTTCCAATTTGCATATTTGGGAATAAATTCTGCAAATTATCTCCTTCAAGAATCAAGATATCTGTAACCACTAAGTAGAGTTTTGTGTACATGAAAATTGATATTAGATTCTCCATTTACTACCAAATGATCTTTGGCCTATGTCAGGATAACTTATGATATTTCAATTTGCTTCAGTACATCTTTTGATTTGTAAACTTGAGTACATACAATTAATGGCTATTAAAAACGAATGACTAACATTCATGACTTATACATTATTTTTTCCTTTGTTTTCTTATAAATATACCTCTCTATCTGATACAAAACATATAGAAAAAGAGAAGTCACTTCATGTGTAAGCATGTGTGCTTTGCATGTAACCTCTACTTATTGGTTTTAAATAATAAATGCACAACCATGAGTTACAAAAATATAATGAGAAAATAAATTTACACAAACACACAATTAAAATATTATAGGAGTTACATTTGTACATTAGTGAAAATATAAATATAAATAAAAGCAAAAATAGCCAATTTTGGTCAAAAAAATCACACTTATAGAATGCCACTTATCAATAAAATAAAGTACAACTTGTCACTTTCTAGTGGAATTCCATTCTACTTTATATATTACAACACTGACCCATAATACCAATTGCTCTAATAATTTAGAGCCAAAAGGTTTGCACACTAAGAATAAATTAAATTAGTTCTAATAGATACACTATAATTTGCAAAAGATAAGTATATGTGACAAATATTGCAACCATAACACCCAACACGACAATTCCTCCTATTAGTACTGGTTCATATGCAAATCCCTAAAATCTTGAGGTAACATAAACATGGAATTATAACTGAAGGTTTCGCACTTAGGAATGCTCCCACCAAAGATAATAGGTAACCAAACATAGTGTTATAATTTATGGAATACTAAATTTTATAGAGTCAAATTTTCAAGATTTCTAATGTTAACACTAATAAAAAAAAAATCACTTAAATATATAAATAACTATTTTTAGAATCACAACATATATGTATACTTTTTTGCAGATTATTTATATTTCACTTTGGTCAATGCTCCAAGAAAAAAAATACTTTTATTATTATTTTTTCTTTTTCTTTCTCGTAAATTGTATTCTTACACAACACTATTTATATGTAATAGATGTAGTTATTTAATTACTCTATATTAATTAGACCAATCACAAAACTTCATTTATTATTATTATATTACAATTAAATAATAATAATAATATAATTTATATATAACCCATCATAGGTGTATATATTTTTACATCTCCCACTTACACATTACAATTTTTTGGTAAAGAAAAATATTATCTATATAAAAGTTGTATATATAACATTGAGAAACAGAGTCATATTGCTCTCTTTTTATGAATTATTTCAATATAAATTTAAATTAGTTGTTTCAACGTTGAATGATTAGAAAAAGTACAATGAGGACATATTTGTCCAAGCAAATAAAGTCAAATATTAGTACTAAAAAGACCGCACATGTTTAATAAACGAAGTCAAAATATTTGGTGAAGAAGAAAAAGAAAAGTAGTCAAACATTCAAAACTCAACGCCTCCAAAACACATTTATAAATATAACTGAAACCTTCTAACTACAACCTTATTAATTTCAAATTCAAACTACTTCTACAGAAATTTAGTTTTTTCAAAATAAGAATCAAAATCAAAGGGCATGAAGAGAATTGGAGAAATGGGAAGCACAGAGATAGGAAAATGGTTGATCCTTGTCTCTCAAAATAGCACAAAAATGAAGAAATCAAAGGATGATATATTTGAATGCAAAACATGTAAGAGAAGATTCTCATCATTTCAGGCATTAGGGGGACACAGAGCAAGCCACAAGAAGCCAAAATTATTGATGAATAACAAAAATCATAGTAAAGCAAAGGCAGAGACAACGGCTAAGAAGATGCATGAGTGCTCTATTTGTGGTGTTGAGTTTGCTTTAGGCCAAGCTTTGGGTGGTCATATGAGGAGACATAGAGCTTCTTCTTCTTTAGAAGCAACTAATCATAATAATAATCATCATCATCAATTAGTTTCCAAATTGCCAGTCTTGAGGAGATCCAGTAGTTGTAAGAGAGTTTTTGGATTGGATTTGAATCTTACTCCTTTGGAGAATGACCTTCATTATTTGTTTGGAAACATGGCTCCCAAAGTTCATCTTTTCCTTTGATTTTTTTATTTTTTGGTTTCAGTTTCTTTTATTCCTCATTTAAATCTGTTTTTTGTTTTCATTCGTTTATGTACATTTAGGATTTATATATGTATGATATTCTTTTATTATTGAACTTATTATATGGCATTTTGAGATCTTGACAATAAAAAGCAAGTAACATTATTCGGATCCTATATGTTCTATTTTTATAATTCAGCAATAATTATTCACATACTTAATTTATGGATTTTAACAATAATTGGGAAAAAATTAATTATAGTTAGCAATGTTTTAAAAATTAAACTAGATATTGAACTGAACTGCCAATTGAGTCGTGGTAGCTTTTTTTTGTACTTTTTAATAAAATTATTTATATATAATTTAAAAATATAGTATATATAATATTCTATAGAAAAATTAAAAATAAATTAAAAATCATAATCATTATCAAATATCAACTTAGAAGCATTTGTTGTGCACTACAAGGAAATGGGAAAATTACTAATTTTCCGATGGAACAAAATTCCATAATTAAATATCCACGGAATTTATTTTCCATAAGTAAGATTGTAGGAAAATTGATGTTTTTTGTGATGAAAAAAGGATCCGCAATTTTTCGTCGTACAAAATGGAGGTAAATTTTAGCGCAAACATTTTTTGAAGGAAAATAGCAATGGAACAGTAAAACCGTTGTAAAATTAGGCACCAAGGATTCCCAAGAAAATTTTTCGACTAATTTTGCTGACGGCAAATTGTTTCCTTTGGAACATTCAATACACAATTATGTTGGAAATTGTTCAAAGATAAAACAATTCCCTACGGAGAACTCTTTCTGTCGGAAAATGCAAAATTTTTTGACAAAAAAAAGTAAATCCGTAGGGAAAATTTCTTAAGGAATTTCAAATTCCGTTAGGAAATTTAAATTCCGTAGGGAATTTTTTTTTTTTTGTTCAGAGATTAAACAATTCCCTATGGAATTACTCATTCCGTTGAAAAATTTTGCATTTTGCGACGAAAAATACTAACATCATAGGGAATTTTCCCTACAGAATTTCTAATTTTGTTTGTAAATATTGAATTTACTGATGGAAAAGTCAACTCTGTAGAGAATTGTTCAAAGATAAAATAATTCCCTACTGTGTTACTCTTTCTGTCGGTAAATGGTGCATTTTCTGACGGAAATGTCTAATTCCATAAGGAAAAATTACTTATAAAATTTCTCATTCTGTCGGTAAATTTAATGTTTTCCGACAAAATTGAAAATTCCGTAGGTAATTGTCAATAATTCCCTACAGAGTAGTCTTCCAGTCGGGAAATGTTAAGTTTCCCAATGGTCTAGACTACTCCGTAGGTAAATATTACCTACATAATTTGTTTTCGTAGGGATATCAAATATCAACTTAGAAGCATTAGTTGTGCACTACAAGGAAATAGAAAAATTACTATGATAATTTTCCGATGGAACAAAATTCTATAATTAAATATCGACGGAATTTATTTTCCGCAAGTATGATTGTAGGAAAATTGAGTTTTTGGAGACGAAAAAAGGAATCTGCAGTTTTTCGTCGTAAAAAATGGAGGTAAATTTTAACGCAAACATTTTTTGAAGGAAAGTAGCAATGGAACAGTAAAACCGTTGTAAAATTAGGCGCCAAGGATTTTCAAGAAAATTTTTCGACTAATTTTGCTGACTGCTAAATGTTTCCTTTGGAACATTCCCGACGGAATGCACAATTACATTGAAAATTGTTCAAAGATAATACAATTCCCTATGGAGAACTCTTTCCGTAGGAAAATGGAAAATTTTTTGACAAAAAGTACTAAATTCGTAGGAAAAAATTCCTAAGGAATTTCAAATTCTGTTAGGAAATTTCTATTCCGTAGGGAATTTTTTTTTTTTTGGTTCAGAGATTAAACAATTCCCTACGGAATTACTCATTCCGTTGAAAAATTTTGCATTTTGCGACGAAAAATACTAACACTATAGGGAATTGTGCCTGCAAAATTTTTAATTCTTTTTGTAAATATTGAATTTACTAATAGAAAAGTCAACTCTATAGAGAATTGTTCAAAGATAAAATAATTCCCTACGATGTTACTCTTTCTGCCGGTAAATGGTGCATTTTTCGACGGAAATGTCTAATTTCATGAGGAAAAATTACCTACAAAATTTCTCATTTTGTCGGTAAATTCAATGTTTTCCGATAACATTGAAAATTTCATAGGTAATTGTCAACAATTCCCTATGAAGTAGTCTTTCCGTCGGAAAATTTTAAGTTTTCCAATGGTCTAGACTACTCCGTAGGTAAATATTACCTACATAATTTGTTTTCGCAGGGATATTTTATGTTTCCCTCTCCATCGTGAAAAATAACCCAAAATCAGAAATTGATTTCCCCCTCTTTCTCATTCTAAATCTCCTCTACCCTCTTCTCTCTCAATCTCTATCTCTACCGCTCTCATCTATCTCAATTGCAGTCTCCGCCGCCTTGCCTCTCTCAATCTCACTCTTCACCACCTCGCTGTCGTCACCTAGTCTTCATAAGGTTCAAGTTCATGCTTGTTTTCCCTTTCTGTTTGTGTTTATTTTTTTGTTTGTTTTTTAATTCCTGGGCAACTCATGTTCTTTTGGTCTTCTTTTTGGTGGTCTATTGTTATCGCTGCCTCCTCGCCTCCTCGCCTCTGTCCACTATTCTCGTCGCCTCCTCGCCTCCATCACTACCCTTCATCAAATTCGTGTTCTTTTTATTCAAATCCATTTTTATTTTTTTCTTTTTATTTTCTGATATATTTGCCTAAAATTATCGATATTAATGTGGGTTTACAGATCATATCTACACAAGCTTCAGCTTCCAGTTTTTGCTAATTCTTTTGTGTCTCTACCTCCTCTCCTGTAAGTGAGATTCTTGTTATTTTCTTTATTTTGCTCTATTGAATTTCTTATTTGAGATTTGTTAATTGTTTTTTTAGGGAATCATTTGTGAAGTTCAGAGTATGTCAATTTTGTTTTAGATTTTTATTTTATTTTATATTTTATTTTTGTCCAATTTTTTTTTGAGCTTGTTGGTGATGGGGGATGGGTGGATTTTGCTTTCTGTTTGCTTTTGTGTTTTGCAGATGACCTGTTGCATCAGTAACCTTATTTTCCATGATTATACTATACTATTACTATGCTTATAAGAGCGCAGATGTTGTTTGTAATTTGTAATTTGTAATTGTGAGCAATATGTTTATTAAGTCAATGTTAACAGTTAGTTGTTGAAATGAAATTTATTCTTAGTTAAATTTAAAAGTATTATTTGTGATCAATGAAACGGACTACTCCTTATCTAGGTAGATCTTAAGTAGCTTTTCTATTATTTTTTCCTTCAGATATACATATGCTAGTGAAATGTGCTTATAGTATTATAATATTCTCTATTGCTTTAACACATGTGTGTCTTAGATTTTTGAGAGATATGTTTTATATATTCTTTCATGCGACCTTTAATAGTTGTGCCTTATAGATTAATTAGTTTAGCAATGTAATTGTAGTTAAATCTAACTATGAAATCATATTTTTTAAATAACAATTTTATAATAATAAGTAACATTGATAGATCTTGGATGTACAGAAGAATAGCACCCGATGGTTACATTAATCTTGAGTTTGTTGAAGGGATTCAAGGTTTTATTGACTATGCACGTTCTCAACCTGCATACATGGATGGTCCAAAAATCAAATATTCATGTAAAAAGTGCAAACACATTTGTTATCTTCCCGTTGAAGAAGTGCATCTTCATTTGCCAAGAAAATGATTTGTACCAAATTATTTTAAGTAAACATGACATACGAAGCCATTAATTTGTAGCACCTCTAGGGGTAATGAAGTTAACTCGTCAGTAAATGTAAGTAAATTTCAAGGGGGATGAATTTATTACAAATAATGTGGGTACAACTAAAAATTCTGACACCCAAATGGTTTATAATGTAGCCAGTTATTCATTTTAGGCAAATATACACAATGTCGAAGATGAACCAAACTTAAACACAAAATAGTTCTTTGACTTACTAAATTTAGCTGACCAAGAATTATGACCAGTGATAATATGAGTCAATTATCTTTAATTACTCAAATATGGAACATAAAATCTAAAGGTTATATTTCTTATCAAAGTTTAGATAAAATTCTTGCTTAGTACAATGAATTATGGTCTCCTGATCATAAAATGGTTGATAATTTTTAAAATATGAAGAAGCTTATTCAGGGTTTTGGTTTTCCATTTAAAAAAATTAATTGTTGCGAGTTGGGATGTATGTTATTTTAGGGAGATGATGTGGAATTATAAGATTGTAAATGTTGTAGTCAACCGAGGTTCAAGCCAAGAAATGGTACTAGAAAATAAAAATTAGTGCCTTGGACGCGGATGTATCGTTTCCCGCTAACTTTGAGACTTCAGAGACTATATGCCTCTAATGTTACTGCATATCATATGAAATTGCATAATGAACATGAATAGACAGATGGAATAATGAGCCATCCATTAGATGGACTCGCATGGAAATATTTCAATAACATCCACCTTGAATTTGTTGCTGAAAGTCGAAATGTTAGGTTGGGTTTGAGCACAGACAGGTTCCAACCTTTTGGTCAATTGGGCCAACAATATTCATCATGGCCAATCATAATTACTTCGTATAATTTGCCTTTATGGATGTGTATAAATGAGGCATACATATTCTTGACGGTGATTGTGCTAGGGTTCACAAATCCAAAGTACAAAATTAATGTATTCTTATAACCATTGATATCTGAATTGCAACATCTTTGGGAATTCGGTATTCTAACATATTATGTGTCCCTTAAATAGAAATTTATTATGAAAGCAGCACTGATGTGGGCTCTTAGTGACTTCCCTACCTATGATATATTGTTTGCATATATCACGACTAGAAATTGGTTTATCCTTACTGCGGCAATGATTCTGATACTTTTTATCTTCTTAATGGGTGCAAAACATATTGGTTTGACAATCACAGGAAATTCCTTCCTCTAGATCACCGATTTAGATGTAATAAACAAAAGTTCATTAAGAATAGAGTGGTATAAGCACCTCTCTCCCTTAATAGAGCTAGTCAAGAAATCTTGTAGAAGATTGATGAATTAGGATTGTTGAAAGTTACAAAACTTGAATATGAAGAAGTTAATAGCAACATTAATAAAAACTTTGGTTGGAGAAAATGAAGTGTCTTTTAGGATTTGGCATATTGAAAATCTAATTTTATACATCATAATCTAGATGTGATACATATCGAAAAAAATATTTTTGATAATGTGTTCAATACCATAATAAATATTGAAGGGAAGACAAAGGACAATGCAAAAACACGAACTGATTTAAAACTGTTTTGTAGAATGAATGAATTAGATAAAGATCCTTGCACGGATAAATATCCAAAAGCAAGCTATACTTTGAACAAAAAAGAAAATAAAGTTTTCTGTGAATGGTTAAAAAGTTTAAAGTTCCCGAATGATTATGTTTCGAACTTAGCAAGGTGTGTAGATATGAGGAAGTACATATTATTTGGAATGAAAAGTCATGATTGTCATGTATTTATGCAAAGGTTAATAATAGATGGGGAGGACTAGAGGGGTCAGTGTATCCTTACATACTAGAGGATCAATGTCCCATCGAGAGGATGCAAACAGGCTTGTAAGTATTTAAACCTTACTCTTATATTTTGATTTAAGTGCTAATTCGATCCAAATATATTTCAATGTTATTTGATGTATGAACTTATGATGAAAATATATGTACTTTATGGAGATTGATGATTTCATAAACATCTAGTACCATGAATTGCTGGCTTGTTGAGAAATTTTTTTGTTTAACAGGGAGTAAATATAAGATAAATAGAGAAAATTCTGCTGAAATTTTTATAAATTGTAGTTCAATTATAACACTTTATTTATTTGCGGGAAACATCTATGGGCAGGAGGCCTATACCACATGAGGTGTTTGTATACACCCACACTAAGAAGCATGACGGTGTGACATTCATGATGTTTGGTCCTCTAGTTTGTTCAACTATTTTTGTTGGAGGTTGATATCCTTCCTCAATCACTTCCCAACAGTCCATGTCTTGAGACTGGATAAAATGCCGCATCACTACTTTTCAAAATGGATAGTTGTCTCCACAGAACATAGGTGGTCTGTGAACGGAATGACCTTCTTTAAATGGAGTAGCCACGGGAGGATTTGTAGAAATTGATGCCATTTTACGAATCACTTAAGATTGTTAAATCTTAAAAAAAATGAGACCTGCTCTGATACCAATTGTTGGTCCCATTGACACACAAGATAGGGGGTGAATTGGGTGTTATAAAACTTTTGCTCAATTTCTAGTAGAACAGAACATAAGTATTCTAGAGGTATTTTTTGGTTTAGGCAGAACAAAGAGATATGTAATGGATGAATGCAAAATGTGATGATATACAGAATATATAATAAATACCTTTTAAAAACATATTTAAACCTTTGCAGGAAATGAATGTTGAATAATAGAAATGGTTTTGAAAGATTTCTTTTAAATCAAGACAAAGTTTAGCAAAACCAAAGCAGTTGAAATCTGATAGAAGCAGAATAAAAAAGAGGGGAGAAGAATGAGATCAACAAAATCGATTTATAGTGGTTCGGTCTAGCTGCCTACATCCACTCCCCAAGACACTGTCTTGAGTTTTTCTCTCCACTAACAACTTTTTTAATGGGTAAGAGTCAAAATTAATATACAATCCTAGTATATCTACCCACAATCTTTTTACAAAGTAAAAAATGTAAACACTTACTAGAATTTCCTAAGTTCTAGCCAACCCTTTTCTCACAATCTTTTACAAAGATTCCTCACACAAAAATTATAACAAAAATGCTATAATCTAATTGAGGAGGATAATAATGATTGAAGTGCAAGATATGAAAATTTTGCTTGAATAAGGTAAAAGCTTCTATTTCAAGAGATAGAAATGTTTTCCAATTTCTCTAAACCTTTTAGAACCAAAAATAACTTGAATTTATAGCCAAAAACTCAATGTAGCCGCTAGGAACCAAAAACTAGCTGTTATATGTAAGACAGGTTAATTAAAAAAAAAAACTAGCCATTATTTTGTCTTTTAGTGCAAAACAAAAATGTTGTTCTAAAACATGTTCTGTTACGATAGAAAAACACTTTGGAAGAATGGTTACTATAGAAAAGCTAATATGCAATCCTAGTATATCTACCCACAATTTTTTTACAAAATAAAAGATGTAAACACTTACAAGAATTTTTTAAGTTCTAGCCAACCATTTTCTCACAATCTTTTACAAAGATTCCTCACACAAAAATTACAACAAAAATGCTATAATCTAGTTGAGGAGGATAATAATGAATGAAGTGCAAGATGTGAAAATTTGCTTGAACAAGGTGAAAGCTTTTATCTCAAGAGATATAAATGTTTTTCAACTACTCTAAACCTTGTAGAATCAAAAACAACTTGAATTTATAGCCAAAAACTCAATGTAGCCGCTAGGAACCAGAAACTAGCCGTTATATGTAAGACAGGTTAATTAAAAAAAAAATAGCAATTATTTTGTCTTTTAGTGCAAAACAAAAATGTTGTTCTAAAACATGTTCTGTTACACTAGAACATATGTTCTGTTACAATAGAAAAACATTTTGGAAGACAGAAAAATTCTTTGGAACACATTTTTTGCTACAACAGAAAAAATATTTTAGAATACATTTTTATGCATGTAAATTTATTTTTATGCAAAAAAAAAGTTTTATGAGGTATGAACATGTATAAGAATCTCCTCAAAAAAATTTACAGAATTAACACTCTAACTTCAAGACTTGCCTACAGAACTTGAATCTTTAAGAGTTTCATGCATTTGGCTTACATGCTTAATTGATTTTTGCACATTTTAGTTGAGTTTAATCTGAAATAAAAATAAAAATAAAATTTCTGCAAAATTTATATAAGATTTAATTATTATCAAAATTGAAATGTAATTTTAAGTCAACAAGACTGTACAGGAGACCACCTCCTACTCTAGCTTTTAATGTAGTTCTCGTATTGATACAGAACTTTTGGCAGATATCTCTGAACTGAAGAATTCGTGAGATCCTGATCATTTCAACATTTATTACTCGTTAATCAATAAAGTATGTTTTCCAATCATAGATTTGTGCATCGTTAGCCAATGAATCTAACAGCTCATGTGTTTATAGTTTGATATCATCCAACACTCTCACCTAAATCAGATTCCTGAGTTACTTCACAAAACAATGCAATCAAATATAATCTAATAATAAAATATTATACAGGATATATAAATAATTTTCATAATTCATCTTATTATTATTATTATATGAATCAGATCTGTACATCCTATTTTGCAATATATAACAACTCAAATCATGAATGAAAGACGCAAACATAACGCAAGTAAACCAAGTGAATAGAAGTCTTACGCAGAATTTGACACGTCATGACCTTTGGGAACACATTGGCATTCTCTAATAAATTTGAATATTTCTATTGTTAGGCTCATCATCAGTAAAAGCCACGTAAACTTAATGTTTTCCTTCTCCATCATTGTTAAAATAAAATTACTCTAAAATACATCAAATAAATTGGATTTAGGATGTGGCATGATAAGTCTTCTTATAAAATTTAAGGCGGTAAAGCGTGATGAGATTTCAAGTTTAGCCTCTAAATTTAACCATTTAACAACCAACTTCATAATTAAAATTTTTGGGAAAAATTATGATTAATTTTATTCATGATAAATGAATTTATATTCTAACAACGACTCAATTATAAAAGAAAAAAATATTATTTCATAAAAATATCTCAACTTTTGTAATATTACAAGTAAAATTACTTTGGCCAGAAAATCATAAATCTGGCTTCAAAGTGGGGTCAATTTCACTCACAATTATTCAACTTATCACTTATCGCGCAAAAGTAACCGACTTTTTTTTTCGACTTAAATGTCACTGAACTTCTAATATTTTTGCAAAAATATCATTTAAACCGAAATCCGACGAGAACCATTACCGAATTGATGACATGGCACATGACACGTGGCGACGAATAGTTGGTACATGACTTTTTTGAAAAAATGATAGAAGTTCAGTGGCATTTAAGTCGAAAAAAAAAAGTTGGTTATTTTTGCGCGATAAGTGATAAGTTGAGTGACCGTGAGTGAAATTGACCCAGATGTAGCATTTGTTGGAGATACTGTTAAACGACACGTAATTTTTGACATGGCATGACATGTCATCAATCCGGCAAGAGTTCTCGCCGGATTTCGATTTACATGACTTTTTTGCAAAAATTTTAGAAATTCAGTGACATTTAAGTCAAAAAAAAAAAGTCGGTTACTTTTGCGCGATAAGTAATAAATTGAATGACCGTTAGTGAAATTAACCCCTTCAAAGTGCTAAAGTGGAAAGTCATGTCAGCTTAAAAAAATCCACATGATATGTTCTGAAAAATTTTATGTGGCACTTTTGAAATATTCAAAGCTGTATGCCAGATTTACAAGTTTTCGACTAAATTGACTTTAGTGATGATATTTTAAAAATTAAGATATTTTTACCAAACAAAAAAATTATTTATGATCGAGTCATTATTATAGTATAAATTTAGTCATCATTTATGAAATTAACTCGAAAAATTATCTCCAACTATGTAAGTGACAAATACAATTAATTTCACGAACTAAATTTTGACAAAAAAAGAAATTCACAAATTAAGAACATGGTTTCAGTTAAAACATACAATACATAATTTTGAATAACAAACTTATGTTAAACTTACGTTTTGTAATAGCACAGCAAGATAATAACATTTTTAAACAATAATAAAAACAAAACACAATGGAAAATAGAAATTACGTAAATGTAATTTAATGATTAAATATAAAGAGAAAGCAAGCGTGAAAGAAATGGTTTAAATTCAAAATGAGCTTTAGAATCGTTGACTGACCGACTCTAAATGAAATATACTCCATATTTAATTAGTAGGTATCCGTCCGGTTTATCTTCTATGTACGGTAATAGATCTGTCAGCAACTGAAGTAGATGAAAAAGTTTGTAATTTGTATTATAATAAGAGGGGGATAACCATTGTTGGATGACGCAATCCATTGCCTTCCTGTTAGGGAGTGAAGATTTTATTATTTTTTATAGTCAAAATTAATGTCCCAATTTTAGATAATATTGGGTTAGGTTTGTAGGCATGATTTTAAGAATCTCATTTTCTAGTAAAGGCAGGACAGGTGGCCTTTTTTTTATGTTAAGTTATTTGGGTCCATGTTAAAATGGATTATGATTGGATCACCAAGCTTTTATTTTGTTTGGTTATAATCTTTTTGCTAAACATGACTAAGAAGTCAGCTAATGGGTGCAATGTCCTGCAGGCACGTGTTCGATGACGTTCAGGTTGTTGATTTTGGATAAATTATTCAAAATTAACAGTAGATTAACACTTGTTACATTTGTGAATGGGAATTAGGTTTTGTTAATTACCAGTCAAATGTAAACAGAAAGTAATCTTAAATTACATGTACCACTTACTCCCCAACAGGTTGCACTTTCTTTTTCTACTCGCTATACTTTATTCAATTAATGTATGTGCATATTTAATTAGCCAACGTAGCTATAACATTCAGGACTTTAATATTTAAGTCAATTTATCAAATATTACTCCCGTCTCATAATAATATATGTTATTTAAGATTTATGCACCAAAATTAGTAGCTTTATTTTTAAATAAATTTGCAATAAGTTGACAAAAGAATATTTTTATTTAATTTAATATTGATCAACGAGTTAGGAGAGAGAGAATTTTAAAAATTAAAAAGATAATGAATGAGGGTAATAAGAAAAAAAAAATACTTTCTTAAAATTTTCAAATTAAGTAACATACATATATTTTGAAATAAAAAAAAAAATTCAAAATAAAACGATAAATATATATTGGGAAATTGAGGTACTATTTTCCCTCACAATAAAGTCATACACATGGCAATATGATATCAGGTATCCATTAAAAAAGCCTACTTTTCTTTTTCAGATTCATAGAATTTCGGTTGTGGTTCAACGAACTTTATTGTATTGAAAGTCGAAACTATGATAAAATAAGTTAAAATTGTTATACTTACATACACGTGTAACCTTTTCAAGAAATTTAATTTCACTTTAGAGTCAAATTAGCATGTATGACTAATCTATAGTTCAATCTCTAACGAATTAGGGAGAGACGTAAAACTAGTTGTAGTAGGGCATTTTGACGTCTGAAACTGCACTTGGATGATTATCTAAATAAAAAGAAAAATAATTGTACAAACATGGCAGATGCTATTCATATTAATATATACTCCATCTATTCTATCCAAACGGATAATTTTTTATTTTTTACAAAATTAAAAAAATTATTAATTTATTAATTCTCTTTCCTCCTATTAATAATATCTCTTTTTAATATATGAGGGTAAAAAAAATATTTTATCACATTAAACGGAATAACAAATATTTTAAAAATTATAGCAATAAGTGAGACGGAAAGGATAATATAATATAACTTTTTTTTTTTTTTTTACAAAATATGTAAAATATAACTCACCTTTGTAATATGCAAACTTGAATATTTTTCAAGTGGGCAAAATGCAACAATTTGTCAATTTCTTATTTTCTGTAATTGACCCAGTTGCTTTAATAATAATAATAACAAGGCAGAAGTTGCAAATTAGCTCATGTATTTTGTAAAGTAGTGCAATGTAACCCTTTTATTTCACTTTGGTGTAATTTAACATCCGTATTTTAAAAGACGGTGTAATGTAATCTTTCCGTTAAATGGATGTCATATTTTTCTAGATAAAAGTATTCTAGCCACAAGAAAATAAAAATAAATATACATAAAATAATTTTAAAAAATATGAAAAGGAAAAGAAAATCAAAAGAGGGAAGGGAATAAAAAGAAGAAACACAAATAGAAAATTGTCTCAATGGGTTATAAAAAAAAGCGATGACCAACCTAGGCTAAAATCCATCAACGACCCTTTCACAGTCGCCACTGTCTTGTCTTCTCTATCTCGCCATATATTCTTCTCGCCATTTTCGTTTTTTTCTCTCCTTAAACCAAGAGGTTTCAAGTCACTTTCCAGCCAATTTTGGGTTATATTGCACTTTTTGGCAAAGTACATGGGCTCATTTGCACCTTCTACCTAATAGTAAAAATAATAATAAATTCAATTAATGTTAATGATTTGCAATTAATTTATAGAAAGTAACAATAATTTTAGTTCTGCAACATATATTGTGGAAAATGCTTCTTTTGTGATACACTTCTAACCTGAAATTAAAAAGAAAGAAAGAAAATAACTTACTGAAAACTAGGGGTGAGCAAAAAAAATCGGTTGATGCGGTTAATCGGTAAATCGGTCCGAAATCGAACCAATAGACTGATTAACCGATTGTAATAGATTGATTAATAGTTAGTATTTTGAAAAAACCCAATGTTATTGAAACCGGACTGAATAGAAAACCGGCAAGATTAAGCGTTCGTGGTTCGACCGGATTTTTTTTCTATTTTTTAAAATATTATTAATTAGTATAATTTTTATAAATACTACCGTATAAACACTCAAACAAAAAAAAATCTATCAAAACATTTAACATATGCCACAAATATATTAATAATAAGTTACAAAACATATTAAATATTCACCAAAAATAAGTTTTAAATATTAAAGCAAATTCATTTTACATTATACATATTTTAAAAAAAATTATTTTCATCACTCATCATTATCGTCATTCTCATTATCGTTGTCGTCATCTCCATCACTATTACCAATAAGTCTGCTACAAAATAAATAACCAATTCACTCACATCTTTAACACTTTGAGTCTGACTGCTACACTTCTTTTCTTTTCTTATTGTATTGATCAGAATTGGACATATTAATATTATTAATTCTCATTGCACTGCACACCCTACATATTTTGCATTCTTTCTTTTCCTTGTACCCACACTTTCACCTTTTATTTTTTTTTTAAAAAAATTATTACTTGATTAGATATTTTTCTGTCAAAATATTTTATTTTATGAGTTTTAATTTAAAAATTAAATAATTCAATAACTGTAAGTGAAATTAAAAAAAAATGGTAGAAAATTATTTTTAAGTTCACCAACTTTAATAATTTATTCAATTTTTATTTTATTGTATTTTATTAAATTATTAATCCATTATATTATTTTCATTAAATTCAAACGTGATTAAATAGTAAAAGAATCAATTATTTGCTAAATAAAACTTATTAGATTATTTATTTTTTATTTTTATGAAAAGAGCACTTATTTTATTAATTATTTTAAACTAAAAAGCATATAATAAAATATAACCCGGTTTTGTCCGGTTCTCTCCGGTTTTGTCCGGTTTTTTTCAGTCCGATTTTATATAGTTGAACCAACCAGTTAGACTGTTGGTTGGCGGTTAAACCGATTCAACCGGCCGGTCCGGTCCGATTTTAATAACATTGAAAAAACCGATATTAATGGACTGATTAATGGTTTTGGCTCATTTAACCGGTTAACCAAACCGATAACCGAATTTTTAGTTAATTTATTAATTATGAAATATATCAATATTTAGTATTTATTATTATTTTTTGATTTATCAATTTTTCAATAATAAAAATCATAATATATTTGAAAAATTATATAACATTAATATATTAACGAAAAATTATATCTGTGATAAATTTTTATTTCCACACACACAAAATTTTTTAACTATCAAACTTTTTAATATATATAATTAATTCCTAATTGTAATTAATTTAATAATTTTAACTCTTTAATTAAAATATTTTATATTAAAATTATTAAAATTTAATATAATAAATAATATAATAAACCGATAGTTAATGGACCGATTTTTTTGGTACTTATGGACCGGTTAACCGGTCCATACTCTCCCCTATTGAAAACTACGGTTTAAATTTAGAGGAAATTATTCATTGGGACAATTTTGAGTTATTTATTTGTACTCCCATTTTTTTTACAAAATTAAAGAATTTCTAGAATGGTACTCCTTCCGGCTTCCGTACAATTTAAATTGACATATTTTGTAAGAAAAATTAAAACAATATTTATTATATTTATTTTAATTTGACCCTTTTTAATGATTCCAACTACCAATGCTATATTAATATTTTTATTAAGTATATTTATAAATTATTTTCACTATATATATTTTTATTAAATATAAAAGAGTATATTTTAGTATATTCAAATTTTTTTATAAAATTAAAAAAATTAATAATTATATTAATATTAGTAAAATAATAAAATAGTGACATTTGACATGTAATGGATGGATTACATTATATATGAAAAAGTAAGAATGGATACATGTGGCTCAAATAGTTGAAACATCTTAATACTTCTTAATCACAAAAGTTTAAATTTTCATATGTTCAATTCAAATATTAAAAAAAAAAATTAAAAAAAAAATTATATACTCTATCTGTCTCTATCCATTGTTACTTTTTTGAAAAAAAAAATTATTAAATTTAAATTGTCAGTTTATAAAATTAAGTCAGTATTTATTATATGTGCTCTAATATTGTCCTTTTATTGGTATCTGCGCTATATTAATATTTTTATCAACTTTTTTTTTTATTTTTTATACATTTTTTATTTTTATTAAATGTAGAAAATGATATTCTAGTCTTGTTTAAAGTACTTTTTAAAAAAGAAAAAAGTACTATTTTGCCTCTCAACTTATTTGAAAGGAGTTTATATGCCCTCCCTTTTTTTTAGAGTAAAAATGCACTTCAACTTATAAAATTCGAACAAATTTATCCTTCCATTTAACTCCAGTTAATTCGAGTGTTAACGGCATTTACGTGGCATTGACACGTAGCAAAATATATCACGTCAGCATCACGTATATTTTAATTCAAAATAGACAAAGGTATTGAAATACCCCTGAAGTTGTCTCCATGTTACCAAAATGCCCTTATAGTCAATTTTGGAACAAAAATGCCCATAGTGTTAATAAAAAGATACTAAAATACCCCTAATGTTGTAATGTTAGATAATATGTTAAATTTATATTTATTAGATATTTAAACTAAATTAAAGACTATTACTTAGCTAAAATATTATAATTCATAGATCCTGAGATTTAGTAAAAGACGAGTCCGTTTATGACAGTTGAGTTTTGGCCGATCGGATGGACTTGTACTCTGTACCAGCAAAAGAGTGTGCTTAGTCGGATCAGGCGTGAACAGTTCGATTCTTAAGTTAGAAGCTTTCTAGAGAGAGAGAGAGAGTAGTGAGAAAATGTCTCAGATTGTATTACTTAGGTGTAAAATGACCTGATATTTATATGGACGAAAAGTCCACTTGAGTGTTCTACTATGATGTCAGAGTAAGTAGGCAGGTAGCGTGTATCAATGGACTGTTGGGGGAAATGGCCTGTCAATCCGATCGGACAGCCTGTTGGCCTTATCTCCTTGGTTCCTGCGTCAATCAGTGCGTTCATGCGCCAGGCTTTAAAGGCATTAGGCTTCTAAGACTCTCAGCCCATGCTCCTTAGACTCTCAGCCCATGCTCCTTGTTGGGTCTTGGGCTAAGCTTGATTTCGGCCTAAAAGAAAAATGATAATTTAGGTATTATCATTAATTAATAAATATTTGTGTTTGCAACAAAAAAGTATAAATAAAATTAAATATAAATATATAAATAAAATTAAATATAAAAAATATAAATATTCATGGGTATTTTAGTATTTTTCTATTAACATTAGGGGCATTTTTTTTCCAAAATTAACTATAGAGTCATTTTAGTACTATGGAGATAACTTCAGGGGTATTAAAGTATTTTTGTCTATTTTGAATTAAAATACATGTGACAATAACGTGACATATTTTGCCACGCTTGCCATGTGTTAATGCTACGTCAGTGCTGTTAACACCTGAGTTAACTAGAGTTAAAGGAAAGGGCAAATTTGTCCGAATTTTATAAATTGAAGGGTATTTTTGCCCTAAAAAACAACAAGAACATATCAGCTCATTTCAAACAATATGAAGGGAAAAATAATATCTTTTCCTTTTTAAGAAATTGACAAAAAAATAGTGATTATATTAACATGAGTGAAAAATAAAAAATAGAGAGTTGACCTTGAAAATGGAGGGAATAAGAGATTAAATTTTCAATAGTGCAACTTGTTATTAAGTCTTCTCGGTTTATAAGTTTATATGGACGAAAAAAGAAAGTCGTCCCTCCGACTCCCTTTCTCTTGGGACAAAGATACATATAGGGTATTTGAAAAAAATATTTCCTAAACTAGGGTAATTTCAATTTTATTTCTTTAAATGGGGTGTTTTTTCAATGCCGCAGCCATGAGCTGCGGCATTGAAAGGGGCAGCTAGCTGCTGCTCTGACGCAGCAGCTAGCTGCCTCTATATATATTTTTTTAATTACAATTCAAATGCCGCAGCTGTAACTCTATATATATTTTTTTAATTACAATTCAAATGCCGCAGCATACAGCTGCGGCATTTGAATTCTATTCCCAAGGCCAAGAGCAGCCATTTTCTATTTTTATTTTTTTTATAAAATATATTTTTAATAAATAATTAAATATAATGTATAATTATACAAAATAATTAAATATATATTTTTTTACATATAGTTACAGTTAAATAAATATTTATTTTTATATAAATTAATTTTATTTTATTTGGTTACTATATTTTTTTTATCCAATAAAGATAAAATCTGAAAAAAAATAAAAAGTAATTTATTATGACTGGAGAACAGAAAAAAGCTGAGAGAATTGGGTAATTGGAATAAACGATTTGTTTGTCCTATTAACACCTACTTCAAACTCTCTTATAAAACAAAACATTTTATGACCAAACATATAAATTAAGGTTCGGATTAGGATTGATATGGGAATAATCCGAATAATTTGAATTTTTTGCTATAGTAATAATATATGATATTATTATTATTATTATTATTATTATTATTATTATTATTATTATTATTATTATTTTCTTAAAAAATATTATATTTATATAAGATTTAAATATATTAATACAATTTAAATTTTAAATATATATAATTTATAATTTAAATATTTAATATATAATTATATATTTGATAATATATTTACGTTTGAGCAATAACATAATTAATTATACATTTCAATGTCGTCAAACTTATCCATCTTAAAATCTTAATTACTAATAATAAATTTTCTTTGATATTTATTATTTTGTAATTTTTTTTTTGTAAATTTGCTTAAATTATTTTGGTGAATAAAATCACTGAATACCTAGCATTTAATAGATTATTCGCATAAGAATATGATAAAATGGTGCGAGGAATATGATAATTACAAAATCAAAGGGGTTGGGTTTACTATTTGATTCCATATGCCAATGGGCAATGGCAATGGCAATGCACCATTTTATTATATGGCGATAAATATTACATTTTTCCCCCAAGACAAGCGAAGTAGTTGAAATTTAGAGCACATCTCTATGAAAAAATTCAACCTACACATTGTTATATATGTAGATTATTTTATATGAAAATAATAATATTGTAACAGTGCCTTGAATTGTCTTCTTTTCATTTTTTCAAAAAGGAAGCCGAAATTGTTGAAGCCACCAGGAAGCCGAAATTGTTGAAGCCACCGATTTTTGTTGAAGTTGGTGGCATAGTGGTATTTCTTTTGCCTATAAAAGGCTTTCCATTTTCATTCATTTTTTGAGGGAGATCATCGGAGTTTTGAGAGTTTCCCACTTGTAATATTATTTTACAATAGTGAATTTATTGCTCCCCTTCTCCCGTGGACGTAGGCATATTGCCGAACCACGTAAAGATTGTGTGTCTTTATTTTATTATTTTGGTTATTTCTTCACTGTTGCCATAAAATCACCACCTAAATAGCCCTATCGATCCTAACAAATTGGTATCAGAACTTTGGTTCGACTATTTTTCACACTGCATCGGAAGTGCTGTCCGGAAAAGTAGCAAATTTTGGAGAAACAATTATAGTGCCGGGACGAGAAAAATATAAGGAATTTTTCGGTACGATCCGTTTCGAAAACGGGTGTAAAACGAGAAATTCGGTGAATAGTGGTACTATTCAAAGTGCAATTTTTTCATTCAAAATTTGCATGGTTTTTGCTCAAAATACTGTTACGTGGGCCACAAGTACTGTTCAGAGCACTGTAGCGGATACTGTTCAGAGCACTGTAGCCGGGGGTACTGTTCATACGCAATGGCAACTACAAGATTTGATATTGAGAAATTTGATCGCAACATAAATTTCTCTTTGTGGAAGATTAAGATGCGCGCCATCTTAATTCAGAATGGGCTTGAGAAAGCTTTATTGGGGAAGAATAGAATGCCAGAGTTAATGACTGAAGAAAAGAAGGAGGAGATCATCAACAAGGCAGTTTCTACGATTCAGCTGTGTTTGTCTAATGAAGTTCTTCAGGAGGTCATCAATGAAGATACAGCAGCTGGCTTATGGGCGAAGCTGGAGTCCTTGTATATGTCCAAAACCCTGACCGACAAGCTGTACCACATGACGCGGTTCTACACATTTCAAATGCAGGAAGGTACTTCTATCAAAACCTATCTGGAAGAATATACATCAATTTTAGTATGTTTAGAAAATGTGGGTGCTAAAGTTGATGATGAAAATGCTGCTTTGAAATTGTTGTGTTCATTACCACCGTCACATAAAAGTTTTAGGGACACAATGCTTTATGGAAAAGACAGTGTGTCTTTGGCAGAGGTTAAAACAGCTTTGCTCTCTAAAATTATAATTGACAGAGGAATTGTCGGTAGTAAAGATGATAATGTAGCAGAAGGCCTTGTTGCTAGAGGCAGGTCTAAAAATAAGAGTTATGGCAGTAGTAGGTCTAGGTCAAAATCTAGACATAAGAATTTGATATGTAACTATTGTCATAAAAAGGGGCACATTAAAGCTGATTGTTATAAATTGAAAAATAAACAATCAACTGAAGAAAGAAGGGAAAAATCCGCCGAAGCTAGTATTGCCGAAGATGAGTCCACATCTGATATTCTTTTAGTCACTAACAGTGAAAGGTGCAGGTTCAAAGATGATTGGATTATGGATTCAGGTTGCTCTTATCACATATGTCCCAATAGGGACTGGTTCTCCACATATGAATCTTTTGCAGGTGGAGTTGTTTTGATGGGCAACGATGCAGCTTGCAAAGTTATTGGCAAGGGCACAATCCGAATCAAGATGCATGATGGCGTGGTACGAACTTTGACAGACGTTCGCCATGCTCCTGACATGAAGAAAAATCTCATCTCTTTGGGCACTCTTGATGCTGGTGGATGCAAATACATAAGTGAAGGTGGAGTCATGAAAGTTAGCAAAGGTGCTCTGGTAGTGATGAAAGCTCAACTGTTTGGAAGACTTTATATCCTACAAGGAAAAACAGTTACAGGAGCTGCTGCTGCAATTACTACTCAAATGTCTGAAACCGACATCACCAAATTGTGGCATATGAGGTTAGGCCATATGAGTGAGAAAGGCTTAACCCTGTTAAGTAAAAAGGGTCTTTTGTGTGGACAAAATACTTGCAAGCTTGATTTTTGCGAGCACTGTATTTTCGGAAAGCAAAAACGTGTCAGTTTCAGCACAGGTACCCACACAACCAAAGGTACCTTGGATTACATCCATTCTGATCTTTGGGGGCCATCACAAGTTCCATCAAAAGGTGGTGCCAGATACATGCTTGTCTTCATCGACGACTTCTCAAGGAAGGTTTGGGTTTACTTTCTTAAACATAAGGATCAAGTATTTTCCACATTCAAGCAATGGAAAACCATGATTGAGAAGCAGACAGGAAGGCAAATAAAAAGGCTGAGAACAGATAATGGCTTGGAGTTTTGTGCTGGTGAGTTCAATGACTTCTGTAAAAATGAAGGCATTGTGAGGCATCACACAGTTCGGATGACACCTCAACAAAATGGAGTTGCTGAACGGATGAACAGAACTCTTATAGAGAAAGCAAGGTGTATGCTTTCAAATGCTGGATTACCAAAGAGTTTCTGGGCAGAAGCTGTTTCAACAGCTTGCTATTTAGTCAATCGCTCTCCATCAGTTCCAATTGGTTTCAAGACTCCAGAGGAAGCTTGGTCTGGCAAACTTGCAGATTATTCAAATTTGAGAATCTTTGGCTGCCCAGCGTATATGCACGTCAATGATGGCAAGTTAGCACCAAGGGCCAAGAAGTGCATTTTCTTAGGATATCCATCAGGGGTGAAAGGATATAAACTTTGGTGTCCCAAATCATCCAAAGTTATAATCAACAGAGATGTCACATTTGATGAAGGTTCCATGCTTCACTCAAAAAATGAAGTATTGGTACCATGCAGTTCTGATAAGCAGGTGGAGGCCAGTCAGAGACAGGAGATAGATGTTGAAGACTATCCTGCTCAGCAAGATTCAACTTCACAGTCAGATTCACAACCATCCAGCTCTCAGCAAGGTGATTTAGAGCCTAACTCAGTTGAACAGGAGCAACCATACTCTATTGCGAAAGATAGAGAAAGGAGAGAAATAAAGAAGCCAATAAAATATACCGATTATACAGATTTGGTGGCTTATGCTTTGTCAGCAGCTGAGGAGATCAACAATGTTGAAGAGCCATCCACATATTCAGAAGCCATTTCAGGAGCCAACTCAGATAAATGGTTGATAGCTATGGAAGAAGAAATGGAGTCCTTACATAAGAATGGTACTTGGGAGATCGTTAAACTACCAAAGGGAAAGAAGATTATCGATTGCAAATGGATTTTTAAGAAAAAGGAAGGCACCCCAGGCATTGAAGAAGCAAGATACAAAGCTCGCTTAGTTGCAAAGGGGTTCAAACAAGTACAAGGTGTGGATTTCAATGATGTATTTTCACCTGTTGTGAAACATTGTTCCATTCGCATGTTGCTTGCTATGGTGGCTAAGTATGACTTAGAGTTGGAGCAGTTAGATGTAAAAACTGCTTTTCTACATGGTGATCTTGAAGAGCAAATCTACATGCAGCAACCAGAAGGTTTCAGGGTTGAAGGTAAGGAGGACCATGTTTGTTTGCTGAAGAAATCTCTATACGGCCTTAAGCAGTCACCCAGGCAGTGGTATAAGAGGTTTGACTCCTTCATGACTAGTAATAATTTTTCAAGGAGTAATTATGATAATTGTGTTTACTTCAGAAGGTTAGTTGATGGATCATTCATATATTTATTGTTATATGTTGATGATATGTTGATTGCTGCAAAGAATACTTCTGAAGTTGAGAAGCTGAAAGTCTTGTTGAGTAAAGAATTTGAGATGAAAGATCTTGGAGCAGCAAAGAAGATTCTCGGAATGGAGATTCAGAGGGACAGAAAAGCAGGAAAGTTGTTTCTCACTCAAAAGAAATATATTGAGAAAGTGCTGGAGCGTTTTGGCATGAAAGATGCAAAGCCTGTAAGTACTCCATTAGCTGCTCATTTCAAGCTTTCAGCTGCGCTGTCACCACAAACAGAGGAAGAGCAAAAATACATGGATCATGTTCCATACTCCAGTGTAGTAGGCAGTCTTATGTATGCCATGGTATGTACTCGACTTGATATTTCTCATGCAGTTAGTGTTGTGAGCAGATTCATGGCAAATCCTGGTAAAGTTCACTGGCAAGCAGTAAAATGGATTTTGAGATACTTAAAAGGCTCAGTTGATACTTGTTTGGAGTTCAGTAGTGGTGATAGTAATTTAGTTGGTTATGTTGACTCAGACTATGCAGGAGATCTCGACAAAAGGAGATCATTGACAGGCTACGTATTTACTTATGGAAACAGTGCTGTCAGTTGGAAATCTACGTTGCAACCTACAGTTGCGTTGTCTACAACAGAAGCTGAATACATGGCAGTGACTGAAGCTATCAAAGAGGCTATTTGGTTAAAGGGCTTATACAATGAGCTCAATTCAGATCATCAAGTGACAGTTGTCTTCTGCGATAGTCAAAGTGCTATACATCTGACCAAAGACCAGATGTTTCATGGAAAAACAAAGCACATTGACATCAGGTACCATTTCGTTCGAGATATTATCGCACAAGGAGATGTTATAGTTAAAAAGATTGGTACTGCAAACAATCCAGCTGACATGTTAACAAAGCCTCTTCCTACTACCAAGTTCAAATATTGCTTGGACTTGATTGGTGTATGTACGTAGAACTTAAAGTTATTTGGAGAAGGTGGAGCTAAGTTTACTGTTGATAAAATTCAAGTCAAGGTGGAGATTTGTAACAGTGCCTTGAATTGTCTTCTTTTCATTTTTTCAAAAAGGAAGCCGAAATTGTTGAAGCCACCAGGAAGCCGTAATTGTTGAAGCCACCGATTTTTGTTGAAGTTGGTGGCATAGTGGTATTTCTTTTGCCTATAAAAGGCTTTCCATTTTCATTCATTTTTTGAGGGAGATCATCGGAGTTTTGAGAGTTTCCCACTTGTAATATTATTTTACAATAGTGAATTTATTGCTCCCCTTCTCCCGTGGACGTAGGCATATTGCCGAACCACGTAAAGATTATGTGTCTTTATTTTATTATTTTGGTTATTTCTTCACTGTTGCCATAAAATCACCACCTAAATAGCCCTATCGATCCTAACAAATATGAAAATAATAAATTGACCTATGTATTATATATGAAAATATAATGTGAAAATAATAAATTGTTCAAAAAAAAAACTCAACCTACATATTGTTAAAAAATTAAAGTAAAATAATGTAAATTTGATGGTCCAAATTATTATTATTTTTTTAAAAAATACGAGTTGTTTTCTTTCTTTTTTTAATACAAAATTATAAATTAAAAAAATACATTGAATACTTAAAAAATTTGATTTTAATAAGTATAAACTAAATATTTAAAATTACTTTTTATTGTTTTAGATTTTGACTTTATTGGATAAAAAAATGTAGTGTTCAAATAAAATAAAATTAATCTACATAAAAATAAATACTTATTTAACCGTAGCTATATATATAAAAATATATATATTTAATTATTTTGTATAATTATATATTATATTTAATTATTTATTAAAAATATATTTTATAAAAAAATAAAAATAGAAAAGGCCAAGAGCAGCCAAGGGCTGCTCTTGGCCTTGGGAATAGAATTCAAATGCCGCAGCTGTATGCTGCGGCATTTGAATTGTAATTAAAAAAAATATATAGAGGCTGCGCCAGAGCAGCAGCTAGCTGCCCCTTTCAATGCCGCAGCTCATGGCTGCGGCATTGAAAAAACACCCCATTTAAAGTAATAAAATTGAAACTACCCTAGTTTAGGAAATATTTTTTTCAAATACCCTATATGTATCTTTGTCCCCTTTCTCTTTTCCTCGCACTCAATTTGTTTTCTTCAAAATAAATTATTGTCATTATTAGCCTTTTGTATTGACTATTGTCCACTCTTCTCTTTGTAGTTGCTTTATTTAGTAAATTCAAATCTTTTAAATGTGATATTGACTATTTATTGATGCTTTATTTTTATTTTTTAACCTCTTTGAAAGGTTACTGTTAACAAATAATTATCGCTAATTTGCCACTCCTCATTTGCATTGCTTTTCCTTTTTTTTTTTTCATTTTTTTGGTAAATTCAAATCTTATAAAAATGAAATCATGTTAGGGTTTGATTGGTATCTGAAAGGAAAAATTATAACAAAATATAATTTGTTGAGATAAAATTATAAAATAATACCTACCTCTTTTAGCGCAGAAACACATAGCGAAAACGTCTACAAGGATCCCGTTTGTTTTTGGTCATTGGTCTGACTTTTGTCCACATGCGAGATAACAACAGCTATTCCACAACCTAAAAACCCCTAAAAGATTAAGACAAAAAATTGTGAGTGGGAACGAGCAGTTTTTTGACGTATACGTTTTCTCGTTACCAAATACTGAGATCTCTCATCTATTTATAGAGATCCTAAAGGCTATAGACTTATCTCTAGTATAACTCAGACTCTTTTTGAGATAGAATTTGGTAATGTTAATCAGATTGAATTACTTAATTCTACATGAATTTGAAATTTTATCCAAATTACAGTCATGGGCATACCCAAACTCTATCATCTCCCACATGACAGAACGAATTCTAGTCTTAATCTTTAATTATACTGGCAGATAGATTGTGTGACCGGTATATTTCGAGAGCACTAGTGCTATACGCCTGTTAGGGATATATTGCATCTTGAAAAATAAGATCCTCATTTTCATGTATGCCTAACTCTAGATGGCATTCTCACATTCACTGTTTTAACTCACGATCTCATAAAATAATTTTTGTGTTCACTATTATATTTCTACTCATAAAAACTATAATAGGCATGCCGGTGAATCACGAAACAATTGAATGTGATAAAAAATGCTATCTTCCCTTCTTACTGTATGGCATCCATCATGGTTCAACATGACTTTCTAGTTAGATCCTTTAGGCCTAAATTTTTTTCGGACCTCTTAGAGACTAACTAAGCTAGCCACAACCATACTTTAGGGATAAGTTAAGAGTTCTAAGGATCAAAATATAAATAGGGTATTGTGTTGAGATCAATAATATTATTAAATTCCAATTCCTTTGGTCAATTAAACACACACGATATAAAACATGTGTTATGGTATTTTTTCCTTCGCTTAAAGGAGGGTATGTCTCACATTTTAATAATGTATATTTAAAACACCATACAGAAGCGTAAGGTTAATGCACCGAAACATCTAACTTTAGTCCGCTTACTTAAGGATTACTTTTGAATTTTTAGACAGAATATGGTAGTTACGTTTAACTTACCATCGAATTCTATAAAATCCTTATTTGGATCTCAATCCAAAGAATACAACTTTATGTATGTCTTTATCTCACACCTTAATAAGACTAATCTTGAAATTTCTGTAAGACGGTACTTTTATTTTTAATAGACTCTCGAGCATTCTCATATGTTCAAAAATTGCCTCATCTTAGTTTTTGCCAACTCATTAACAAAACTAAGGTAAACACCCTTGTAAGTGGGCTACTTCTTTATCCAACATGTTCAATCTCATATAAATAACAGTAAATGTTTACACATAAACATTCACACTCATTTATTGCTAATAATGAACTTGGTTATTATTCACAAATAATAACATTAAGGGATTATATAAAATATAATAGTACTATCAATTAAATTCTACGCAAACCTCGAGATCTAATGTGTCTCTCAAAATACATCTCTCGTTATAGGTTTACTCAATGGATCTGCATGCATAGAAACATATTGTAAGTTCATTTCTCCTCGTGCAGCAATATCTCTCGTATATTGATACTTAGTGTCATATGCTTAGCTCTACTATAAGCTATCAATGACTGACTGTCACTATTATCTGTTACTGGTATCTCTGAGGTAGTTACTCTTAAATGACTCACAAACTATTTCAGCCAATCTGTCTCTTGTACTGCAATTGAGGAAGTGATAAATTCAACTTTCACTATTGATAGGGCTACACAGGTTTAATTCTTATTACTTCACGAGATGGCACTCTTGCCAAACAAGAATATGAAACTTGAAGTTAATTTTCTCTCATCCACATCTCCTACCCAATCAACGTTTCTGTATTCTCTCAATGCCGATCCTTTTCTTGATAATAGAAAGAATAGTCTGTAGTACCTTTAAGGTATATAAGTATCTTTTCAATTGTTTCCAATGTGCTTTGCCTGGGTTAAATTGATATCTATTTACCATACCCACTGCATAGCATATATCATGTATTGTACACAATATTTCGTACATAAGACTACCCAAGACACTGGCATATAGAACATTCCTCATACGTTCATTTTTTTTCCTGGCGTCTTAGGACACACATCTTTGTGAAGAAACTGATTCTTGGACGATAACCAATCTTTGATTTCATTTACGTACCATTTGTCATTTTCAGTTTTAAGTGTGTAGTCTACATACAATGCCAAAATGACAAATTTACTTTCAGTGCTTTTATTATAAACACAATGATCTTCTTCAATCATGTTGAACACATTCGACATGATTGTTTGATGAAGTCTCAAATACCATTGTTTTGAAGACTGTTTAAGGTCATAAATTGAGCTCAACAATTAGCAAACCCTATGTTCACTGCCTTTTTCGATGAAACTTATAGCTTGTTCCATCCAATTCTCGATTGAGAAAAGCAGTTTTCCCATCCATTTGATGAAACTCTAGGTCCAAACTCGCCACTATGGCCAGAATCAACCTTATGAACGTAAATCTTATAATAAATGAGAAAGTATCCTCATTGTCAATCTCTTCCTGTTGTGTAAACCCCTTAAAGACTAGCTGAGCTTTGTATTTTTTGATACTTCTTTCAGCCTTTTGCTTCACTTTGAGAATCCATTTACTCTCAATTTGTGTCCTTCCAGTAGATCAACTAGTCCTCAAACATGGTTTGATTTCATGGATGCCATTTCTTATTCCTTTGCTTTAATCTATTTTTCCTTAAATGTGCATGAAAAAGCTTTTTGAATATTTTTATGCTCTTTCTTGACTTGTGGGGTAACCAAAAGGGTTTCGTTTAAGCTTTTGATTTTAAATCGTCAACGTTGAACACTTATCCTTTTAGATTTTTTTGCAGTTCTGAATCTTGATAAACATGTCTCATATATTCATTGTGATTCACAATGCTCCCACTGGGACCATGTTCTATACTTTCACTGGAGTCAGGAATACCACATTCTTTCCTCCCACTAGAGTCAAGAATACTCCCACTCGAATCAGGTCTCAAACATCCGAATCGTTTGGAGGATGAGAGTCTTAACCTTCTTCCTCTAAATCTCTCCCACTCAGATGGAGTGATCTTGATGGTTCCTTTTCCTGAGATTAAAAGAAAGTGAAATCTTAATTCACTTCACCCAACTTTGGAAATTTATTCTTTAAAAATATGATGACTCGTGATCTGAATTCTGTCACAGTGTCATTTTCTTGCTTACTCAAGAAAATGTATCATTTTGATACTTCAGAATATCTCACATAGATACTATTTTTACCTCTTGGTCTCAAATTTACCAAATTGAGGTATCATGGACGCAAGCATTATGACCTAAAGGTTGTAAATGGCTTAGGTCAGCTTGTTGATCAGTCCACAACTCATAAGTTGTGGAAGTGATAGATTTTTAGGGCATTCGATTCAGAACATATGTGATAGTCAATAAAGTATCTCCCCAATTGGAGATAAGCTAATTTGCGTTTGCCATCATAGATCTAACCATATTTAGGAGAGTTTTATTTCTCCTTTCCTCAACACCGTTTTGTTATGGATTTCTAGGAATGAACAACTGATGTTCAATTTTTTTTCATCACATAAAGTTTTAAATTTATTTGTAAGATATCACCGACCTTTGTCAGTTCTTAAAACTTTAATCTTTTTGTCTAATTAATTCTCAACTAAACTCATATAAGTCTTGAAGTAACTCAATACTTTTGACTTGTGAGAAATCAAATTGACATAACCATACCTAATACAGTCATATATAAATGTGATCAAATAGTAGGCCCCATGCCTTTTTCTCACATTTATTTGACCACATACGTCAGAATGAACTAATTGCAATGAAAATTTGGCTCTAGTACCTTTTTCTCGAATGATTTTCTAACTAGTTTTTCCTTTTAAGCAATGCTCATGTGTGGGCAATTCAACCTCATTTAAATCACCTATTAAACCTATTTTGACTAACCGACTTATTCGATCTTGTCCAATATAGTTTAATTTAGCATGCCATATTTTTACATTGTTCTCATAATTACGTAAAAAATAAGAAATTAAAGGAAAAATTAGTTTTACTTAAATAGTCATGGTCCACATCCATAACCAGAACTATAATAGAAATCATTCAAGCATAAGCTTACACTGACATCCTTAATATGTAAATTGAAAATAAATTTCAATAAAACAAGAACAGAACTTAAATTTCATAACAAAGGCATCTCGATCTCTTGTTACACTGTCCATTGGTTCTGAATCTATCACCCATAAAGGATAAAATTTAGAACTGGATACATAAATTCCGTTTACTTTTGAGTCAGAATAGTGTATCTTTATAGGCACAATGCAGTCTCTTGCATAGTGTCATTTCTTTAGGCAATTGAAACATTTCACTCTTAAAAAGTTTACCTCCTTTTTGCATTTGGACCTTTCGTGATTCTGTTCCTTTTACTTTTCAGGCTTTCGAGCCTTTTCCTTATCCCTACTTCTGAAACTTCTTTTATTCTGTTAAGAATTCATTCCACCAAAATGGAACTGTGCCATATGCACTATGACATAAACCTTAATCGCTGCCAGACGGTCCCTTTTAAGCTCCCAATGACAAACAACATCCTTTTATATTGTCCATATGAGTTAGTTGCATCTTTATATGCTCCTAACTCTTGGGTAGGGAACGGATAACAGTTTGGACCTGTTGCTCGTCAGTCAACTTATAACTAAGTTCACTAAGCTCACTTATTCTTTTCCATCTCTCTTAGATGTTTTTGCATCGAATAATCAGACTTCTTCTATATGTATCAAATTTGATCATTAATGATCAGAAGTTAGTCAGAGATACACTTCTAAACTTTTTCCGCAAAGCGATCCACATATCCATTACATTTTGATACTTGCGGAATGGCTTAGTGATGTCATCATCCTTTTGCATTTAGCAAGATGATTTGAGTAGTAGAATTTTTCTTTTTTTCATGCCACATAGGCATCCCGATCCTGCTTATGCTGGGCTATAATGCCATCCTCAGGTTTAGCCATAACCGAACTTAAGGGTTCAAGAGCCTCTTACTCTTCAAGCACATACTGGATCTTCGTATTCCAGATTTCACAATTACCACCATTTAACTTCATATCTTTACTAAGGGCAACAATTGACTTGGAAGCAGTATCCATTAGAATTCTCTGATCTCAAATGGAATAATATTGCACATATTTAAGGGAGATAAGGCAATACATGCAATTTACTATGCATCCGAAATAATAACCTAGTAAAATTTTCTATTAGGCTCAAATTCAAAAAGGCTACTTATAGTATCCAATTACCCTTTAAGTCCTAATGTCCAACCTTACAGGTTAAAATTTCATGCATAATAAATCTGAATTATTGGATTATTAAGTTTTCAAACAAATGAGGGGATTTTTATTAAGCATCTACTTAATAAACGTGTAATCATTTTACTCATAAAAATATTGCAAGGTAATTAACAATGAAAATAAACACATTCATTATAAAGTTAAATGCCATCATTACAAATAAACACATTTATTTAACTAATAAATAAAATCCAATAATCCCCAAAAATAAGACACTTACGTCAAATATCAATAGGAAATATAAATCCTATTTAACAAAAATAAATGTAAACTCAAATTGACACTTATGTCAACTATTGTAGAAGTCCAGATTTCATAAAATCTTTCTTGATATTGGGATTATTTCTTTGACCAACTTCATCAATTCATCGGCAACTCATAAGTTCGTTGATGAAGCTATGGACAATGTACACTACGTCCATTTCACAATACCATTTCAGATTTTTTAGTATTGCTTCTCAATACTTTCCTTTTGGCAATCCGAACCAAAATTCCATTTCCGTACTCATACTATCAATCCAAATGCACTCTTGCATTTGTTCTCACACATGTATTTTATGATGCACTATTGCATCATTATCATCAGCTCAAATCTTCCTTTGCATTCATATGTTGCTTATCGATTGCACTCTTGCACTTCTCAAAACAATCTATGCATAATTTAAGGAAGATCTAGTATCCTTATTTAACATTTTTATAACATATTACAGAAAAATTTATACACTTATGTATAAACTCACATAATTGAAACATATTTCAATCAATAAGCAACGACAGAACCTCAAAAAATTTTCAAAATATTTTTAAAAATGTCCAAAAGCAGAAAACACATTTTCTACATCTTTTAATAATATTTTTAATAATTTTAAAAAATAAAAATTTATTTTATGGTCATCAAAAATTTTTTAAAAAAGGACCAAAAAATCAAAAATAATTTGAAAAAATTATTTGACAAAAAACGGAGCTGATTCGATGGCCGAAAGACGACTTACGCGCCCACAAGCGCTAGTGGAAAGAGCTCAGACGCGCTCACGCACTTTCACGCACCACACACATGCATCTCCCTCTGTTCTGCCATGTGGCAACACCACATAGTGCCATGTGTCAAACATGCCACGTGTCGCAATCCTATTAGTCCAATTGGCGAACACGTGGCGTCAGGTGACATGTAACCATAACACCTGTCAGACACATGGCGTGGTCCCATTCGGCCACGTGTCAGTGATGTCACGTCATCACTAACACGTGGCACGATCTGAATTGTCCACGTGCCACTCCCTGGTTTAGCTATGTGTCCCCTCTCCCTCCATCGCCACGTGGCATGGCTACTGCCATCCACGTGGCATTCTGCCATTGGGCCACGTGTTAGCAGCGACGCATCATTGCTGACGCGTGGCTGCGCGCGTATAGGCCGCTACCCACGAGCACGCGTCTTTCGCGTGGTGGCGCCCGCAAGCCACGCATCTCCTTATCGTCAATTTTTGTTCCCCGAATTTCGATCGGTGGGGGGGTTTTTGGGGTTTCTGATTCCAATGGTGCAGTCAAAAATTAAAAATCACGACTTCTAGTTTGCCGTTTTGAACACTCATGTTCATGTCCTTGAATCGCAGTGTACACATACACAATTTTCGAGATGCAATATATTCATATATATTATTCACACAAAAATTAAAATTTTTTTGTGTTTTATGCATCATAAATCTAATAATTTTACACATAAAATTTTAAATCTATTTAGTCATATGTCAGGATGCAAAAATAATGGTTCTGATACCAATGAAAGGAAAAATTATAACAAAATATAATTTCTTGAGATAACATTAGAAAATGGTACCTACCTCTTATAGCACAGAAACACATTGCGGAAGCGTCTATAAGGATCCCGTTTGTTTTTGGTCACTGCCTGGCTTTTATCCACATGAGGGATAACAACAACTATTCCACAACCTAAAAATCCCTGAAAGATTAAGACAAAAAATTGTGAGTGGAAACGAACAGTATTGCGGCGTATACATTTTTTCATTGCCAAATACTGAGATCTCCTATCTATTTATAGAGATCCTAAAGGCTAGAGACTTATCTCTAGTATAACTCTGACTCTTTCTAAAATAGGATTTGCTAATGTTAATCAGATTGAAAATTTATCTAAATTAGAGTTATGGGCGTACTCAAACTCTATTAGTATCATTTTCAGTCTTTTTATCTTTTAATTTTTTTTAAAGAACAATAAACTATTTATTTATTTTTTTTAAATATCTTTGAACAATTGTTTTTTAGATGAAAAATAAAAAATAGGAAACATGAGAAAAAAAGGAAGAGTAAAAATAGAAAATAATTAAAATAATTTTGACAAATATATTTCTGTCTGTTCTAAAAATAAATAAAAAAATCCAAGACATGTTTTTTTTAGGATTAACACGTATGCGGTTACCTAAACTTGACTCAGTAATTTATTTGAACACCTAAATTTTAACAGTAACCTATTAAACACTTGTACTTGTTTATTTTATAAGTAACAAATACAAATTTACACTGCATTTAAAAAATTAAAGCGTGTGACACTCAATT
The DNA here is from genome assembly GCA_947683425.1 of Excoecaria cochinchinensis. Classification (NCBI taxonomy): domain Eukaryota; kingdom Viridiplantae; phylum Streptophyta; class Magnoliopsida; order Malpighiales; family Euphorbiaceae; genus Excoecaria; species Excoecaria cochinchinensis. Next base: position 2,494,332 of record CANTUQ010000058.1, read on the forward strand.
ACATTAATTGGCATCAAATAATATAAAAATCAATAAATAAATCCATCAAAATATATAAGAAAATCAATATATTATGCTTTCAATTTTTGCAATTTCATTGGGCATGTGGGATATATGTCTTCATTACAATAATTCAAATGCCACATTAATGCAATTAAGTGTCACGTGCTCTAATATTTTAAAAATAGTGTTAATTTGTATTTGTTATTTACAAAATTGACAAGTATAGGTACTTAATAAGTCATTGTTAAAGTTTAAGTATTTAAATGAATTATAAAGTCAAGTTCGAATGTTTTCATATGTATTAAACATTTTTTTTTTAATGATCTTCTGATATTTGGTCCGATTTCTTTAACTTTATGGAATCAATTAATTCAGAATCAGATTCTGTCGGACCTATAATTGGAGACGGCTCTTCTAATGATATACACTTTATGCATGAAATAATGATTGAATATGAATTTCATTTAAGAGAGTTCGAACTCTTTATCTTATTGGACCAACAACATTGGTAGATGTTAGTTTTTAGTTTGTCATAAGAGAGAGTTGAGTTTTTTCCACATAAAATTTTTAGTCCTCTACTTGGACAATAATTCTTATAGGCCATGTTTGTTTTCCTGTATAGTATACAGGATAGCATAAAATAATACAGGCTAATACATTAGAGGGTGTTTGGCTATTTTTTCTAAAAAATAATACATGTATTATATAATACAACATTTAGTTTTTATCCTATATACACAGTATAAAATAGTGCACCCCTCTCCCCTGGGTTTATTTAATACGGTGTTTATCCTTATTTTTACTTTTTTCTCATTTTATATAAATTCTATTTTATTATTTTATTATCATTTTTATTTTGTGAATATATATTTTGTGTGTCATAATAGTTTATTAAATTTATTTAGTTTGAATATTATTATTATTATTATTAAATTTTTTTTGCATGATTTTCTACTTATGAGCCTGTTACATATTGGATTATGTCTAAAATAATAAAATAATAATAATTAAGTTTATTTATTTTGATTTGTTATGGGACTATGTATAAAATTATTAATTTTAACATATTTATTAATATATTTCAATTATATAATTGAATGTTATTAATTAAATTGCTTGTTTGATTGTTAATTTATCTACTATTATGTATTTATATTTCAAGAAATTTTTGCACATTTTTAAAAAATTGTATTTTACAATTAATTTTTTTGTCTAAATTGATAATATTAAAAATAATTTAATTTTTCATATTTTTTAATTTTATTTAAAAACAATACAATATACTATTATATATCAAATACAATATAAAATAATACAAACTAATATAATATTATACCAAACACTGTATAATATAATACAAATTAATATTATACAGACTAATACTATACAGGCTAATACTATACAGACTAATACTATACAGGCTAATACAATACAGCGAACCAAACGTGCCCATAGTGTTTATTAGTGTAAAGTTATAACAAAGTTTGGGGATTTAGGGTTTGAGAAATGGACAATTGGAGCATACTAATCCGTTTCTTAAGTTTCCAGTATTTTTCAATTCAACTTATCGAAAAAAAAATTACTAGTTGAATAACATCAGTCCCACAAGTATTTGTATCTATTACAGTTTCGTTTAGTTTAACCGATAGAGTATAGCAAATAGCTAATATATATTATTGGTAGTGGCTACATGGTAGTTTAATATTAAATGTTTGATAAAGTTATATAGAATTGTTTCTAATAGATTGTATAATTACCAATATGTGTATCATAATTTAATGTAAAAGTATTTTTTTATACAATATTAACAAATAAAACAAATAAAAATATAATGTGAAATTTTATATGTTGCTCAAATGTATAATTGAGGTTAGAAAAAATTAATTAATAAATAGAATTTTCACAAATGCATATAAAGTAAATCGAGTTTAAAAACTATCATAATTTCAACTATTTTTCTAATTAAAAATATATACTAATATTAATTTTCATATACTTATTTTACTTATTTTCAAAAATTAATATATATATATATATGAAATTAGAAAGAATTATTATTGCGCTATTTGTTAATTTAAAATTTACCCACAAATGAAATCAATTGGCCAAAGAGCTAGAGGCATTATTTCAGCTTTATTTATTTTTATTTTCTACTTTCTAGATTAGAAGCAAGGTTGAGCTTAGGTGGAAAAATTACTTCATCCATAGTGAAAAAAAAAATATACCTAATTTTCTATTTGGTAAACACCGAAAAAAATATATTTTATTTATTTAGGCATAAATGAGAAATTAGGCATTGATTATTTTATTTTTGTGTTAAATAAATTAGTATCCGTTTTTTCAAAGACTTTAAAATGTTGTTTTTTTGCAAAAACAGCTATTTAGAGTGTAAGCAACTACAAGTTGGTGTAGAGGCATTGGCTACCTATTGTGTTCTCTCTTCGAATTGCCAGGGATCTCTCTTTCATGGATGTTATGGTGGAAACCCATTGCCAGTACGTTGTGAATAGGCTAATATCTCAATCTCGGCTTCAAAATGGTCTTGCAGCAGTCTTATCTGAAAGGTTTGAGCTGCATTAAGTACCTGTTTGTTGGCAATCTGTTCCTCGAACATGCAAGTTTTGGGTGAAAGAGTATGCTGATTTCTTGATCGATTCTCTTTCATTTGACTTTCTTCTTCTTCTTCTTCTTCTTCTTCTTCTTCTTAATAGTGAAAGCTTTCTTCTCTAAATAAATAAATAAAGATAAAAATAAAAAAAATAAAAAGTCATTTTGAATTGGATTTTATTCGAATATTTTTTTGGCAATTTCTTAGGTTGGTTCAGGATGGATAAAAATTGATAGCTATTTTAGGAGATTTTTGTTTTTTCAATGCAAATTAAATTTTCATTAATAATATAAAAATAAATCTATAAAATATAAATAAAATTATATAATTTTATTTATATAAAATACACTAAACCAATAAAATTACATGAATATATCTTTGAATTTTTTTTTTTGGACTAAAACAATAGATAATAATAAAATATCGTAAATAATTTGATTTTTGGTAAAAAATTCAGCCAATTTATTGTTTGAAAAGCTGTTAAACCACATTTTAAATCGGAAAAATAAATGACAAAAACTTTTATGTAATAAGACAATAGTTTTTAAATTCGAGAGGACATAAGGGATTTTTGTTATGTCCGTTTAATTAGAATTGAAATTATTCTATCTTTTTAAAGCACCTTTTAGGTTTTATGATTAAACTAAAAATACCTGTAATAACAAAAATAAAAAGAAAAGAAAAACATAAATAACGCAATAAAAAGCAATTTTTAATTCATTTGACAAATTTGGAATTCATAAATTATCCATTATCTTAGGTTGATAAAAATTCCAAGCATTTATTGGATTGGTGGAAAATTTGGAAATTTGTTCTTCTCTCTCGGTTTCTGACATTGAAATAAACTTTCTCCAGTAGGGAAACTATATGATGGATCAATTCAAGCTGCCACATTGATGCATCCAAATCAATCACATATCTAATTAGAACAAGTCAGTATATGCCACTTACCACCTTAATTTTCACCCTTTTTAAGTAATTACTAGTATTTAATTTGCACGTCTTCTTGCTTTTAGCAAAATTCATAATCCTTAGACCACAAGCATTCACTTCATGCTATGAATGTCAGTATCATACTTACCATTATCAAACACCATGAATATTAAGTGGGTGGTTAGTTTAGTGGATAGAATTTTTGTATCCATTTATCCATTAATAATAATAATTTTACATATAACAACTTCAGTTATATATATATATATATATTTTGTTGTAAACAACATTTAATAAATTTTTAGTACGTACTTACGATTTTTTTCCTCATCAGCTAGTATCAATTAGCATACTGGTAAACTGAATAGGCCTACTTTCATGTGATTTAAGGAAAAAAAAAGATCATTTACTACATTGGTATCAGCAGAGGTGAGCATAAATCGGTTAATCGGTCCATTAGCTCCAAAAAAAAATCAGTTCATTGACTATCGATTTTTTAAAATCACTAACTATTAATCAGTCCGTTACTATCGGTTAATCAGTTCATCGGTTTCGAATTTTCGGACCGGTCAATCAATATTAATTTGGTTAACCACTACAATTATAAAATGCATTCATAAAAAAATTAAAATGTTAAAATACTTAAAAGATTAAAATTTTTTCATTATAATATATTATCATTATTGTTAAAATAAAAGTTTTTGGTGGATATAAATAACTTTATTTTTAAAAATTAATACGTAACAAGTAAATTAATTCACCGTTTCATGATCACCTCTAATTAAATGAGTGGTTACACTTGCTAATCGTTAATTAAAAAAACTTAAAAATTTCAAAATAATTAGAATAATGAAAAAAAGTGCAGCAAAAATAATTAAAAAATACAAAATTATTGAAATAAATTTATCTAATGCTAATATTTTCATTTATTTTTTTAACTTGACATACATTATTTTCACATATATTATAAATTTTAGCTTTTATAAAAAAATTATTAAAAATTTTAGTTAATATATGAATATTATATAATTTTTCGAATGTATTCTGATTTTCATTATTGAAAAATTGATAAATTAAGAAATAATAATAAATATTAAATATGAACATATTAAAAAATTAACTAAAAATTCGATTATTGGTTCGGTTAACCGGTTACAAGAGGCAAAACCATTAATTAGTCCATTAATATCGATTTTTTCAAAATACTAACCATTAATCAGTCCATTACAATCGGTTCGGTTTCTGACCAGTTTACCGATTAACCGCATAAACTGGTTTTTTTTGCTCACTCCTAAGTATCAGGAATCTTAAAATTATTTTCAAACTATTTTTACTAACTTTGTAATTTCACTTAAAATAATAAAAAAAAAAATTAGTATATATTTGGCTTGCAGTAATTGGTATTAAATGTTCGATAAAAATATTTTAGAGTAATTTAATAGATTTTGTACGTAATTCGCAAAACAAAATTAAATTGAAATAAAAATTAAAAATTAAAAATTTAAGAAAATATGTAGTCACGTTTTAGTATCCAATATTATAAAACATTAGTGGTAAATCAGTTTTAAAATAAACTGTAAGAGCAAATCAACTCGTTTGTTGAAAACAAATCAAATCTCATATAACAATTATATGAATTAGTTAAAATCTGCAATTAGTGCTCATTGGTTTGGAAATAGCATTTGGTGCACTACTGGCACGCTACGTTTGCTCAAGGATAAAAATGCTTTTAATCCAACGGTGAGCGCCGATGCACTGAAATAAGAGTATTTCTTTTTGGCAACTTGTTTTTTCAACGCTCTCCTACCGTTTCTCTCTCTTTTTCATATCTTTTTTAGTAGCAGTAGTACTCTCATATTCATATATATATAAATAGAAGGAATGCCTTTAAACTTCTGTCTCTCTTTCTCTGAGCATTTTCTTCTCTTCTCTATCAATTATCAATCTACCCAAACACGCCCTTTTCTTCCTCTCTCTCCTCCTCCTTTTCCTCTCATGAAAACGATACACTTCCATAGATAACACAACTGTTTGAACACTTCTGTTCATCTTATTTTGGCCTTTAACTGTAAGTAATTACTCTTTTCTGCTATTGTTTTCTTCCTTTGATTCTGTATGTAATTAGGCAATGTCGTTGACTTCATATTGATTTTTCTGTTTCTTTCCATTTCTGATTCGAATTAAGCTCTTTGCCTTTCAGTTTCACTCCTTTTGATTTTATATTTTTATTCAAAAAAAGGCAAGATTTAGATTTGATTCGTCTCTAAAGATCTTCGTAAAAGAATAAAAAGGAAAGCTCAAATCTTTTCATTCTTCTCTGTAAAGGCTTTCAAATGAAAAGGATGAACCTGGACTCCTGTCTATCTGTTTCTCTTTAATAATAATCTTACTAAATATTTAAATATGAATTGTTATTTTAATATCTCAGTTTCTTTAATTTTCTTTGGGTCTACGTTTTCTCCCTGACAAGCTGTCTCCATTTCCCCTGCAACTTGCAATTTTTTCTAATCGCACTTGAATACTCGATTAAACATTAATTTAGAGTTCTAAACGCTAATTATCTGTTCACGTTTAGATAAATAGTTAATTTTAATTTAGTTTTCAGTATTTCTGCAACTGGATCTTTTTTTTTCCCCCCATTTTGTTTCCATTAGTAGACTTTCACTATTTAATAAGGTGAATATCTAACTTAATCCAAAACTTCCTTTTCAACTTCCCATTTATCAGAACAGACGGCGGAGCAATGAGAACCCAGACGAGAAAGATCTCTAAGGTACGTAATTCCTTCAACTCCTATATCTCATTTTCCGGCGATGTATCGTTCTCTCCGAAACTATTTTTTTTTTTTTTTGGGTAATTTCAGTCTGCTTGGCCCAAAATAGTTGCCAGAAAATGGTTAAATATACAAAGTGGAGCAGACGAGTTTCATTCAGACTATGGCAAAAGGGGTAAAATTTCGGATTTACCCGATTTGAATATCATATGATATCGGTTTGTTCGTGTTAAACTGACTTGTTTGGTTTGGTTCTAAAAAAACGCAGAGAAAACCGAGAGAAGAAAAAGCTGTTCAGATGAGGATTATTACGTTGTCGTATCGGAAGATTTTTCAGGTACGTTGTTGAAAATTTGACTCTGTAGCCCCCATTGAACTCATAGTTTCGTACAGATTGATATGTCCCGTCAAATCTTATTAGTTGAGTCCTAGCCGTCAGATCGTCTGAATTAATATGATTAGACTTCAAGTTTTAACGTGAAATCGAAACGTAGGATTTAAGAAAAGCGAAAAAAAGAACAAAAAGGGAAGTCCGTTGTTTCTGGTTGAGTCCCAGTTTTGTTAATTGAGATGAAGCTATGGATTGCCACGTGGAGTTTTTTTTTTCTTTTTTAATGTTTTTGTTTTTTTTTGAGAATTTTCTAATTTTTTTTTAAATTAATTAGAAGGGTTGTTGATGGAAAACATTAATGGACTTAAACGGTCGAGAATGGAGTCGGAAGAATCACCTAAAACCGATTCTCTCAATCTCAGGTATAATCGTTTATGACTTCTAATTCTAAATACTTAATTATGTTGGATATTATCGGGATTCTTTGCATAAATTATATTGAAAAACATTGTCTCGTGTGCTTTTATTTTAGTTGTTTTAAAGGTTGGTTTGATTGATCTTTCAAAAAAAAAAGTTGGTTTGATTGGTTCAACAAATTTCAATTTAATTGAAAAAATAAATTCAATTTAAATTTTAAAAGAATTAATATATTAATATTCTCTTTGTCCCAAGCAGATATGTACATTTTTCCTTCATTTGTTTTAAATTATAGCCAACTTTTTTTTATACTATAATTAATTGTTTTATTTTCTAATTTATCAATTGAATATTATTTTATATTTCTTGCATATACATTTAATAAATATAAAAATAAATTAATAAAATTATAAATAAATTATATTATTCTAAAAACATTAATTGTATTTTTTAATTCTTGTAAAATAAAAAAAAAAGTGTCTATAGTTATTCTTTCACCAGTTATAGGACGGAGTAAGTATTTAATTATTCTTTCACCAGTTAATTTCACATATTAACTTGGACCTTACCGGTATTAGTCTGAGTTAATAATGGGAAATGCAATATTAGATACAAAATCATTGCTGTTGAACTTTATCTGTCATTTTTCACTTATCTTTGTCGGTGAGACGTGTAGGCCAATCTGGCAAAATTTGTATATATAATAATTGACATTTGTATGAATATTAGTATAAGGATAATTATTTGTATGAATATTAGTACAAATTTTTTTTTTTAAATTCTTCCTAGTTTTTATTAAATAATCATTTAGGGACCTTTCCCTCAACAGGATGTTCGTGGGGACATGGAATGTTGGAGGGAAGTCTCCTCATGAAGGTTTGAACTTGAGAGACTGGCTGAGGTCGCCTGCTCCTGCTGACATCTATGTCCTTGGGTATATCAATTTTTGCTATGTTTTTCCCTTTTTATTTATTGGAATTATTTATTTAGATTTTATTTACAAGTTTTCCCTTGATTAAGTCAATGATACAATGCCACGTAAAAAAATTATAATTTTGTTCAATATTCAATAGTAAGCAGCTGATTTGATTTATTTTTATGATTTCGGATATATATGACCAACACTTTAGATATGGTCGACAATTGGGTGTGTCGTGCAGCGTGATTGGGCACTGCCCACCACATTAACACTCCTCGTACTTAAATACTTGCTACTCTAAATGTGTTCTTAAGTTATTGAAAATTTAGATTTCGAGTTATTTTGACTACTTTCCTTGAATTTGTATTAGCGGATGGACTAATAAATAATTGATGTCTCAGGTTCCAGGAGATTGTACCTCTAAACGCAGGGAATGTATTAGGGGCAGAGGACAATGGTCCAGCTGTTAAGTGGCTTTCCTTAATTCGACAAGCTCTTAACTCGAACAAGAATGACAAGGAATATCCTCAGTATTACAGCAATGCCACTGAAATCAAACATTCCTCTTCCCCACAGCCTCATCAACAAGCTGGGGTTAAGTCAAGACTCAGCTTCTCTGACCTGCTCTCATTAGAAGAAGAGCTTGGGAATGAGGATTTTCAAAAACTATTGAACTTAAATTTGAGCCAAGAAGGTTCCACTAGCCCACCTTGCATCTCTGAGGGTCCAATACAGCCTCATTACTGCCTGGCAGCTAGCAAACAGATGGTTGGGATCTTCTTATGTGTATGGGTACGATCTGACCTATATAAACATGTTAGTAATTTGAAGGTCTCATGCGTTGGCCGTGGCATTATGGGGTACCTTGGCAATAAGGTTAGATAAAAGTTATTAGCACTTTAATTGCTTTTGGTAATGAGTAAAATTAAAAGATGACTTATGGTGAATAGGGCTCAATCTCCATTAGTATGACATTGCACGGCACAACATTCTGCTTCGTTTGCACACACTTGACTTCGGGAGAGAAAGAAGGCGATGAGGTGAGAAGAAATTCTGATGTCACTGAAATATTAAAGAAAACAAGATTTTCTCATTCAGGTCGAGATCCTCCTGAAACTATATTAGATCATGAGTGAGTCTCCTCATTTTTGAAATAAGAAATTAATAGCCACGTTAAAGTTTAGTCTATTATTGTGGTGTCATTTGACTTTGTCTTTAATCATTTTGTTTAAATCAGCAAGATCATATGGCTTGGAGATCTGAATTATCGGCTTGCAGCTGGCTATGGAGACACGTATGAGCTACTAAAGAAGAATGATTGGGAAGCACTTCTAGAGAAAGATCAGGTAATTTATTAATTTAAGACTGCTCTTTCTATTTGTTCTTACACTTTAGAAAGAATAATAGAATCGACTACATTGGATATGCATGGCAGCTAAGGATACAGCAAAGAGCTGGTCAAGTTTTCAAAGGATGGGAAGAAGGAAGAATATATTTCGCTCCAACTTACAAATACCTTTGTAATTCTGATCATTACGTTGCCCAAACCTCCAAGTCCAAAGAGAAACGCCGAACTCCTGCTTGGTGAGATATTCAACTTTCTTTTTCTTGTATTATCAAGAAAGAAAATGAGCTTTCAGTGGACCCACTTAGGCTTTTGCATGCTAACTATTCACCAAATAATAACATGAAACTTTCTTGGCTTGAATAACCGACATAATTATTTAGTATTATCATCCTCCAAAGCCAATGTGCTATATATGCTTGGACACTGGAATCAATTATATGAATATGGAGTTGACTTGAAGCTACTGCAGATAGTATATAGCTTAGAAAAATGATTTCCGTAAAAACATTATATACATGCTTTCCATATTCATGCTTCAATTAGTAGACAAGTTTTTCATATTTATTATTATTCAATGACCATAATTGTTTGCTAAAGTTGACCATAACATTTGCCTCTATTACTCTTCTTTAATATCAAAATTTGCGCATTGTTCTCTAGCAAAACATGCGATGCGTGATTTTGGCTGAAAATTTGATTTTGCGGTGCAAATTATACAATGAGCAGGTGCGACCGAATATTATGGAAAGGTGAAGGTCTAAAGCAGATGTGGTATGTGAGAGGAGAGTCCAGATTCTCAGACCATAGACCTGTTTATTCACTATTTTCAGTCCAGGTAAACCTATTAAATTCAAACGCAAACAACAAATCTGGTAGTCGAAGGCCATGTCCACCAAGATCTTCAACAAGTGCTGTTTTGCAATCAACATCCGTGGCCAAAGTCCAAGCAGAAGAACTCTTGATAATTTCCAGGGCACAAAGTTGCATACATACTGCCCCAAAGGTCAAAGTAGAAACCTGTTAAGAGCTCTTTATTTGAAAGCACTCACTTCTATATATCCAGCATCCGAAATTATATTCTACCTCAAACTTGGTAGGTATGTGGACTTGCCATATACCAACACTGTCATCTTTCCAACATTTTTAAGGTATGAGATGGCAATCTTGGTGTGAGTGGGTGCATGGGTGAAAATGATCGGATTCGGCAATGCGTATAAAGGCATCAAGAAGAGGGAGTGGGGTGGGATATTTTGTAGGTTTGATGAAATGAAAATCAGCTTTTGTAGGTGGCAAAAGAAAGTTTTTTGGTTTGATTATTATTTTTGGAAGGAAGTTTGATTAAAGTGTACATTAGAAAAAGGCAAAGTGCTATAGACAAAAAATTCTTTCCTTCTCTTTAACAGGAAATGGGACTAAAAAAAAGGCAGTAGATAGAGACCGTAAGCTTTATGCTCCCCTGAAACCCTTTTTCTGTCAATTTTGTTCACCATGTAATATTTTCAAATAGTAAAAATTTCAGCAACCAAACCTAGATTCCTAGATTTTTTCAGTTTTTTGTGTTGTGCATCTTGTAATATGTTGTTTAAGCATTATAGGATTATTGCAGGGTCAGCATTTCTCTGTTTGAACCAGTTATCTATACATTCCTCTTGTATGATTATGCAGATAGATAAGTAGTGATCAGTAATGCAATAGTTAGGCAAAATGGCAAAGCCCAATGACAAAAGGCAATTGCAAAATCAATCAAAGAGCGCCCATACGCCAATAGAGTTTAGAATAGTAAAACCGGTATAAATTGGCTGGTAGAATTTAAATATTGTAAATTATTTACTATTTTAGTATAATAGATAGTTAAAAAAATAAATTACTCAATGCCCAAAAAAACCGCTTATAGTGCTAATTAAACTGTAAATTGATGAACCGGTTTATTGGAGTAAGTTGCACCGGAACAAACATTTATTTGGGTTATATAAGTGCAATAAACAAAAAATATATATATGAGAAATAAAATAAATTGAAAACATAGAAAATTAACATGGTTCGATAAATTTGTCTGCGTCCACAGATGAAGGGGAGCAAAATATTTTACTGGCAAAATTTGGGAATTACAAAGGAATTTTGGTGTTTAACTCTCAACCCAAAATTCCAAATGCACTTAATAATCTCACAAATTATATACCAAAAGAGTTAGAGCAAAATTACTTAATGGAATTTTATTTAGTGTTATATATATTAATTTGGTCTGGCTCCTTAGGCTTATCTTTCATCTCCAATACAAGGCTCATCCACTTAGTTAAGTACGTCGTGAAGGTTTTTGTTGGCTTTTGAAGCAAGAGTTCCAAATTCTTGAGGGTCACTTTCATCCTTACAACGTCGTGGTAATGATCAACGAAAGCCAATGCCAATTTATCCCAATCAGTCGTGGTGTTTTTGTCCAAATTGTGGAGCCAATCTAGAACTTTGCCTTGAAAAGATGTGCTAAAAAGACTGACTATTTGAGTGTGCTTTAATGATATGCCTCATGGCAATGACATATTGTATCAGGTAGGCTCAAGGATCTGAAGTCCCATCAAACTTATATTCGGTATCTTAAACTTTTTCGGAAGCGCATCATCATGTCCCAAAACTCTCATCTACCTTGGTTGCAGCATCAATTTCATAGCCTTTAGCATTTGTGTCTTAAGCTTTTCCAAGCTTTCATTTAACTTGGTCTTAGACACTAAGGGTGATCGAGGCATGTCATCGGTCATATTTTCAAAACTCAAAGCTTCTGAAATTCTTTGAGTAGGTGACCTTCTTGTCAATTTGTGTGATACTATCCTTTTCTAACTAGGTTTACATGGCCAATCTATGGCTACATACACAAAGGGTTAGTCATGATGCATGGCATAAGATTAATTGTGATACATGCTATACATGTATGCAGCATCGATAATCACAATTAGGATCCTTGCAACCTTATTGTCCCCTACATAGGCAATAAGTTTCAATTGTCCTAGGTGGGGTTTTATTCAAATGCCAACATGAGGCAAAAGAACACCACAAGTGCATGCTGAAAATTCAACAACATAATGCTTTTATATACATAACTATATACATAAATAAAAAAATCATTTGATTTTCAATGTAAATGGGCATTCAATCATGATGAAGCACGAGACATTTTGAATTATGTTTCAAAATGTTTTAGTGCACTTGGTATCCACATAACATACATTGATATTAATTATTATGGTGTTGTCCTAAGGGGAGATGACTAGGCTCATTACATAAGCTGTGGTATTGGTCAAACCGAGGCTTATTATCATCCAAGCGTGATCCTTCAATAATGGGTTTATCTCATTATGAGAATATGATCGATTGGTTCATCATTTTATATGCCTTTATATATGAGGCTTAGAGTAGTGACTACCATCCCTAATAATTCCCACAACGAGTGCAATATGGGTTCATGATTCGAAATAACACCGATAGGTTGAAGGGACACAAAACGCATAATCATGGATACATGTAGAATAAAAATGATAAATAGAGAAACCAGAGATTCTATAAGATATAGGCTAAAGGCATTTTCAAACTCAATTCTCATAGAGGAAAACTTTCCCAATGGAGTTGCCAAACTGTAAATGTGGGAAGGTAGGCTTGAGATGCCTAAATAACATGTGTCATATTAAGATAGCGTGATGGCTAAGGATCAACCCTATCAAAACGTATATAAGGGTGCTTCCTTTTACAAGGCAAGCAATTCTCGTATGAGAAAGTAATAGTCATCACTCGATAGGTCAAATCGGAATATGAATTCGAGAGATTCTAGATTTGGGAACTTTATCTATGCCTTTAATAAATATCTTAAAGTTCTTAATGGTTTTTATGTTTATTGCTTCTCTTTCATATAGAAGTTTAAAAGCTCTTAAAATTGTGTAGCACTACATCATATAAGGTAGATGATCCTAAAATCACCACATAAATGAAAATGCAATTTATTTCTTTTATTGTTTAGACATTTGTCTTGTAACGGCCCAAAAACTCGATAGTTGTGAACAGTATTTCCAGAGTGTGCACAGACCGTCCGAGGTGAAAAATACACTAGGGGAAGAAAATATTTTAATTGATTATTGAAAAATACTAGTCACGACAAGTCCGAGGGTGAAATTTGGAGTGAAATCAAGGTTAAATAAGTCTCCAAAAGTCAAAAATAAGAAAAAGTTACAGTTTCAATTCAAATAGTAACTAGTTTGACCGGACATTAAAAATAGCTAAACACTTCTGAAAAATTATCTGAATGCATAGATTGACTCAAAGTAATGTGGTGAATTATTTGAAAAATTATTTTTCCGGTAATACTGAAAATTGGATTATCAGACCGGTATAAATTAACTGGACTGGGAATGGTTTTCGATTGACCCAAAATTTTTTTATGTAGTCTAATAAATATATTTTAAGAATTATGAAATCATTTTTTGAGGAATTGAACTTGGGAAGTGGGAGAAATAAATTAAGGTCATATAATGGCTTAATAATGCATTTGGCCTTAGATTTGGGTGGGCCTAATTTAGTTGGATCAAGCCCAACTCATTAAGAGGTCATATAAAAGTGGGAAGGACATGAATTTGTGTAGAAAATTCTACATTTTTCTCTTCTCCTTGGGTTGGCCGAATGCTCTTCTTCATTAGCTCTACATGATTTCTTCAATTCACCTCCGTTATTTCCACTAAATCAAACATTCCCAAGTAAATTTCAGCCTCTCTTTTCATTGGTAAATATCCCCATAGTTCATTTGAGGCGGAAGAAGTGGTATAAGTCAAAGAGAGAAGGTTAGGTGACAAAAATCAAGTAAGTAATTTTAAGTGTTATAATTTGATTTAATGGTTTCTATGGGTAGTTTGAGGGGTATATAGCATGATTATGTAATTATATTAAGTAAGGAGGCAAGAAAATGTTGGATTTTTACTTTGGTATATTTTGCCTTTGTAGAAAGAAAAGAAGAGGAAGGGACTTATAAGGTGAAAGGAAAAAAAAAAGGAGGTATAGAGTGTGGAGAATGAGGTTCAAAAGTTAGTAGATACAATATCCCTCTTTTTCCATTAATAACGTGCAAGTTTCAGTATATGTTCATTATGTAAGTATACGATTTATGCATGTATAATTGAATGTAAGCTTGTAAACATGATAATGGAGCTTAGAAATAATAATTAATGTGTTTAAAATGGAAGAAATCAATTTGGTATGAAAACCCCAACCCTGGCCGAATTGGTACTTAGGGTTTAAGGTTATATATTTCGATGTTTAATGATACAAAAGCTTGTATTTATGTTAATTAGCATGTAATCTAGTTGAATAAATGATAAATGAATGAAAAATAAATTTGGGAACAAAAATGATGTTTGGGCCGAATGCACTAACATAGGGTGTTAAGGTGTATTTTGTAAATTTAATGGATGTAATGCTAGAAAATGAATGTAGAAGTAAAATAAAGTGTACATTAAGTTATTGAGAATTTTTAGAGCTTAATTGAATATAATTTATGTTGATATTATAGTATTTTCTAAGTGAAATTTATGAAACATGTTAATTTTAAGTGAAGTAGTGGCATAAATGAAGTTAGAAATAAACAATAGGCGGAATGGAATTGAAATTAGTGGAAAAGAATTTGAAGAGAATGGGTAATTATTGATGGCCGAATGGTATGTGTATATGGAAAGAGTAATGTGAAATATATGTATTTATGTGCATAATGAGTTAATGAAAATTAATGAAAAAAGTGATTGCCCTTAGTAGTCTAGCAGTCAAATCTAACTCAGGATATAGTTTCTAGCCATAGGGACACCATACCGCGATGCAAGTTATGGTGACTTATTTGGATAGGCTAATGACGGTCTACCATACTAATACTGATACTGAAATTACCGTATACTGCTTACTGTATTAGACCTATGGGGTTCACGTCCCGTATATCTAGTTCGGAAATTTTTACCGGATTGATACTAGGGGCAAAATAAAAAAAATTGGTTTAAAATGAGTAAACAAGGTTAAAAAGGAGGGAATGGCGTGAAAAAGGGATTAAATTGTAAATAATTAAAAGTATTAGGGGTAAAATGGAAATTTTACACGTCAAATATTGAATTAAGTGTGAAAAATGATTAAGGAGTGGTAAAATGGTAAATAATGGACAATAAAGGGTAAAACCGTAAATTAGTGAAATTATAGGGATTAAATTGTAATTAACCATATTGGTGTTAAAAGAAGGACTCAAAAAGGTAATTTGAGTAAATATAAGGTAATTAATTGAAGTAAAGAAATTAAATGAGTTTAATAGATAATGAGTGTAAATAAATAATGAAAAATAAATAGAGTTAATAATAATAATAATGATAATAATAACGATAATAATAATAGTATTAATAAAATTGGAAAGTGAACACAAATGTATCAGGAGGAGTAATAATGATGGCATAAGTTTTAGCTAATGTGAGTTATATATAAATATAGGGTAAGAAATGTAGGTAGGTAAAATGTGGACTTGATGACTTAAATTGGTAGACCTGCAAATTAAAATGATAATAAACATGTATTACAGTAATAACCTATTGAGTAATAATATATTTTATATTTAGTTGATAAAAGCTAGTATGTTAAATTGTGTATGTGTGCATAAAATCTTTATGTATGAAAAATTTAGGATATGTATCTATTACTGGGCATATTTAATGCTCAGCGCGTAACTTTTCTTGGTTGCACGTAGGAATAAGATTGACTGTCGGAGCAAGCATACAAGGAGTTTTGGGTGCGGAACGATAAGGCAATTAAAGAAGTATATTTTGTATGTAAATTAAATGACATGTATATGATATGTATTTAGTTTTGGCACTTAGTTGTGTAATATGGGTTGAGAAATGACTTGTATGGATGTTTTAAATAAATTATGAACATATATTATGTGAGTGTGATGAATATTATAATATGAGGACTGGGTGGTGATATTGATGATATTATATATGAATTGGACTGTGGTGCCAATGATGGGTTGTGGTTTGTTTGGATTCGCCGGAGGATAGGTTTAATATGTAGTTGTTATGTTGCTAAAATTTTGATCAAATGAATAGTAAAATAAGATAGTTATGGGTCAATTGACAAGTAATATGTAAAGAACTTTTAAAGGAATTGAAAATATGTAAATGATATAGTAATTAAATTGGAATCTAAGAAAATATATTGGAAGAGTAAGTTAAAAACAAAATTTACTCATCTTTTCCAATAATTTGATATTAGACATACTTCAAATAATCACGGTAATCGCTTAAACAAGGTAGACAAACCATCGTATGTACAATATGTTGATATAAGGGTGTTACAGTTCCATTTGATGAATTGGGCCTTCAGATAAAAACCATTTTTGTAAAACACCAATTATTATTAATGTATAAAGCTTGAAATGTAATTTATTTATTTTTTTGGGACAAAACATTTTTTATTGCATGGGTTAAAGGATATAAGCCATACATCCCATTTTCTCAGTCTAAACACATAATATGGGAATGAAAAGAATTATACCAAGGGATTTACATGTTAAAAAACAAAGCTTATTAAACAATATCAATATGACATCCCGGTCATTATGTTGTCAATCACAATATACATAACATGGCATACATGATATACGTACATGGTATGGCATACATGATACACATACATAACATGGCATACAAGATATACATATATACATAACATGACATTTATGATATACATACATAACACACATTCGATTCATGCACTATAAGACATGTTTGCGTGGATGAAGCAAGATGTCTTCATGGACCAGAGATGATGTCCCTAAGGACCTCCTATGCACAAACTTGGGAGAGAAGAAAGCATATCCGTGCAGAAAAGCTATCATGTCCATACAGGTATACCGTTTGGGCCTTAGAAATTTAAAATAGATATTTAAAAATGGCTCATGAAAGCATATGCCTACTAGGACCAGCTATCATGTTTGCACAGATCTAAACCACTCTCACCATTTCCAAGTTTTAGCTTTTTATGGTTCATTGAGGACCATCAAACTAGAAACTCAGGTTTTCTTTGGCTTTTCTTGACAACATCTTGTGTTTAAAAGAGTAAAAAAATAAGTTTTGAAACTTACAAAACCCTAAATCCCAACGGAGGAAGAAGATATATAAACAACATTTTTATTTTAGCATCCCAATTTAAATCCCCATATATGAACTATGTAGGATCCAAAGTTGGATTAAAGATCTTCAAGATAACATTTTTAAGCTACCAAAATACACAAATATCAATAAACAACATATACATGTAAACAATAATGGAGTATGTACACCATATATAAGGAATGGAACTTTTAAGTGTCCCTTATAGATTGATCCTAAGATTTTTATCTCAAGCTTTGAGATGAGGTTAAAGTTTTAATCTTAATGATGAAATCCTAAGTAAGAGAAGTTATTTAAGTGATTAGGGTTTTCTTTAGGTTCATAGGGTTTGAAGAAAAAAAGAGGATAGAGGATTTCTCTCTCTGAAAGCCTAACGTAAAGAGAAGGGACCAAAGGAACCCAAAAGAACCCCTTATTATATGAAGTAACCCTTATTATATGAAGTAAGGGGTATATATATGCATCTCTCAAGGTTTAAGGGCATTTTTACCTTTAGAGCCATGCAAAGCAGCATTGCTCATCTCTTAAAATCTTGGCAACATGTCTGTGCGGACATGCATGGCTATAATTTTGTTTGTAAGGACAATAGAACACGTCCATGCAGACAAGATGTCTAATTTGTCCTTATAGACATAAGTGTTTGGGCATGGTTTATCTAAAAAAAAGGTGTCTTTAATTAGAAATCATCATTATAATTGTACCTTACTGTAACACCCTGAAGTGGCTCTAGTAGAATTACAGAAATTTTGGTTTAAGAAATTAAGAGTTGAGGGTGAGAGTCCTGTCATGAGCGCGACAAGCGTCGTGGGCGCGATAGAACCCTCCTGCGAAGGTTAACTAAATTGAAATTTTAACATGTGGCTTGTAGGAAAGTGACACATGGTATTGTAGGAATGTGACAAGTGGCAAAAATTGGTGTGTTTTATATAAATTAAAAGAGATTAGGAGAAAAAGGGGATAGGCATGAATTTATTTGGATAGGTGGCATTTATTACCACAGTTAATTTTTGGATTTACATTGACCATCTGCTTCTCTCTTTTCTTTTTCATGTTGGTTTCTTACTTTGGCCCATTGTTCTTCTTTTCTTTCTCTTTTCCTTGAGTTTCTGCCGTTTCCTTGCTTTGCCCTCTCTCTTGTCCCTTTTCTTCTTCATTTGCTTGGTTCTTTGGGAAGAACCACTTGGATTGCTTAAAGAGAGTATAGTAGGACTTGATTAGATCCCTTTAAAAAGGTAAGTTAGATTTGTTCTTCGATCTGATCTCCTTTTTTTTTCTGTTTCTGATTTAAAGTAAAGAGAAGAGTAACTCTAGTGTTTTGAATGGTTTGTGCATGGAACCTACCGAGTAAGGGCCAAAAGAAGGTCGGAGCTGAGTAGAGAGCTTAGTTCAACGTCCTAGAGGTAGGGATCACGTGCGATTTTACTATTCTTGTGTGTGTTGTTAATTTAAATGTTTTGATAGAGACTTATTTGCATAAAGAAAAGTACATGGAACTTAAACTAGCTCAATTTCTTTTTAGTGTAAAATCATTTTGATTGCTTGTAGTGAATTAATGTTTGAAGTTGATTTGTGTAATTTGAGTGTAAATCTAGTTATGAGCATGATTTATAGGGCAATTACATGTTAAAAGAGGAGTTTATTGCATGTGAAAGTGAGGGAGTTGGTTTGGGTTTGGAGACAAAAGATAGGGATGTGTTTAGAAGAGAGAAAGTGATTCTGTCGCGAGCGCGACTTGAGTCGCGATCGCGACAGAAGCACGTTCTTCCGAGAGTTGGCGTTGTCCTAGTCGTGTTGTGCAACACGATTCAGAGAGGGAGAAAAGGAGGAGCACGAGACGTGCTCACAGAGAGAGGAAAGTGGGAGCACGTGACGTGCTCCATTTTAAGGCAGGAGTGAGCACGAGTCGTGCTCACAAAGAGAGAAGATGAGAGCACGTAGTGTGCTCCAGTTGAGAGAGGAAGTGAGCACGAGTCGTGCTCATGCTCTCTCTTCTCTGTTGATTCTGTTTTGAATTATTGCTCCTGTTTTGAGTGGTTATATGTTTATGTGAGTTTTGTATATCACCATTTGGTCCATGTGTGGTTTAAAATTATCTTTTAAACCTCTTACATGATTAGTATTAATTAAATGAACATGATTAATAATCATTATATATGAATTAAATGCCTCTGAATTTGATAAATGCACTTGAATTATAGTTGATGAGTTGGTATCTGTGTATAGTGTATGAGTTGTTATTGAGCCTGATTACCGTTATAGTGGATAGATAAGCATGCTTATAAAGGGTTAGAGTGCAGCTGCTAGAGTTGGCCTTAATTGTGCCCAAAGTTTTAAATATTCCATAGAGTTTGAGTTAATTCTCCATATGTAAGATACTGTAAACAGTATTTAGAGTTGCCCGTATCCACCATGAAAGGAATTCAGGCTTGTCAATATTGTGTAGTGAACTTGAGATGATTAAAAGAATTGCTTTGAATAAATGATTTGTACACGTGTGAAAAGTTTATGCATGTGATATTTGATTTTGTCATATGAAATGTGTGATTTATGGGTGACTTCGGAAAGAAGTCATTTGCATTATTTCATCCCCACTAAACGGTATCGCTTAGCACGGATGTTTGTTTCCGTGTAGGTTGACAGGTTCGGACCAGTGAGAGCGTGCATCTGCGGGTCAAAGCCACTAGGAAGTTTTGCTATATCTTTTTGTATAAGTTAGAGATAGAGTTGGTGATGTTTTGAGTAACATCATTATGTAATAAAAGTAAAAGAATCACATGTAAATGTATATGTAAAGTTAAATGGAAACAGATTGTAATATGAACATGTATAAAGATAAATGTATATATGTAGTTAATATGAATTGCATGTTGGGCCCTAGTGTAGTATTATTTTATTTTATTTTATTTTATTTTATTATTCTTAAATGGATATGTATAATGCTATCGCTTCTGCCAGTGTATGGATATGTACATGTATATGCAATTGTCCGGGTGGCGGCCCGATATCCTTCTAGGGGGTATGAGAGTGTTACACTTACCTTGATAGAGTTAAAGGTTTCATCATAGGATTCTTCTTCTGAACTATGAGACCTGGAAGTTCTAGTGTCTACATTATGAAAGTTTGCCAATTTTGCTAACACATTTCGATTGTAAAGTTATTGTAAACTAGTCCCCTGAAATCATCCTAGGCATTTTTGAAGTCTACAATGTTCTTAAACTTTTCAACAACCTTACAAAGGATATGCCATAAACATAATCCATGTTTGGTATTAGGCATAACTTCCTTCATGGCCTTTCTAATGCCATCACATTAACAGGTCAATATGTAATTAGGATGAATATCCCCCATAATTGATAGTCACGTCTTAAACAACCACTTGAATGTGTCTGCATCTTCGTGGGAAACCAAGGCATAGTCGAATAGAGTTTATTAGCTATGGTGATTGACCCTAACTATAGTTGAAAAACAAAGCTTATACATGTTGACTAGGTATGTAGTGTTAAAGCTTATGACGTCATGAAACTCCCTATATGTTGCTTTACACTTGGAACAAACCAACATGACATTGGCTAGCCCGTATTCTTCATCTAAGTCGATTGAGTAGAAAAATTCTGGATCATTGAGTTGCATTGTGGCAAATAATTTCTTCATGGCCTTCGCATCACCATCTCCATGAAGTATACTCCTCATATGATCAATTTGTGATAATTTTTTTATTAAATGACTTAAGTTACCTTAGTCATTAGCTTTGTATTAAACCAACTTGGAATGCTATTTATAAAATTCAAATAGTTTATCTACATAAAAAAAAAAAAAAAAAACATTCCTTGAGTAGGGCCTTGCTCCACACAAAAGTCAAATTGATTAAAACTCTCATATTTGTTGTTTGATGAGTTATCCTCCTTCTCAAATGCGCCGGTCGAATTTATTAAGCTATCTCCTTCATCAATGCCAAATAAATCAATATATATATTAGGTTGTTATTAGATTATTGAGTTGACTCAAGCCTGATATGGTTTGCAGTATTAGCTCTTTAAGATTTAGAGTGATGGAGAAGACTCAATTGGTTTAACGAGTATGGAAGATAGACATGCATAGGAAGTTCTCTTGAACTCACAGTGAAAAAGGAGGATGGTAGTGTATGGCAATGAATGTAGTATTTGAATCAATCATTGAGAGCATCTCACTTGTAAAACTTTATACATCTCTAAGACATCTAAGAATGAAAAAGACTTTCATGCATGTGGCAATATGAAGATAAAAAAAAATATATAAAATGTATCAAATATCTATCGGCAAAATATTTGTCATTTAGTGATTGAATTTGTAGGACAAGCTATTATGTTTGGCTTGTCGGCTTGGCTAAATGCAAGCCATGAAGGACATTTTAGTAAAGCTATAAAAATATTTTTCCCAATGGCATATTTGATATGCTCAATTTGAGCAGTTTAGCTTACCCCTTTTTAAAACCACATCATCTTTTTCAAGCATTTTTCTGAAAATCTCAATAAGAACTAGGGCTATGCATCAAATGGGTTGGGTTAAAACCCAGCCCGAACAACCCAAAACCATTTTTTTAGGTATATAGGTAATCCAAACCAATCCTATTTACAATTAGGCACGACCTTATTTAACATGAAAATTTTCATTCCTTGACTCAATAAACTCGAGGAATCTGCTAATTACTTCTGCAGCAAAACAATCAAACAATTTCATATGGGCACCAAAGAATCCAAATAAAAAAAAAGAACTCAATGACAAAGAATGGAAAATTAATTAAAAGAAACCCATGAAAATGAATCAAAACTCTACCAAATTAGAGCCAAAGAACTAAGAGGAATGCGTTTTTAGAGCAAAATACTAAATAATTTTGAGAATAAGATTAGAGAGAAAGAGGGATGCAAATTAGGATGAATAATTTAATTGAATAAGAGGATTTGGCAAAATGTAGTCTTGATTTGTGAAGAATTAATTTAGGGATTTGTTACAACCTCCACCTAAATGCCAAGTACATACTCGCTATAGAACTTACAATATGTGCTATTTATCATGACAATAATATGTCTCTAATTACTTGTCCAAAACACTGGAGAATCAGGAAGTACGTCTACACTACCTTGAATCTATTATATTACAAAGTTATTCATTATCCATATATTTTACTTATACAATCAAAAGGTAAGTAGTGTTCAAGTTAGCCTAAATTTCTAATTTGCATTAAACCCATACAGGGGACAAGAGTAGTACAAAAGTTTACACATCAGTATGGCCAAAACAACTATAGATGTTGACTTCTAGCTTCCCAAACTTGCAAGACCTGCACAGGAATAAATGAACCATCGTACTGAGCATGAAGCTTAGTAAGAAGACTCCTAATATAAATGAACATTCAAACATATATAGATAAATTAATTTTAATGTATTCGTGGTATCACCTTAGAAGGCTAAAGCATAATAATTATAGCACAAGTGACAAAAAAATAAAGTAAAAAAAATTAAGAAATAAAATAATATTTCCACAGTTCTTAAATCACAATTTATCTTAAAAGCCAATATACTATCAAACAAGAGAGACAAAATAGTCTCAAATAGGAAAGACAATATACTCTCAAATAGGTGATCACTAGAACAAAAGATACCAAGTATCACTAGAAGTCTAAAGACATTGATTTAGTGTCTGAGAGAAGCAGCGGCAGAAACCATTATAGGCATTCTACTTGTAGATGTCCATGACACAAACAAAGTTAAATTGTGCTACTAGATTAAATTGACATTTCATACATAGACTTTTTAAATTCTCATTAAGTTCCAAATAACTTTACATAACATGAAAATAATATCAATTGAACTCACAATAGATACTAACCAAAGACTATATTTACACATTATTGAGATATTGACTGAATATTAAATAGGTTCTTAATAAAACTGTAGTGGCCTAAATACCGGGTTAGTCGTGAACTGTAATTTCCGTAATTGACCAGCTCACACGGGGTCAGAAATACACCCGTGGATGAAAAATATTTTATTTTATCATCGAAAAATATAAGTCACAACGAGTCCGAAATTAAAATTTGGAGTGGAAATGAGGTTAAATAGTTTCTCAAAAGTCGAAAATAACAAAAAATCACGGCTTCGACTGAGAGTTTGACCGGACCATAAAAGATGTTACGGACCTCAAAAAAATAATCCAAAACTATGGACGTACTCGTATTGACGAGTAGAATCATATGGTAGTGAAAAATTAATTTTATGGTGACATTGAAAAATTAGATTATCGGATTGATAAATAATTACCGGACCGATAAATGATTTCCGATTGACCCAAAAATATTTTAAAAGTCTAATGAATATATGTTAAGAATTACAGAGTCATTTTTATGAGGAATTGAACTTAAAAGGTAAGAAAAAGTTACGATTTCGGTTTAAGTAGTCCTCAGGTTGACTGGAGGTTTGACCAAATCTTTAAAAATAGTAAATGATTCTCAAAATTTATCAAACATTCCAAATGGAGTCTAAATAATATTTAGAATTATTTGGCAGTGGAAAGGAAATTTTACGAGAGCACCGAAAATTTGCTAATCAGATCGGTTTGAGTGAACCAGATCGAAAACGGATTTCAATTGAGCTAAAATTTTTTGTATAGGCTAATTTATATATTTTATGAATTATGGAATTAAATTTGAGAGAAATTGTGTTTGGAAAGTGAGAAATATTTTTGGGTTGCAAAATGGGCTTAAAATTGTAAATTGGGCTTTTAAAGGTTGGACCATTGGTTGGACCAAGGCCCAACCCAACCAAGACCCCTATAAATACCCTAGTAGCCAGCAAAATTCCAGAATTTTTTGCATTGATGTCCATCTCTCCTTTTCTCTTCTTTGGCTGTAGGTTCTTCTTCATCCATCTCTCTCAATTTTCTTCAAATCTTGCTCCATTTCTTCCTAAATTCAAGCTCTCTAAGGTTAATTCAGTCCCTCCATAAGATTATGACAGCCCCTTATATCCATTTGATGGATTAAAAGCAAGGATCTAAGTTTATGTCTCCAAATTGAGGTAAGAGAAATGGGTTGTTTTAAATTGATTTATTGGTTCTAGATGATGGATTTGGATGTGTAAGGTATGCTTATGAAGTTATATTTGATAAAAGAAGGAAATTAATGGATGTTTTGTTGCCTTGTATTTTCCAGCCACTAAAGAGAATTAAGAGAAAAAGGCATCTCAAAGGATAAGGACAAGGAAAAAGGAGGTTGTGGAAGGCTAAAGCAAGGATATAAGGTTTGTGGTTACATAATCTAAGCATTTTCATTTGAAAATTAGGATTTTACATTATGTTTGTATAGTGAATGTGTGTGGATTGCATGTATAATTGAAATTGAAGTGATAAGTGAGTTTAAGGAGGTTAAATATGCTAATTCGAATGATTAAATTGAAAGAAAACCAATTGCAAGTCTAGGTCATAATGAGACATAATAGTATATTTAGGTATATTTATAGTATGCCATGTGATTAAGTGTAATTAAAGGATATATACATGTGAATTGGGGCTTAATCTAGTTGAATAAGTAATAAATGGATGATTCATTCGAGATCATTCCTTAGTGCAGTGTGGTGGACCTGTGGGATCCATGTCTAGTATATTCGGTCTGCAGATTTTATACGAGAATTATACTAGGGGCATAATGGTAAAATGGCTTAATTATGCAAAAAGTAAAGTCAAAATGAGAATTTGAGTGAAAAAGGACTTAAATGAAAGTAAATAAAAAGTTTAGGGACTAAAATGTAATTTGGCATGAAAATGGTAAAATAGGGACTAATCAGTAAATTGCATTTTAGATGATGGATTTTTGAGTGAAATAAATAAATTGGTACCACAATGGTAATTAAATGGTTAGTGAAGGGCAAAGTTGTAAATAAGGTATAAAAAGAGTAATCATATTAAATAATAGGTTTAATGAATAAAAATAACAAAATGAATGATTAATTGGTTTAACCGCAGTGTAAAGGCTTAATATGGACTAATAAGTAAAATGGACATGAAAGTAAGAATTTGGGGACTAAACCGTAATTTACATGTCAAATAAGTAGATAAGTGTAAAAAGAATGGCATTACTATGAAAATGGTAAAATATGGAAATATGTGACTAAATATGTAAATTGATGGTTAAATAAGGACTAAAATGAAAGTTTGAGGACTAAATGGTAATTTGTATGCTAATTAAGTAAATAAATGTGAGAAAATTTACTTATTGGCATGTTTGTAAATAAATGAAAACTGAATGGAAAAATGGTAATTTAGTTGAATGGAAGGGTAATTTGGTAAGTACTGAATAAGTTAGGAATTAAATTGTAATTTGCTCATAATAAGGTCAAATAAAGGATTATAGTGTAAATTTACACTAATTAAGGTTTTAGTAAGTAATTTAAATGAAATTAAGGAATTAATTAAGTATAGAGTATTTTATGCGCGTGTGTGTGTGCATAAGTTAGAATTGGATGTTCTTAGATTCGTAACCACTACTGAGCATATTTAATACTCAACACGTAGTTTATTTGACTGTGTGTAGGTACTGAGTAGGGCGTCTGTGGATCAGGTATACTATCAGTTTTGAGATCAGACCGGACCTTTAGATTGAAGCTAAGAATATTACGTTTGTTGTTATTGGCATGTATATGTAATATTTTAGGATTGATTATGTACCGTGTATTATGGACATGGTGAATATTATAAATTATTATTAAATGATGTGATGCGATACATGTGATGTTTGGACTTGATTAAATGAGATTTGTTAGTGACATAGGAGTTTAAAAGGATAAATGATTCTATAAGTTGAAAATAAATTTACCGCATTTGCCATAATTATTGATTAGACGGTAACTAAATAATCATAGTAATCGTTAAAGCAATATAACGTATGTAGTGTATGGAAGTGATAAGGGTGTTACAAAAACCATTGACAATGTCATGTTAGCCAAAAGACTTGATCAATATTATAAATTCAATATCAAAATAATCAAATGGTATGAGCCATTATTGATTTGTTAAACCTATATAAAATAGCACTTCGCACATCATAAAGTTATCGTGCTTTAATCCCTCTGATGTTACTCAAAACTCAAGGATTACTCCCTTCAAGACTAGCTTATTAACCAACAAAGCACACAACTTATAACTGAAGGACTATTAATGTAATTCCTTAAAAATCCTAGTGTTATGAATAGTATTTTTTGACCGTGAATAGTGCCAAACGGATGAATAGTACCATCTGGAACCGTAATGCACTTCTCTCGAGTATTAGAAAGTATAATTCATGAGAGTTCGAGGATGCAAATTGAGATAAAATCGAAGTTAAATAGGACTTCAAAAGTCGAAATAAAATTGAGATGCGGGTTTGGTGTGAATAAAGCACACTTTGATCCGAGGTTTGACCAAGGCTAAAACTTGACTCAGAAATTTGAAAATTAATTCAGCAATGGGGATCCATTATAAATGATACAATGGTAATTTTAATGTTGAAAATTGGAAATAAAATTGTGACAAAAAATTAAATTATCAGATCGGTACTTTTATTGCCGAACCAAAAAATTTACCAAAACGATACAATTTTGACCTAAAAATTTGTACACACCCAAAGAATAATTTTTCTATCTTTATGGATATATTTTTTTATGAAAATTAAATAAAAGAAATATGGAATTTATAAGAAGGATACTTGGAATAATATGGACCCTTCGACTGAATAGTAACGAGATTAATCCTAGCCATCCATTTTTGCACATATAAAAAGGAGAGAAGTGTGTGAAATTTTCAAGAACACACACACATACACACCATCTTCTCCTCCTTCCTTAGCCAAACCACTATCCCTGTACGGACCCAAAATGTACCTTAGATGCATAAAGGCATGTATAATAGCCCGATATATAAAGATTAAAGTGGTGAAATCAGAATATTTAATAGTAGGAAAAAGAGATTAAATTGAAAGAAATTAAAAGTTCATAAAGGACTTAATTGAAAGAAATAAATAATTAAGTGTCTAAAGTGTAAAAATCCAACATTAGAGTTAAATGTGGGATTAAATAATTAAAATCATTGGATTAGATTAATGAAAGGATGTTTTGTGTGTGTGTGTTAGTGGAATTCACGTGGCTTTCAAAGAATAGGCCAACACATGAATTCCATGCATATATAAGAAAGAAATTGTACTGTAACGGCAGAAAGAAAAAAAAAAGAAAGAATTATTTTAATTTTATTTGGTTCAAGAAGATAAACGAGGCTCAGTTATGTGTGAATCTGTGAAATAAGAAATTGAAGAAAAAGAAAAGGCATAGAATGAAAGGGAAGGAGGAGATATCAACTGAGTGAGTTTGAAAGAGTTTGGCTTAATTTAGGTTTGGAATTTTATTCATGTGAATTTATATGATTGCATGAAGGTATTATATTAAGTTATAGTTTTGTAGTAAGCATGAAAATGATGAGATAAACACTGGTTTGAGAGAAAATTAATTGAATTGATGAGTTATTGAATTTTTGGAAATGAAGTGGCTGGTACTCTATTTTAGTAGTCAATGAACAGATTATAGTAATTTGAACATAATTCTGTGTATAGGGCTTCAAACGGGATAATTCAAATTGCTATAGTTCGATAAGAAATGTATCTATAAATGA